>CM024554.2:57032612-57674612 GCA_014182405.2 Eucalyptus sideroxylon | reverse complement strand
TAAAAGGTTTAAGACTAAATTGGTAAAACAAAAAATTTATGATTGAATTGGCATAATTACAATAGGTTTATGACTTTTTTGGTAATTCTTCCAATAAAGGTTGTCGCTAAGGCAAACCCTAGTGATTAAAAAGGAGCTCTTTAACTTACCCATCATTATCAGCAAAAAAAAAAAAAACTTACCCATCATTTAGTACAAACTTAATGAGGAGGCATACCAAGTTAGATCTCGGCCGTGATTATTTCATTCTTTCTTTTTATTGGAAAAGAACTTCTAATTCGTGAGTAAAGAATATATTATCGGGATATTAGAAATGATGGAGTGATTGCAATAATGAGTTTTCCTTAACCACCGCACCACATGAATCACACTCAAACTTGATGAATTGCAAGGGGCCCCCTTGGGCATGCTCTCGAGTGAGAGTAGAAGAACCAGCACATTGGATGATATATAATACATGTGGTCCTTTCTCTAGTCTCTTGAGGTTCGATTCAAGACGCGTAGGACTATTTGGCCCGTGCGTACGACTATGTTTTCATTGCTTGTGCGGTGTCATAATGAATTAGCTATAAGAGTAACAACTCTAACTGAAACTAGACATATAATATTTTATTTTTACAGCTATAATGGTTCTTTTCCGGGAGACAAACATTTGAACCGACATTTTATTTAATCGAACGAGGTAACAGGATACTCAAGGTTACTTTCATTTTTTTTTATCATTATATTGACTATTTTCCGGAAAGCAAACATTTGAGTCAACATTTAGTTTTTCTCTTAATAATTAAAAACAAACATTTAATCTAACATATACAAAAAGGAAAATCAAGGACGATAAAGTTGGTTGTTGCACCGGATATTCATTTAAAGGTTTTCTTTTTTTTTTTTTTTTTTTTTTGGGGGGGGTGATGATTTAAGGGATTTTACTAAAAAGAATGTAGATGAGGGTTAAATGAGAAAGTAAAGAATGAAATAAAATTCACTTTAGGCTTGAATGCATAGAAGATGTCTAAAGTGGCCTGTATTTGCATAATGGGCCGACAACAACTTGACTTGGAGATAAAACATGGACGTATGAAAACGATCAAACGCGCTCGACTGATGCAGTTTACATGCAACGACTGATGCAGAACTTTGAGATTCCGAGCGGAAGGTCAAAACATCAACTTCATGAAAGCTCAAATGTCACTCACCTACCATGAGAGAGAGAGAGAGAGAGAGAGAGAGAGAGAGAGAGAGGGAGATCCGAGAATGGCGTCCAAGAATCCAGAGGTTTGAATGGACCCGTTCTTGGAGTCCAAACGAAGATAACCATCGAACGAAAGCACACTGCACTTGCGTTTTCTTTAATCGCCGCCTTTTCGTATTTACCCTCGTAACTGAACTTTCTACCCTTTTGGATCTCTCTCTCTCTCTCTCTCGGTAACAGAAAGATCACATTCTGCACAGAGAAATAGACGCCCTCTCGACTTCTGCACTCACCGCTACACTTCCTCATCATCACCATCATTATCGCAATTATCATATTCCGTTCTTGTCATTGCTTTCTTGATCGTCACTCCATCCTTCGGGGTCGTTGCTATATATTTCGGTGCTGGAGCTAATGCTTGGGTGGTAACTCGGAGAGTGTGATCAGCTCCCGTGCTCGTTCATGGCGTGCATGAAGTTGGGTTCCAAGCCTGAGGCCTTCCACCTCGATGGCAACTCCTGGTGTGCTTCGTTTCGTTGCTTCTCTTTGATCCTTCTTTAATCTTTTTTACTTTCCTTTCAGCTTGGCACTTTCAGTTTCTTTGGAAAATGAGATGCGTAATGTGGGTGATAGGTTGAAATTTGCTTCGTGGGTGTGGTTTATCTGGTGGATATGAATTTGAGGCTGTCGAGTTGTTATATGTTATGGTCGTTAACGTTATGAGCTAATATTAGAACTTTGCTGGTTGATCTTACCATGAAAAACCAAAGCTTAAACAGCATAATTGGAGAGTGTGATTGACCAATTTCATTATTCTTCGCTCATTTTCAAATTGTTGACCGTGTAGTTGACCAGCATACCTTCACACGTTATGCTATTGCTGGTTACACCAGAGCGTTTGCGTTTTTTTTTTTGGCAGTAGCCCTTCACAGGATGAAATTTGGAAAATGTTTTATCTTTCTTTCATAATCTGTGTCTTTTGGACTGATGCTGTCAGCTCAACACTTGGGTTGTTTTCTGGACGAATGGTTTTTGGGTCATACTGGAGCTGAAGTTCCTTGGTTTAATCCGCCAAAAGATGGCCAAGTTCATGGAATTGCAGTAGCAAGAATTGTTATTCCAGTTTGTCTGAAAACACCAGATTTGTTGTTCTTTAAAAGTTGTGTTACTTTTTGCTTGGATTTACACAGTTGTGCAGGGAACTATTTTTTGCATCTAAAACTATTTGGGTCTGTTTAAAGATTGTTCTTTTAACCTTACTTTTTTGGAACTCTCCATTTAAATTGAGCTTCGATTGTTTTTTGTAGGATTTGCTCAACAGGGTTACCGAGTGATGTTGTAATTGAAGTTGGAGACACATCCTTCCATTTACATAAGGTTAGTTTAATTGTCGAGTTCAAGACTAAGCCTTTCTGGGTTGTTGCTCTTTTCTTGGTTAAATGCAAACCGGAGATCTTAATACTGGTAGGTAAACGCCAACATTATGAGACGGAAATTGTAATAACATCTAATGCAACTTCTTCAGTTCAATCCCTTGGTTGTCAAGATTAAGTATTGAATTCCCTTGTAAGAATGAGGCATGCGAAATCTTACTTACATGTGGGTTACTTTACATCCCGGATGGATATTTTACACCATGACATTTCTGCAGGTTTTTATGTGGAATCTTCAATGTAGAAACATGTGCATGAGCACTTGTGTCAATGGTCTAATATTCACTGATGAGTTCTGAATCATTCATAAGAGAATAGTTTGACAATTGCTATGGTCCTGAATATGTTCTGTAAATTTTCTGGTTGTCAAGATTACAAATCCAACGTAGTTTTAAACCTTGATCAAAGGGGAAATCATTCCCTGGTAGTTTATGTCAGATTAAGCTATTTACCAAGAATTAAGGTAGGAACATCCGACAAAGAAGGTCAAAATCCAAAATCGTAGCCAGACTCAGAGCTATTGTCGTTTGTGCACACAGATACTGATCAGACATTGAATTTTGATCACTAGATATCTTGAATCTTCCGATTTTTCAAGTCTAATGAAGTTTTCTGTTTCCTATATTTCAATCAGTTTCCCTTGCTATCTAGAAGTGGGTTATTGGAGAGTCTTATTGGAGAATGCTCCAGAGATGATGAGCAGAAATGCACAGTGCATCTCAACGAGATGCCTGGTGGTGCCAAAACCTTCCTTCTCGTGGCGAAATTCTGTTATGGTGTCAAACTTGAGCTCACCGCAACAAATGTGGTTAGTATTAGATGTGCGGCCGAGTATCTCCGGATGAATGAAGACTATGGAGATGCAAACCTCATAGCACAAACCGAGAATTTCATGAATGAGGTCTTCGGAAGCTGGTCTGACTCGATCAAAGCGCTAGAAACCTGTGAGGAGGTCCTGACACAAGCAGAAGAGCTTCATATCGTTTCACGATGCATCACTTCCCTGGCTATGAAAGCCTGTGCAGACCCGAGCCTGTTTAGTGGGCCAGCTTCCTCTCATAGTGGATCAGAAAGTCCGGCCGGTGCTGCATCCTGGAATGGAATAGGTGCAGCTGGCAAGGCAGACTCTGTTGGCGAGGATTGGTGGTACGAGGATGCCTGCATCCTCAAGTTACCATTTTATAGAAGGCTGATTCTAGCCATTGGAAACAGGGGCATGAAGCCAGAGAAGGTTGCTGGTTCGGTCATGCGCTATGCAGTGAGGCACCTGCCGCTGATGCGCAGGCAGTCGAGCGCAACCCACTCAACTGTTTCATCATCATCTGAAGCGGATCAAAAGAATCTTCTCGAGCAAATAGTTGAGTTACTCCCCTACCAAAAGGCCGTGTTTCCTACCAATTTCCTGCTTCAACTTCTGAGGACATCCATGATCTTACATGCTGGATCGTTGTGTCGAGAGAATTTGGAGAGGCGCATCGGGGCACAATTAGAGCAAGCCCTCCTCGAAGACCTCCTAATACCAAACATGGGTTGTTCGGTGGAGACGCTCTATGACATTGATTGTGTTCAACGGATCCTAGATCACTACATCGGGGAAGAACGCGACGTGAATTATCCTAACGCAAATTGTGTGGAAGGACAGCTGATGGAAGGTTCTCACGCCTTGACTCCGATGACGATGGTCGCAAATTTGGTGGACAGTTATCTTTCTGAGGTGGCGCCCGATGTTAACTTGAAGCTGCTGAAATTTCAGTCGCTTGCTGCTGTCATCCCTGATTATGCCAGGCCACTGGATGACGGTATCTACCGTGCAATCGACATATATCTCAAGGTGAACGAGAATTCAGAGCTTGACTACTTCATTGGACAGTTGGGCGGGAATGCTCTATTCCTATCTCTTTCATTTCAGTATGAATTCATGATCTGTCTCACCACAGCTCTCTCTTCTGACTGCTAAATTGTATAAACATATCAGGCACATCCCTGGCTTACGGACTCGGAAAGAGAACAACTATGCCGGCTAATGAACTGTCAGAAGCTCTCGCTCGAAGCCAGCACGCACGCTGCCCAAAATGAGCGGCTTCCTCTTAGGGTGATTGTACAAGTTCTTTTCTTTGAGCAACTCCGTCTCCGCACTTCAATGGCTGGCTGGTTCTTCGTGTCCGACAACCTTGGTGCCTCACAGAACCCAAGTTGCAACCTCGTGCTCGCAAGGACCGAAGCCCCAAACCCAGCAACTACAACCCAACAATTGGTTGTGGCAGCGGATGACGTGAAGGAGAGGGTTTGCGAGCTCGAGAAGGAGTGCTTGAGCATGAAGCAGGACCTGGAGAAGCTGGTGAAGACGAGGGGGAGTTGGAACATCCTCTTCAGGAGATTAGCTTTCCGACTCAAGTCGAGACTTCCAAAACTGCCAAAGCCATCCAATGATGCCAAAGATTCGGAGACGCCAACAGCACCTCTGATTGACGACGGCAAAGAAAACCATTGCAACGCCAACAAGGAAGAGCTGTCGAAGATTTAGTTGATGATGTTTGAAGAAACTTCTCTATTGAGTCGTGCCTTTCTCCTCTTTTCCGTATATCGTTGTCATCAGTTAAATCTGTTAGCGTGCGGCCCTTGATTTTGTTCTATTAAGTTTCTATTATGGTCAGTCTTGATCTGTTTTGCTTTATTCTCTCATGGAAGCAAAAGGTGCACGTTACCTTATGGTTATTTCAATTGTTCCTGTAACTAGAATGTCTGCATGAGAGAAAATGCTTACGATCACAATCTCTGCAATATGATGTGACATTTTAGGACCTGCAGCAATCTCATCGGAACTATTAATCAATGTCGCTCGATTTGTATGAGAGTTACAGGGTAAGATTGCTCAAAAATTTTGACCTAACAAAGTTATTTTCTCTTCCATTGCCTAATCCTGTATATCCTAGATGCCAAAAGAATAATAGAAAAAACTGGTGTGTACTCGAAATAATCAGCAGTTCTACATTGTACACAGCAGTCAATTACACTGTTGTCCACCGTATCTCCACATGTATCACCCCATTCTTCGAATCGATCAAGTGATATTTCTCGTTGATCCGTCCATTGTGCACGACATCGTTAAGATTGATTTGCACGTGGCCTAAAGATTCCTGCAATGCAATCTCACTTTCAAAATGTGAAGGTTGTACAAACGGGAAGAAAGTCCATGATCCAGATATAGAGGGTAATCAGCACTAATTAACATGGTACCAACCTTCGACCGAAAGCTAATGCTGGTTCGCTTGCTCATTACTGCAATGTGGATCTTGTCGCTCAAAGGAGGCTCATCAAGCATGAACTGGAATTCTTCATTCCAGCGAGGATCGCGAGTCTTCCTCAGCATCTAAAGAAACAGAATATACCATAAAAAGGTGGCTCCTAGACTTCCCAAACGTTATGAAACAAGACAGCACAGACACCTTGCTGACATTCTACAACTAGGCTACTTTGAGAAATGGGTCAAGAGCAGAAGATGCACCGAGTCAAGAATTACCTTCGTTTTTTTCTTCTCTCCTCTGAAAATCACCAATGCATAAGGATTATTGTGCCTCTCCCCTTCTACGTCCTCAGCTCCTTGAACAATAACCGAAAGTAAGCCCGCTCCGCTCAGCGCGCTGTCATCGGATACTTTATCAATTCCACTTTCGATTCTTCCGTAGCCATTGGGAAGTTCCTTAAAGCTTCCACTTTCTTCCTTGAAAGGAACAAACGTTAGTTCCACCACCAGCTGGCCTCTTCTTTTCTTATCCTGGTGATCACTAATATCTGTGTGCTTCATCAAGTCGAGAACAAACTCCTTTTTCTCATGGGGTTCAAGCAAGTTCAGAGGAACTAGCTGTATCCCCAGTCTGTCGTGTGCACCTACCTGCCAACAAGAGGGATAGAATGAAGGAACAATTGACCGTTCAATAAAACTCATTCAGGTTATAAAAAGGGAAAGGAATTTCACATTAAGGGTGCATCTATTTAGAGTAAAACCATTTCCAGGAAAATGCTTTCAGACTTTTTCCACCTATTTAAACACCAGAAAATGAACCAGTCAACAGAAAACATTTTCCATTAACCAAAATTGGTATGCTAAGTCTTTAGAAAATGAATTCCCCTCCCATGAAAGGGGAATCATTTTCCCCAAAGAGACACCATAGCGGTGCTGCCAATGCAACATCAGTGAGCACCCCTCCCACTCTCAGATAAAACCATTTCCTTCAACATAAAGTTGTTCATAAAACAAAACACACCCTAAGCATAGGTAACAGTGTAATTGCTGGCAGTCAAAAGAGCAGAACAAAGATCTCAAAGATTTGAGATTTTTCCATAAGTTTTGGAAGTTTCTTTGAACAGGTAAAATTAAATAGCAGTTTTAATCTCTCAAAGCAGGAGCCGCCTATTATTGTCCATTTTCTGTATTTTTGTCTAGCTTGAAATGATGAAGAAATATAAGACTGCTTCAACCTCAGCTTTTGAGCTTTTTTCTAGCTACTAAATAATGGGGAATAGCAGAAGAACCTTGTCCCAATCAAAGACTTGCAAATGCAAAATCTGAGACTGCGGATCCTTCACTATAAACTTGAAGTTCTCGTTCCATTCCGGATTCAAGTTCTTCCTTATGATGGAAGTCTTCTTTGCTGGAAGTCTGTCTCCGCTCAGTTTGAGTTTGACATAAGGATCTGACGCCCCCAAAAAGTCCATTTTCAAGAGTTTCATTGCGCGGACAACTTTCACGTGCAGTATTCCTACTGGTTGTGTCGCAGCCGCTCTACACAAGATATTAACGGACAGAAGTAATAAATTGACCATTTGTTAATCTCTACATGTAAGCAAGATGTGATCCCACCATACGGTTTCAAAAGCTTACAATGTTAATGCGTTTACTAGTACCAGTGATCTACATGAACTTACGTCGAAGCATCAAGGATAGGTACTTCAAGTGTTTGGGGCCAGAGATACATGTTCGCAATCTGTTTCTTGATCGTCTCCTGCATGTAGATGGAATCAAATTAAAGTTACGTGTAAACAACTTTTCTAGTCAACAAACTTGATCATGATCCAACTCTTTCCATAAGAGAATTGATAGTTCTGCACCTGAACAAATCTGTACAGGCCAGGTATCGACATAATGTCCCCTCCCAAAATTTTCAGTCCGAAATCCACGTGTGGCTGCAACAATCGATAACAATTTATCATAAGAAAGTGCTCTTACACACTCGTCCACAAGTTTTTTCATATACTCTGAGCCAAGACCTACCTTCTCCATTAATGATACCACGATATTTGCGAAACATGGGAAAGTAGGGACTAGGGGCTTCATTTTGATCCTCGGAGCCATAAAGATTTGCAGATCAACCAACTGGAGGAAGAACAAAGAATCTTCTTGTCGGCATCATCCTCTTCATATAAATCAAAAAACATTATTACTGTTTGAGGCATGTCTTTAACCTCTTCTGACCTGGATTTTGATATGCAGAGACAACACTCTCAAGCCCAAGATTATGTTGGGATTGCCTGCCCACTTAATGACCGGTTCCATCACTAGTTCTTTCTCATTAGTCTCATAAACCTTCATTCCTGAGAAGCACGCAATGAGAGGGGAAAAACAAATGAAAAACAGGGCAGAGAAAGGATTTCAATAGAGAAGTGTATCCTCAAATTGTTTTAACGATGTCACTAAAGCATAAGAGTAAAGCATTTGATTCCATAGACAGACTGTTCAATCATTGTATGAGTTTGCAGCTTTTCGTATATAAAAAGAACAATATTAAAACGAATTTTTTCCTTTTCTTAAGGGAAGACAGACTTTTTGGACAACCCCTAAAATACAGAAAGCTCTTGCATCATTTTGCAGGGGAATCTGTTTTTATACTTCAGAGTTGCTTCAAATAGAAACCATGAATTAATCATTTTTTGGCGGCATCTTGAAGGAAACTCAATCTTTCAAAGCCTGGGAGGGGGCTATGGTAAACATACTGCTTGCTTACCGTGAAATGTGGGCGGAAGAGTTCCAAGACTTAACTTCTCAAACTCAATAGCTTCAATTTTATACTTTCCAATGTACTCTGCAAACATAGGTTCCGCCGTGCTTCTTATATTACCACAAATTGCCTGTACACGAGACTCGAGTAATGCCCATATGCTTCTACATGCAACAGAAAAAGGTAAAAATAAAAATCTTATATGCTACGACATTACCCTATCGAGGTATGGCCACATGTCCAAGATGAACTTGTTCAGCCAGTCGACCTGTGCAATTCCAAATTATGGTCAAAGTAGCACATAGAAAATGCAAACATTTTGCGATACCGTGAAAGAAAACCCAAAGAACTTACCCTATCATAGTCCGGACTCTTGATCCATAGAGGAATCTCTGGTAGTATCTCCTGCAAGGCACTTGTATCCAACTTGTGCAGGGGCGTAGTAACCAGTTCCTGTGAGTAATGCAGATACCAGCTAAGCCGAGACACTTTCGTCACAAATTTTGATCTCTCTCAGAATTTTGATAACACGAATTAGAATCAGTTTTGTTCAAAACAATGGTGGACAAATGGTATGCGTTTGGTCAATATGGCACTGAAAGATAAAGTGTCTTCCTTTTCTTAATCATTATGAGCCATAAAAAAGAAGCTTCCTTTTGTAATGCTTTACAAAATAAAGATAAAGTAGTTTTTCCTTCGCCAGCCACTCAGGTAACCAATGAACAGAAGAGCTTCGCCTCCTTAAGTATCTTTGAGAAAAGGGGGCTAAAAAGAATTTCAGGATTAGAACCACTAGAACCACTTTAACTCAGTATAAAAACACAAGATCGAGCTTGCCAACTCAATAGTCATCTTATTGGATAAATTTTGAATGCAATGACAAAGAATGTGGTCATTTACACCTCCTAGGTATTCTCATTGTCCTGCCCATTTTACGTTCAAGTTTGCAAAAGTTTGCATTTGTCCAGAAGGCAAAAGACCAAATAATCAGGATAAGAAATTACAATCAAAACCACAAGAACTCCAAGTGATACAACCGTCTCGTAAACATTAGAAATGTCACTTTTCTTGCAGAGCCCTCCCCCCCCCCCCCCCCCCCTCCCTTCCTCTCTCTCTCTCTCTCTCTCTCTCTCTCTCTCTCTCTGTCAAGAAAATAACAGGAGGAAGAAAGGGTCAAATGACGCGCAAAATTTCAAATCTCATATGTGTAAGGAACTTGTCTGCTTTGACCATCAAGACTGATTGTAAACGAAACGCAAACTCATCATCAACTCTTAAATCAAGAAACTTAGCTTTCAGAGAAAAAAAGATATGATCGATCTCTCGACACACGGATAGACGAAATCATCCGCCACTCAATCTCATTCTGACCTCAGACATTAGAACTCCATAGGAAACTCACCATCCAATTGCATTTAGAAAAAAAGAACGAGAAAAAAACCCAAATCTCTTTTCTGGAAGAAGGTGGCAAGCTCAAGTTATAGCCGACGAACACTGCGAAAAGTGCAGGACATGGCGGCATCCACAAGATTCCAGAAAGAACTGATCGTTGCCGTTAAAATCCCAATAAAAACACGAACAAGAGAGTCCTTAAAGCCGAGTGATGATCAAACAAAACAAAAGCACGAATCCACACAACAGTTCTCGCGCGCATCCACAGAGTGAACAGCAAATGCAGCACGGCGGGTGATCGAAACGCTCTTACCTCTACATCCTTAGGCTGAGAATAAACGAAAAGATAGAAACCCAAGACGAGGCCGAGAGGAAGGCCGATCGCGAACCCAAGAATCCCGAAGATGGTGCTCAAAAACCCCATCTTGAGCACTCTCTCCCTCGGCCGTCCTCACTCCAAGAAGCCGGAGATGGTGGCGTTCAAGAAACAAGAAAGCACTCCCGGGCGCATGCAGAAGAAGAAGACGAAACAGAGGAAGCAGCAGCCGAAGGTGGCGATGACAAGGAAGAGAGACGTTGGTGGTCGGGAACACGCGACCGAGAGACAACGAGAGACTCGTGAGCGAAGCTTTGAGGGGGAAGCCCCGAGGAAAGAAGTGTTTTCTCTCGCTTCGCTCTGCCCGACGACTCTTTCAAAATGAAGTCCGCCGTCCCTGTCTGCTCGAAACGAATGCTTCCAAGCGGCGACCCTTCCTCGTCGTCTGATCACGCGCCACTCCCGGCCGGCAATGACCATTTTCTCCCTTCGTCTTTTGATTTTTTTTTTTGTTGATTTTTCCACGGAGAAGTTTACTTGAACGATCCGATTGGACCAAACGAGGAAGACTACGTACGAAAGAATATGTGCAGAATATTATTTGAAAGCGGCAGAGCCCGTCGGCTTTAGACTAAGGAGAGGCAGATAATTACAATTTGTTTTTTCCGCAAAAAAATTCAAATATTATCAGGATTTTTTTAGATGCGACGAAAGACAAAGAGCATGTGATCCTCCTATATGGAGGTGATCATCAGACTTGATGTTCTCGAGATCGACCAACCTACCTTACTTGCCTGATGATCAAATCCACACTTGGAACAATGAAAATCTCTGATCTTATGAATTGCGTATCCGATATGACTTTTTTTAAAATTTTCGACATATCTATTGGCATGAAATTAAAGAAATAATAAGCACAATATTAAATGTCATAATTTTTTTCTTTTTTTAATAACCCATGAAGACCATACAAATGGCAAGCGTAAACTCGGGGCGACTCGGGACCCACCTTCCACGAGCCATAAGTAAATTGCGTAAATGTCATAATTGCAAAAGGCAAAATAACACAAATAATTTTTAAATTTTGATTCTTTATATAATGTGGTTTTCAAACTTTTAATTTGTTCGATATAGACCCTAAATTTTAAATCAATGTATTATATTACCATGTTGTTCATGAACTTTTAATTTATTTAATATAGTCATTAAATTTTTTGTTTATATTCAAATCCGTGGACTATACAAACATACTCAATATTGTCTTTGAATTTTTAATTAGTAAATGATAACATTGGATATTTTCATATAATCTAATGATTAATTTGAAC
Source organism: Eucalyptus sideroxylon (assembly GCA_014182405.2). Classification (NCBI taxonomy): domain Eukaryota; kingdom Viridiplantae; phylum Streptophyta; class Magnoliopsida; order Myrtales; family Myrtaceae; genus Eucalyptus; species Eucalyptus sideroxylon. The sequence goes on along the minus strand of CM024554.2, from coordinate 57,662,958 downwards.
ATTTATCAAAATTTTAAGTATCATGTCGAACAAATTAAAATGTTAAGTGTTACGTTATAATGGGTTAAAGTGGAGGGATCATTCGTGTCAAAAATGAATTCAAGCGTTTCGCACACGCACACGCGCCTGCGAAGTTTCAAAGCTCCTGAATGTTAGATAAAATCAAAATCCGATGGGCTGAAAGGGAAGAAAGACGCAAAAGCGAAACGCCTTTCTAAAAAGATCCAGAAAGATGCCCATTAATTTAATCCTTTTTACTTCCTTTCCCACCTGGCGAGAGAGAGACGGGGAAAGGCAAACAGAGCAAGCTGCTCGGGAAAGGAAAGGAACAAGCGACCGCGCGGGCATCCAGCTCAGCGTTCGCGCTGTCAATGCGGGGAAGAGAGAGAAGCACCTGCCCCAGATCGAATTTGGCCGGATCTCACCTGCGACGCATGCCAAGGCGCCCGACCCCGGATTTTCACTTCGTTTCTTTTTGGGTTCGTGGAGTCCGATGTTCGATCATTGTTTATGTGCGGTAGGTCGGTTGGGCCGGCTGGTTGGTTTTTTTTGTAACTTTTTTTTTTGGAGGGGAGGAAGGTGACAAAGCAGAGATACTCCGCCTTTGCTTGCAAAATTTGTTAACCCTTTGCTTGTTAATTTGATTAATCTCTCTCTCTCTCTCAAAAGCTGGTTTTGTGTTGTCGTTGGCCAACTTGCGAAACTATGGTTCTTGGGTTAGTCCATAGTAATCTTAGCTAGTAACGGAGGGATTCTGTCGAACGGTAGCGAAGCTTACAAGAAAAGGCCTTAATTTTTGTCCATGAGATCACATGGATCTCACGCAAAACTTGCTGAATTCAAGAATCGTTGATACATTTTGTACGCTTTACTCAGTTGACTTAAGAGATAGTATAGATGCTCATAAGATTTTTCTATTTGTCGAGTGTAGGATCATGCCCACTTCAATAAAATTATCTATGTAACAAAGTTTTCCGCACAGCTTCTCCCCTTCTAAACTTGGAGAGAGAAATTTTTTTCTTGGGAGGAGAAAATGGAGTTATGCGACATTGCTAATTTGCACCATGGCGATTCTTTTTTCTTTTATAATTTTTGTCGATTTAGTTATCCATTGTTGTACGAAAAGTTGATTGATGTTTCTATCACGGTACACTCACATAATTTTGCGAATTTGTACCTTGGTCCTGATATGAGCAAAACATAATAGTGCCACATCAATCATCTCATCATAGATTCTTATCCCGCTAATCTTCCTCTCTTTTTAATTTCTTGAGAAATTCTTAATAAGTATTTCCATGCACCGGCTAAACTAATGATTAAACGAAGGAAAATTCACAATTTTTTTGCCCATTGCCCTTTTGAAATCCGTGCATAATCAATATTATTTTAAAAAGTTAAAGTTCTTTTTTTGGTCGTAAAAAGTTCAAGTTGTCATGCCTTTCCAAATCCACATAAAATTAAAAAATAATAAATAATTTATGGGGTCCTCCCCCAAGTGTGAACGCAGGAGGTGGTGAATCGTACGTGGGGCAGCGAGATGTCTAAATGCGAATGACGACAAGATTGGATTAATAATTAATTTTATCGGATTGAAACGTTTTCCCGATCTTCTAAGCTTTTTACTAATCATGGTTGTGATTGGTGGACGCAGTGGATATCCTGCCTAATTAAAAAATATTTTCTTTTTCTGATCCTCGGTGTGAACGGGCGAACCCGGGTCCCACGTACCCGGACTTGAAAATGCTTCGACAGTTTTTTTTCTTTTTTTAATTATGCATTTTGTTTTTTCTTCTCTTCTTTCTGCCCTCACATCATTCGGCCTGACCCCAGCATAAATGAAATCTTGCCACGTGTGATGGCAGAGTCCCGTACGATTTTTCTTTTTTTAATTTGCCGAATTCGAGTAAGAAAAATGGATCTAAACTAGTGGTCCAACAAAAATTTGAAATGTCTTCGACGAGATTAAGGATTGTTTTTTTTTTTATTATTATTTGGGGGAGGGGGGGTGTTTCAAATTTCAAGATTAGATGCACCAATCAATCGCTTCCGTGCCATGAATAATAAATCGCGATTGAATTTCTTCTTGGCTAAGATTTGTATAGGTGGCCAACCTAATTACCAACCGCAATCTCGTTTGCCCGGGGATATGCCATCTGTCGTGGCACAGACATATGATGCATGGAATATATAAGCACTTGGAAAAATCAATCTAAAAGGTTCTAAATTTTTTGTACTTTGAATATTTTATTTTTTCAAAACACTTCGACCAATTTAGTCATAAAATTTTCAATTATACCGATTGAGACTTATACATTTTTACATTTACGAATTGAGATGATCAACGTGACACTCGCCCGGATCTAGTGATGGCCAACGGGGGCTGTGACATCCCGATTTTCCAATTCTATTTTCAATAAATTGAGACGGGCATTTCGTTGGCACGCATATAGTTATTTTCCTTGAGTTGGCCACTCATATGAAAACTAGTCTATCGGGTGAAGCTATTAAGAGTTTTTAATGCATTAGACTCGAGAATTTGACTAGGAAGCGACCTTTCGACCGAGCTAGTCTGCAAGGGTCATTACGGCACAATTAAAACCGATTAGAGATCGGAGATAGGTCGACTCAACAGAAGCATGTGATCAGGTGTGGGTGATTCCACCAGATCGCATAATTCTTGTCGATCGGCACTAGACCGACTTTTTTATCGATTGGGTATCCTGTGTTCGTATTTGAAACCTTAAGATTACCCCGACAACCGAAAGTCGCCAATGTTTCAAAGATGTACAATTGTGGCTTGAGATGATCAACCACAGGTCAAATGCATGAAAATTTCTAAAGGCTATCCGGTAAGTTGGGTCGCGCTAGCATCGTGTCAAAGTGAAATTAACCGTGGAATTGAGATCGAATTCAGAAATTAGAAGTCTGGATGTGTCACAAATCATTTTAGGAACGTTGACTTATTTTTGGAAGATTTTTCATGCAAACCGAGTTTTTTAGCAAAATAATCAAGAAATGGCTAATTTGGCTCGAGAAATTAGTAGGCCGTTTTTGGTCGCGCTTTTGGGACTGAAGTTGGTTCTATGGACAAGTGAAGATGTGAATTGAAGTGTGGTGACATTGGATTAATTTTATGGACTTCAATTGGACTTATTTGGGAAAGAATTGAATGGGATTAAAGAGATCAATGTACAAAATTTCATACCCCGGCGGAAATTGATTTGGACCCATTGAAAAATGTTGTGGGAGAGGAGATAGTGGAAGATGACATCATGCGGGTGATGTCATGCTGATTGAAGCCAAGCGAATGGGGTGTTGACAAGTGGCAAGAGCTCATTGGCCCTCATAAAGCGGGGTTTTTTCTCTCTCACCTATCAACATCATCTTCTTCCTTGGGTTTTGGAGAGAGAAAGGGGGGGTGCGAAGCTTGAAGGAGGAGCTGCGTCGGCCCTCCGCTCGCCCGTCATCGGAGCCGTCGCCGCCGCGCACCGTTGCCGCTCCGCCTTGGCCGTCGCCCTCCGTCTTTCCCCTTTCTCTTCCATCAGTTCTCTCCTCCATTGTTGTTGTGCGAAGATCAGAAAAATGGCAGAGAAGTAGCTGGAGCAGCCATGGCCGTTCGCCCCCTTCGCCGTTCGCCTCTCGTCGCCCGTCCGCCGTTCGTTGCCGCCGCCCCGCGCCGCTCTGTCGGTCAGCTCACCTGCCCGTCGCCCTCGTCCGTGCCAGGCCACGGCCCAGCAGCTCGTCCGAGCAGCTCGGGCCTTCGCCGGAGCTCCGCCTAGTCCTTGCCGCCCTTGCTCGCCTCAACCGGCGCCGGATCCGCCCCATCTCGGCCCCGATCAGCAACCCAGAAAATGGGTATGGCAGCCCATGTTTGGCCCGTTTTGGCCGCCTTCCCGAGCCCGGATGCTCGGCCCGCCTTGAGGAAAGTCGATTCTCGCGTTGTCTCCGTCATTTTGGTTCGCTCGACTCGCTAATAAAGTGAGTTTAACTCACTAAACCTCGCTTAGAGGGTTAATTACACTTTAGATGTGCTTAGTTTATGTTAATTGTGATTAGGTGATTAGTTTAATTTATTTAAGTGTGGATTATATTAATGTGTTTAATTAGCTTAAAGTGAGTTTAATTTAAGGCTAAATGAATGTTTATATTAATATAAGCCTTGATGTGACATAAATGAATTTACTTTTGATTTATTTAAATATTTCGAAATTATTTAATTATTTCGGAATAAATTTAATTATTTATTAAATTCCGAAAATTTTGTCGGGACCCTAAATTCTCAGAATTTCGTGCTGGCCGCTACTGTGTATTCGGATTTTGAAATTGATGGTCGGATATTATAAATTGAATGTGGATTGTGAAAATATGAATATTATTATTTAATTAATTTTCGGAATAAATTTAATTATTTAATAATCCGAAAAATTATTTTGGGACCCTAAATTCTCATAATTTCGTGCTGATCGCTATTGTGCATTTAGAATTTGAATTTGATGAATGGATGTGGCAAATTGAGTGTTGATGGTGGTAAATATGGATTTTATTTATAAAAACCCAAGTGTCGGGTTTTGATGCAAAAATTGGATTTTAATTATTATATTAAATAGTGGGGTTTGAAAAAGTTAGATATTGGCCTTTTGATTCGAAATTAGCGTGTCCCCACACACGTGAGTAATTTCTGGAATATTTTTCATATAGAGAAAAATGGCCGGGATCACTATTTTAAGTGGAAGATTGATTGAAATATAAAGTGTCCTGGGACCGAGTATGCTTTGGCTGTGTGATAACTAAGAGGAATGGTCCTGGGCTGTTGAGCCGGACTTGCCCCTATATGGGATGCCCACGCGGTGGATGCGGGTCACAGTAGATTCTGGGCCCATGCTCCTTTGGGAATGCCGTCGACGTACTGACGAAGCTGCGCTCCAAGGGGGGAGGCGATGCCTGGCTATATGCCAGTAGATAGCCGAACTGCGAGTAGACTATGCCCTTGTGTGGTAGTGAATAATAATTGGAATGCGTGCTAAGTGCGATTGTGATTATATGAAAGTAATGGCGTTCCAATTGTTTGAGTTCCTATTCTATCTGTGATTTGGTGATTTGAATTGTGCTAACCTGCAGGAAGGAATTAAGGCGAGATAAGTTCTCTGTGTGATGTGGCTAGGCCACCCTTGGGCGTATTTTCTTTTGAATAGGGGTTTAGGGGGTTGAACTTGCTGAGACATCATCTCATCCTGGTTGTGGGATTAAAATTTCAGGTCCCTAGATGGCGGTTGTGGAGGACCCGAAGCCCTAAGTCTGGAAAGGTGGAGACTGAAGTATCGGTGAACGTGTCCTGCTAGTTGGTTTTAGGATAGTTCCCCATTCGTTGAGCTGGTCTATTTTGTAGACGGTCCAGAGTTGTATTTAAACCTATGTGGTGTAAATGAGTGTTTGGTATTGTGATTGATTGACTGCTTTTCTATCCCAAGTCAAATGTTGTCAGGGGATTTGTTTCGTTCCGCTTGCGCATGCGTAATAAAATGAATGGGTCGGCGACGTATCCTGGGATGTCGCATATTTGATCGACCGCAGTGGGATGTGCGCGCGCTCGGGGTTCGGGGCGTAATAGGGGCAACAAGCAGCAATCTCCCCACGTTGGGCGAGGTGAGATTGTGCCTACCAAGGGTAGCATCACCCAACTCTTTTTAGCCATTGTCTAAGATTGACTATAAAAAAAAAAAAATAAGTAAAAGAAAAGAAAAAAATAAAAAATATGAACATGTCAATTGTTATGATATATATAATTGGTCAAAATTTAATAAATTTACGAGTTTTTGGATAATTTTTCATGGAAAAATCTATTATCGCTGTTCAAGAAACATATACATGGTCAGGATTGATAAATAATAATCTCAATTTTTATAATAGTCATCACAAGATATTTAATGTGAATGCCAACACAATTAAACTAATAAATAATAATCTTATATTAGAATGTCTTTTCGATCTCCTGCATTTTTACTAATCATAGTTTTGCTATGGTAGATGTGGAAATCCTACGTAATTAAAAATTCCTCTCTTTTTTTTTTTTTTTATAGAAAATGATATAAATGGTCCATAAATATGACCTAACGTGTAATATGATACTCTGAATTTTTAATTTGTTCAATACAGTCCATAAATTTTTGTATAATATTTAATATGGTCCATGAACTTTTTAGATGTTTAGTGTGTCGTAAATTTTTTATACATGTTTAATGTAGTCCATAAACTATATGAAAACATTTTCATATCGTTTAGGACTACATTGAACTTGCATCAAAAGTTTATTAATCACGTTAGACAAAATAAGAGTAGAGGATCTACATTGAACATAAAGCTAAAGTATAGGGATCATATTGAATAAATTAAATTTATGGATCACATTATATATTGATTAAAAGTTGAGAAATTATGTATGTCGTTATTTTTTATTTTATTTTTTCGGATCCTCGGTGTGAACGGGTGGTCCGGGTCCCACGTACTTTTTTTGTTTTGAACTTGACTTGAAAGTGCTTCGACAGTTTTTTTTTTTTGGGTATTTGGTTTTTCTTCTCCTCTTTTTGCTCGATGTTCCATCTGATCACAGCTAATGACTAATGGCAGTTTGTCACGTGCAATGAGGAGTCCTTCGTTTTTTTATTTATTTTATATTTGTGCTGAGTTTGAGAAAGAAAATGGGTCTAAATCAGCGGTCCAACAAAAATTAGAAGTGTCTCCTTCGACAAGATTAAGGAAAGCGGAGGGGGTAAATTTCAAGATCAGCTGCTCCAATCAATTGCTTTCGTGCCCAATAAATAAATCGCGAATCAAATTTCTTCTCGGTAAAAGAATTGTATAGGCGACCAACCTAATTACCAACCGAAAGCTCCTTTGCCTGGTGAAATGCCATATGCGTGGCACATACATATGATGTATGGAGTATTTACGCACTTGGAAAAATTGAGCAAATTATACCAAAAAATTATAATATTATTGCATTTTAACTAATTCAATCATAAATTCTTTTAATTGCATCAATTGAATTATATGCCTTTTTTACAGTTTGCTAATTGAATTTACATGGCCAATTTTGAATGAAAATTACGAATGTAAAAGTTGATTGCTCTATATAACACAATAGATGTTGATAACGAGAATTTCTTTTATAATAATTTTTGATTTTTTTTGCCTTTTTTTTTTCCTAATCAAGTGTCGATGAGGATTGCTAATGACCTTCATGCAATACTGGACAAGGGCATTGCAACCTCGTCGATCAACCACGAGTGAGGCAACCCTTGCTTGGATCTAGTAATATCTAGCTTGTGGGCTGTGACCATTAAGGGTAGCCTCCCCAAGTAGGGTGAGGGCACACCTTGCCTAGGCAAGGCCATCTCTTGCCTTATTGTGGTCATCAAGGGAGGCCTTGCCTTGCCCTCTCCGACCCTCGTCTAAGATCGACCACCAAGAAAAAGAAAAAAGAAAGAAAAAATTAAAATAGTCATTCATGTCAATGTTAATACACCACATCAAAGCAATAAGTTTAGGATATTTTTGATAATTTTCCTTAGAAAAGTCTAGTCGGAATTTGAAAGCATGCCGTTGAGTTCGATTGTACTATGTCTTCAATAAACTTAAGCTCAACTCTACTTAGATTTGACTCAATCGACTAGTAAATCTTACTTGGCACCCTAATTAAACTCAAGCTTGGGCTTGAATTCTAGAGATTCATGATAAGAAAATAAATAAAATAACGTCTTTCATCTATTGATTCGTACTTATAAATATTAAGTACCCAAAACATATGAACATACGATCACTCGACTAGGCGCGCAAGTTATGCGCGACGGACTTGCGGATAATGGGGGAGAGGAAGATGGAACTTATATGACGTGACGAGCATAACATTAGGCGGATCACTCGAGATCTCCAGCTAGGCTCATTAGCCTTTTGCGTCCCGACACGGCCGAAATCACGATCTGAATTCATGTCCCACAATCTGCCAAATCGTTTCCGACTGTGCCCAACCAATCCAACGTACAATCAGTGGGCCAATTCGTCTGCTTTTCGCTGTCTTTGAACGTCAGAACTTCCTTGTGTAAACATGCGTAATCATCTCTCGATTAAGCAAATGTATGGTGGGATGCGGACAACCTTATAATGACCGATTAACCGAAGACTTCTTGGACGACGAGGCAGTTGATTAGTCAGTTCTAATCCATACGAGCTTCATAATGGATATGCAATTGACCAATTCTTAATCACAATGTTTTACTTTGAGGAAGATTATCAATCGCAGCTTCATAAAAAAAGTGAGGAGGGGGGAATTATCCAAAAGTTCTTAATCTGATGCATTTTTACCAATTTAATCATAAACTTTCTAATTATGCTAATCGAGTCCTAAACATTTTTTGTGCTAGTTAATTTTAATTGAAAATCGCCAGTATTGATGTGGATAATTTCTAATAATATAATTTTTTATTTTATTTTTTCGAATTCTTTTATATCTTTGTGCAAGATTTGAAAAACTTTGTGTCAAAATTCGGGTCAAGCCCATCTTGGATTGAACCGAGCCATGCCATGACATTAAGGTTTGCACAACAATAGCACTTGGGCCATGACTGTAAGTAGGCCATGACTACTTGGGCCGGACCGAGTACCTTATATCCCTTGCTCGTGAAAGTTGTTTTTGCCGGTCCGTCTTATAGACTGTACCGTTATATAAAGTCAAGAGAGCCACCCACTTTTGAGGAATCTCAATTGTTGTTTTATTTTACCAAAAATTCTTAGTTAACTATTTTTAAAATATTTTTTCCAGGGACAAATATATATAATTTTATTTCCTCTCTAACATCATTTCGATATTAGAAAGTGGATATCTTATAGAGATTTCAAATCTCGAAATAATCTTCTCTTTTCATAAGTACAAATGTATATACATCGATTGCTCATTTCCATTACGTGATAATTTGATTGTTCGGTGACAAACTTAATTTCCCAATTGTCAGTTTCTCGCATCCATGCAATGCGCGTGCCCATGTTATCAAAGCCAAGCATCTAATCACGTGTAGTTGAAACCTAGGCTTGTGAGAAAGGTTAGTTACTAATCATGAACACAGTTTTTTTATTAACGTTCAGGTGACAGTCATAAATTACTCTAGCCGGGTATAGAGGGATGGCTGGTCTAGGACGAACGGAATTTGTCGAGAGCTAAATTTTGGGTTAAGTAAGGATGAGAAATTGCTCATATAAAACGAATCACGCCCTAAGCATCTCTCGAGGTTGATTTATGTAATAATTACGTTCGTCAATTTGGAGTGGACTTAAGGGGCATCTTTGTCGATGCAAAGACCATACCGATTGCCTTACCAGTCAGGTTTGCTCGTGAATATTGGTCAAATCGAGTTGTTGAATCCCACGCCGTCTGCTGCTCTCTGCCTAAATTATTCAGAAAAAAAAAAAAAAATCGAAGCTTTGAGAATAAATAAATAATTTCTAAAGCAACCTGGTCCATCTTTTTGACTGCATCTGAATGATAGTTCCTTCTTGATTAAATAGACCAGTTAGGACTGTGGTGAAAGATTATGAATTTGAAATTGATTGCATACTCACTGGTGTGGATATTTATATTATATTTATAGTATGTAGATAAGCAGGAAAATCACAATTGAAAAGATTTTATAAAAGATAAGAATCTACAACATTATCGCATTCTATAAAATTTACTATAAATGAAATTGACTCTATAAACAGGATTGATGCAGATTGTAAAAGATGCTATATTTTAGGAGATTTACTCACCGATCATGGAAGATTGACCCCGTCAACAGGATTGGCGTAGATTGTGGAAAATGCTTTAATTTGGGAGGCAGGCTGAGCAGATCGTAGAAAATGCTTTATCTCGGGAGACAGTTCAAGCCTAGTGCGAAAGATTAGTAATTTTATGGAATCACCAATTATTCAGGATCCCTCCTTTTTTTTTTTTTGGCTTTTCTTTTTGTCATTTTTCAGATTTGACCATCCACGGTCACTCTCGATGGGTTTGATTTCATGCAAGCTTATGCACGACTATATCTAAAAGAGGAGAATTTATTCCTCACGACTGTCGTTGACAACAAAAAAAAAAAAAACACAAGAGATTAGTTAATTTAGCCATTAAAAAAAAAAAAAAAAAAAGATGCTATTTCCACTTTCTTTTCTTGCAACTTGCTTCTCCGACGTCGGCTTCTAGTTGAAGTAGGGTTTGACATTCATATAGTCTAACTTGATCCGGATTTTCTTGATATATTAAGTATAAATCCACAAGTACCCAGAATGCATATATAATAAGTACATAAAATCCCATTTTTCTTCTGGACTTATCAAGAAACCTCATGGATGGAGACACCCTTTGGATTCTTCTTGTTGAGTGGACAAATAAATTCACAATTAGATTCCCATCATCAGGGACTCAATGATCATACTTGCATGTACACATGTTTACCTCATTTATATGTTAGCTGAAGGAGAAAAGCCGATCTACGTAAACCTAGGTCAAAGAAATTCAATATTTGATTTAATTTTGAAAAAAAGAAAAACCCTGAAATCTCTTCATGCGTGTGTATATTATAATTGGATACACGAGAATTTTGAGGTTCTTGTTCTAGTTGGTTGATGTAATTCGTGTGCGTCCGCAAACCATACACGTTTCTCATGTAGTGACTAGCTTTCAGCCTTTTTAAGTGAAGAGCATGAAATGTAGAGAGGGACTTGGGACTCGGGATATAGATGCCTTCTCCATCTATTATCTTATGTTTAAGGTTTGAAAATTCTAATATGACATCAAAGTTGGGGTATTGAGAAGTACATCTCACATAACTTATTTACCGATACATCATGATTTTGTACGCATTTTAATCATTCCGTTAATAGTTTAAGATGAAACTTCTAGGAACCCGTAAATCTATTGTTCCGTGTTCAATCCTAAGTAATTTTTCTGTCGTGCAAACAAATTTAAAAAGTGGTGGTAAGTGGAAGAAACCAATTCGTAAAAACAATGGTCGTTGATTTATTTTATTTTTCAAATACCGTTTTATGAACAAATTTAGAAATTACCAACTTTTTTGGAGCTTGCAAATTCCCAAATTTTGTACAAAATTATCTTCTTTTATTTGCATATTTTACTAAGGGAAAATTCCAAAAAGAGACTTGGAGTGCTGTCTTTTTTTTTTTTTTTTTTTTTTTTTAATAAAGGTTCGAAGTGGATCTTATTTCAAATAAAGACTAGAAGTGTCATCACTTTATCAAAAAAATGTCTAGAGTAGATGTTGTTTCAAATGAGGATCTAAAATGGTTATATTTATTTCAAATAATGGTCTAAAGTGACTATGTCCATTTCAAATACGACCCGACTTTCCGACGGTCAAGGTATTTTCCCATTTTTTCCCCTTTTTTCTTTTTTTTTCCTTTTTTTTTTTTTTTTTTTTTTGGTGCTTCTTCTTCCTCTTCACCGACGATAGCCACCAGCAAAGAGGAAGAAGAAGAACCAGAAAAAAAAAAAAAAAAAGAGGGAAAATGCCAAATGACAAATCGATCGGAAAATTTAGGCGACTGGTGACTAGCAAAGTCAGGTCCTTATTTGAAACAAAATCCATTTGAGATTATTATTTGAGAAAATAAGGGCACTTCGGGCCCTTTTTTAAAATTTTCCCTTTTACTAATGCTTTGAATTTGCTAACTATTTTATAAAATTAATAAGCTAAATTAGTATTATTTACTAAATTTTGTCAAATTAAATTTTTTAGTTTTGATTTACCAACTATTATTGAATTATTTATGGACATTTATTTATCTTTAATCTACCAACTTTCCTGTTAAAGTTACCAAGTTTGTTTGTCTTGAAGCTATTTTTTAAATTTATAAGACTCATTCAAAAATTACCAATCGAAATTAGCTTGATTTACCAACTTTTCTTCCATTAAATTATCACATAGCATTAGTCCCTACTTTCATTTGAATTACTTACCACACTTTAGTAGTTTAAATTTTTAATTTGCCTACTTTTCTTATCATTTCTGAACTTTGCTTTTACTAGTAACTCTTGTGATTTACCGACTCTTTTTTCAAATATTATTACTAACCTAATTAAAGTGACATAACAACTTCTCTTCAATTAAATTATTAGCTAGTCTTGGATTGCCAACTCTCACTTGAGTTACTTACTATTTTTTTTTTAAATTACCAACTTTTATTATCTTTTATGATGTTTTATCTTTCTGAACTCCTCCATACATATTATCCACAACACGCAACATGATCATACGCAATCACATCTTTTTGCGTCAATCTTTTTCACACAAAATATGTAGGACTTCTCAAGCTCCCGATTAATCTTCATTAAATGAACTAGTTATCTCAACTCATATAGTGCCTAATGGTACATTATTGTAGGTTTATACTCCTGACCATCATCTCGATAAGATAAGCTAACGCTAACAAAATTGCCAAATATACGGATTAGATATTTGTTTGGCCATGGTTTGATTAAGTCCAAGTAATTAGCTGCACTTTTGGGTGACTCCGAGTTCGAGACTCCAACTACCAAATCAAGACTCAAAAAAACACAAGAGATTAGTTAATTTAATCATTTTATTTAAAAAGAGGGAAAAGTACCAAAATAGTCCTAAACCTTTTGCATTAGTATCAATTCCGTCATAAACCTTTTAATTGAACTATTTTAGTCATAAACATTTTTATATTGGTACCAATTTAGTCCATCTGGCTAATTTATGCCGAAAATTATTGACATGGCTGCCGGCGGTCTTATGTGACGCCACGTAGACAAATTTTATAGTTTTTTATATCTTCTTTTCATATTATTTAAATTATTATTTTTCTTATTTTCCTTTTTTTCTTTTTTTTTTCTTTGGTCCAATTGAAAAGTTTATGACTGAATTGATACCAATACAAAAGGTTTAGAACTATTTTGGTACTTTTCCCTTAAAAAGATGCTATTTCCACTTTATTTTATGATTTTAATACCTCTTCTTTTTTCTTGCAAGTTACTTCTCCGATATGGGCTTCTAGACGAAGAAGGATTTGACATGCAGATAGTCTAACTTGATCCGGATTTTCTTGACATATTAAGTATAAATCTACAAGTAAGTACCTAAAATACATATATAATAAGCACATAAACTCCCATTTTCTTCTGGACTTATAAAGAAACCTGATGGATGGAGACACCCTTTCGATTCTTCCAAGGTTGCAACTTGTTGAAGACAAAATAAATACACAATTAAATTCCCAACATTAGGAACTCGTTGATAATACTAGCATGTACATGTGCATAATAGTCAAAAGTCTAGAAAAGCTTCCCTTGTTTATCGGTTAGCTCCATAAAAAAGGTCAATCTAAATAAACCCAGGTTGAAGAATTCAATAATAAATTTAATCTTGAAAAAAAGAAGAAGAAGCCAAAACCTCCTCCATATACACACACACATATAAGATACACTTAAGAATTTCGAGGTTCTTGTTTTAGTTGGTTGAAGTAGTGATTAGCTTTTAGCCTTTCTAAGTAAAGACTATGAAATGTAGAGGAGGACTTGGGACTTGGGATTAGATGCCTCCTCCACGTGGTATTTTGTATCTACATATTGAAAACATCGAAGTTGGAGTGTTAAAAGTATATCTCGCATAACTTAGCTACCGGATTTATAACAAAGTTATATACATCATTAAATTGATTAATAGTTTAAGATGCCCCTTCTAGGAACACCAAAAGTCTATTGTCTTCTGTTCAATTCTGCGAAATCTTTCTATCATAGTGGCAAATTTAATTGTTCGCTAGTGAAAACAATGGTCATCGATTTTTTTTTTTTCAAGTAAGGTGTTGGTAAATGTACCAACAACTTTAAGAAATTGTCAACTTATTTAGAGTTTGCAAATTTACAAATTTTGTACAAACTTATCTATTTTTATTTGTATATCTTGCTAATGCTTTGAACTCGCAAATCTTTTTTTTTTTTATGAAATTAATAACCTAAATTAGTGTGATTTACTAATTTGTCAAAATAAGTTTTTAAGTTTTGGTTTACCAACTCTGTACGAATTATTTACCAACATTTATTTTTATTTAATCCTCCAAATTTCCCGTTAAAGTTACCAACTTATATTACTTTTTACCACCCATCCTTTATGTTTTTTTACTAACTCCTCCAAAATATGTTTTGTGCGCGACATGTAACGAAGATGTGATCATACGCAATCACATCTTTTTCTGTCAATCTTTTTCAGACAAAACATATAAGACTTCTTGAGCTCTCAATTAATCTTTACTAAATGAGCTAGTCATCCCGACTCAAATAGCGCGGGGTCCACAGTAACATTACAGGCTCATGCTCCCGACGGCCATCTCAAGAGGATAAGCTAACCCCTAACACAATTGCTGGCTGAATCCACGAATTATGTATTGGTTTGGCCATGGTTTGATTAAGTCTTGGTGATTAGCTGCACACCGGTCGACTCCAGCTACCGAAACACACATTAATTAATAAAACTCAGGAAAACATTCGCGCCCAATTACTGCTATTTGTTCATAGGACCCAGTTGAATATTTGCGTTACCCTTTTTATGTCGGATGCAAATTTCTTACTGGCTTCACCAACTCAAAGGAACTGCGATTTAGGTGGTAGGTGGCGACCCTTTGTTTTCTCTCTTGTCTTCTTTTTCTTTTCTTCCCTCGATTTTCCATTATTTTATCCGGGGTTGGTGGCAATTGGTAAGCACGACTTTAATAAATTCTTTGGCCTATGTCCACATTTATACTGTGGTCTGACCGCATCTGAATTGAAAAGCTAGCTACCGTCTCCCTAAGATGACAAAGACTGGCGATTTGATCGAAAGTGGTGGGACAAAAGGGTAATGATATCCAGTCTTTGGATCGGATGGATGGGATTTATTAATCCCCAGCTAATCTCAATTTAATTTACTTCGTCTCAAAGTTCGGGCTGAGTTCTTTGAATGTTTCCCTTGTGAGCATGGACCTGACTCGCACGTGATTTGCGAAATGAAGTGGATCTTTTCATGCAAATAGATAAAAACGACATTGGAACTTATGGTTTTATAACTTAGTCATCATTACCCAGATTTCTGAATATCTTTTCATTTTCGGGAAGTAACGAAGGACATGACTTGGTATTTACTCTTTTTGGGTCAACAACTTAACATGGGATTTTTGGAACATGACTTTTCAGTTTAATACGGTCAACAAATTCAAAAATATGGTCATTCCTAAATTCATTTAATAATCAATTTGGGCATATTTAATCTTTATATAGCTTCACGACCTACTCCCAAAACTAGGTAGTTCTGTCTTTACCAGCAACTCATCGAAATCGCGATTCCATAGCGGAGTTTAGCTTAGGAATCGAATTTTCTTTTGACATTTTATTTGGTATGTCCTATGTTGCTAACATCCCACATGGTCATGGAATAAGGAAAAAAAATTCATGTGAATGCAGTTTCTTTCTTGGGGAAAAGTCAAAATAGAAAAAGGAATCCCATCGTAAAATCTTTCTTCAATATATGTAAGAAAAAAGGTCCTCATATACTCTTCCATTTGAGTTGAAATTACCACGCATGGCACTACATTGAGATTTATAGTTTGCACTGAATTTTGTGATTGGATTGAATTTTAATTTAAATGTTACGGTTCACAAATGTTGATTTTTTTTTTTTTTTAATCCGTAGAGTTTGAGACTTTCACATAATATCTATGATTTTTTTTTTTTTGGAATCTAAGTATTCTAAATTATGATGGAAAAAAAAGGGAATAGATTTTTCTTTTAATTATTTGCAAACAAGCAAGCTCATCTTATTAAGTCACCGAGATAATAAATTTAGTTTATCAGTGAAAAATAGAAATTCTTCAGCACGCTTGTCACTTGCTATCATTGAAGTGTTTAGCGTCATGCGAAATATAAGCAATTTATTAATTATTAAGTGTTCACAATACATGCGAGGTTAATAAATTGTCGAGATATTGAATGTATAGTCAATTGTGATCAAGAGGCAAATGCCTTCAATGCTTCGATTGTCTTTATGTTATACACAATTAGGGCATGTTTGGCAAAAACTATTTATGTTCCTAGAACAATTATTTCTGTTCCTTTGTTCTAGGGAATAAAAAAATAATAGAAACGTGTTTAGTAAAATTTTGTTCCCGGAAATAGATTTGGGACAGAAATAAGAAGTAGAAAAAGTAGCTTCTTATTTCTAGGAACAATTTTTTCTTTTCTCTTATTTTCTCTTCTCTTCTTCTCTTTCCTTTCCTTCTTCCTTTTGGTCGGTCGCTAGCCTCGGCCATGGTCAGCAATTGGCAGATGAGGGCCGGTGATGCTGAGCCATGGCGAGGCTGGCCTCACTGGGCCATTGCCAGGCTGACCTTGCATCGCCTAGGTGAGGTTGAGCCTCGTGGTGGATAGGCGAGCCTTTGGCGAGCTCGCCGGCCCTCGCTTTGGCTTGGTGAGGCTTTGACGAGCTCACGGGACCTCACGTATCTGATCGTCGGTCGTTGCCATGGTTGGCGACCGACCACAAAGGAGGAAGAAGGAGAGAAAAGAAAAAGGAAAAATATAATAAATATATTATAAAATTAAAAGAAATAATAAAATTATACAATTCTACCAAACGCGTTCTTATACTTAGAAATTGTTTTAAGGAACAAAAACAGAAAAAATCATTTTTGATAAAAAATTGTTATCGGGAGCAGAATCGTTACCAAATGTACCCTTAGTATCTCAAAATTGAATTACACATATAAAACAAATGTCCATGACTTTCATTATGACTTACGTTAAAAAGTACCTGATGCACTTGTTAAGCAATTAGGATAAGCATGGCACTACATCGAGATTTATAGTTTGCATTGAATTTTGTCATTGGATTGAATTTTAATTTTTATTCAATTAAAATTTTACGGTCCACAAATGTTGATTTTTTTAATCCGAAGCGTTCGAGACTTTCACATTATATCTATGGTTTTTTTTCTTGGAATCTAAGTATTTTAAATTAGGGAAAAAGCCACCAAAAATCCCAAACTTTCTCTCGAGTGACAGATTTACCCCGAACTTTATTTTGTGAAGTGAAAAACCCTGAAGTTTTCTAACTGTGACACATTTACCCCAAACTTTTATTTGTGACACAAAAAATCATAATCTTTCATTTGTGTGACACATTTACCCTAAATCATAAGGGCATTTTGGTCTTTTTATTTTTAAAAACTTTTTTCCTTTTTTTTCTTCTTCTTCTTCCTTCCCTCCGCCGACCATGGCGGAGCCAGCGGAGGGAAGCCGGCGTCCGGCGAGGGCCGCCCTCGTCGGCGTCGGGCGAGGGAGACGCCGGCGAGGGCACCCCTCACCCGACGCAGCGAGGGTGGCCCTCGTCGGCGTCGGGCAAGGGCCTCCCTCGCCGGATCCGGCGAGGGCATCCTCGCCCGACGCAGGTGAGGGGCGGCCCTCGTCGACGTCGGACGAGGGCCTCCTCGCCCGACGCCGGCGAGAGCACCCTCGCCAGATTTGGCGAGGGCACTCCTCGCCCGACGCAGCGGCGGGGGCCCTCGCCGGCGTCGGGAGGGAGGCCCTCGTCCGACCCGCCGAGGGCCTCCCTCGCCCGACGCCGGCGAGGGCGGCCCTAGCCAGCCCGGCGAGGGCGACTCGCCCGACGCCGGCGAGGGCCCTCGCCGGACGCCGGCTTCCCTTCGCCGGCTCCACCATGGCCGGCGGAGGGAAGAGAGAGGAAGAAAAGATAAAAAGAAAAAGAAAAAGAAAAAGAACAAATAAGACGAAAATACCCTTAATGGGGTAAATGTGTCACAATTAGCAAACTTCGAGGTTTTTCACGTCACAAAATAAACTTCGGGGTAAATCACACTCGGAGCAAAGTTTGGGGTTTTTTGTGGCTTTTTCCCTTTAAATTATGATGGAAAAAAAGGGAATAGATTTTTCTTTTAATTATTTGCAAATAAACATGCTCGTCTTATTAATAAATTACATCACTTAGATAATAAATTTAGTTTACCAGTGAAAAACAGAAATTCTTCGGCACGCTTGTCCCTTGCTAACATCAAAGATGTTAGGATCATGCGAAATATAAATAATTTGTTAATTATTAAGTGTTCTAAAAGGTCAAGACATGCAAGGTTAATAAATTATCAAGATATCGAAAGTATAGTTGATCGTGATCAAGCTATTAATACCTTTAATGCTTTGATTGTCTTTACGTTCTACACAATCAATGTTTCAAAATTGAATTACACATAAAATAGATGTCCATGACTTTCATTATGACTTATGTTAAAAAGTACCCGGCGCACTTAATAAGCAAATTTTTAATAAGAAAATATTCTATTTCGAAAGTATCAACGGTACATATTGAGAAAAAAGTTGGTGCGTAGAAACTTTACTTATTTTCTTTTTATTGAATTGTTCATCAGAAAATGTCTTTGGGACCCGCTTTGTGATTTATCTGTTCCTCTGCTCAGTGGGAGGACCCGCATGGGTTGGTGGACTGGTTTGGTTGGTAGGAAAGACATCGTGCTATCTCCCGAATGACATTGTCGGAACCCATTTCTTAATTTTTGCAAAGACGGAGCGTTTTATTCATTGCAAGCTCCCCTAGTTTCGGAAAAGACTTGGTGCCCCGGACTCACGGACTCGCCATGCCGCCTTGATGGAGTCCCGAACCCGACCGTACCCGAATGGACACAAACACGATGATAATTTCCATTGGTATATGTTATTGGACCACACATTTCATAAGAATTGTCGAAAGAATAAGTCAAAAATAGAATGTGTAAGAGTAAAACGCGCGGGATGGTCGTGGACATATATTAAAAATCAGAGGATATGACCAATTCCTGCGCAAAATGATGATGAGATGGATTGTTTCAATGAATCTAGGGAGCGCAATAGTCAAATAATGGGGTTGGTGACGGCACGATGCAGGCTCATGCAAAGCGTGTCAGTACCATGGAGTCAGCTAAGACCATTTTATAATTCCACTTGTATTTCAATAATACTGAGAAGAGCATAAGTAATTTGAGCAGAAAAAGTAATTTAGTGCTAATTTCTAGGGGTCACAATTTCATGGATTTTTTTTCTAAATCAATTTTTGGTCTGTGCCCTTAAAATCATTTCATTTTCAAAGATTAAAGTAAATTGCCAAATTGGGAAATAAACATTTTACCAGAAAAGACAGATATTGAGCAAAAGAAATGTCGAAATGAAACAAAATAAGCTTAAAAGAAATCGATCACTCTTATCTTTTTTTTTTCCTTTAACATTGTCATTAAAAGAACTTGTCTTGATATTATTTATTAGATATCTCCAATGATGCATTTCCGAGGTCTTCCTTCCCGTGATGTAACCCAAGAGCCATCCTCATTGTTCCCCAAATGGTTGGGCCATTTCTTTTTAGTGGCCGGTGGAACAAGGTCGACGTGCCTAATCATCACTTAAACGACACCAAACACCGGTTAACTCCCTCCCTCGATTTCCCAATTCAAAATCTCCACCCAATCGGGAATTTCAATTCGGAAACCGGCTTCGGCCAGCCAAAAAAAGAGAAAAAAACCTGAAATCGCTACTTAAAGGGAAAATCTTCGTTCGCTCTGGAATAGCAGGAACGCGACATTAGAAGCGAATTTTCAAAACACATTAATTGTCTAATGTCTAATGCAACGTAGTTCAAATAAGAAACTTGAGAGAGAAAAAAGAAAAAAAAAAAGAAAAAGGAAAATATTTGCGCCGTTGACGTGGTGCTTTCGTTCGTCCACCGAGTCCCCTGGCTCTCACCAACCCCCGCCAGCCAATATCCCCGCCTCCCTCCCCAACCACACCCCTTTGACGAACCCGCCCTTTCATTTCTTCGTCTTTTCTCCTTTTCTTTTTCTCTCTCTCTCTATATATATATTTATATATTTTTTTTTTTTATTGCACGCGCCGAGGCGGCCGACGAATTCCCCGAAACGAGACTTGCATGCACACATGGCGTCCACGTGTCGCGATCCCGCCCGTCCGGGGGCAATCCGACGGCCCCGGGAGGATTTCAACTAACCCATCCGCCTAACCTACCCGACACTCAATGGCGGGCGGGCCTCTCCTCCTCTATTTAAACGTCCGATTTGTAGCTGAGCAAACTCAGGAAATTCACTAGCTTCCTTAGCGCATGTGAATTTCCTTTAGAGCAAAACACAAACAAAAAACGCCAGCGCGCCCTTCCTCTCTCGCCAGCCCTCACCTCGATCTCGATCTCGATCTCGTGCTCGCTCGCTCCTCGCTCGATTTCGAATCCTCTTCTCGGGCTCTCGGCCGCTCTAGACGTTCGCATCCACACGAGCACGAAAGATGGACATGGACACGGCAGCGTGCAACGGCAAGGGCTCCCTCGGGCTCTGCGCGGGGGCAGGTGGCGACCCGCTCAATTGGGGCGCGGCCGCCGCGGCCCTCACGGGGAGCCACCTCGATGAGGTGAAGCGGATGGTCGAGGAGTCCCGGCGACCCGTGGTCCGCCTCGGTGGTGAGACGCTGACCATCGCACAGGTGGCGGCCATCGCGGGGCGCGAGGCTGGCACGGCGGTCGAGCTGTCGGAGGCGGCCCGGGCGGGGGTCAAGGCCAGCAGCGACTGGGTGATGGAGAGCATGAGCAAGGGCACGGACAGCTACGGGGTCACCACTGGCTTCGGTGCCACCTCGCATAGGCGGACCAAGCAAGGTGGTGCTCTGCAGAGGGAGCTCATAAGGTAAAAAAAAAGAAGAAAAGTGCTACTTTAATATATTTCTTTAAATTCTCATTCGTTTGTTTTTATTGACAAATATTTGTAGAAATATCGAAAATACTTGTTAAGCAATCAAATAATGAAAAAAAAAAAAAATGCTGATTTCGGGAGATGGGTGCGATAATACGTTATTCGGGAATTGTAATTACCAAGAAGTACTCTTAGACATTTCTTGAACGCGATTTATTTATTTATTTGCTTATATTTTTAATTTATGTGGTGTTGTGAAATTATGTACGTGGAGGAAAATTAACTCTATGTTTTTATGTGGGTGTGGGGGTAGGTAGGGTTGTATCGGTGACGTGCCAGTTTCTAAATCTAGGTGGACGGTTTTTTTACATTGAAGTCGACGCATAAATTTGGGCCGGCAGGAAATTAATTATCTAATGCTGTCATGTCAGATAAAATTTCTTAACTAGATTCTATATTTTATTTCTTGTCTGTCGCTTTAATGGGGCCTGTCCTCGATAGCAAATTTCACCCTACATAAGTTATTGAATCCATTTGAAAATTCGTCCACATAGTTATATAATTTCTTAGAGCGAACTTCAAAAAGAAAAAGAGAAAGAAAATGTATATGTGTGGACTAAAGTAGGGAAATTAACCGAATGATTTCGAGAATAGCCTTCGTGTAGTACGTGGTTATAAATGTTAGATTAGCAATTTGTTAGATGGATTTTAATGAGAAAAAGAGGACAAGAATGTTGCAAATTTAGGATAATAAAGTCATTCTCGCTTTGAGAATGCCCAATTCATTAGCATAAATAACCAGAAGAAGAAAATCCTAATATTTAGGAAATTTTTCGAGTTCTCGTATCTTTTTTATCAAATTATTTTCTACGAATTGCTTATAAGACGCCAAAAATTAGTCAATCCTAACTCGTTAGTCAACAGTCGTAAGAGATTAGTCTACTTTCAGAGACATTTCCTCGAGGTTTTTTTGTTCTTTTCTTTTACATGTGCAGGAGACAATAGTACCAATTGGCACATCAACATTTTTTTTATTAAACGTACAAGCAACAAATTTAAAAAAAGAAGAAGGAATTTTCACTATTATTTGCTCTGTTCAAACTCCTGATAAAGATCCACCAGCAGAAAATAAAATAAAACAACCAGTTAGCCCGTCCTTATCACCCCATCTTCCACATCCAAATTTCTACAAGAATATTTCAAAAAAAAAAAAATTCAAGTAAAATCCTTTATTTTAATTTAAAACTAACACCTGTCATCTGCGGTATAAATGGTCCCCTCGTAAAGGACTGCCAAGTGCCGGCTAAGCTTCTTTTCCATAAAAGATACATATCCATTGCCCAAACGTGCAAGTATCAACCCAAAGGCCAAAAAATCAATTTTTCTATTTTTTTTTGAAATATTAGGTAACCAAAAATAAAATGGGAGAAGATTAATTGATTTCGAAGACTACCGTAATAATTACTTTTTGAATACCTAATTTCTCATTTTTCAATTAATGAAACTTACCTTTGCTATAATTAAATAAGTGTCTAAATCGATATTCATATTTCCTTTACTATAATTAATAATATGTGGCTGATGAAATTTTCTGATCGGGTCAGGTTCTTGAATGCCGGCATATTTGGCAATGGGACCGAGTCGTGCCACACGCTGCCCCACTCAGCGACCCGGGCTGCGATGCTCGTGAGGATCAACACCCTCCTCCAGGGCTACTCGGGCATCCGGTTCGAGATCCTAGAGACCATGGCCAAGCTCCTCAACTGCAACATCACCCCGTGCCTGCCTCTCAGGGGTACGATCACGGCCTCGGGCGACCTGGTCCCCTTGTCCTACATCGCCGGGCTTCTGACGGGCAGGCCCAACTCGAAGGCGGTCGGGCCAAATGGTGAGTCCCTGAACGCCGTTGAGGCCTTCCGCCTTGCCGGGATCGAGCACGGGTTCTTTGACCTGCAGCCCAAAGAGGGCCTTGCGCTCGTGAACGGCACGGCAGTCGGGTCTGGGCTCGCTTCCATTGTCCTGTTCGAGGCGAACATCCAGGCCGTCCTCTCAGAGGTTCTGTCGGCGATCTTCGCCGAGGTGATGCAAGGGAAGCCTGAGTTCACCGACCACTTGACCCACAAGCTCAAGCACCATCCCGGACAAATTGAAGCTGCAGCTATAATGGAGCACATCTTGGATGGGAGCTCCTACGTGAAGGACGCTCAAAAGCTCCACGAGATCGACCCTCTCCAGAAGCCGAAGCAGGACCGATACGCGCTCCGCACGTCCCCGCAGTGGCTCGGCCCCCAGATCGAAGTGATCAGGGCCGCCACCAAAATGATCGAGAGGGAGATTAACTCTGTCAACGACAACCCGCTGATCGACGTCTCCAGGAACAAGGCTCTCCATGGAGGGAACTTCCAAGGGACCCCGATTGGCGTTTCCATGGACAACACCCGTCTCGCCATCGCCTCCATCGGCAAGCTCATGTTCGCGCAGTTCTCCGAGCTCGTCAACGACTTCTACAACAACGGGCTGCCCTCTAACCTGTCCGGGGGACGGAACCCAAGCCTGGATTACGGCTTCAAGGGAGCTGAGATCGCCATGGCCTCATACTGCTCGGAGCTGCAGTTCCTTGCCAACCCTGTGACCAACCATGTCCAGAGCGCGGAGCAACACAACCAGGACGTGAACTCCTTGGGCCTGATCTCGTCGAGGAAGACCGCCGAGGCCGTCGATGTGCTGAAGCTCATGTCCTCCACCTTCCTGGTCGCCCTGTGCCAGGCCATCGACCTGAGGCACCTGGAAGAGAACCTCAAGAGCGTGGTCAAGAACACGGTGAACCAAGTGGCCAAGAAGGTCCTCTACGTCGGGTCCAACGGCGAGCTCCACCCGTCGCGGTTCAGCGAGAAAGACCTGATCAAGGTGGTCGACCGGGAGTACGTCTTCGCCTACATCGATGACCCCTGCAGCGCCACGTACCCCCTGATGCAGAAGCTGAGGCAGGTCCTCGTGGACGATGCGCTGGACGACGTCGACCGAGAGAAGAACCCCAGCACCTCCATCTTCCAGAAGATTGGGGCTTTCGAGGAGGAGCTCAAGGCACTCCTCCCGAAGGAGGTCGAGAACGCGAGAGCTCAATTCGAGAGCGGGAACTCGGCGATCGCTAACAAGATCAGGGGGTGCAGGTCGTACCCACTGTACAGGTTCATAAGGGAAGAGCTCGGGACCGGTTTGCTCACGGGGGAGAAGGTCGGCTCGCCGGGCGAGGACTTTGATCTGGTGTTCTCCGCCATGTGCGAGGGCAAGCTGATCGATCCTTTGCTGGAGTGCTTGAGGGACTGGGATTGTGCTCCGCTTCCCATCTGTTAGAAACTTTTCCAAATCCTGAAGACTGCCTCATAATTTAATTTGCCCTATACTTTGTATGTACTTAGAGAGTTTTTTATGGTCGAGAAACTGCGGTTAAAATTGTAATGTCTCTTATGTCTTTTGTTCAGTTCTTTCTTATTCAAACACCCCACTCCCCTCCACCCCGCCCCCCAACGATGTATATTTGTACTTGGAACTTCATGGGTGTAACAACAATGTTGAAACACGTGAAGGAAAAGATTATACAACATACATTTCATTACATTATTCGTTCTTATAAAGGATCGTGACATCTACTCTTCATTGTGAGCTAATTGTTATTGGGTACATCTTACTGTATCTCCCAACTTGACCCTACCAAATGTAAAATCGGAATGAACATTTATTTTTTAAAGGGAGCTACCCTCATTAGGAATTTGCCCGGACTTATCCTACTCAATCAAGTGGGTTGCGTATTAAGAGTCAATATTATATTTAAGCTGATGAAAAAGAACATGTTTATATAATATGAAAAGATATTCAGACAATATGTACATCATGATTGATTTAGTCTGTCACATTATTTTAATTAAATGAATGCATATTATTTAAGGGCTCCACATGTATAAAAAAGTTAAAGGTTGCTCATCTTTGCTTAGGCCTAGAATGATGCCCGACCAACCTCTTTGCCATGACTTTTGGAAGAGGTTGACCTATCGAGCATGAAATTCTTTGTGGGTTGGCCCGAAAAGGCAATAAATCTTTTGGGATGGGACATATATTCCAAATTGAGTGGTTGCCTCGAGTAGGATAATTCTATGATTGGCAAATATCACAACTTTGGATTTTCCTCGATGCACTTGGCCTAATCCATGAGGAGGTTTCTGCCCAAAATGGTAACCTAGCTAGCAAAACCAAAGTGTCACATGGATCTATTTAGGACATGTCACGGTCGATTCCCAGTGTTTGAACCTCAAAATTATGGCCCCAAAGCCGAAGAGAACCTCAAGAATTAGGTGAGCCCGGCCCAAGAGAAACCACAGAGGGAGCTTGAATGTTGAGCCTCTTCTTGCAATGTGCAGTCGCGTCTTAATACAAGAAAAAATGAAATTACACAGGACGGTTGAATTCAAGCTAATTAATCTCAGAAAAAATCTTTGTACTAGCTCTCCAAACTAAACTTACAATTCCTGAATGGTCATATTATGTACTAATTAAACCGGGATGCACACAAAGGGAGAATCGATCGTAGACAGAGCGAAGATCTATGGATGGGGGGCCTTGGGGCTGCAGGTCGCGGAGCAAAGGATGGTGAGGAAGAGGTTCTCGTTGCACGGGATGCACACTTTCGAGGCTGGGGTGGTGAAGTCGAAAGCCTCGGCCACTTGGTCGAGTAGTAACCGGAAGAGAGGGTGCTCGAGCAACGCGACATCGATGACGTATCTGCTGCATTCCTCCCCCACATAGATTGCCAAGTGACCCTTCGGTATGTCCTTCGGAATGGAACAACCTTCTTTAGAGATGCATGCCCAGAGTTTGCCACTTCCACAGATTCTCAGCTTGGAGACGAACTTCTTAAGAGACTTGGTCTTCATGATCGTCATGTCACAAGGAGGGAGGAAGAGAGAGAGAGAGAAAATGTGATGAGGAGAGAGTAAGGTTTATATAGGAGAGTACAGAGAGTGTATGGTATTTCAATGAAGGATAATGAGACATCTTGCTACCCTTTTGGAAGTTTCAAATAATATAATAAAAAAGAGTGTCGGAGGGATTGCTGGGCATGATGAACTTCATAATAAAAAGTTTCAAATGATATAATGAAAAAGATTGTTGTTTGTTTATGCATAAGTCCCATCAAGTGAAACTGTAGGAATCGGGAACAAAAGGGCAGTGAGATCATGAGAAAACTCATAAAATAATAGTTGCAACGTATTTGTGAGAGAGAGAGAGAGAGATCCCCTCCAAGTTCTTGGTATAGAATATGAAGTGACGAGCACATATGCATGTCGAAATCACTTCTTAATGTCCAAAGGGTTCCAAATTCCAATGTAATGAGGTATCAATGCCATTACATGTTACTTTAATCAACTCTTGCACATGTGGACGTCGAGTCACAAGCGGTTCCATGTTGGAAGACATGGAGCATGAGTCATCAAAAAACGGATCTTGAAGAAGAGAATCCATACTTTTCTGAAAGTTGTAGGTAGAATTCAAGTTGAAATTGGTGAAAGCAGGTAACCACGTTTGAACTTCGATTTACTATTAACTCGACGGTAAACCCACACTACCTTCTGTGCCAAACCATAACTGATCGAGTTCGTATCAAACTTAACCTCGCGCAGCTTGTGTAATCATGTGATGGTGGATTCTGTTCAAGTTTAGCTGAACCTCGACTAGTTCAAAGGTGGTACAGTCCCACTTTTTAGTCTCTAATAAGCTGTCGAAAGCACAAACATGGATACCTTTGATCTTCCCACTCAGTTTAAGGTCCATATAGGAGATTGAATGTGGAGAAATGGGTGCGTATTTGGTATCGCTAAATTCTCTGAGTCACTGATAGACTCCATCATCTGGTTACCTCTCTTTTGTGGAAAGTTCCCTTGTGTAGCATTAGTGCAGAAGAGCACACAGTTTCAGCTTCTTGGGGACAAGTTGTCTAGGGCAGATAAGGACGGAAAGTGGAAGATCCTCATTTAGACACATCACTCCAATGTAAAATAGCCAACATATTTCCCTAGACATGGGCAATTCTATTGGAGAAAACTCCTTTAATGTTTTGAAGTTGACAAAACTTATCCAGAGTCTAGTTTGAAGACTTCCAGATTTTAGTGTCAAAGTTTGAAGTATCCCAGACTTTGTGTCAAAGTTTGCCCACACTAACAAATTCAAGATTGAACGTTACTGAATAATGAAGACTTCTCCAGATGCGAGTTTTTGTTTATTTCTTCAGGAGTTCGATTCTTATGGATTATGGATGGCTTTCTGGTTCGATATATCACATACATGATTGATTATCTTTATTGGAATCAATTTAGATAAATCAAA
This sequence comes from Eucalyptus sideroxylon, assembly GCA_014182405.2. NCBI lineage: Eukaryota > Viridiplantae > Streptophyta > Magnoliopsida > Myrtales > Myrtaceae > Eucalyptus > Eucalyptus sideroxylon. Next base: position 57,635,796 of record CM024554.2, on the reverse strand, counting down.
TCTTTTCGGATTGCAAGAAAACTTAGAAAATATCTACTTATGGAAACTAAGATCCTAATTGTATGGGCGAACATGATTGACAGGCTTTCATCATAATCTTTAAACAACTCGAGATCTCCTTAATTGATTCTGTCCAACGGGTAGATTTAAAGAATTCATTTGTAAAGTGCTAACGATCGAGAATTTATGAAGGAGTATTTAAGGAGGATTCTCTAGTTGTTCAATAGAGTGCATAAAAGAGAAATTTCAAAATTTGAAGCTTTCCATTTCCTTGTTACTCCAAATACTGAGCTCAAAGTTATATACAAAAGAGAGAAACACTTAGTGTGACTTCATGAGAAAGCAGTAGAGACTTTTCACTGTGAAGTTGAGATCATAAGGCTATAAAATCTCTTTTGATTCTTAGTAAAATTCAGCCAGTAGGTTGTCAGCGTGGAGAGTGGACGCAAGCTTGATCTAAGCGAACCACTATAATTTCTGTGTTTCATTCTCTTCCCTAAACTCCCTTACTTTGTTAGTAATTATATTTAACTGTTAAAGTTTGAACTTGGTCAAAGTTTGTTGCTCTTAAGATTTTGTTTTAGATGCAAAATAATTCTACTGTCTCTTTTGAAAAATTGTCTTCACACCTATTTACCCCTCCTCTAGGTGTTCATACTAGCACTAACAATTGGTATTAGAGCCTGCGATATCCTGATTTTTCCAATTCTATTTTCAATAAATTGAGACGGGCATTTCGTTGGCACGCATATAGTTCTTTTCCTTGAGTCGGCAACTCATGTGGAAACTAGTCTATCGGGTGAAGTCGATAAGAAATTCTAATGTATCGGACTTGAGAATTTGACCAGGAAGCGATCTTTCGATCGAGCTAATCTGCAAGGGTCATTACGGCACAATTAAAAATCGATTAGAGATCGGAGATAGGTCGACTCGACAAAGGCATGCGATCGAGTGTAGGTGATTCCACCAAATCGCACAATTCTCGTCGATCAGCAGTGGACCGACTTTTCTGTCGATTGGGTACCTTGTGTTCGTATTTGAAGCCTTGAGATTACCCCGACAATCGGAAGTCGTCAATGTTTCAAAGATGTACACTGTGGCTTGAGATGATCAACCATAGGTTAAATGCACAAGAATTTCTAAAGCCTACCCAGCAGGTTGGGCCATGTTAGTATCGTGTCAAATTGAAATTAACCGTGGAATTGAGATTGAATTCAGAAATTGGAAGTCTGGGCGTGTCACAAATCATTTTAGGAATATTAACTTATCTTTGGAAGATTTTTAATGCAATCAGGGTTTTTCTGTAATTAAATAAGAAAATGGTTAATTTGACCCGAGAAATTAGTAAGCCCGCCCTTGGTTGTGCTTTTATGACTTAAGTTGGTTCTACGAACAAGTGAAGATGTGAATTGAAGTGTGGTGATGTTGGATTAATTTTATGGACTTCAATTGGACTCAATTGGAAGAGAATTGATGGGAATTGAAGAAATTGGATGTACAAGAATTGGACCCCGGCGGAGGATAGAATTGGACCAATTGAAGATTGTTGTGGGAGGTTTAGAGATAGTGGAGTATGACACCATGTGATGTCATGGTGGTGGGCCATTTTTGTGGATTAAAGAAAAAGAAAAAGAAAAAGGGAATGGTCCCATCTTTCTCTCTCTCTCTCTCTCTCTCCCGTTCTCTCTCCTCCCCCTCTCTCTTCCGTCGGCACCCCCCTCTCCATCTTCTTCTTCTTGTTGCTCGGGTTCCTATTGTGCGAAGAACCAGCAGCTTGCCGGCCTGCTCGCACGCCCAACCGGCCACCCGCTCGGCCGCCCCTCCGCCCGCTCACTGTCACTTAGCCCGTGCCACCTCGCCCTCTCTCCTCCATCTCCGCTGTAGCTCGACGCACCCAGCAGATCTGAGAAGGCGTTGAAGCTGGCTGCAGCCTAGCCGGACCGCCGTCGCTCACCCCTCACGCGCCGTCTGCCGCTCGCGCGCCTTCAGCGCGTCACCGCTGTCTGGCCGTCGTCCCAGCCTCCTTCTCGCCCAGCTCGTTGTCCCGAGCTACTGTTCAGCTCGTGCAGGAGCTGCCGGAGCTCGTCCCTGCCGCCGTGAGGCCTCGCCTGGCCGCTGCCTCGCCCGTCCGAGCCACCTTCGAGCTGCTGCTCCAATCCTCTGCCCATTCTGACACCGTATTCGTGCTTCTCGGCCCCAAATCAGTAGTCACAAAAATGGGTATGGCAGCATCTATTTAGCCTGTTTTGGCCGTCTTCCCAAGCCCGGATGCTCGGCCTGCCTTGAGGAAAGTCGATCCTCGCGTCGTCCTCGTCGTTTTGGTTCGCTTGGCTTGCTAATCGGGTGAGTTTAGCTCACTAAATCTTGATTAGAGGGTTAATGATGCTTTAGGTGTGCCTAGTTTATGTTAAGTGTTATTAGATGCTTAGTTTAATTTATTTAATTATAGATTATATTAAAGTGCTTAATTAACTTAAAGTGTGTTTATTTAAGGTTAAAACGAGTTATTTAATGTTAAGCCTTGATGGGACATAATAGGGTTTTATTTTTGAATTATTTAATTGCTTTGAAATTCTGGAATTTATAATATTATATTGTATTCCGAAATTATTAAAATATTATTATTATTTTAAAAAAACGAAATTTTTTTTTTGACCTCGGTTGCTCAAAATTTCGTGCCGGTCGTTGCTGTGTAGTCAGATTTTGAAATTGATGATTGGATATTATAAATGGAGTGTGGATTGTGAAAAGTATGGATATTATTATTTAATTAATTTTCGGAATAAATTTAATTATTTAATAAATTTCGAAAATTATTTTGGGACCCTAAATTCTCAGAATTTCGTGCTGATCACTGCTGTGCATTTAGAATTTGAATTTAATGAATGGATGTGGCAAATTGGGTGTTGATTGTGATAAATAGGAATTCTTTATAAAATTCTAAGTGTGGAAGTTGATGGGCGATTGGCCGTGATTAACCACCTATTAGAGGTCGTGCCCAGTGGGGCCGTGAATTACCACCTATTAGAGGTCGGGCCTAGTGAGGTCGTGATTAACCACCTATTAGAGTCGTGCCCAGTGGGGCCGTGAATTGCCACCTGATAAAGGTCGCGCCCAGTGGGGCCGTGAATTACCACCTATTAGAGGTCGTGCCTATTGGGCCGAGATCTACCACCTTTTTAAAGGTTGTGCCGAGTGGGGCCGTGATGCCACTAATTCTAAAGTTGGCCGAGTGGGGCCGTGATTGAGAGCAATGATTGATTTGCTAGAATGACATGTAATCGGCCAAGTCGATTGATCGTTGAGACGATCCAAGGGGTTGAATTGTTCTGATGATGTGATTGTGCCATGGTTGTTTGGTTATCATAATTGTACGTGGTTGAATTATATAAATTGTGCTAACCTGCAGATGAAGGCTAATGCGAGGTAAGTCTTTTGTGTGATGTGGCTAGGCCACCCGGGGCGTATTTTCTTTCTAATAAGGGTTTAGGGGGTTGAACTTGCTAAGACATTATCTCATCCCGGTTTGGGGATTACAATTTCAGGTCCTTGGTGGATGGAGCAGCTAGATAGCTTTGGTTGGCCTTGAGGAGTTGAATATGTGAAGTTATAAGGATTGGAGAATGTGTCATGCTAGTTGGTTTTAGGATAATCCCCCTTTTTGTCGAACTAGTCTATTTTGTAGACAATCCAGTGTTGTATTTAAACCCTTTATGTCTGTAAAATGAGTATTTGGTATTGTGATTGATTGTTTACTTTTCTATCCCAAGTTAAATATTGTCAGGGGATTTGTTTCGCTTCCGCATGCGTAATTAAATGAATGGGTCGGCGGCATATCCTGGGATGTCGTATATTTGATTGACCGTAGTGGGATGTGCGCGTATCTCGGGGTTTGGGGCGTGACAGAGCCTGTGTGCTTATTTTATTGAAGTGTTTTTACTTCTAAGCTAAAGATTTATGGCTAGTATTTTGGCTTCAGGATTGGTCGAAGGTCAGAACAATACCAGAACTCCTTACTTCGATGGGAAGGAGTACAATATGTGGAAAAACAAGATGAATGCATTTTTGAAATCGAAAGATCCCTTGGAGTGGGATGTGGTAGAAAAAGCGATCAATCCCAAAGCTACATTAACCTCAAAAAGAGGAAAAGAAGTTGTAGATACTAGCGAAATACACAAGTAGAATTAATCAAGAGATAAGCTCTTGATGCTAAAGCTATCTACTTTTTCTATTGCACTTTATCTCCTACTGAGTATAACCGAATTTCTTCTTGTGAAATAGTGAAAGAAATTGGGACAGATTGCACGTTATCTATGAAAGAACTGATCGAGTAAAGGAAACAAAAATCAACATTCTACTCAGACAGTATGAAGCCTTCAAGAGGAAGCCTGGAGAATCCATTATTGACATGTTCAATCGTTTCACCGAAATCGTGAATGGATTGGCATATCAAGGACAGTCAATCTCAGGACCAATAAAGGTCAATAAATTACTGCGTGGACTCTCTAAAGACTAGAATCACATGAAGACGTTAATTAGAGAAACCCAGAGGATCATGCCTCTTTCAGTAGATGAACTAGTAGGCACATTTTAATCATATGAAGTGGAGCAAATCAATGATGAAGAAGATCCAAGAGGTAAGAAGTCAATTGCTTTAAAATCTAATGATTATTCTAATAATACAGATTCATAAGATGACATGAATGATGAAGAGCTAGCATTTATGATTAAGAAGTTCAGGAAGTTGAACAAAAAGGGAAGAAGATTCAATTGGAAGAAGCAGAACACGCAAAATATCTAGAAGAGATCGACTGAAGAAAATGAAACTAGCAAAGAAGTAATATGCTTTGAATGCAAGAAAAATTGGCACATTAGACCCAACTACCCTTTGTTGAAGAAAAAAAAGGGAAGAACTGAGAAATACAAAAATGTTCTCAAAGCTGAAACCTGGAGTGACATTGAGTGCAAGAAAAGTGAAGAGGAATATGCCAATATTTGTTTAATGGCTCATTTCGACTCAAACTTAGAATAAAAAACAGACTCTGATTCAAACTTAGACAAAGAACTTGAGGTTAGTGATTTAAAAATTCCCGTTAAAGTTTTGAAGTACATAGAAGAACTTTGTCTTAGTCTCAAAATCTCTCTTGAAATGATTTCTGAACTAAAAGAGAGAATTCCAAGTTGAGGTAACAGGAAACTTCTTGGAAAGAAAATTTTGAAATTTTGGATAAGAGTTTTGTTGATTTGAAAGTAAATTCTAATTCTCTTTTGAAGGAAAATGCTTTTTTAAAAGAAGATATTTCAAATATTATAAAAATATTTTCAAAAGGATCTGAGAATTTGGAGAAAATTCTTTCAGTACAAAGACCTTATTTTAACAAATCTGGTTTGGGTATGACTTCAGAAACTATTCTATTAATTGATTTTCCCAAAGTAAAAGAGAAACTCAAACAAAGACTTGCAAAACCTGTTGGCCGAAGTGCTCTCAAATGTTCAAAGTGTAACAGCTTATAACATTTCGAGAAGGAATGTCCCAAAGTTTGGAGACTTGTTAAGAAGAACTGGGCAAAAACCGTTTTTAATGCTAACTCTCCTAGACCCAAGAGAATCTGGGTACCAAAGAAAACTTGAGTTCTTCTTATAATTATAGGTCACTATCAAGAAAAAGATCAAATGGTATTTGAATAGTGGTTGTTCGAGACACATGACAGGAGATTCAAGTTGTTTTATAAAACTTGTTCAAATGAATGGTGAAAAAGTTTCCTTTGATAGAAACAACAAAGAAAGAGTTGTTGGATGTGGAACCGTGAAGATTGGAAGCCTGATTATCAACAATGTATCATTGGTGGAAGGTCTGAATTACAATCTACTTAGTATAACTCAGCTTTGTGATATTGGATTCAAAATAAATTTCCAAGAAGGCATCTGTTCGGGAACGAGTAAAGACTTCTCTCAATCTTTCATTGGACAAAGGCATGAGAACATTTACCTTCTGGATATAAAACCAGAAAGTTCTTAGTGTCTTATATCTATTCAAGATGAAGCAAATCTCTAGCATTGAAAGTTTGGTTATGTTAATATGAAGCAGATTGCCAAGATTTCTTCCAAGAAGCTTGTTCGTGGTCTTCCCAACAACCTGACTTATAAAAAGTCTGAATTATGCACTCCATGTGTATTGGGAAAACAGGTTAGAAGTTCCTTTAAATCTATAAATCAAGTTTCTACCAATCGAGCTTTGCAGCTTCTGCATATGGACCTCTTTGGACCAACCGGAATTCAAAGTATTGGTGGAAAGAAATACTATCTAGTAATCGTTGATGATTACTCTCGCTTTACTTAGGCTTTACTTAGGTTTACTTTTTGGCAAATAAGTCTGAAACTTTCTCTCACTTTTCAAAGTTTGCTAAGAAGGTTTAGAATGAAAAAAAAGATATTCTATTTCAAGTATACGAACAGACCATGGAGGTGAGTTTGAAAATCAAGACTTTGCGAAATTTTGTGATGGATCTGGTTTCCAGCATGTTTTCTCTTCTCCGTATACGCTAGAACAAAATGGGTCATGGAAAGAAGGAATAGATCCTTATAAGAGATGGCTAGAACTCTCTTAATTGAGAGCAACAGATCCTCTCGATTTTGGGTAGAAGCAGTTTCTACAGCTTGCTACATCATCAACAGAATGTTCTTGAGGCCTATTCTAGAGAAAACTTCATATGGAATGTATAAAGGAAAGAAACCAAATGTTTCTTACTTATATGTCTTTGGCTGTAAATGTTTCATTATGAAGAATCCTATTGAACAATTTGGAAAGTTCGAGGAGAAATCAGACGAATGAATCTTCCTTGGTTATTTGATCACAAGCAAATCTTATAGGGTCTTTAACAAAAAGACTCAGTCTGTGGAAGAATCCATGAATGTCAAATTTGAGGAGACTCAACCAGATCAGACTCAACTTGAGTAGTTTGACTCCGTTCTAGACTTTACAAAGTCTACTTCCCCCGAAGAGGTTCATATTTCTAGAGATCAGCAACAAGCAGATTTAGAAGATTCAACTGAAGTAGAGGATAAGCAGACTCTCAGATCAACTAGCAACTGGAAGCATAAGTCAAGTCGTCCCAAAGAACTCATCATTGGCAACATTGAAGAAGGAATTCGCACTAGATCCAAAAGACAAGAGGAGTCTAGTGCTTTAGCACTTGTTTCAGAGTTTGAACCCAAAAGTGTAGAAGAAGCCCTGTCTGATGAAAGATGGATCAAAGGTATGCAAGAAGAGCTCAGACAATTCGGCATCAACAATGTTTGGGAGCTAATTCCTAAACCTAAAGGTAAGTCTGTTACCAAGACAAAATGGATTTTCAGGAACAAGTGGACGGAAAAGGAAAAGTGGTTAGGAACGAAGCAAGACTCGCGGCTAAAGGATATATGCAAAAAGAAGGGATAGACTATGATGAGACCTATGCACCAGTAGCGATTTTAGAAGTAATTAGATTATTAGTTGCTTTTGCTTGCTATAAAGATTTCAGGTTATTTCAGATGGATGTAAAGAATGCCTTCCTTAATAGATTCATTCAAGAAGAAGTCTATGTGGAACAACCACCAGGGTTTGAAGAACCAAAAAAGCTAGATTCAATCTATAGACTGAAAAATGCATTGTATGGATTGAAGCAAGTACCTTGAGTTTAGTATGAAATGTTAAGTAAATTCCTAATCCATAATGGTTTTGTTAAGGGAGATGTATATACTACTTTGTTCATAAAAAGAGAAGGTAAAGACTTTCTTCTGGTTCAAATTTATGTTGATGATATTATCTTTGGATCCTTTAATGAAAATTTGTGCAAGAAATTCTCTAGATGCATGCAAGATGAATTCGAGATGAGTATGATGGGTGAGTTAACCTTCTTCCTGGGATTGCTAGTTAAAAATCAAAGAAAAGTATCTTTGTTCACTAAGAGAAGTATGCGAAAGATCTCATCAAGAAATTCAAATTGGAAAGTTGCAAGAAGACAAAGACACCAATGTCAAGTTCTTTGAAAATGGATAAAGATGAAGGAGGAAAAAAAGTGGACCAGAAGCTTTACAGAAGCATTATAGGTTCTCTTCTTTACCTTATTGCATCTAGACCTGATATTTTGTTTAGTGCTTGCATCTATGCTAGATTCCAATTAGATCCTAGAGAATCTCATTTAAGTGCTGCAAAACGCATTATCAAATATATTCAACTACTCCAAAGCTAGGTTTGTGGTATCCTAAAGAAGGAGACTTCACTATTCTTGGATATTCAGATGCAGATTTAGCAAGTTGTAAGTCGATAGAAAGAGTACTTTTGGTACTTGTCAACCACTGGGCAACATGTTAGTGTCTTGGTTCTCAAGGAAACAGAGTACTGTAACTCTATCAACAGCATAAGCAGAGTATGTGGCTCTTGGGAGCTGTTGTTCTCAGATTTTGTGGATAAGACAATAGCTAAGAGACTTTGGAATTGAAGAATCGTACATTGAGATAAGATGCGACAACACCAGTGCCATTAATCTCACAAAGAATCCAATCATTCATTCAAGAACAAAGCATATAGAGATTCGACACAATTTCATAAGAGATCATATTCAAAATGGGAAGATTATGATTCAGTTCATTGATTTGAAGAATCGGTTGGTAGACATATTTACAAAGCCTCTAGAGAAAAATCTATTTGAGTCTATTCGCACCAAACTGAATATTTTATCTTCTACCAGTTAAAGTCTAAAGTTGATCAGACTTAGAATGTCCAGTAACTATTTCTGGAAGTTAATATCTCTTCAATGCAGGTAATTTAATTTTAATATGAAAATTCCGAATTGGTATGTTGTATTTGAATCGTTGCTTGATTATTTTATTTTTCAAAATTTTAAAATTTTGGCAGTTTTTATTTTTGAAAAAGGCAATTTTCTTTTTCTTTATGACAGTTCAACTAACCCCGTTTTACTTCCTTTATATACCATCGAGTCCTTTTCTACATTCACATCTTTTCGAAAACCCTAAAAATATAGACTCCACACTCTCATCTCTACTCTCAAGTTTGTTACGCAAGTTTTCATCTTTTTAACTTGAACGTAGTCGGGAAATCCGTAAAGACTACGAAGATGTCTTTTCAAAGGAAGTCATCTCGGATCTCAAGCAAGGGACCACGAAATATGCTTGAGGGTCCTACACATTTTGACTTGACTGAAGAAAAAGAGCCTTCATAGCATGCCACATAGAATCCTCCGCGCCAATCAGTGGAAGAAGAAGTTGAGGAAGACGCAGAACCTCTTAGAACCTTAAAACCCTAGGTTCTTTATAAGCTTACTTTCATTTGAAGCAGGGCGGTACTTCCATGTCTCTTATCAATGAATTTCTAAGGGAAAGAGGATATAAGAACGTGACTCTGTTCTTGCGAGCGATGGAAAGATTAGGAATAGCGTTGGAAGGAGCGACAGATAGGGCGTTTAAAAACTTTCCACATGATCCTCGTTTTAGTTCTTTCAATTAGCTTGAAAGCAAAGACGATGACGAAAGGATGTCTTCAAACTTCTAGCTGAGAATGGGCATTGCTGCTGAAGTGATTGGTGATGGAACAAGTCTTTTTTCATTCTAAGGATCACATAAAGGTTTACTCCAAATTGCTAAAAAGAGGGGTGATGAACCCTCAATCGGTTGATTTTGATTTTCTGGATTCAATAAAGGTGAACTTGAGGGAGAAGCTGACTCTTCTTCAACTAGAGAACTTTTGCTTCGAAACTATTGTTGTATTTCTTGAGTTGATTGCATATTTCTATTCGAACTTGTCTTTTCTTAACCTGAATAGATTTCAATTCATTGTGCATGATAAAAGCTTTGCGGTAGATGTTGACGCTTTGGCTGACGTTATTGGGGGTGGAAAGGAGTAGTTTCCAACTAATAAATGTCTCGGTTGGTCATGCAACAAGATTCCTTGTTAGGGACGGACTCCTTGAAGGAGGCATCACTTATTCTAGACTATCTGCCTCGAATATTTTGCTGCACAAAGTTGTGATCAACTGCATCCGATCAAAGTCAACTTCCAAGACAGATGTTTCTCGATCTGAAGCCAAACTGATGTCTGCCATCAATAATGGAATGAAGTTCTCTTTGCCTCATACATTCATGATGCATATGTACAAGAATGTTGTAAAGGATAAGGGATAACTCCCCTACTCAATGTTGGTCACACAACTGTTCAGACATTTTCAGATTGAGTTTCTAGCCTTTCTTTGTGTTCGAACTATTGCTTCTATGGTTATAGGATTGAAGATGGTGTCCAAGATGAGGTTGAAAGAACTTAAAAAGGCCATCGGGAGCTTGAAGGAAAAGCCCCCCCAGCAAAACCAAACAAGACTCTGCTGCAAAAGGGAAAGGCAAAGAAATTATGCATGAACCTGTCAAGAAGAGAAGATCTCTTCTCTTGTAGGATGAAGAGGATGAGGATGATCTTACTATCTCTGCATTTGCCTTGAAAAATCTTCAGAGTTTTGTCAGTTTTGAGCAACAACAGGACAAAGAAGGAAGAGAAGACAAAGAAGGAATAGAGGAAAGAGAAGAAGCAGGAAAAGAAGCCAGAGAAGAAGGAAGAGAAGAAGAGGAGGGTCAGGATGACTCTCATGAACCAACATTTGCAATATCCTTGTTTGCGGATTCAAAAAAGATGAGGAGTGGAACTGTAGGAGCTCAAACCGAAAAAGAACATCACTTTGGTACTGCAATTGAGAATGAACAAGAAGAAGAATTCCTTTCTCCACCTATAACCACAGAAGTAGGGGGAGTTCGTGAGAAAATAGGTACTTCTTCTTCTCCTCTTTTTACAAGTGATGATGTTAGTAGATCCCCCACCGATCCAAATGGTGTCTATGCTTCACATTTTCCTGAAGTTGATATTGGAGAATCTACTCCAAGTCTTGAAAGTAGAGGAGCTGATGTCCCCTCATCTCTCGATACTCCACAAGCTGAACATGCTAAGGCTAGTGCGCAATTAGAACCTAATGCAGACTTTCCAAGGCTACTAAAGCTGCTTCTGGAGATAAAAGCACGGCAATATGGAATGGAGTGTGAGATTCAAAAGCTTCAAACTGCTTTGAATCTACTTCAGATTCTCTCCATGAAAAGGTACATGCTCTTAATCTTCAAGTTCAAGCTTTACAACAACAAATTAAAGAGATTGCCAAGATTGAAGATGTTGAGAAGCTGAAGGAAACAATGTGAAAGCTGGAGGAGACAGTTCAATTGATTGGGGATTTCTAGCTCGTTCGCATTCCAAAACAAACCTGATTTCATCTATTTTTGACTTTCTCCACTTTTTGCTATTGACAAAAAGAGGAAAACGTGCAGATTTGACTTATTTGACTTGAACTTTTACCTAAACCTACTTTTATTCTATTATCTTGTTTGACATTTGCCGGCAACTTACTTTTGTGGTAATGATTTTGGATGGATAGTTGTTTAAGTCTTGATATATGTCTTATATTTTCAAGATTAACTTGTTTTTTGTGATTGCAGAATTGATACTATCCAAATCCTAATCAACTTATTTTTATAAGATGTCGTGTACTGCTTAAGAGCTGTTTTGCAGGTCAAAAGTTCTTAAATCTGCAAGAAAGTTTTGTCACCATAAAAAAGTGAGAGCTTGTTGGAGAAAACTCCTTTAATGTTTTGAAGTTGACAAAACTTATCCAGAGTCTAGTCTAAAGACTTCCAAACTTTAGTGTCAAAGTTTGAAGTATCCCAGACTTTGTGTCAAAGTCTGTCCACACTGACAAATTTCAGACTGAACGCTACTGAAAAATGAAAACTTATCCAGATGCGAGTTTTTGTTTATTTCTTCAGGAGTTCGATTCTTATGGATTATGGATGGCTTTCTTGTTGGATATATTACCTAGATAATTGATTATCTTTATTGGAATGAACTTAGATAAATCAAATCTTTTCGGATTGCAAGAAAATTTGGAAAGTATCTATTTATGGAAACCAAGATTCTGATTGTATGGGCGAATATGATTAACGGGCTTTCATCACAATCTTCAAACGACTCGAGATCTCCTTGATTGATTCTGTCCAATGGGTAGATTGGAAATTCATTTGGAAAGTGTTAATGGTCGAGAAAGCATGATGGAGTATTTAAAAAGGACTCTTCAGTTGTTTGATAGAGTGCATGAGAGAAAAATTTCAAAATTTGAAGCTTTCCATTTCCTTGTTACTCCAAATATTGAGCTCAAAGTTGTATACAAAAAAGAGAAACACTTAGTGTGACTTCGTCAGAGAGCAGTAGAGACTCTTCACTGTAAAGTTAAGATCATAAGGTTGTAAAATCCCTTTTGATTCTTAGTGAAATTCGGCCAGTAGGCTGTCAACATGGAGAGTGGATGTAGGCTCGATATAAGCCAAACCACTATAATTTCTGTGTTCTTATTCTCTTCCCCAAACTCCTTTACTTTGTTCGTAATTCTATTTGACTGCTAAAGTCTGAATTTGCTCAAAATCTGTTGTTTTTAAGACTCTGTTTTAGATGCAAAATATTTCTATTGTCTCTTTTGAAAAATTGTCTTCACACCTATTCACCCATTCTCTAGGTGTTTATACTAGCACTAACAAATTCCAATCATTCCTAATCCTCAAAGTGGTCGGATGTCAATGCGTTTGTCTCTCTCTCTCTCTACCTCACACAGCGCTTTCAATGTGTCTTGCTTCATGTCTTCGAACTTGGGTTTGCCTGGTCGGTGAACTCAACCATATGGGGAAGCGTATATCTCGCTCTTATTCCGTTCGATTCACCTCTTTGGAATGTGAATTCTGGGTTTGTCTCTCCCTTTGGAGATTGATGGACACACGCATCAATCAAAATGGGTGAGTGAACTTTGACGTGTTCTTACTCTTTCGCTTTCTAAACAATTTTGGTTAGGGCCGGCAAAAGACCATGATTCTAATGTTGTTTTTCCGAATAGGCCTCTCTATATGTGTTGACAATAGCCCTATATTTTGGAATAATATGATAAATGCAAGCAATAAAGGGATTGATTTTACCTTCTATGTTCATGGGATGTCGAGTTTTCTTCGTGACGACAAATCACTTTATATATATAATTCGTCTAAACTTATTTAAAGCATAGACCTAAATAAAGTGAGATTATCATATATATAACCATAGCAAAATTCAACTATCTCCTAATCAAGGAGTAACCCAAGAATTTATCCATCAATTCAAAAACTACCATTCCCTTCACGTACCAAACAAGATATAAAAGATACCTAAGCCGTACCAACTGCCCGAAGTACAAATAACCAGAAACCATAAAGTGAAGATCAATTATTTGCCTTCATTAGCCATCACATTGTGATATAGCTAGTAAGAGTACCTAGAGGGGGGTGAATAGGTATATAAAAGATTTTTCTTGATGATTGCACAATACTTAGACAGTTGAAGGATTTGCGACAAATAATAATCAACGTAAGACTGAGTAAAGAAAAGAGAGAATTGAACACGCAGTTTATAATGGTTCAACTTGATTCAAGCCTACGTCCACTCTTCTGCACTGACAGCCAATTGGCTGGATTCCACTATGAACAAAGAGATGTTACAGCGTTGATCTTCCTTGATTTCTAGGTGTAGATGATCTACCACACTTGCTCAAGGTATCACCAAGAATAGACACTCTCTGTGTATACAATTTCGCTCAAAATGAATCGACTAATAATCAAGGTGGTTCAGACTCTGGAATTTCTCTATCGATCACATTTTCTAACACAACTAGAACGTCTTCCTTTTTATACTCCTTTATGCCATCATACCGTTGGCACTTACCAAAGGAATTCCTCCAATCTACCCGTTGGACGGAATCAATTAAGAAGATCATTCGAGCTATTAAAGGAACTTGACGATAGCCCATCAATCCTGTTCGCCCATACAATCAGGATCTTGGTTTCCAAGAATAGAACATTCCAAGAATATTTCGTCGACCACCGGATCTTCAATTGATCTAGATACAAATAAAAGAATCCGATATTTTTATCCAACCAAGAGATCTTCTCTAGAGGATAGGATTAAATCCTCAACCATATACTTCGGCTCTGGATTTCCTTCGTCACTGGATCAGAAAGACTGTCAATGAGAATAGTCTTGAGTCTTAAGTCTTGAGTCTTGAGTGCTGAGTCTGGTTATCAGAAAGTCTTCAGACTTTAAACAGACGGTCTGCAAATATCCAGACTAGACTGATAGAAACGTTTTGTCAGCTTCAAAATATTCTGGAAAGATTTCTCCAACACATTGTCTCTTCGAACTTGTAAGTCTCCCCTTTTTGGTTAATACGCTAATCAATCCACAAAATGTTATCAAGTAAGGACCTGTAAAATCAAGTGCTATAGGCCTAAAAGATTCATTTGCTGACACCATTCTGTGCAAGTTAAGAACTAATTCAGGAGGAATGGTTGAGGAAGCTTCATTTGCTAAGTATGTCAAGGTATTCGTGTACTGCGTATAGCACACCAAAAGCAAAACTCATTAGTAGAGCAACATATATGGAGAGAGAACCCATATAAATATGTGTGTCTACCAATCCACCTACACGGGCACACACTTGGGTTACATAGAGATGGAAGGACAAGCCCAGCGTTCGAAAGAAAAGTAACATTTTGACATTGTTATGGCAGTCAAACAAAGGCTTGCGAGCAATTAAGTAGTAAGCAAGCATCCAAAACTAAATATATCATAAGCACACCCAACTGAAGCCGTTTTGCACCAGACCACTTTAGGAGCAGTGCAATTGAGTGATGGCTGCAAAAGACAGTACAGAATCCTCAACATCATATTCCTGCGCGATCATTACAAAAGCTGGCATAAGTAACCAAACTGCCATCATACTAATATCCGCAATAACATGCTGAACAAAATGTGAGAATCATGCCACAAAATACTGTTATGACTTGCAGACAAGAGAATTTTCAGTCTATTTCCACAGTTTAACATCACTAAGTACTAGATCAAGAATGGTTGGGATAGCAAGAGAACAAGAATCGAGTAGAGAGAAACTACAAAAACACAATCAGTCACTAACTTGAAGTCAGGATGAGTAAAATCATCGTGAATAAGGGAAAATGATAAGTAACTTTCACCAACCTCTATAGTGAGATCAAAATAAGAAAAGGAATGTGCAACGGTTATGTCCCAAAGAATAGAGAGATGAAAACAAAGTCAGTTTCCTTCACTCATCATCTTATTGAGTTATCCACACACATAATAATGAAAGAGTTGCAGACTAGATAAATCCACGGTGGCCTGATCTGAGGAAATGGCAAAACCAAATCCACCAAGCTTCCAAGATCCACTTGATGTAATAAGCACATTCTGCAAAAGGATGTTCCGACAATTACTTATGCATGTCCAAATACCCATATGCTCTTCTTAAATCCCGAATTTAAGAGTGAAACAACATAATTTTACTTAAAAGGGTAGAAACACCGCCCATTAAAGGGAAAGACAAAGTTATCTTCTTTTAAGAGTGAAACAACATAGTTTAGAAATTACCAACTTATTTGGAGCATGCAAATTCCCAAATTTTTTGTACAAAATTATCTTCTTTTATTTGCATATTTTACTAAGGGAAAATTCCAAAAACGGATCCGAAGTACCATCTTTTCCTCAAATAAGGGTCCAAAGTGGATATTATTTCAAATGAGGATTAGAAGTGCCATCACTTTCTCAAATAAGGGCCTGAAGTGAATATTGTTTCAAACAAAGATTTAAAGCGGTTATGTTTGTTTCAAATAAGGACTTGAAGTGGTCGTGTCCATTTCAAATAACTTTCTAGTAATCACGGTATTTTCGTCATTTGTCATTTCCCCCTTTTTTTTTTTTTTCAGTTCTTCTTCTTCCTCTTCGTTGGTCCATTAGCGAAGAGGAAGAAGAAGAACCAAAAAAATAAAAGAAAGGAAAAAAGGGAAAATGCCAAATGATGAACCGATTGGAAAATTTAGCGGGTTGGTGACCGGCAAAGTTAGGTCATTATTTGAAACAACCAAAGCCATTTCAGGCCCTTATTTGAAACAATCAAGACCATTTCAAATCCTTATTTGAAATAAAATCCGCTTTGGACCCTTATTTGAAAAAATAAGGGCACTTCGGGTCCTTTTTAAAATTTTCCTTTTACTAATGCTTTGAATTTGCGAACTATTTTATAAAATTCATAAGCTAAATTAGTATTATTTACTAAATTTTGTCAAATTAAAATTTTTAGTTTCGATTTACCAACTATCTTTGAATTATTTATAAATATTTAATTTTTTTTTAATCTACCAATTGTCTTGTTAAAGTTACCAAGTTTGTTTGTCTTGGAGCTATTTTTTATATTTATAAGTCTCATTCAAAAATTTCCAATCAAAATTAGCTTGATTTACCAACTTTTCTTCCATTAAATTATCACATCTATGAGTGCCTACTTTCATTTGAATTACTTACCACACCCTAGTTGTTTAAATTTTCAATTTGCCTATTTTTCTTATCGTTTCTAAACTTTGCTTTTCCTAGCAACTCTTGTGATGTACCGACTCTTTTTTCAAATAATATCACTAACCTAATTAAAGTGACATAACAACTTCTCTTCGATTAAATTATTGGCTAGTCTTGGATTGCCAACTCTCACTCGAGTTACTTACCAATTTTTTTTTCTAAATTACCAACTTTTATTATCTTTTATGACGTTTTATCTTTCCTAACTCCTCCATACATATTTTATCCACAACATGCGACGTGATCATACATAATCACATCTTTTTCCATCGATCTTTTCCATACAAAATATGTAGGACTTCTTGAGCTCCCGATTAATCTTCATTAAATGAGCTAGTTATCTCAACTCAAATAGTGCCTAATGGTACATTATTGTAGGTTTATACCCCTGACCATCATCTCGATAGGATAAGCTAATGCTAACAAAATTGCCAAATATATGGATTAAGTATCAGTTTGGCCATGGTTTGATTAAGTCCGGGTAATTAGCTGCACTTTTGGGTGACTCCGGGTTCGAGACTCCAACTACCAAATCAAGACTCGAAAAAACACAAGAGATTAGTCAATTTAACCATTTTATTTAAAAAGATGCTACTTCCACTTTATTTTATGATTTTAATACCTCTTCTTTTTTCTTGTAAGTTACTTCTCCGATATGGTCATCTAGATGAAGAAGGGTTATGTGCATATAGTCTAACTTGATCCGGATTTTCTTGATATATTAAGTACAAATCTACAAGTAAGTACCTCAAATACATATATATTAAGCATATAAACTCCCATATTCTTCTGGACTTATCAAGAAATCTGATGAATGGAGACACCCTTTCGATTCCTCCAAGGTTGCAACTTGTTGAGGGACAAAATAAATTCACAATTAAATTCCCAACAGTAGGAACTCGTTGATAATACTAGCATGTACACGTGCATATTAGTCAAAAGTCTAGAAAAACTTCCCTTGTTTATAGGTTAGCTCCAGAATAAAGGTCGATCTAAATAAACCCAGGTTGAAGAATTCAATAATAAATTTAATCTTGAATAAATAAATAAAAACCCAAAACCTCGTCCATACGCACACATACATATATATAAGATACACTTAAGAATTTCGAGGTTCTTGTTTTAGTTGGTTGAAGTAGTGATTAGCTTTTAGCCTTTCTAAGTAAAGACTATGAAATGTAGAGAAGGAGTTGGGACTTGGGATTAGATGCCTCCTCCACCTGGTACCTTGTATCTACATATAGAAAATTCTAATAGGACATCGAAGTTGGAGTGTTAAAAGTAGATCTTGCATAGCTTAGTTATCGGATTTATAACTAAGTTATATACATCATTAAATTGATTAATAGATTAAGATGCACTTTCTAGGAACACAAAAATCTACTATCTTGTGTTCAATTCTAGGGAAAATTGTCCAAAAAGTCATAAACTTATTGTAGTTCTGTCAATTCAGTCCTAATTAACTTTGCCATTTAATTCTAAACATTTTCACTTCTTGTCGATTTAGTTCATCCGGCCAATTTTGGCCGGAAAATGCTGACATGGACACTGGCGGTGCCACGTAGGATCGGCAGCGCTGATGTGGACAATTTTTAATAATATTTTAATATTTTTTGAATTTTTTTGAATTTTTTTCTTCTCTTTCTTTTCATTTTGGCTTTTTCTTTCCTTTTCCAATGGCCGGCTATCGGCCACCGGCCACAGCTAGTTGGCTGGCCTAGCCCGCCACAAGTGAGGTCTGACCGGGAAAGGAGGAGCCCCAGCGAGGGGAGCCCTCACCCAGGCCTAGCCTCGCTGGGTGTCAGCCAAGCAACATGATGCCGGGCGAGGACCGGCCTCACTAGATCTAGCGAGGGGAGCCCTCGCGGGGCTCGCCCGCCCGGGCGAGCGTCGGCCTCACCTAGACCAGATCTGGTGAGGCTGGCCCTCGCCTAGGCCAGGGCGGCCTCGCCCGGCATCGCTATCGCTCAGTTGACACCCGGCGAGGCTGGCCTGGCCTGGCCTGGGCGAGGGTTGGCCTTGCCCAAGCAACCCTTGTCGAGGCTCCTCCTACCTCGACTGGGCCTCGCCTGTGGCGGGCAAGGCCAGTTGGCTGGCTGTGGCCGGTGGTCGACCATCGGAAAAGGAAAGAAAAAGCCAAAATGAAAAGAAAAAAAGGGGAAAAAACATAAAAAATAATAATAATTCAAAAAAATACAAAAATATTAAAATATTATTAAAAATTGTCCACGTTAGCGCCAACGGTCCTACGTGGCACCGCCAGCATCCACGTCAGCATTTTTTGGCCAAAATTGGCCGGATGGACTGAATTTGATGCAGCCCGCATTGAAGACCAACTCTCTCGACCAAGACGATTGGCCCGCATTCAAACTCGACGAAACCGAGAAGCCGTAACGATATCTTGAGTCCATCTCAGAAGCTGGAAAGACACCTTGCCACGAAGACGTTATGCTTTTACTATCTCTTCTAATTTTAATGTCCTGTCTTTATTTCTCCTAGTTTCAATGCTCCGTCTTTATTTCTCCTAGTTTCAATGCTCCGTCTTTATTTCTTTGACAATATAAGCCCAATTTCTTGTAGAAGACGAACAGCTTTTGATGAATGAAAAATTTTGCTTGAAGCAAGTATCGTGAACCTTGTAGAGTTCAACCCTTGAAAACCTAAAAGAGTTTTCACTCCGTCCTTGAAGAGTCGGAGCTTTTGAAATCTGCATCCTTGAAGAGTTGCAGTCATCGATCTAGAAGAATCGGTGCCCCCTCAACTTCCTTGGAGGCCTAGAAGAGCAACCAACGGAGTTTCTATCTTTTCATATTCTGTTCGTTATTTCCAACCCAATTTCGACCATCCTACAGTGCTTATTTCAGAAAACCCAAAACATAGAAATTGTAGATCCAGAAGTCTTTGTTCATTTGGCTTTGGAATCAGGTCGATCAGATCTTATATCGAAAAAGATACGACTGTTCTCCTGAGCTTGCACAGTGCTGAAATTCCTGTTTGTCCTGTTTCCGTGTGTGAGTCACTCTCCCGATCCTATTGTTTGAGAAAGCCTCCCCTAGGCTTGCATCATTTGGTATCAGAGCTTTGGAGGAGAGGACAATGCCTCCAAAACAAGCTAGGCGTCGTGGCGGCAGAACCCTTCCCCTCAATGAATTGCACACACTCGCTGAGAATATGCAACAACAAATTGACGAATTGACGCAAGAAGTTCAGCGATTGAGGGCTGAAGCAAATAATTCTCCACCCCGTTCCAGGACTGAAGATTCCCATGGTGACTCTTCCTCTTCGGAGAGTGTTCAATCTATTCAAGGTCGGAGGCATGTTCGACATCGTTTACAACATATTCGTGAGCCAGATTGGGAAAAGGAAGTCAAGAAAGATGTTCCAGAATTTATAGGTAATGAGTCTCCTGATGAAATTGTTGATTGGCTAACACTTGTGAATGAGGTGTTTAAGCATCGAAATGTTCCGGAGAATCGTCGCGTTGGGATCATTGCTATGCGATTCCAAGGCAAGGCAATTGCTTGGTGAAGACGTGAAAAACAAACCCGCCAAGCCGTTGGCAAAGCACAAGTCACTTCGTGGAGAAAGATGGAGGGCAAGATTCAAAAACATTTTCTTCCCAAATGATATAAGAGAGAGCTCTACCAACGGTACCAAAATCTAAAACAAGGTACACGAACGGTGGACCAATACACCAATGAATTCAATGAGTTGGTGATTCGTAACAATATCCAGGACCCAGAGGATGTGCTTGTGAACAAATACTTGAACGGTCTTCAATTTTACATTCAAGACGCCTTGGAAGTCCTCGACATTTGGGACTTAGGAGATGCACACCAACGGACACTCAAAATGGAGCGCTCTCATTCTCGGAGACAGCAATCTGCTAGTAAGCCTTCTACTCAACCCCATGTTTCGAAGCAACCTGCTACATCGGAAATACGTTGCTATTCTTGTGGAGAATTGGGTCATCGTGCTAGCAATTGTCGAATCAATAAGAATCGACCAGCCGGTAAAGCCTTTTTGGTGGATGATGATTCTGATGAGAATGCTGAGAATCCACTTGAAGAGGAGTTGAAAAATGATGAAGAAGCTACGAATGATGAACAAATAGTGCATGCTGACACTGGCGAACTTCTTATGGTGAGGAAAATTTTTCGTACTCCTCGAGATGACACTGAAGATAGGTGGCTACGTACCAATATTTTCCATTTTGCTTGCACAGTCATGGGAAAGGTGTGTCAATTAATTATTGACTCTAGTTGTTGTGAGAATATAATTTCTGAAGTAGCGGCAAACAAGCTGAAGTTGGAATTAAAAATGCACCCTATGCCTTATAAAATGTTGTGGTTGAAGATAGGTGCTGAGGTAACTGTTTCAAAATGATGCCTTGTTAATCTGTCCATTGGTTCTGTTTATAATGACAAGATATGGTGTGATGTTCTATCGATGGATGCTAGTCACATTATTCTTGGTCGACCATGGCAATTCGATAAGAGGACTATTCATGATAGTTATCGAAATACATATTCTTTTGAATTTGGAGGCAAGAAGATTACGTTGGCACCTAGTAGGGTGGGAGATTCTTCTGATGATGATGGCGAGAATTTGAGGAAGAATTCTTTTAAAGATGGGGAGGATGATGCAGCCCGCATTGAAGACCAACTCTCTCGACCAAGAAGATCAGCCCGCATTCAAACTCGACGAAACCGAGAAGCCGTAACGATATCTTGAGTCCATCCCGGAAGCTGGAAAGACACCTTGCCACGAAGACGTTATGCTTTTACTATTTCTGCTAATTTTAATGTCCTGTCTTTATTTCTCTTAGTTTTAATGTTCTGTCTTTATTTCTCCTAGTTTCAATGCTCTGTCTTTATTTCTTTGACAATATAAGCCCAATTTCTTGTAGAAGACAAACAGCTTTTGATGAATGAAAAACTTTGCTTGAAGCAAGTATCGTGAACCTTGTAGAGTTCAACCCTTGAAAACCTAGAAGAGTTTTCACTCCGTCCTTGAAGAGTCGGAGCTTTTGAAATCTGCATTCTTGAAGAGTTGCAGTCATCGATCTAGAAGAATCGGTGCCCCCTCAACTTCCTTGGAGGCCTAGAAGAGCAACCAACAGAGTTTCTATCTTTTCATATTCTGTTCGTTATTTCCAACCCAATTTCGACCATCCTACAGTGCTTATTTCAGAAAACCCAAAACATAGAAATTGTAGATCCAGAAGTCTTTGTTCATTTGGCTTTGGAATCAGGTCGATCAGATCTATATCGAAAAAGATACGACTGTTCTCCTGAGCTTGCATAGTGCTGAAATTCCTGTTTGTCCTGTTTCCGTGTGCGAGTCACTCTCCCGATCCTATTGTTTGAGAAAGCCTCCCTTAGGCTTGCATCAGAGTTGGCTTACCAACTCTCTACGAATTATTTACCAACATTTATATTTATTTAATCCTCCAAATTTCCCATTAAAGTTACCAACTTGTATTACTTTTTACCACCTTTTATGTATCTTTCCTAACTCCTCCAATATATGTTTTCTGCGCGACATGTGATGAAGACGTGATTATACGCATTCACATCTTTTTCCGTCAATCTTTTTTAGACAAAACACACGAGACTTCTTGGGCTCTCAATTAATCTCTACTATGAGAGCTAGTCATCCCGACTCAAATACCGAAGGTCCACAGTGACATTATAGGCTCGTGCTCCCGACGGCCCTCTCAAGAGGATAAGCTAACCCCTAACACAATTGCTGGCTGAATCCACGAATTATGTATCGGTTTGGCCATGGTTTGATCAAGTCTTGGTGATTAGCTGCACGCCGGTTGACTCCAGCTACCGAAACACACATTAATTAATAAAACTCAGGGAAACATTCGCGCCCAATCACTGCTATCTGTTCATAGGACCCGGTCGAATATTTGGGTCACCCTTTTTATGTCGGATGTAAATTTTTTACTGGCTTCACTTGCTCGAAGGAATTGCGATTTAGGTGGTAGGTAGCGACCCTTTCCTTTCTCTCTTGTCTTCTTTTTCTTTTCTTGCCTCGATTTTCCTTTATTTTCTCCGGGGTTGGTGGTAATTGGTAGGCACGACTTTAATAAATTCTTTGGCCTATGTCCGCATTCAAAACGTGGAATTGAAAAGCTAGCTACCGTCTCCCCAGAGACTGGCGATTTGATCGAAAGTGGTAGGACAAAAGGGTAATGATATCCAGTCTTTGGATCGGATGGATGGGATTTATTAATCCCCAGCTAATCTCACTTAATTTAATTTACTTCGTCTCAAAATTCAGGGCTGAGTTCTTTGAATGTTTCCCTTGTGAGCACGGACTTGACTCGCACGTGATTTGCGAAATGAAGTGGATCTTTTCATGCAAATAGATAAAAACGGCATTGGAACTTACGGTTTTATAACTTAGTCAAGTATTATAGTACACCATTACCCAAATTTCTGAATATTTCTTTCATTTTCGGGAAGTAACGAAGAAGGACATGACTTGAGATTTACTCTTTTTGGGTCAACAACTTAACATGGGATTTTTGGAACATGACTTTTCGGTTTAATACGGTCAACAAATTAAAAAATATGGTCATTCCTAAATTCATTTAATAATCAATTTGGGCATATTTAATCTTTATATAGCTTCACGACCTACTCCCAAAACAAGGTAGTTTTGTCTTTACCAGCAACTCATCGAAACCGCTATTCCACAACGGAGTTTAGCTTAGGAATCGAATTTTCATTTGACATTTTATTTGGTATGTCCTATGTTGCTAACATCCCACTTGGTCATGGAATAAGGAAAAAAAATTATGTGAATGCAATTTCTTTCTTGGGGAAAAGTCAAAATAGAAAAAGGAATCCCATCGTAAAATCTTTCTTCAATATATGTGAAGACAAAAAGGTCCTCATATACTCTTCCATTTGAGTTGAAATTATCACGCATGGCACTACATTGAGATTTATAGTTTGTACTGAATTTTGTGATTGGATTGAATTTTAATTTTTATTCAATTTAAATTTTACGGTCCACAAATGTTGCATTTTTGTAATCTGAAGCATTTGAGACTTTGACATTATATCTATGATTTTTTTGGAATCTAAGTATTTTAAGTTATGGTGGAAAAACAAAATGAATAAAATTTTCTTTTAATTATTTGCAAACAAGCAAGCTCATCTTATTATGTCACCGAGATAATAAATTTAGTTTACAAGTGAAAAATAGAAATTCTTCAGCACGCTTGTCTCTTGGTATCATTGAAGTGTTTAGTGTCATGCGAAATATAAGCAATTTATTAATTATTAAGTGTTCTAAAGGGTCAATACATGCAAGGTTAATAAATTATCGAGATATTGAGAGTATAGTCAATTGTGATCAAGAGGCAAATGTCTTCAATGCTTCGATTGTCTTTGTATTCTATGAAAAAGCAAGGAAAAACAAGGAAAAACGTAGATAAAATTTTGTATATCAAATAGTGTACAATGCTCTACAATTATAGCACTAGGCATGTACCAGAAAAAGGAAATAAAGAATATTACAAAATCAATTTCGATATTAGACTGATATTAATTGATCTGGCATATCAATCTAAATCCTAAAGTTGTATTTGGCAGTCGAGATAAAATTCAAGATAGGATATGATTTATGCTATCTTACATTTGGTGCTCGCTCAGGACATGATAAAATTGGATATAAGGGGGATATAGACATGATAAAATTATCCCATGAGGGAGGTGGGATAAATGTCGATAGGATTTTTAATGTCCATAATAGGATTTTTAAAGTTATTTTTCTCAAATAACAAACTTATTAAATTAAAAAAATTGAAATTATATTTTAATATAAATAATATTTGAATTCTAATTTAAGATATTAAAAATTAAAAATTATTTTTAATTAATCTTATTTTAATTTATATATTCAACTTTAATTCTATCTTATAATAAACATTCAATCTCTAAGTTAAATATTTATATTTATTATATATTTAGGTATGTTAGTACAGTTTACTATTTGATAAAATTTTATTAAAGAATGATGAAAGGGGAAAATAAATAATAAAGAAAATAATATAAAAAGAAGGAAAAATAAAATAAAATAAAATAAAATAAAATAAAATAAAAATAAATTAAGGAATAATGTTACGAGAGATTTTCACTATCTCCGTTTATGAACATTTAGGTTCATTTATAATGATATGTTGTTTATATGGAAAAAAAATGCACATAATATAATGTGAATATATCCGATTTTAATACTGCGATTCACCAAATAAAAGAATCCCAGGATTTCATATCCTATCTTATTTAGTCCTATCTTGATTAGAAATCCGAACGACCAAACGTAGCAAAAGAATATTGCACAGGATCGCATATATTCCTACACTCCCTCTCAAGCCGGTGGCTTGTATATGTCCAAGACACTTAGCTTACTTAGTAGATATGCATGTTGTCTCTGACATAGGGGTTTGGTGAAGACATCTGCAGCTTGTTCTATAGTCCCAATTCCTCTTGTTTCGATTACCCCCTCTTGAATCTTCTCTCGAGTGAAATGACAGTCCACTTCTATGGGCTTTGTTCTTTCGTGCACTATAGGATTGGACGTAAGTTTTGCTGCGTCGTTGTCATAAAACAACATGGTGGGTCCCTTTGTTTGCACCCCAAGGTCCTGAAGCAAGCCTCACAGCCACACTATTTCACAAGTGGTCTTTGCCATAGCACGATATTCAGCCTCTATTGAAGATAAAGACACGGTTGGCTGCTTCTTCGTCTTCCAAGAAAGTAAAGATTTTCCCAACGTGATATAGAAACCTATAATTGATCTCCTGCTCATCGAACAAGTTGCGTAATCAGCGTCACAATAAACTATCATCTCCATGTTGTATCTTTTTGAAAGAAAATTTCCAAGTCCTGGACATTTCTTCAAATACTTAACAACCTTTAGAGCGGCATTCATGTGGGACTGCTTTGGCTTATGCATAAACTGACTGAGTGTTGCACAACATAACATATATCTGGTCTAATCATGGTAAAATATATGAGCTTTCCTACCAGCCTTTGATAACTTGACGGGTCTTTGAGAATAGGATCATCTTGGAGATTTCCTTCATCACGGTCCACCGTAGTTAACTTGACATTTTGTTCGATTGGAACAGCTGCTGGTTTGCTTCCCGATAAACCTATTTCTAATATGATTTATAGCACGAATTTTCGTTGACTGAGGGAAATCCCTTGATTTGATCGAGCAATTTCTATTCTTAGAAAATATTTGGGTGATCCCAAGTCCTTTATGTGAAATGTCGAATGTAGGTATTCCTTGAAGATTTTTATGGCAATTGCATCGTTACCCATAATGAGTATATTATCAATGTATATCATTAAAAATATGGATGACGTACCTTTTGTCCATGTAAAAAGAGCGTAGTCATATTTAGATTGTTTGAAACCTGTTGTTGTGAGAGCATTCGCGAACTTGGTATACCATTGCATGGATGCTTGTTTGAGACCATAAAGGGATTTGCGGAGACGACATACTCTGTTCTCCCCCTGTCTTCGTAAACCCTGAGAAAGTTCCATATAAATTTCTTCATCCAAATCACCATAGAGAAATGCATTGTGGACATCCATTTGGTGTAATGACCAATCTCACTGTGTAAACCCTTTGGCCACCAACCGAGCTTTATATCGTTCAATCAATCCATATGCCCGAAACTTTACTTGTAAACCCATTTACATCCTATTGCCTTATGATTAGTAGGTAAAGTCACAAGATCCCATGTATGGTTGTCATTTAATGCTTGTAATTATGCTGCCATGGCCTTTTGCCAGTGTGGATCCATGGATACTTGATCATAACTAGCCGGTTCCCTTTCTTCAGATATGCAACTAATACATTGTCTATGTTCCGGAGACAATTGATTGAAAGAGACATAGGATGAGATGGGATAATGAATACCTGGTGAGTTGTGTGTGGCACAAATATAATCCTTAGTCCAGGTTGGTGGGCATGTGATGCGCCCTGAACGTCAAGGAGGATATGGACGTGATGGTAGAGGCTCTTCCATAGGTGGTGCCATCATGAGATGTGGAGCTTCTTTAGTAGTTGCATCCTTAGATCTTGGAGAAATTTCCTCAGCAGTAGTCCGATCGCTTGTGGAAGCACTGTTGAAGGTTCCTGGATTTCCTATCACAACATAATTAGGATCCTTGGATATATCATCTTCAAGGAAAATAGCTCGAGAAGGATTGAAATCGTTTTCCTTTGAGGATTGATCTTTAGCAAATGGAAACATGTCCTCATGGAAGACTACATCTCTACTTATGAGGAATTCTCTTGTAGAGGGTTGAAACACACGATACCCCTTATGAAGATTTAGATATTCCATGAATATGCACGGTTGGGCACAAAGACTCATTTTATCCTGAGGGCTTGTCGCAGTGACGTAGCATAAACACCAAAAAATTCTTAGATGATCCATTTTTGGTTTCTTTCGGAAAAGGACTTTGAAAGGGCTTCGACCGTTCAACACCTTCATTGGCATCCGATTAATTAAGTACACTGCCATGATCATGCATTCTCCCCAAAAATTATTTCGAATAAAGGCCTGAAACTTCAAGACACGTGCTACTTCCAGAATACATCGATGCTTTCTTTCCACTACTCCATTTTTTTGTGGAGTGTATGTGCACGAACTTTCATGCAAGATGCCATAGGATGAAAATAATGATGCACATTCATGGTTAAAAAATTCTCTTCCATTATCCGTCCTAATCCGCTGGACATATTTTCCAAATTGGATCTTTGATAAAGAGATAAATTCCTTTAAGTGAGATAGAACCCGACCCTTAGTTTGCATGAGGAAAATCCACGTTGCTCGAGAATGGTCGTCAACAATGGTAATAAAATATGTTGATCCATCATAATTAGGTGTACGATACGGTCCCCATACATCAACATGAATTAGCAAGAAAGCACTAGTGGAACGACTTATGCTAACTGGAAAGGGTGCATGTGATTGTTTTGCAAGTGGGCAGATATGACACCGAGAATAAGGAAATAAAGCACTGTGGCCCATTTTAGAATGCAAAAGGAATTTTTTTATCATTGGTAGTGACATTACACAATGATTATTTATTGAAGAAAACTTGAGATAAATCTAAAGTCCTCGGAATGCTAGTCCAAAAAAATAGTATGTCGGAAAAATTACCCAAGCCCATCAGTTTCCCAATCGAAAGGTTCTAAAAGAAACAAATATCAGCACTGAAGAATATACGACAAGAGTTTTCCTTGTAGCTCTAGACACATAAATAAGATTGAACTAGAAATATAGAACATAGAGGACACTTCTCAGTGTTATTTGAGGGCTAAGGTTCACAATTCCTGTAGTGGTCACATAGGTAATGCTTCCATTTGGCAATATTACAAAACATGAATACTTAAATTTTCATGAATAACGGAAAATAAGCCATTATCACAAACAATATGATTACTAGCCCCTGAGTCGATTATCCAAGAATTTCGGGAAATAGAGTTTATCAAGCAATGAGAAATACCTGAGAAGCTACTTTCTTTGTTGGAAATGTCCATTTTTTGCAGTGCCTACATAAGCTGCTAATATTGCCCTTGAGTGATAGGCTGATCATTATTTGAACCTGAGGTTAGATAAGCTGCTATCGAAGATTCCTTCCCCCGTTTTCCTTTTTCACCGGGCTTGCCGTGCAATTTCTAGCAATTATTAATGGTGTGGTGGGGTCGCTTGCAGTATTCACAAAATAACTTATTTTTCCTTTTTATATTTGGCCCATATGCCTTTGAACTCGCGGAAAAATGTGGACCGTTGGATCCTTTAAAAATAGCCACATGCCCACCGTCCGATCCTGATGAGGAATTGGGCCCTTTCCAATCGTCCAATCGCGCCTCACAATCTGGACTGTCCATTTCAAACACTTTAAAAGCATTTGAAGCTATCTCAAACCCTAGCTCTTTTGGCCGCATGCCATGTTTTGGAGTCTTCTGGTTTCGGTCTCCCTTCTCACCGCGAGCAACCAAGGGCAGTGTCCTGCGAGCAGCCAAGGCCAGCGACTCTAGTCCTCTTGCATGCTCTGTTGTTGTGAGTCTCTGACTCTCTTCTTGGACGACCAACTGGAAAATATAGCCAAGTGATGGCATGGGTTCCATGGCTAAGACCTAAGATTTGAATGTTAGGTAAGAGTTGTTTAAAATAAGCAAGAAATGGGTAACTTTCTCTTTGTCTCGTATTGCTTTGTACTGCTGCAAAGTGGCCTTGGGCCCTTCGAGTTTCTCCTCTACTGCCTCTAGCATGTTCCAGAGAGCTGATAACTTATTAAAAACCGTTGTGATGCTCATATTCCCCTTTTTCAATTCGGAAAGTGCTTAGGTCAAGGAAAAAAAATTGCACGGTCCAATTTTCCATACATTTCTTGTATATTGTCCCACATCCTTTTCGAATCTTCTGTGGGAGGAAGTCCGACTGCAATTTCTGGACTGATGCAATTCCAATCCACGTTCTTACTAGTTGATTACACTTCTTCCACTGTCTTGCCATCCTCTCCTTTGTCGGAATGGGAATAGATCCGTCGATAAATCCCTCTTTATCTCTAGTAACAAGGGCTCAACGAAATTTTTGAGCCTAGATTGAGTAGTTCTCAGATCCCCTTAGTTGTAGATATGTACAATGGATCACCAAGTTCTGGCCGATCAGAAACGACTGAGAGAGGGTACGGCAAGAATCCGGGTCTTATTGTCGGGTAGGTATTTGAACCCATACCCGGATTAAGCGACCCACTGGATAATACTGCATCTTGATTTCCAGACCCAGTATCTACGCTTGCCCCATCTATGGTTCACGAGCCATTATTGGGCTGGACATTGTCTTCGAAAATTTGAATTCCAGGCCATGGAGTACTTGGGCTTGGCCTATAGTACCATGGGCTGGGCTGAACAGGAATGGGTACCCACTAGTATAGTTGACCTGCCATGGCCTGACTCAATGTGGATTGGCTAGGAATGGGTTGCCCCAGACTGGGCTGCCATGGAAAAAAACCTGCATTTGGTTGGACTTGGAATCTGGCGGCTTTAGCAGGTAAGTTCGCAATAGACTTTTGAGTTTCTTCTTTTGTGATACACTTTCCATTAGATGGTGGTTGATCTTCTGCCATGGTGACAGTAAGATGTTCCTTTTCTTCACTTGCTCTTTTTCCTCAGAAATTGATTCCTATGCCAAAGTGCTAACGTTATTTTGCAGGTTAGCGTGTTCTTCAAAAATACCAGCAGGCAATTAAAGAGGAGAGGTGCGGAAGTTAAAACTGAATCAAAAGCAAAGCCCGCTCTGATATCATGGAAGAAAGCAAGGAAGAACAAGGAAAAATGTAGGAAATTTTTTGTATATTCTATTCTACATATCAAATAGTGTACAATGCTCTACAATTATAGCACTAGGCATGTACAAGAAAAAGGAAATAAAGAATATTACAAAATCAATTCCGATATTACACCGATATTAATTGATCTATCATATCAATATAAATCCTAAAGAATATTGCACAAGATCACATATCTTCCAAAAATTCTACACAATTAGTATCTCGAAATTGAATTACACATATAAAACAAATGTCCATGACTTTCATTATGACTTACGTTAAAAAGTACCCGACGCACTTGTTAAGCAATTTGGATAAGCATGGCACCACATCAGATTTGTAGTTTGCACTGAATTTTGTCATTGGATTGAATTTTAATTTTTATTCAATTAAAATTTTACGGTCCACAAATGTTGATTTTTTTTTTTTTTAATTTGAAGCGTTCGAGACTTTCACATTATATCTATGATTTTTTTTTTTGGAATCTAAGTATTTTAAATTACGATGGAAAAAAAAGGAATAGATTTTTCTTTTAATTATTTGCAAATAAACAAGCTCGTCTTATTAATAAATTACATCACTTAGATAATAAATTTAGTTTACAAGTGAAAAACATAAATTCTTCAGCACGCTTGTCCCTTGCTAACATCGAGCATCATGCAAAATATAAACAATTTGTTAATTATTAAGTGTTATAAAGGGTCAAGACATGCAAGGTTAATAAATTATCGAGATATCAAAAGTATAGTCAATCGTGATCAAGTTGCAAATACTTTCAATGCTTCGATTGTCGTTGCATTCTACACAATTAGTATCTCAAAATTGAATTACACATATAAAATAGATGTCCAAGACTTTCATTATGACTTATGTTAAAAAGTTCTTGGCGCACTTAATAAGCAAATTTAATAAGAAAATATTCTATTTCGAGAGTATCAACTGTACATATTAAGAAAGAAGTTGGTGCGTAGAAACTTTACTTATTTTCTTTTTATTGAATTGTTCATCAAAAAATGTCTTTGGGACCCGCTTTGTGACTTATCCGTTCCTCTGCTCACTGGGAGGACCCGCATTGGTTGGTGCATTGGTTTGGTTGGTAGGAATAACATCGTGCTCTATCCCGAATGACATCGTCGGAACCCATTTCTTAACTTTTGCAAAGACGGAGTGTTTTATTTATTGCAAGCTCCACCAGTTTCCGAAAAGACTTGGAGCCCCGGACTCACGGACTTGCCATGCCGCCTCGACGGAGTCCTGAACCCGACTGACCTAGAATGGACATAAACACGATAATAATTTTCATTGGTATATGTTATCGGACCACACATTTCATAAGAATTGTCAAAAGAATATGTCAAAAATGGAATGGGTACGAATATAACTCGTAGGATGGTTGTGGACATATATTAAAAATCAGAGAATATGACTAGTTCCTGCGCAAAATGACGTGAGATGGATTGTTTCAATGAATTTGGGGAGCACAATAGTCAAATAGTGGGGTTGGTGACCACATGACGCGGGCTCTTGCAAAGCGTGTCGATACCATGGAGTCAGATAAGACCATTTTATAATCCCACTTGTGTTTCAAAAATACTGAGAAGAGCACAAGTAATTTGAGCAGAAAAAGTAATTTAGTGCTAATTTCTAGGGGTCACAATTTCATGGATTTTTTTTAAATCAATTTTTGGTCTGTGTCCTTAAAATCATTTTCCTTTCAAAGATTAAAATAAATTGCCAGATTGGGAAATAAACATTTTACCAGAAAAGACAGAAATATTGAAAAAAAAAAGAAATGTCGAAATGAAACGAAATAAGCCTAAAAAAAATCGATCACTCTTATCATTTTTTCCCTTAACATCGTCATTAAAAGAATTTGTCTTGATATCACTTAAACAACACCAAACACCGGTTCACTCCCTCCCATGATTTCCCAATTCAAAATCTCCACCCGGTCGGGAATTTCAATTCGGAAACCAGCTTTGACCCGTCAACTAACCCGTCGGCCTAACCTACTCGACACTCAATGGCGGGCGGGCCTCTCCTCCATTTAAACGTCCGATTTGTAGGTGAACAGACTCAGGAAATTCACTAGCTTCTTTAGCGCATGTGAATTTCCTTCAGAGCAAAACACACACAAAAAACGCCACCGCGCTCTTCCTCTCTCTCGCTCGCTCGCTCCTCGCTCGATTTCGACTCCTCTTCTCGGGCTCTCGGTCGCTCTAGACGTTCGCATTCACACGAGCGCGAAGATGGACATGGACACGGCAGCGTGCAACGGCAAGGGCTCCCTCGGGCTCTGCGCGGGCAGGCGGTGACCCGCTCAACTGGGCGCGGCCGCCGCGGCCCTCACGGGGAGCCACCTCGATGAGGTGAAAAGGATGGTCGAGGAGTCCCGGCGGCCTGTGGTCCACCTCGGCGGTGAGACTCTGACCATCGCACAGGTGGTGGCCATCGCGGGGAGGGAGGCCGGCGCGGCGGTCGAGCTGTCGCAGGCGGCCCGGGCGGCGGTCAAGGCCAGCAGCGACTGGGTGATGGAGAGCATGAGCAACGGCACGGACAGCTACGGGGTCACCACCGGCTTCGGCGCCACCTCGCATAGGCGGACCAAGCAAGGTGGTGCTCTGCAGACTGAGCTCATAAGGTAAAAAAAAAGAAGAAAAAAGGAAAAAAAGAAAAGTGCTACTTTAATATATTTCTTTAAATGCTCATTCGGTTGTTTCTATTAACAAATATTCGCAGATATATCGAAAATACTTGTCAAGCAACGATAATGAAAAAAAAAAAATACCGATTTAGGAGATGGGTGCGATAATACGTTATTCGGGAATTGTAATTATCAAGAAGTGCATATTTTAAAATATAAAAAAAAAATCTAGTAAAATCCTTCATTTTAATTTAAAATTAACACCTGTCATCTACGGTATAAATGGTCCCCTCGTGAAGGGCTGCCAAGTGCTGGCTAAGCTTCCTTTCCATAAAAGATATATACCCAAACATGCAAGTATCAACCCAAAGGCCAAAATCAATTTCTCTATATTTTTTAAATATCAGGTAACCAAAAATAATATGGGAGAAGATTAATTAATTTCAAAGACGACCCATAATAATTACTTTTTGAATACCTAATTTCTCATTTTTCAATTAATGAGACTTACCTTTGCTATAATTAAATAAGTGTCTAAATCGATATTCACATTTCCTTTGCTATAATTAATAATATGTGGCTGACGAAATTTTTCAATTGAGCCAGGTTCTTGAATGCCGGCATATTCGGCAACGGGACTGAGTCGTGCCATACGCTGCCCCACTCGGCGACCCGGGCCGCGATGCTCGTGAGGATCAACACCCTCCTCCAGGGCTACTCAGGCATCCGGTTTGAGATCCTGGAGACCATGGCCAAGCTCCTCAACTGCAACATCACCCCGTGCCTGCCTCTCAGGGGTACCGTCACGGCTTCGGGCGACTTGGTTCCCTTGTCCTACATCGCCGGGCTTCTGACGGGCAGGCCCAACTCGAAGGCGGTCGGGCCAAACGGCGAGTCCCTGAACGCCGTCGAGGCCTTCCGCCTTGCTGGGATCGAGCACGGGTTCTTTGACCTGCAGCCCAAAGAAGGCCTCGCGATCGTGAATGGCACGGCAGTCGGGTCTGGGCTCGCTTCCATTGTCCTGTTCGAGTCGAACATCCTGGCCGTCCTCTCAGAGGTTCTGTCGGCCATCTTCGCCGAGGTGATGCAAGGAAAGCCGGAGTTCACCGACCACTTGACCCACAAGCTCAAGCACCATCCCGGACAAATTGAAGCTGCAGCTATAATGGAGCACATCTTGGATGGGAGCTCCTACGTGAAGGACGCTCAAAAGCTCCACGAGATCGACCCTCTCCAGAAGCCGAAGAAGGACCGATACGCGCTCCGCACGTCCCCGCAGTGGCTCGGCCCCCAGATCGAAGTGATCAGGGCCGCCACCAAAATGATCGAGAGGGAGATCAACTCTGTCAACGACAACCCGCTGATCGACGTCTCCAGGAACAAGGCTCTCCATGGAGGGAACTTCCAGGGGACCCCGATTGGCGTTTCCATGGACAACACCCGTCTCGCCATCGCCTCCATCGGCAAGCTCATGTTCGCGCAGTTCTCCGAGCTCGTCAACGACTTCTACAACAACGGGCTGCCCTCTAACCTGTCCGGGGGACGGAACCCAAGCCTGGATTACGGCTTCAAGGGAGCTGAGATCGCCATGGCCTCATACTGCTCGGAGCTGCAGTTCCTTGCCAACCCTGTGACCAACCATGTCGAGAGCGCGGAGCAACACAACCAGGACGTGAACTCCTTGGGCCTGATCTCGTCGAGGAAGACCGCCGAGGCCGTCGATGTGCTGAAGCTCATGTCCTCCACCTTCCTGGTCGCCCTGTGCCAGGCCATCGACCTGAGGCACCTGGAAGAGAACCTCAAGAGCGTAGTCAAGAACACGGTGAACCAAGTGGCCAAGAAGGTCCTCTACGTCGGGTCCAACGACGAGCTCCACCCGTCGAGGTTCAGCGAGAAAGACCTGATCAAGGTGGTCGACCGAGAGTACGTCTTCGCCTACATCGATGACCCCTGCAGCGCCACGTACCCCCTGATGCAGAAGCTGAGGCAGGTCCTCGTGGACGATGCGCTGGACGACGTCGACCGGGAGAAGAACCCCAGCACCTCCATCTTCCAGAAGATTGGGGCTTTCGAGGAGGAGCTCAAGGCACTCCTCCCGAAGGAGGTCGAGAACGCGAGAGCTCAGTTCGAGAGCGGGAACTCCGCGATCGCTAACAAGATCAGGGGGTGCAGGTCGTACCCATTGTACAGGTTCGTGAGGGAAGAGCTCGGGACCTGTTTGCTCACGGGGGAGAAGGTCGGCTCGCCGGGCGAGGACTTTGATCTGGTGTTCTCCGCCATGTGCGAGGGCAAGCTGATCGATCCTTTGCTGGAGTGCTTGAGGGACTGGGATGGTGCTCCGCTTCCCATCTGTTAGAAACTTTTCCAAATCCTGAAGACTGCCTCATAATTTAATTTTCCCTATACTTTGCATGTACTTAGAGAGTTTTTCACGGTCGAGAAACTGCGGTTAAAATTGTAATGTCTCTTATGTCTTTTGTTCAGTTCTTTCTTATTCAAACACCCCACTCCCCCCCCCCCCCAACGATGTATATTTGTACTTGGAACTTCATGGGTGTAACAACAATGTTGAAACGCGTGAAGGAAAAGATTATACAACATACATTTCATTACATTCTTCGTTCTTATAAAGGATCGTGACATCTACTTTCCATTGTGAGCTAATTGTTATCAGGTACATCTTATTGTATCTCCCAACTTGACCCTACCAAATGTAAAATCAGAATGAACATGTATTTCTTAAAGGGAGCTACCCTCATTAGGAATTTGCACGGACTTATCCTACTCAATCAAGTGGGTTGCGTATTAAGAGTCAATATTATATTTAAGTTCATGAAAAAGAACATGTTTATATAATATGAAAAGTCATTCAGACAATATATACATCATGATTGATTTAGTTTGTCACATTATTTTAATTAAATGAATGCATATTATTTCAGGGCTCCACATGTGTAAAAAAGTTAAAGGTTGCTCATCTTTGCTTAGGCCTAGAATGATGCCCGACCAACCACTTTGCCATGACTTTTGGAAGAGGTTGACCTACCGAACGTGGAATTCTTTGTGGGTTGGCCCGAAAAGGCAATAAATCTTTTGGGATGGGACATATATTCCAAATTGAGTGGTTGCCTCCAGAGTAGGATAATTCTATGATTGGCAAATATCACAACTTTGGATTTTCCTCGATGCACTTGGCCTAATCCATGAGGAGGTTTCTGCCCAAAATGGTAACCTAGCTAGCAAAACCGAAGTAGAGCAACATATATGGAGAGAGATCCCATATAAATATGTGTGTCCACCAATCCACCTAAACGGGCACACACTTGGGTTACATAGAGATGGAAGGACAAGCCCAGCGTTCGAAAGAAAAGTAACATTTTGACATTGTTATGGCAGTCAAACAAAGGATTGCGAGCAATTAAGTAGTAAGCAAGCATCCAAAACTAAATATATCAGAAGCACACTCAGCTGAAGCCGTTTTGCACCAGATCACTTTAGGAGCAGTGCAATTGAGTGATGGCTGCAAAAGACAGTACAGAATCCTCAAAACCATATTCCTGAACGATCATTACAAAAGCTGGCATAAGTAACCAAACTGCCATCCTACTAATATCCGCAATAACATGCTGAACAAAATTTGAGAATTGTGCCACACAGTACTGTCATGACTTGCACACGAGAATTTTCAGTCTATTTCCACAGTTTAACATCACTAAGTACTAGATCAAGAATGGATGGGATAGCAAGAGAAGAAGAATCGAGTAGGGAGAAACTACAAAAACAGAATCAGTCACTAACTTGAAGTCAGGATGAGTAAAATCATCGTGAATAAAGGAAAATGATAAGTAACTTTCACGAACCTCTATTGTGAGATCAAAATAAGAAAAGGGATGTGCAACGGTTATGTCCCAAAGAATAGAGAGATGAAAACAAAGTCAGTTTCCTTCACTCATCATCTTATTGAGTTATCCACACACAGAATAATGAAAGAGTTGCAGACTAGATAAATCCACGGTGGCCTGATATGAGGAAATGGCAAAACCAAATCCACCAAGCTTCCAAGATCCACTTGATGTAATAAGCACATTCTGCAAAAAGATGTTCCGACAATTACTTATGCATGTCCAAATACCCATATGCTCTTCTTAAATCCCGAATTTAAGAGTGAAACAACATAATTTTACTTAAAAAGGGTAGAAACACCACCCATTAAAGGGAAAGACAAAGTTATCTTCTTTTAAGAGTGAAACAACATAATTTAGAAATTACCAACTTATTTGGAGCTTGCAAATTCCCAAATTTTGTACAAAATTATCTTTTTTTATTTGCATATTTACTAAGGGAAAATTCCAAAAAGGGACTTGAAGTGCCATCTTTTTTTCAAAAAAGGGCCAAAAGTGGATATTGTTTCAAATAAGGATTGGAAGCACCATCATTTTCTCAAATAAGGGCCTAAAGTGAATATTGTTTCAAATAAGGATTTAAAGCGGTTATGTTTGTTTTAAATAAGGATTTGAAGTGGCTATATCCATTTTAAATAACTTTCCGGCAATCATAGTATTTTCTTCATTTGTCATTTTTCCCATTTTTTTTTCTTTTCGGTTCTTCTTCTTCCTCTTCGTTGGTCCAACGAAGAGGAAGAAGAAGAACCAAAAAAAAAAAATAAAAGAAAGGAAAAAAGGGGAAAATGCCAAATGATGAACCGATTGGAAAATTTAGCGAGTTGGTGACTGGCAAAGTTAGGTTATTATTTGAAACAATCAAAGCCATTTCAGGCCTTTATTTGAAACAATCAAGGCCATTTCAAATTCTTATTTGAAATAAAATCCGCTTTGGGCTCTTATTTGAAAAAATAAGGGCACTTCGGGTCCTTTTTAAAAATTTTCCCTTTTACTAATACTTTGAATTTGCTAACTATTTTATAAAATTCATAAGCTAAATTAGTATTATTTACTAAATTTTGTCAAATTAAAATTTTTAGTTTTGATTTACCAACTATCTTTGAATTATTTACGAATATTTAATTTTTTTAATCTACCAATTGTCTTGTTAAAGTTACCAAGTTTGTTTGTCTTGGAGCTATTTTTTATATTTATAAGTCTCATTCAAAAATTACCAATCAAAATTAGCTTGATTTACCAACTTTTCTTCCATTAAATTATCACATAGTATTGAGTGCCTACTTTCATTTGAATTACTTACCACACTCTAGTTGTTTAATTTTCAATTTGCCTATTTTTCTTATCGTTTCTAAATTTTGCTTTTCCTAGCAACTCTTGTGATTTACCGACTCTTTTTTCAAATAATATCACTAACCTAATTAAAGTGACATAACAACTTCTCTTCGATTAAATTATCGGCTAGTCTTGGATTGCCAACTCTCACTTGAGTTACTTACCAATTTTTTTTTTCTAAATTACCAACTTTTATTATCTTTTCTTACGTTTTATCTTTCCTAACTCTTCCATACATATTTTATCCACAACATGCGACGTGATCATACATAATCACATCTTTTTATGTCGATCTTTTCCATACAAAATATGCAGGACTTCTTGAGCTCCCGATTAATCTTCATTAAATGAGCTAGTTATCTCAACTCAAATAGTGCCTGATGGTACATTATTGTAGGTTTATACTCCTGACCATCATCTCGATAGGATAAGCTAACGCTAACAAAATTGCCAAATATACGGATTAAGTATCAGTTTGGCCATGGTTTGATTAAGTCCGGGTAATTAGCTGCACTATTGGGTGACTCCAAGTTCGAGACTCCAACTACCAAATCAAGACTCGAAAAAACACAAGAGATTAGTCAATTTAACCATTTTATTTAAAAAGATGCTAGTTCCACTTTATTTTATGATTTTAATATCTCTTCTTTTTTCTTCCAAGTTACTTCTCGGATGTGGGCTTCTAGACGAAGAAGGGTTTGACGTGCATATAGTCTAACTTGATCCGGATTTTCTTGATATATTAAGTACAAATCTACAAGTAAGTACCTAAAATACATATATATTAAGCATATAAACTCCCATATTCTTCTGAACTTATCAAGAAACCTGATGGATGGAGACACCCTTTCGATTCTTCCAAGGTTGCAACTTGTTGAGGGACAAAATAAATTCACAAATAAATTCCAACATTAGGAACTCGTTGATAATATTAGCATGTACACGTGCATATTAGTCAAAAGTCTAGAAAAACTTCCCTTGTTTATAGGTTAGCTCTAGAATAAAGGTCGACTAAATAAACCCAGGTTGAAGAATTCAATAATAAATTTAATCTTGAAAAATAAAAAATAAAACCCAAAACCTCGTCCATACGCACACATACATATATATAAGATAAACTTAAGAATTTCGAGGTTCTTGTTTTAGTTGGTTGAAGTAGTGATTAGCTTTTAGCCTTTCTAAGTAAAGACTATGAAATGTAGAGGAGTTGGGACTTGGGATTAGATGCCTCCTCCACCTGGTACCTTGTATCTACATATTGAAAATTCTAATAGGACATCGAAGTTGGAGTGTTAAAAGTATATCTCGCATAACTTAGTTATCGGATTTATAACTAAGTTATATACATCATTAAATTGATTAATAGATTAAGATGCACTTTCTAGGAACACAAAAATCTACTATCTTGTGTTCAATTCTAGGGAAAATTGTCCAAAATGTCATAAACCTATTGCATTTTTGTCAATTCAGTCCTAAACTTTTTAACTTTGCCAATTCAAGTTTAAACATTTTCGCTTCTTACCGGTTTACTTCATCCGGCCAATTTTGGCCGGAAAATGCTGACATGGATGCCAGTGGTGCCACGTAGGATCGGCAGCACTGATGTGAACAATTTTTAATAATATTTTAACATTTTTTTAAAAAAAATTTTGAATTGTTTTCCTTTTTTTTTCTTTCCTTTTTAAATGGCCGGCCACCGGCCACAACTAGCCGGTTGGCCTAGCCTGCCATAGGTGAGGCTCGGCCAGGAAAGGAGGAGCCTCGGCGAGGGGAGCCCTCACCTAGGCCTAGCCTCATTAGGTGTTGACCGAGCAACGGTGACGCCAAGCGAGGGCCAGCCTCGCCAAATCTAGCGAGGGGAGCCCTCGTCGAGGCTTGCCTTCGCCCAAGCGAGCGTCGGCCTCGCCCAGACCAGATCTGGCGAGGCTGGCCCTCGCCCAGGTCAGGGCGGCC
The DNA here is from genome assembly GCA_014182405.2 of Eucalyptus sideroxylon. NCBI lineage: Eukaryota > Viridiplantae > Streptophyta > Magnoliopsida > Myrtales > Myrtaceae > Eucalyptus > Eucalyptus sideroxylon. The sequence continues at coordinate 57,596,058 of CM024554.2, read as the reverse complement.
TCGCCTGGCATCGCTGTCGCTCAGCCGACACTCGGTGAGGTTGGCCTGGCCTAAGTGAGGGTCGGCCTCGCCCAAGCGACCCTTGTCGGCGCTCCTCCTCTCCCGGCCGGGGTTCGCCTGTGGCGGGCAAGTCTAGCCGGCTAGCTGTGGCCGGTGGTCGGCCACCAGAAAAGGAAAGAAAAAAGCCAAAAAGAAAAGAAAAAAAAGGGAAAAAACAGAATAAAAATAATATAAATTCAAAAAAATACAAATAATATTAAAATATTAATAAAAATTGTCCACGTTAAAGCCGGCGGTTCTATGTGGCACCGCCAGCGTCCACGTCAACATTTTCTGGTCAAAATTGGTCAGATGGACTGAATCGGCAAGAAGTGAAAAGGTTTAGGATTGAATTAACAAAATTAAAAGATTTAGGACTGAATTGACAGAAGCACAATAGGTTTAGGACTTTTCGAACAATTTTCCCTTCAATTCTATGAAATATTTCTATCATAGTGGCAAATTTAAAAATTGTTTGCCGGTAAAAATAGTGGTCATCAATTTTTTTTTTCAGATAAGGTGTTGGTAAATTCACCAACAACTTTAAGAAATTGCCAACTTATTTAGAGTTTGCAAATTTATAAATTTTGTACAAACTTATCTATTTTTATTTGTATATCTTGCTAATACTTTGAATTCACTAATCTTTTTTTATGAAATTAATAACCTAAATTAGTGTGATTTACTAATTTGTCAAATTAGGTTTTTAAGTTTTGGTTTACCAACTCTACAAATTATTTACCAACATTTATATTTATTTAATCCTCCAAATTTCCCGTTAAAGTTACTGATGATTTTAATTGGTGATGGGCTTAAGGCCCGTCCGCCCATGATGGGCCCAAAAGGCCCAGCCCACGGGAATAGGGCCCGTGGAGGGGGAAGGTATAAAAGGGAGGAGAGAGAGAGAGAGAAGATAATGTTTTTGCAATTCAACGTACGTCTTTTCTCTTCTCACGCTCTCTCTCTCCCAAAAGGAAAAACAGTAAGCATACGGCGCGTTTTTCTTCCCTTCAAGGCTTCATTGAATCGAACGGGGCCAGATTTTCTTCCTCTTGTCGGCGTCGGTGCTTAATCTGTGGCTAACAAGGTACGCTCGAATCCGTGGTGTGCTTTACGATTGGTGATACATGTTTTCCCGGGCTTCGTCTTCCGCATTGATTTAGGGGTTCGATTCGGTGTCAAATCTGGTTTTCGGGGATCCGTTATTCCCATCATTGGTATCAGAGCCCTAGTTCACGTTTTCCCGACTTGTTTGAGGATTTTTGATTGACTTTTTCGTAAAAGAACTTCGGCCGTACGGATCGGGGCAAAAATCCCGAACCCGAGCGCTTTTCGGCCATTTTTCCGAATTTTCGTAAGTCGAAATCAAATTGTGATGGCATAGGAAGAAATGCAACATTGAGACGAGTCTGGCGATACGTCGAGCGCCGCCGGGCGACGCCGCACGCGCCCACACGCGCGGCCGGAAGGCGCTGCGCGTGGGCGCGACGCGCTGGATCGCCAAGCGCGTGCGGCACACGCGCTGGTCGGTGAACCGGCGCGTGCACGCCGCCGGCGGGCGAACCAGCACGCGCCGGTCCGCGGACCGACGCGTGCTAACGTCACGCAATGACGTCATCGTGACGTCATCCAACGGTCAGTAACCGCTCGGATGACATCACCGATGACGTCATCACCGACGACGTTTCGCCGGGCGGTCACCGGCCGGCGACCCGACCCGACCGGCGACCCGACCCGACTCGCTGACGCAGGCACATGCCGGATGACGTCTGCGTGACGTCATCCCTCGCACGCGCGTGGCACGTGCGTCGGTTCGCTCGAGCCGGCCCGAACGGTCTGACCAGTCTGTCCGGTTCGACCGGTCCGACGATCGTTGACCGTTGACCACGACCGTTGACCAACGACCGTTGACCGTTGATCGTTGACCCAAAAAAAAAAAAAAAAAAAAAGAATGTGTTTCTTTTTCAATTAAGTCTATGTGGATTATAATGTGATCCCTTATTTGTTCTGCATTTGTTGCAGGAATTATGCCTCCCCTAAGGATGCGCACACCTATTCGCGCAGTTACCGATGAACAAAATGATAGGCTGTCTAAGTTGATAGCTGAGCTGACTGATCATCGATGGGAGAGAGGTGACTTAATTGATCATGTCCTTGAAGTCAACGAGAAAATTCAACAGGTCATATGGAATGGTCGTCCTATGTCACAGTGAGAGATGGTGTGATTTTTCATAAACACTCTTCCACCTGAATGGCAAGATGTGTTGAATCGCATATGGGATGTCAACGGAGCTGCTTCCTATAAGAAAATTATGATGGATTTTGTAAATGAATATTACTGTATTGTTTCAAGGGAAAAGATCAAGAAATTGAACAAAAGAGGATCTTTCCCAGTTCGTATGCTGACTTGGTGTTAGTTGTATTGACTGATATATGTTAAGTGTGATTTGTGGACATATTATGTAATGATTACTACCTAATTGTGTTAATTGAAAGCATTATTGTTTTTAATTGTATGTCAATTATCTGTTGCTTTCTGTTATTACTGGTTGCTGTGGGTAATTAGCTGTGGGTAGTTTTAGAAGTTTTTGTAGCTTCATAGAATTAATTTTGTATATGACAATCATATTAATGATAGTTTTAAGTTAGGATTTTTGGAGGATAATTGGAAACGTAGTGACCTTTTGATTCTGAAGCCTTACTTGAAATTAGTCATTGATATGATGGATCTATGTAAATAGGGATGCATAAATGATAGACATTAATAATTCGTGCATATTTGTCTGATTTGTTCAGATCAATGGCTTCAGCCACAAAGAGCATAGTTGCCGAGCTGAACAAAGGTGAAAAGCTCAATGGAGACAACTATGAAATTTGGCAAATGAAAATCTAGTATGTGCTGGAAAAGCAAGAAGCACTTGAGGCTCTTGTCATGACCATGGTAGAATCTGAAGAGGGAACCACTGCACAGCACAAAAGAGACAAAGAAGCTTTTTCTGCGTGGAAAAGAATGAACTCTCTAGCTCGCATCACGTTGCTGAGCAGCATAGAAAATGACGTCATGCGAGAGTTTCGGCGTTTTGACAATGCCAAGGAAATGTGGGAGGCATTGGCAACTAGATTTGGTCATACTTCAGTGACTAGACTGAGGTAGCTCACTATCAAGTTTGACTCTTATAAGAAGCCTCATGGTCAGACCATGAAGCAACATCTTAGAAAGATGTCAAACATGATAACTGAGCTGAGAGATGCTAGCCATGTCCTCATAGATGAGCACCAAATGCAAGCAGTGATTCGTTCATTGCCTCAGAGTTGGGAGCATATGAAGGTGCACTTGACTCATAATGAAAATATCAAAACCTTTGAGGATGCAATGCGTCATCTTGAGCTGGAAGAGAACCGCCTGTTGGCAGCTAAGCCGGATGTTGAACTCTATCATGCTAGTTCTAGCTCAAATGGAGCTTCGAGCTCCAAACGCAAGCGCCCTAACTAATTTGATAAGGGGAAAGGTAAGGAAGAAGCAGGTCCTTCAGGGAAGAAACTCAAATTTAACCAACATGGAAGAGGGAAGCGTCCTTGCATGAAAAAGCTTGCAAGGGTGAAATGCTACAACTGTGGCAAGAAGGGTCACTATGCTCGCGACTGTCGTGAGCCAAAGAAGATATGCACCCCTTGTACTTTTCAGAACTTTGCTTTTGTGTCGAGTTCTGTGTTCTTAACTGAGTCTAATCCTTTGTGGACTATGGATTCAGGAGCGACAGACCATGTAGCGAAGGATAGAGGATCCTTTGTGGAATTCCGACAAGTACCAACTGGAACTAAGTGGATCTATGTGGGAAACAACTCCAGAGTTGAAGTGAAAGGAATTGGCACATGCCAATTGAATATACGTGGTGGACGCACTTTATTCCTACATGATGTATTGTATGCTCCGGAGATTTGTCCAAATTTAGTGTCTGTATTAGTGTTGGTTAAATTAGGTTTTAATATGAACTTCTATAGTAGAGGTGTGAATTTGTTTTTGGATACAAATTACTATGGTTATGGTTATTTTCTGGATGGTTTTATTGTATTAGATATTGATTATGTTAATACTAATGTTTGTTATTCCCTTCTCACGTCTTCTAATAAATATGATAATGATGTGAATGTGTGGCATGCTAGACTTGGTCACATTAGCCAACAGCGTATGAATAGACTAGCCAAAGAGGGCTTGTTGGGCAATATTGAAAAAGTCGATTTGTCCATATGTAAGCATTACCTAGAAGGGAAAACGACAAGGAAACCATTTGGGAAAGGTAAAAGAGCTGAATTTCCTCTGCATTTAATCCATTCCGATGTCTGTGGTCCAATGAATGTGAGAGGAAGGCATGGGGCTATTTATTTCATCACTTTTATTGATGATTATACTCGATTTGGATATGTCTATTTGATTTCTCATAAATCTGAAGCAATAAGTTGTTTCAAAAGGTTTATGAACCTAGTAGAGAATCAATTAGACAAGAAAATAAAAGCATTGAGATCCGATCGAGGTAGAGAATATTTATCTGATGAGTTCAGAAAATTATGTGATGAAAAAGGAATAGAAAGACAGTTGTCTATTCCATATACTCCTCAACAAAATGGTGTTGTGGAGAGAAGAAACAGAACCCTACTAGAAATGGTTAGGTCTATGATGGCGCATGCTAACTTACCAATCACCTTTTGGAGTGATGCATTGTTAACTGCTGCCTATATACTTAACCGAATGCATTCCAAATCAGTTACTTCCACTCCATATGAGTTATGGACAAGTAGAAAATCGGACTTGAGTTTTCTTAAGCCATGGGGTTGTGCTGCCTATACATATGAGTCATCTCACAAGTTTGGGAAATTAGGTCCCAGAGGAAAGAAGAGTATTTTTATAAGATACTCGAAACACTCGAAAGGGTATGTGTTCATTGGTGAGCAGGAAAGTGTGAGTATAACTGAATTTGAATCACGCAATGTCACATTCTTAGAGGATGAGTTTCCTAAGAAGGGCGAAATAAGGGAAGATCACTCCCTATTTGAGACCTTGGATCAAGATAATGATATTAGTGGAGTTCGTCCAAATGGGAGTAATATGAGAAGTGATCAATTGCAACCACATAATGAGATGACGTCATCATTATCTAATCCAAGTGGGAGCATGATGGAGAATGATGTGCAAAGTGTACAATCTCCCATACGGCAAACAAGTCGCCAAAGTATTCCCCGTCGACGTTTTGACATTGAAGGGGAAACTTTTATGGTTACTCCACAAGATGAGGATGAGCCAAGAAATATTAATGAGGCTTTGAATTGCCCTAGTAAGGAAAAGTGGATTCATGCAATGGAAGAGGAAATGGAGTCAATGAAATCAAACCAAGTCTGGGAACTGGTTGATATTCCAAAAGGACGCAGAGCTATTGGGAACAAATGGGTTCTCAAAATAAAGCGAAAGACTGATGGCTCGATTGAAAGACATAAGGCTCGCCTTGTGGCGAATGGGTATAATCAACATGAAGGAATTGATTATGAAGATACGTTTTATCCTGTAGTGAGATTTACCTCGATTCGCATTATTCTGACAATAGTGGCAAGTCTGGATCTTGAGTTACATCAGATGGATGTAAAGACTACTTTCTTCAATGGAGAATTAGAAGAAGAAATATATATGGAACAACCTGCTAGTTTCATAGTGAAAGGCCAAGAAGAAAAAGTATGTCAACTTTTGAGGTCGATATATGGTCTTAAGCAGTCATCAAGATAATGGTATATACGTTTTCATAATGCCATAGTGGCATATGATTTTAAAATGATTAATGAGGATCATTGTGTATATATCAAAAGATCCAATGATCAATTTGTGATCATATCATTATATGCTGATGATATACTGATTGCCGGAAGCAATATGGAGTTGGTTAATACTGTCAAGAGATGGTTGTCTTCTAACTTTGAGATGAAGGATATGGGTGAGGCTGCATACATTCTTGGAATTAAGATTTTGAGAGATTGTTCGAAGAGATCGTTCGAAGAGATCGTTGTCTCTTTCGCAAGAAACCTATATAAATAAGGTTCTTGAACGATTTCGTATGCAAGACTGTAAACCCATAGACACTCCTATTGCAAAAGGTGAAGGATTGAGCCACAGACTATGTCCAGGAACTCCACAAGAGAAGGAACAAATGAAACATGTTCCTTATGCTAGTGCTGTTGGGAGCTTGATGTATGCTATGATGTGTACAAGACTCGACATATGTTTTGCAGTTGGAATGGTGAGTAGATACCAATCCAATCCAGGTCCAGCACATTGGAAGGCCGTCTAGAGAATACTGAGGTATTTGAAGGGAACTACTGATTACAAGTTGAATTACTAAGGAAAGGATTTGCGACTTGAAGGCTATTCAGATGCTCATTGGGGAGGAGATTTAGATGAAAGAAAAATCTACCTCTGGATTTGCTTTCTTACTGAACAATGGCGCCATATCATGGAGCAGTAAGAAGCAAACGTGCATAACTTTATCCACGATGGAAGCTGAGTTCGTGGCATTATCAGCAGCGGTACAAGAAGGAGTTTGGCTTAAGAGATTTTTGGATCATTTAGGTGTTGATGAGAAAGCTGCAAATCCATTGTTGGTTAACTGTGATAGCCAAGCAGCTATAGCGTACACCAAAAATCCAAAGTATCATGGCAAGACCAAATATATAGATACCAAGGATAATTTTATGAAAGATATGGTTGCACGAAAGGATGTGAACTTACAATACATATCTACGCATAGAATGGTAGCAGATCCTATGACAAAGCCAATACCTAGAGATGTGTTTTGTGGTCATGTAAAATCTCTAGGATTGCGTAGAGTTTGATGTACTGAATTTTAATTTCCCTGAGTTGTTCACATTTAGGAAATTTTTTTTTTCATTGATTAATGCCTATGAATCTTTGTATGATCTTTATGCATCTTAATGCTTAGTGCATTATTTTAAGTTGAGAAGTATGTCGGACAGATATAAGATTAGCCCACTCACACGGGTAATCGCCTCTGTTTACTATGTGATAAATAGAGATGAGACTAATTTTAAGCTTATTATCTAGGTGATAATCGAGAGCTCAAGCTTAAAATACATATGTCGCCTTAACTAAGTGTTAAGATGAGAACATAATACTTACGATGTCCGAAAGTAAAATAACCCACATATTTTACTTTATCTGTCTATGATGCCAGATGTGAGTTCTGATAAATTTTGTGATAGAGTAGATACGTGAACTCAAGTTAGACATTAGGTATGTCTGAACTATCATCTGTACGGTATTGAAAAGTGTAGACATACGCTCCATGGGAAATGAGTTAATACCGTAATACGTATTTCATACTACGTATGCATGAGACGACCAATAAGAGTGGTACAAAGTTTGATCTCAACTTTTATGACGTGTGAGACTCTTGAGGAAAAGAGTTCCTCAATTTTATAATCCCCTCAGGACTCTTACTTATTCTCAAGATTTCTATTTAGTGTTTGCTATCTTAGGGTGTTGCCAATGGTCATGAGATGATTCGATCTAATGGGACATTTCTAGAAAAGCAAGCTGGACTGAAATTGAGAGTTTGAAGAAAAGAGGAAGATCGATTTTGGAGAATCACATTGTGGTTTTGTATTCACTGGTCGACCAATTATGACTGTCTTTGTGATAATTATAATTGTGAATACAATATATATATCATGTTTAAAAGAGATCAAGAGAGATATAGATGTGATCGATCGATCTAGGGTACTGCATACTAAATCTACTCAGAGTGTGACGCCCATTATGAGCTGCTATATATTCCTAACAGATGCATAGCAACGAGCTCTCAAAGTATGTTGGTCGCACGGATTATTCATCAGTATGAATATTAAAGAGAGGTAAAGAGAATCATGTTCGGCCCACCATGTGCGAGTGGGAGATGATGATTTTAATTGGTGATGGGCTTAAGACCCGTCCGCCCATGCTGGGCCCAAAAGGCCCGGCCCACGGGAATATGGCCCGTGGAGGGGGAAGGTATAAAAGGGAGGAGAGAGAGAGATAAACGTTTTGCAATTCAACGTACGTCTTTTCTCTTCTCACGCTCTCTCTCTCCCAAAAGGAAAAACAGTAAGCATACGGCGCGCTTTTCTTCCCTTCAAGGCTTCATCGAATCGAATGGGGCCAGATTTTCTTCCTCTTGTCGGCGTTGGTGCTTAATCTGTGGCTAACAAGGTACGCTCGAATCCGTGGTGTGCTTTACGATTGGTGATACGTGTTTTCCCGGGCTTCCTCTTCCGCATTGATTTAGGGGTTCGATTCGGTGTCGAATCCGGTTTTCGGGGATCCGTTATTCCCATCAATTACCAACTTGTATTACTTTTTACCACCTTTTATGTATCTTTCCTAACTCCTCCAATATATGTTTTCTGCACGACATGTGATGAAGACGTGATTATACGCAATCACATCTTTTTCCATCGATCTTTTTTAGACAAAACACACGAGACTTCTTCGGCTCTCAATTAATCTCTACTATGAGAGCTAGTCATCCCGACTCAAATAGCGAAGGTCCACAATAACATTATAGGCTCATGCTCTCGACGGCCATCTCAAGAGGATAAGCTAACCCCTAACACAATTGCTGGCTGAATCCACGAATTATGTATCGGTTTGGCCATGGTTTGATAAAGTCTTGGTGATTAGCTGCACGCCGGTCGACTCCAGCTACCGAAATACACATTAATTAATAAAACTCAGGAAAATATTCGTGCCGAATTACTGCTATCTTTTCATAGGACCCGATCGAATATTTGCGTCACCCTTTTTATGTCGGATGTAAATTTCTTACTGGCTTCACCTACTCGAAGGAACTGCGATTTAGGAGGTAGGTAGCGACCCTTTCCTTTCTCTCTTGTCTTCTTTTTCTTTTCTTGCCTCGATTTTCCTTTATTTTGTCCGGGGTTGGTGGTAATTGTTAGGCACGACTTTAATAAATTCTTTGTCCTATGTCCGCATTCAAAACGTAGAATTGAAAAGCTAGCCACCGTCTCCCCAGAGACTGGCGATTTGATCGAAAGTGGTAGGACAAAAGGGTAATGATATCCAGTCTTTGGATCGGATGGATGGGATTTATTAATCCCCAGCTAATCTCACTTAATTTAATTTACTTCGTCTCAAAATTCGGGGCTGAGTTCTTTGAATGTTTCCCTTGTGAGCACGGACTTGACTCGCACGTGATTTGCGAAATGAAGTGGATCTTTTCGTGCAAATAGATAAAAACGGCATTGGAACTTACGGTTTTATAACTTAGTCAAGTATTATAGTTACACCATTACCCAAATTTCTGAATATCTTTTCATTTTCGGGAAGTAACGAAGAAGGACATGACTTGGGATTTACTCTTTTTGGGTCAACAACTTAACATGGGATTTTTGGAACATGACTTTTCGATTTACTACGGTCAACAAATTCAAAAACATGGTCATTCCTAAATTCATTTAATAATCAATTTGGGCATATTTAATTTTTATATAGCTTCATGACCTACTCCCAAAACAAGGTAGTTTTGTCTTTACCAGCAACTCATCGAAACCGTGATTCCACAACGGAGTTTAGCTGAGGAATCGAATTTTCATTTGACATTTTATTTGGTATGTCCTATGTTGCTAACATCCCACATGGTCATGGAATAAGGAAAAAAAATTACGTGAATGCAGTTTCTTTCTTGGGGAAAAGTCAAAATAGAAAAAGGAATCCCATCGTAAAATCTTTCTTCAATATATGTGAAGACAAAAAGGTCCTCATATACTCTTCCATTTGAGTTGAAATTAGGGAAAAAGCCACCAAAAACCCCAAACTTTCCCTCGGGTGACAGATTTACCCCGAACTTTATTTTGTGACGTGAAAAACCTTGAAGTTTGCTAACTGTGACACATTTACCCCAAACTTGTATTTGTCACACAAAAAATCCTAATCTTTCATTTGTGTGACACATTTACCCTAAATCATAAGGGCATTTTGGTCTTTTTATTTTTAAAAACTTTTTCCTTTTTTTTTTTTTTTTTTCTTCTTCTTCTTCCTTCCCCCTCCGCCGGCCATGGCGGAGCCGGCGGAGGGAAGCTGGCGTCCAGCGAGGGCCGCCCTCGTCGGCGTCGGGCGAGGGCTGCCCTCGCTGCGTCGGCGAGGGGGACGCCGGCGAGGGCACCCCTCGCCCGACGTGGCGAGGGTGGCCCTCGTTGGCGTCGGGCGAGGGCCTCCTCGCCGGATCCGGCGAGGGCATCCTCGCCCGACGCAGGTGAGGGGCGGCCCTCGTCGACGTCGGACGAGGGCCTCCCTCGCCGGATCCGGCAAGGGCACCCTCGCCCGACGCCGACGAGGGCACTCCTAGCCCGACGTAGGCAAGGGCCTCCCTCGCCGGATCCGGCGAGGGCATCCTCGCCGACGCAGCGGGGGGCCCTCGTCGGCGTCGGGCGAGGGCCTCCCTCGCCGGATCCGGCGAGGGCACCCTCGCCCGACGCCGGCGAGAGCACCCCTCGCCGGCGTCGGGCGAGGGAGGCCCTCGTCCGACCCGGTCGAGGGCTCCCTCGCCGACGCCGGCGAGGGTGGCCCTAGCCAGCCCGGCGGGGCGACCCTCGCCCGACGCTGGCGAGGGCAGCCCTCGCCGGACGCCGGCTTCCCTCCGCCGGCTCCACCATGGCCGGCAGAGGGAAGAGAGGAAGAAAAAAAGAAAAAAGAAAAAACAGAACAAATAAGACGAAAATACCCTTAATGGGGTAAATGTGTCACAATTAGCAAACTTCGGGGTTTTTCACGTCACAAAATAAAGTTCGGGGTAAATCTGTCACTCGGAGCAAAGTTTGGGGTTTTTGGTGGCTTTTTCCCTTGAAATTATCACGCATGGCACTACATCGAGATTTATAGTTTGCACTGAATTTTGTGATTGGATTGAATTTTAATTTTTATTCAATTTACGGTACACAAATGTTGATTTTTTGTAATCCGAAGCGTTTAAGACTTTGACATTATATATATGATTTTTTTTGGAATCTAAGGGCGCGAATGATAATCATTCTGGCTAGAAATTGATTTCTAGAAGAGAAATAGATTTTTCTATTTCTATTTCTAGATGAGTTTCTAAGCAAAAATAACCGTTTGATAACGATATAAAATTTCTATTTTAAAAATAGAAATTCGTTTGATAACGACACAAAATTTCTTCATTTCAAACGATGGTGGACCGGTAGGGCGGTGGCGATGGCCAGCGACCTATGGCAGCGATGGCCGGCGACCAATGGACAGTGGTCGGCAGCGACGGATGAAAGACCGGTTGATGAACAATGAGAAAAATTTTTATTTCTCATTTTTGTTTCAGAAATAGAGAAGTGGAAATTTTTTATTTCTGATTTCTATTCCAAATCTATTTCTAGAACAAAAATCTATTTCATAAATACAAAAATGTAATAAGTTTATTAAACGGATTTCAATTCCAAAAACAAATCTGGAATAGAAAAATTGTTTCTGGAACAGAAACAGGTGGTTGTCATGCACCCCTAAGTATTTTAAGTTAAGGTGGAAAAACAAAAGGAATAAATTTTTCTTTTAATTATTTGCAAACAAGCAAGCTCATCTTATTACATCATTGAGATAATAAATTTAGTTTACAAGTGAAAAATAGAAATTCTTCAGCACGCTTGTCTCTTGCTATCATCGAAGTGTTTAGTGTCATGCGAAATATAAGCTATTTATTAATTATTAAGTGTTCAAAGGGTCAATACATGCGAGGTTAATAAATTATCAAGATATTGAAAGTATAGTCAATTGTGATCAACAGGCAAATGCCTTCAATGCTTCGATTGTCTTTGTGTTCTACACAATTAGTATCTCAAAGTTGAATTACACATATAAAACAAATCTCCATGACTTTCATTATGGCTTACGTTAAAAAGTACCCGACACACTTGTTAAGCAATTTCGATAAGCATGGCACTACATTGAGATTTATAGTTTGCGCTGAATTTTATCATTGGATTGAACTTTAATTTTTATTCAACTAAAATTTTAAGGTTAACAAATGTTGATTTTTTTTTTTAATCTGAAGTGTTCGAGACTTTCACATTATATCTATGATTTTTTTATTTTTTGGAATCTAAGTATTTTAAATTACGATGGAAAAAAAGGGAATAGATTTTTCTTTTAATTATTTGCAAATAAACAAGCTCGTCTTATTAATAAATTACATCACTTAGATAATAAATTCAATTTACTAGTGAAAAACATAAATTCTTCAGCACGCTTGTCCCTTGCTAACATCGAGCATCATGCAAAATATAAACAATTTGTTAATTATTAAGTGTTCTAAAGGGTCAAGACATGCAAGGTTAATAAATTATCGAGGTATCGAAAGTATAATCAATCATGATCAAGTTGTAAATACTTTCAATGCTTTGATTGTCTTTGCGTTCTACACAATTAGTATCTCAAAATTGAATTACACATATAAAATAGATGTCAAGACTTTCATTATGACTTATGTTAAAAAGTTCTTGGCGCACTTAATAAGCAAATTTAATAAGAAAATATTCTATTTCGAGAGTATCAACTGTACATATTAAGAAAGAAGTTGGTGCGTAGAAACTTTACTTATTTTCTTTTTATTGAATTGTTCATCAAAAAATGTCTTTGGGACCCGCTTTGTGACTTATCCGTTCCTCTGCTCACTGGGAGGACCCGCATTGGTTGGTGCATTGGTTTGGTTGGTAGGAATAACATCGTGCTCTCTCCCGAATGACATCGTCGGAGCCCATTTCTTAACTTTTGCAAAGACGGAGTGTTTTATTTATGGCAAGCTCCACCAGTTTCCGAAAAGACTTGGCGCCCCGGACTCACGGACTCGCCACGCCGCTTCGACGGAGTCTTGAACCCGACTGACCTAGAATGGACACATGATAGTAATTTTCATTGGTATATGTTATCGGACTGCACATTTCATAAGAATTGTCAAAAAAATATATGTCAAAAATGGAATGGGTACGAGTATAACGCGCAAGATGGTTGTGGACATATATTAAAAATCAGAGGATATGACTAGTTCCTGCGCAAAATGACGTGAGATGGATTGTTTCAATGAATTTGGGGAGCACAATAGTCAAATAGTGGGGTTGGTGACCACATGACGCGGGCTCTTGCAAAGCGTGTCGATACCATGGAGTCAGATAAGACCATTTTATAATCCCACTTGTGTTTCAAAAATACTGAGAAGAGCACAAGTAATTTGAGCAGAAAAAGTAATTTAGTGCTAATTTCTAGGGGTCACAATTTCATGGATTTTTTTTTAAAATCAATTTTTGGTCTGTGTCCTTAAAATCATTTTCCTTTCAAAGATTAAAGTAAATTGCCAGATTGGGAAATAAACATTTTACCAGAAAAGACAGAAATATTGAGCAAAAGAAATGTCGAAATGAAACGAAATAAGCCTAAAAGAAATCGATCATTCTTATCTTTTTTTTTTCCTTTAACATCGTGATTAAAAGAATTTGTCTTGATATCTTTTAAACAACACCAAACACCGGTTCACTCCCTCCCATGATTTCCCAATTCAAAATCTCCACCCGGTCGGGAATTTCAATTCGGAAACCAGCTTTGACCCGTCAACTAACCCGTCGTCCTAACCTACTCGACACTCTCAATGGCGGGCGGGCCTCTCCTCTATTTAAACGTCCGATTTGTAGGTGAACAGACTCAGGAAATTCACTAGCTTCTTCAGAGCAAAACACACACAAAAAACGCCACCGCGCTCTTCCTCTCTCTCGCTCGCTCGCTCCTCGCTCGATTTCGACTCCTCTTCTCGGGCTCTCGGTCGCTCTAGACGTTCGCATTCACACGAGCGCGAAGATGGACATGGACACGGCAGCGTGCAACGGCAAGGGCTCCCTCGGGCTCTGCGCGGGGGCAGGCGGTGACCCGCTCAACTGGGGCGCGGCCGCCGCGGCCCTCACGGGGAGCCACCTCGATGAGGTGAAAAGGATGGTCGAGGAGTCCCGGCGGCCTGTGGTCCACCTCGGCGGTGAGACGCTGACCATCGCACAGGTGGCAGCCATCGCGGGGCGGGAGGCCGGCGTGGCGGTCGAGCTGTCGGAGGCGGCCCGGGCGGCGGTCAAGGCCAGCAACGACTGGGTGATGGAGAGCATGAGCAACGGCACGGACAGCTACGGGGTCACCACCGGCTTCGGCGCCACCTCGCATAGGCGGACCAAGCAAGGTGGTGCTCTGCAGACGGAGCTCATAAGGTAAAAAAAAAAAAGGAAAGAAAAAGAAAAGTGCTACTTCGATATATTTCTTTAAATTCTCATTCGGTTGTTTTTATTAACAAATATTCGCAGATATATCGAAAATACTTGTCAAGCGATCGATACTGAAAAAAAAAATGCTGATTTTAGGAGATGGGTGCGATAATACGTTATTCGGGAATTGTAATTATCAAGAAGTGCATATTTATAAAATAAAAAAAATCAAGTAAAATCCTTTATTTTAATTTAAAATTAACACCTGTCATCTGGGGTATAAATGGTCCCCTCGTGAAGGGCTGCCAAGTGCTGGCTAAGCTTCCTTTCCATAAAAGATATATACCCAAACGAGCAAGTATCAACCCAAAGGCCGAATCAATTTCTCTATATTTTTTAAATATTAGGTAACCAAAAATAATATGGGAGAAGATTAATTAATTTCAAAGACGACCCGAAATAATTACTTTTTGAATACCTAATTTCTCATTTTTCAATTAATGAGACTTACCTTTGCTATAATTAAATAAATCTCTAAATCGATATTCACATTTCTTTTTCTATAATTAATAATATGTGGCTGACAAAATTTTCCGATTGAGCCAGGTTCTTGAATGCTGGCATATTTGGCAACGGGACCGAGTCGTGCCACGTGCTACCCCACTCGGCAACCCGGGCCGCGATGCTCGTGAGGATCAACACACTCCTCCAGGGCTACTCAGGCATCCGGTTTGAGATCCTGGAGACCATGGCCAAGCTCCTCAACCGCAACATCACCCCGTGCCTGCCTCTCAGGGGTACCGTCACGGCCTCAGGCGACCTGGTCCCCTTGTCCTACATTGCCGGGCTTCTGACGGGCAGGCCCAACTCGAAGGCGGTCGGGCCAAATGGTGAGTCCCTGAACGCCGTTGAGGCCTTCCGCCTGGCCGGGATCGAGCACAGGTTCTTTGAGCTGCAGCCCAAAGAGGGCCTCGCGATCGTGAATGGCACGGCAGTCGGGTCTGGGCTCGCTTCCATTGTCCTGTTCGAGGCGAACATCCAGGCCGTCCTCTCAGAGGTTCTGTCGGCGATCTTCGCCGAGGTGATGCAAGGGAAGCCTGAGTTCACCGACCACTTGACCCACAAGCTCAAGCACCATCCCGGACAAATTGAAGCTGCAGCTATAATGGAGCACATCTTGGATGGGAGCTCCTACGTGAAGGACGCTCAAAAGCTCCACGAGATCGACCCTCTCCAGAAGCCGAAGCAGGACCGATACGCGCTCCGCACGTCCCCGCAGTGGCTCGGCCCCCAGATCGAAGTGATCAGGGCCGCCACCAAAATGATCGAGAGGGAGATCAACTCTGTCAACGACAACCCGCTGATCGACGTCTCCAGGAACAAGGCTCTCCATGGAGGGAACTTCCAGGGGACCCCGATTGGCGTTTCAATGGACAACACCCGTCTCGCCATTGCCTCCATCGGCAAGCTCATGTTCGCGCAGTTCTCCGAGCTCGTTAACGACTTCTACAACAACGGGCTGCCCTCTAACCTGTCCGGGGGACGGAACCCGAGCCTGGATTATGGCTTCAAGGGAGCCGAGATCGCCATGGCCTCATACTGCTCGGAGCTGCAGTTCCTTGCCAACCCTGTGACCAACCATGTCGAGAGCGCGGAGCAACACAACCAGGACGTGAACTCCTTGGGCCTGATCTCGTCGAGGAAGACTGCCGAGGCCGTCGACGTGCTGAAGCTCATGTCCTCCACCTTCCTGGTCGCCCTGTGCCAGGCCATCGACCTGAGGCACCTGGAAGAGAACCTCAAGAGCGTGGTCAAGAACACGGTGAACCAAGTGGCCAAGAAGGTCCTCTACGTCGGGTCCAACGGCGAGCTCCACCCGTCGCGGTTCAGCGAGAAAGACCTGATCAAGGTGGTCGACCGGGAGCACGTCTTCGCCTACATTGATGACCCCTGCAGCGCCACGTACCCCCTGATGCAGACGCTGAGGCAGGTCCTCGTGGACCATGCGCTGGACGACGTCGACCGGGAGAAGAACCCCAGCACCTCCGTCTTCCAGAAGATTGGGGCTTTCGAGGAGCAGCTCAAGGCACTCCTCCCGAAGGAGGTCGAGAACGCGAGAGCTCAATTCGAGAGCGGGAACTCGGCGATCGCTAACAAGATCAGGGGGTGCAGGTCGTACCCATTGTACAGGTTCGTGAGGGAAGAGCTCAGGACCGGTTTGCTCACGGGGGAGAAGGTCGGCTCGCCGGGCGAGGACTTTGATCTGGTGTTCTCCGCCATGTGCGAGGGCAAGCTGATCGATCCTTTGCTGGAGTGCTTGAGGGACTGGGATGGTGCTCCGCTTCCCATCTGTTAGGAACTTTTCCAAATCCTGAAGGCTGCCTCATAATTTATTTTTCCCTATACTTGGTATGTACTTAGAGAGTTTTTCATGGTCGAGAAACTACGGTTAAAATAATGTCTCTTATGTCTTTTGTTCAGTTCTTTCTTATTCAAACTCCCCACCACGATGTCTATTTGTACTTGGAACTTCATGAGTGTAACAACAATGTTGAAATGCGTGAAGGAAAATATTATACAACATATATTTCGTTACATTCTTCATTCTTATAAAGGATCGCGACATTTGCTCTGCATTGTAAGCTAATTGTTATCGGGCACATCTTATCGTATCTCCCAACTTGACCCTACCAAATGTAGAATTGGAATGAACATGTATTTCTTAAAGGGAGCTACCCTCATTAGGAATTTGTGTGGACTTATCCTACTTGATCAAGTGGGTTGTGTATTAAGAGTCAATATTATATTTAAGCTCATGAAAAGGAACACGTTAATATAACGTGAAAACACATTCATACAATATATGCATCGTGATTGATTTAGTCTGTCACAATACTTTAATTAAATGAATGTATATCATTTTAGGGCTTCTCATGTATAAAAAAAAGTTAAAGGCTACTCATCTTTGCTTAGGCCCACAATAATTCCCGACCAACCTCTTTGGCATGACTTTTGGAAGAGGTTGACCTATCGAGCATGAATTTCTATGAGGGTTGGCCCAAAAAGGCAATAAATATTTTGGTATGGGACTAATATTCCAAATTGAGTGGTTACCTCGAGAGTAGGATGACACCATGATTGGCAATTACGAGACACTGTTCCTAGAAAATATCACAACTTTGGATTTTCCTCGATGCACTCGGCCTAACCCATGTGGAGGTTTCTGCCCAAAATGGTAACCTAGCTAGCAAAACCGAAGTGTCACATGGATCTATTTAGGACATGTCATAGTCATTCCTAGTGTTAGAACCTCAAAATTATGGCCCCAAAGCCAAAGAGAATCTCGAGTGCCAAAACTTGGCATGGAGGGACAGTCTTTCGATTCTTCCAAGGTTTGCGAAATGAAGTGGATCTTTTCATGCAAATAGATAAAAACGGCATTGAAACTTACGGTTTTATAACTTAGTCAAGTACTATAGTTACGACATTACCCAAATTTCTGAATATCTTTTCATTTTCGGGAAGTTACGAAGAAGGACATGACTTGGGATTTACTCCTTTTGGGTCAACAACTTAACATGGGATTTTTGGAACACGACTTTTCGGTTTACTACAGTCAACAAATTAAAAAATATGGTCATTCCTAAATTCATTTAATAATCAATTTGGGCATATTTAATTTTTATATAGCTTCATATGACCTACTCCCAAAACAAGGTAGTTTTGTCTTTACCAGCAACTCATTGAAACCGCGATTCCACAACGGAGTTTAGGTTAGGAATTGAATTTTCATTTGACATTTTATTTGGTATGTCTTATGTTGCTAACATCCCACATGGTCATGGAATAAGGAAAAAAAAATTAGGTGAATGCAGTTTCTTTCTTGGGGAAAAGTCAAAATAGAAAAAGGAATCCCATCGTAAAATATTTCTTCAATATATGTGAAGACAAAAAGGTCCTCATATACTCTTCCATTTGAGTTGAAATTATCACGCATGGCACTACATCGACATTTATAGTTTGTACTGAATTTTGTGATTGGATTGAATTTTAATTTTTATTCAATTTAAATTTTACGGTCCACAAATGTTGATTTTTCTTAATCCGAAGCGTTTGAGACTTTGACATTATATCTATGATTTTTTTTGGAATCTAAGTGTTTTAAGTTACGGTGGAAAAAAAAAGGAATAAATTTTTCTTTTAATTATTTGCAAACAAGCAAGCTCATCTTATTACGTCATTGAGATAATAAATTTAGTTTACAAGTGAAAAATAGAAATTCTTCAGCACGCTTGTCTTTTGCTATCATTGAAGTGTTTAGTGTCATGCGAAATATAAGCAATTTATTAATTATTAAGTGTTCTAAAGGGTCAATACATGCCAGGTTAATAAATTATCGAGATATTGAAAGTATAGTCACTTGTGATCAAGAGGCAAATGCTTTCAATGCTTCGATTGTCTTTGTGTTCTACACAATTAGTATCTCGAAATTGAATTACACATATAAAACAAATGTCCATGACTTTCATTATGGCTTACGTTAAAAAGTACCCGACGCACTTGTTAAGCAATTTGGATAAGCATGGCACTACATCGAGATTTATAGTTTGTGCTGAATTTTATCATTGGATTGAATTTTATTTTTTATTCAATTAAAATTTTACGGTTCACAAATGTTGCCTTTTTTTTTAATCTGAAGTGTTCGAGACTTTCACATTATATCTATGATTTTTTTTTGGAATCTAAGTATTTTAAATTACGATGGAAAAAAAGGGAATAGATTTTTCTTTTAATTATTTGCAAATAAACAAGCTCGTCTTATTAATAAATTACATCACTTAGATAATAAATTTAGTTTACTATTGAAAAACATAAATTCTTCGGCATGCTTGTCCCTTGCTAACATCAAGCATCATGCGAAATATAAACAATTTGTTAACTATTAAGTGTTCTAAAGGGTCAAGACATGTAAGGTTAATAAATTATTGAAATATCGAAAGTATAATCAATCATGATCAAGTTGTAAATACTTTCAATGCTTCGATTGTCTTTGCGTTCTACACAATCAATGTCTTGAAATTGAATTACACATATAAAATAGATGTCAATGACTTTCATTATGACTTATGTTAAAAAGTACCCGGCACACTTAATAAGCAAATTTAATAAGAAAATATTCTATTTCGAGAGTATCAACTGTACATATTAAGAAAGAAGTTGGTGCGTAGAAACTTTACATATTTTCTTTTTATTGAATTGTTCATCAAAAAATGTCTTTGGGACCCGCTGTGTGACTTATCCGTTCCTCTGCTCAGTGGGAGGACCCGCATCGGTTGGTGCATTGGTTTGGTTGGTAGGAGTAACATCGTGCTCTCTCCCGAATGACATTGTCGGAGCCCATTTCTTAATTTTTGCAAAGACGGAGTGTTTTATTTATTGCAAGCTCCACTAGTTTCCGGAAAGACTTGGCGCCCCGGACTCACGGACTCGCCATGCCGCCTTGACGGAGTCCTGAACCCGACCG
This sequence comes from Eucalyptus sideroxylon, assembly GCA_014182405.2. NCBI lineage: Eukaryota > Viridiplantae > Streptophyta > Magnoliopsida > Myrtales > Myrtaceae > Eucalyptus > Eucalyptus sideroxylon. The sequence continues at coordinate 57,576,203 of CM024554.2, read as the reverse complement.
ACCTAGAATGGACACAAACACGATGATAATTTCCATTGGTATATGTTATCGGACTGCACATTTCATAAGAATTGTTGAAAGAATATGTTAAAAATGGAATCGGTACGAGTAAAACGCACAGGATGGTTTTGGACTTATATTAAAAATGAGAGGATATGATCAATTCCTACGCAAAATGATGACATGGATTGTTTCAATGAATTTGGGGAGCGCAATAGTCAAATAGTGGGGTTGGTGACCGCACGATACAGGTTCATGCAAAGCATGTCAATCCCATGGAGTCAGGTAAGACCATTTTATAATCCCACTTGTACTTCAAAAATTGTGAGAAGAGCACAAGTAATTTGAGCGGAAAAAGTAATTTAGTACTAATTTCTAGGGGTCTCAATTTCATGGATTTTTTTAAAATCAATTTTTGGTCTGTGCCCTAAAAATCATTTTCCTTTCAAAGATTAAAGTAAATTGCCAAATTGGGAAATAAATATTTTGCCAAAAAAGACAGAAATATTGAGCAAAAGAAATGTCAAAATGAAACGAAATAAGCCTAAAAGAAATCAATCGCTCTGATCTTTTTTTTGCTTTAACATCGTCATTAAAAGAATTTGTCTTGATATTACTTATTAGATTCCTCCAATGATGCATTTCTGAGATCTTCCTTCCCGTGATGTAACACGAGAGCCATCCTCATTGTTCCCCAAATGAGGAGGCCATTTCTTGTTAGTACCCGGTGGAACAGGGTCAATGTGCCTAATCATCACTTAAACAACACCAAACACCAATTAACTCCTTCCCCCATGATTTCCCAATTCAAAATCTCCACCCGGTCGGGAATTTCAATTCAAAAAGCAGCTTCAGCCCGCAAAAAGAGAAAAAAACCTGAAATCGCTACTTAGAGGGAGAATGTCCATTCGATTCGGAATAGCAGGACCGTGATATTAGAAGCGAATTTTCAAAACGCAGTAATTGTCTAACGTCTAATGCAACGTAGTTCAAATAAGAAACTCAAGAGAGAAAAAAGAAAATAAAGAAAAAAAAAGGAGGATATTTGCGCCGTTGACGTGGTGCTTTCGTTCGTCCACTGAGTCCTCTGGCTCTCACCAACCCCCGGCAGCCAAAATCCTTGCCTCCCTCCCCACCACCTCTTTGACGAATAAAGGTGCAAATGATAAAATTTATGGAACAGAAATCAATTTCTATTCCATGGATGAGTTTCCGAACAAAGAAACACGTTTAATGACAATTCAAAATTTTTATTTCTAAAATAAAAATTCGTTTAGTAAAAGAATTAAATTTCTATTTCTAGGAGTGGTGACGACCAACATTCGATGGCCGAAGTTTGACGTCTGACAATCGGCGGCGAGAGGCCGAAGTCTAGAGTCTGACATCTAGAGTTCGGCATTCGATGTTTGGCGGTTGGCGGCCATCATCCGGCATCCAACATCCGACATCTAGAGTTTGATGTTTGGTGTCTGGTGTCCAACTAGCCAGCGACCGGTGTCCAACATCCGAAGTTTGGTGTTCGATGTTCGAAGTCCGATACTTGGCAATCGTTGATCGGTGGCCAATGGCCGAAGTCTGGTGAGCAGTGGCGGGCGGCCAACATCCAATGGCTGGGGGCAAGCAACGGGCTATGTAGCACGGACACTCTCCGGAAGCCTTTGTGTCGTGTCCGACACGCTCCGACACGTCCCGACACGCTCCGACACGCGGTCAATGAGTGTCGAAAAATCTAACACGTGGTCAACTCTCTCCGACACGCTCCGACACGCGAGTCCAGAATTTCGACACGTGATTCCGACACGCATGGGGTCAATTTTAAAAATTTCTAATACTTGAGGGGTCAAAATATAAATATACACAAAAGAAGTAATAAAAAAAGTAATAAGATTGCTATAAATATACATGCAGGGGGTCAATTTTTTTTTTTCAGTTTTTTTTTATAATTGTTTTAGTTTTTTTAAAAGTCTTTTACTATGAAAGAAGTAATAAAAAATGCTATATATGATAAATAAATAAATTTAAAAATATCATTTCAGCATTTTTCTTTAAACAATGTTTTTTTTTCCTCTAAGTTTTATATATTATTGTAACAAATTAAAATAATGAATGATATTATTTAATATTTTTCGTGTAAATTAATTCTAGGCTATTTTTTATTATTTATTTATGTATTTATATATAAAAATGCATTTAATATATAACGTGTCAGAACGTGTCGAAATTCTTTATTTTTAAGAAATGACGTGTCGGCGTGTCGTGTCGTGTCGTGTCGCGTGTCCGTGTCGATGATACATAGGCAACGGGTAGTGGGTGGCGAACGTCCGGTGGTCAGTGGTGGGCCTACGACATCCAACGGTTGGTGATGAGCGACCAACAACCGACGAGCATCCGACGGCCGACGGCTGACGGTCGACGACGAGCAGCAGTCAATGAGTGGCGGCGAGTGGTGGGCATCCAACGTCCCACGAGCAGCCTGTGGGCGATGGGTGGTGATAAGAGTGAATGATGAGAAAAATTTTGATTTCTCATTGTTGCGACCAAATTTTTGGGTTTGAATCACCTAGGGTTTGGCTAATGGATTGTTAAATCTAGACTTAACTCGAGCTCTCCCAAGCCCATACCAATTCGTGACTTAGGTTCAAGTTCTTTACATTCAAATGATATTTTAGTTAGGAGTCGCCACTAATCTATTTTTGGTGGATCGATTAATTTGAGATTTACTTTACCAGAGATTTATGAGTACAAGGACTTAGTTACACTGGATTTCTCTAATGCCCTTTCGGTACCATTCTTTTATTTTCAAAAAAAAAAAAAATTGCAAGCAACTTAAATTGATTTTAAATCTATTTCCCTAACATGCGAGGCGATCATGCAGGTGCGCAAACCACCAATTTAACACCCAGATAAATAATGAATAAATTGCAAAAATAAACTTACCTTAAAGCAACAAAACATCTGCGTGATTAGATTAAAATTCACATCATTAACTCTAGATATGATTTCTAATTAACACGCAATTTCTCTTTTTTTCGTTTTCACTTAATTAATGAGAGTCATGTAATGCAATGCAATATTAACTAAATGACATAATCCTAATGACATGCAATTTCTAATTAAATAGACCTATCACTAAATGGCATGCATTGACACAATCTATCCTAGGAATTAAAACTAATTTATCCTATGTCATTTTTTTTGCATTTTTTAAATGTGAAATTCGAAATAAGAAAAATATGAAGCTAAATTAGGATTTTATCCAACTTATATTAAGGATTAGGTCAAGCTAAACCCTAATTTAAACCAGGATATTATCTTAACCTAGCAATCTCTAACCTAAGATGCAGTCTATCTAGATCAATCTAAATTTAAAATGAAATATGCAATTTTATCCTAATATGCCATGATGTACAAAGAATGCCCTAATTCTACGTGATATATACATGATAATTTTTTGTGTTTTTTTATTAATTTCGAAATTAAGAATTGTCAAATTATTAAACATGCAACCTAAGTTAAAAAACTAGCAACCTAAATTGATTGATTTGATTTTTGATTTTTGATTTTTTGATTTTTGATTTTTTGATTTTTGATTTTTTTTAAATTCGAAATAAAATTCATATTCTAGACATGCAAAATAACCTAAAACAAGTAATATCCTGACATGCATCTAATCTAACTCAAATATTTTTTTCTTTTACGGGAACAAACAAATAAAGGCATTAAGAATAGCACGGCAACAAATCAAGCAAGATATCATTCATGTTCATTTAATTTTGGGAAATAAATTGACGAATCGCATCTCGTGCATAAGATCGGATTGGCCAATTTTTAAATAAAATCACGAATCGTATCTCGAGCGTGAGATAGAATTGATGATTTTTCCGTATGATTGCGGGTCGTATTTCGAGCATGAAATCGGACCGTCAATCATATGTACGTTGTGAAATTAGGAAGATTTCCCAATTTGAAAGACTATTCGAGGAACATGGAACAAGATAACATCATTCGGGGGTTTAATCAATCAATTGAGCAAACAAAATATTCAAGAATTAATTTAGATGGGAATTTTACCTACCTTAATTGTTGTTTCCTAGTTTGGACGGGTATCAGATCGTAGGAGTCACTATCAACTTTCTTTCACGGTAGCTGGCTCACGATAACGTTTTAGGAATCGCTCGCGGCACTCGTCGTGGAAAGGGCTATTGGCTCAGTGAGGGCTGCGTTGATTTTGTCAGACACAACCGAAAGTCTTCAAATGGACTTTTCTGTTTGCAAGAGGTCCCCTCTTCGGATTGCCTTACTATATTTTCTTTCTCAATGTGCCGTGTTTTGAATGCATTTTCTGTGCATGCGTTGAAATGTATTTTCTCTCTCTCAATGTGCCGTGTTTTGAATGTACTGACGCCCCCCTTTTTTGTCCTGTAACGAGTCAATTTATATTAAAAGGGCGTAAACCAATGAGGAAAGAAAGCATATTTTGTTTCCTTCTGTGCATGCGTTGAAATATATTTTCTTTCCTTCCCTCTTTATTGATCGAATGCCGATATTTTTTTTTTGCAAATCCATACCCGCAGTGCAGAACGCGCCCAACATTCCCCTCTCATGCTGATCTTCCGAATTTCCTTTGAGCATATGCTCGTATCTTTCCACATGGGGCCATGCAATATGAATATTCTCCAAAAATTCATGATTGTAATAAACTTTTCCTGGATTCCGAACATTGCAAAGATAAGCTCGTAATATCTCCTCCCTATGCTTGTCCTCACCGAATATACGCAAGATTCACCGAATATTAATCTTTTCCAAAATATATCGAATAGAAGCTCATCCACCGCCGACCAAATGTAAAAGTGAAAAACAAATAGATAAATGCAAATTATATGCTATGCGATTTTAATTCTATTTTTTAGGGGTTAAAAATTAACCCTTAATTTTCTATGCAATAAATGATTAGATTGCCAAAAATCAGGTATCAACACCCATTTCTGTTGCAGAAATAGAAATGCTAAAAATTTTAACTTGTAATTTTTACTCCAAATCTATTTTTAGAATAGAAATCTATTTTAAAAATTAAAAAAAAATTAAATTGCGTTACCAAACGAATTTCTGTTCCAAACCCGTTAGGATAACACAAAAATAGAGAAATTAATAAATAGAAATGTTATCATGCGCACTCTAAAGGCCTGCTCTTTCATTTCTTCATCTTTTCTCTTTTTCTTTCAAAACGGCCGAAGAGCTCCCCGAAATGACACTACATGCACACATGTCGTCCACGTGTCATGATCCCGCCCGTCCAAGGGGGGCAATCCGACGGCCCCGGGAGGATTTCAACTAACCCGTCGGCCTAACCTACCTGACATTCAATGGCGGGCGGGCCTCTCCTCTATTTGAACGTCCGATTTGCAGGAGAGCAGACTCAGGAAATTCACACTGAATTTCCTTTAGAGCAAAACACACACAGAAAACGCTACCCCGCTCTTCCTCTCTCGCCAGCCCTCACCTCGTTCTCAATTTCGCGCTCACTCGCTCCTCGCTCCTCGCTCGATTACGACTCCTCTTCTCGGGCTCTCGGCCGCTCTAGACGTTCGCATTCACACGAGCGCGAAGATGGACATGGACGCGGCAGCGTGCAGCGGCAAGCGCTGGCTCGGGCTCTGCGCGGGGGCAGGCGGTGACCCGCTCAACTGGGTCGCGGCCGCCGCAGCCCTCACGGGGAGCCACCTCGATGAGGTGAAGCGGATGGTCGAGGAGTCCCGGCGGCCCGTGGTCCGCCTCGGCGGTGAGACGCTGACCATCGCACAGGTGGCGGCCATCGCTGGGCAGGAGGCCGGTGCGGCGGTCGAGCTGTCGGAGGGGGCCCGGGCGGCGGTCAAGGCCAGCAGCGACTGGGTGATGGAGAGCATGAGCAACGGCACGGACAGCTACGGGGTCACCACCGGCTTCGGCGCCACCTCGCATAGGCGGACCAAGCAGGGTGGTGCTCTGCAGATGGAGCTCATAAGGTTTTTTTGTTCTTTTCTTTTTTGCATGTGCAGACACCATTCGTAAGGCTCACATGAGGCAGGAGACAATAGTACGGATTAGCACACCAACATTTTTTTTATTAAACGTACTAGCAACAATTTTTTTTAAACAAATAAAAAAGGAATTTTTAATAATATTTGCTTTGTTCAAACTCCTGATAAAGATCCACTAGCAGACAATAAAATAAAGGATTAATACTCTAAAAAATCATAAACCGACACACATGTGACAAATTTACCCAAAATTATTCTTTTGATCACAAAAAATCCCAAATTGGTATACATTTGATAAATTTACCCCAAACTGGTACACTTACGACAAATTTACCCTTTGTTAGTTTCCGTTAAATTTTACAATCAAATTATTAAGTTAAATTAAACGTGTAATAGTTAATCGATATACCAATTTGAGATTTTATGCTTTGTTTGTCCCAGTTTACAATTTTTGTGATTTTTTTTTTCGTATTAATCCAATTTAGCGGAGAATATATTTGTCACAAATTTATCAGTTTATGGTTTTTTGCAATCGAATAAATTAGTTTGGAGTAAATTTTTCATAAATGTACCAATTTATGATTTTTTTTATAGTTAGTCGGGTTAAATTTGTCACATGTATATTAATTTTGAGTTTTCATGGTCAAAAAAATAATTTATGATAAATTTATCACAAGTATACCAGTTTAAAGTTTTTAAGATATTAATCTTAAAATAAAACAATAAGCTAGCCCGTCCTTATCACCCCCATCTTCCACATCCAATTTTTACAAGAATATTAAAAAAAAATCAAGTAAAATCCTTTATTTTAATTTAAAATTAACACCTGTTATTTGCGGTATAAATAGTCCTCTCGTGAAGGGCTGCCAAGTGCCGGCTAAGCTTCCTTTCCATAAAAGATATGTACCCAAACGCTGCAAGTATCAACCCAAAGGCCAAAATCAAATTTTCTATAATTTTGAAATATTAGGTAGCCAAAAATAATATGGAAGAAGATTAATTAATTTCGAAGATGACCCGTAATAATTATTTTTTGAATACCTAATTTCTCATTTTTCAATTAATAAGACTTACCTTAGATATAATTAAATAAGTGTCTAAATCAAGATTCACATTTTCTTTGTTATAATTAATAATATGTGACTGACAAAACTTTCGGATCGGGTTAGGTTCTTGAACGCCGGCATATTCGGCAATGGGACTGAGTCGTGCCACACTCTACCCCACTCGGCAACCCGGGCCGCAATGCTCGTGAGGATCAACACCCTCCTTCAGGGTTACTCAGGCATCCGGTTTGAGATCCTGAGACCATGACCAAGCTCCTCAACCGCAACATCACCCCGTGCCTGCCTCTCAGGGGTACTGTCACAGCCTCGGGCGACCTGGTCCCCTTGTCCTACATCGCTGGGCTTCTGACGGGCAGGCCCAACTCGAAGGCGGTCGGGCCAAACGGCGAGTCCCTGAACGCCGTCGAGGCCTTCCGCCTTGCTGGGATCGAGCACGGGTTCTTTGACCTGCAGCCCAAAGAGGGCCTCGCGATCGTGAATGGCACGGCAGTCGGGTCTGGGCTCGCGTCCATTGTCCTGTTCGAGGCGAACATCCAGGCCGTCCTCTCAGAGGTTCTGTCGGCGATCTTCGCCGAGGTGATGCAAGGGAATCCGGAGTTCACCGACCACTTGACCCACAAGCTCAAGCACCATCCAGGACAAATTGAAGCTGCAGCTATAATGGAGCACATCTTGGATGGGAGCTCCTACGTGAAGGACGCTCAAAAGCTCCACGAGATCGACCCTCTCCAGAAGCCGAAGAAGGACCGATACGCGCTCCGCACGTCCCCGCAGTGGCTCGGCCCCCAGATCGAAGTGATCAGGGCCGCCACCAAAATGATCGAGAGGGAGATCAACTCTGTCAACGACAACCCGCTGATCGACGTCTCCAGGAACAAGGCTCTCCATGGAGGGAACTTCCAGGGGACCCCGATTGGCGTTTCCATGGACAACACCCGTCTCGCCATCGCCTCCATCGGCAAGCTCATGTTCGCGCAGTTCTCCGAGCTCGTCAACGACTTCTACAACAACGGGCTGCCCTCTAACCTGTCCGGGGGACGGAACCCAAGCCTGGATTACGGCTTCAAGGGAGCTGAGATCGCCATGGCCTCATACTGCTCGGAGCTGCAGTTCCTTGCCAACCCTGTGACCAACCATGTCGAGAGCGCGGAGCAACACAACCAGGACGTGAACTCCTTGGGCCTGATCTCGTCGAGGAAGACCGCCGAGGCCGTCGATGTGCTGAAGCTCATGTCCTCCACCTTCCTGGTCGCCCTGTGCCAGGCCATCGACCTGAGGCACCTGGAAGAGAACCTCAAGAGCGTAGTCAAGAACACGGTGAACCAAGTGGCCAAGAAGGTCCTCTACGTCGGGTCCAACGACGAGCTCCACCCGTCGAGGTTCAGCGAGAAAGACCTGATCAAGGTGGTCGACCGGGAGTACGTCTTCGCCTACATCGATGACCCCTGCAGCGCCACGTACCCCCTGATGCAGAAGCTGAGGCAGGTCCTCGTGGACGATGCGCTGGACGACGTCGACCGGGAGAAGAACCCCAGCACCTCCATCTTCCAGAAGATTGGGGCTTTCGAGGAGGAGCTCAAGGCACTCCTCCCGAAGGAGGTCGAGAACGCGAGAGCTCAGTTCGAGAGCGGGAACTCGGCGATCGCTAACAAGATCAGGGGGTGCAGGTCGTACCCATTGTACAGGTTCGTGAGGGAAGAGCTCGGGACCGGTTTGCTCACGGGGGAGAAGGTTGGCTCGCCGGGCGAGGACTTTGATCTGGTGTTCTCCGCCATGTGCGAGGGCAAGCTGATCGATCCTTTACTGGAGTGCTTGAGGGACTGGGATGGTGCTCCGCTTCCTATCTGTTAGAAACTTTTCCAAATCCTGAAGACTGCCTCATAATTTAACTTGCCCACTTAGAGAGTTTTTCATGGTCTAGAAACTGCGGTTAAAATTGTAATGTCTCTTATGTCTTTTGTTCCCCCGCCAACACCACCCTCCTCCCCAACGATGTATATTTGTACTTGGAACTTCATCGGTGTAACAACAATGTTGAAACGCGTGAAGGAAAAGATTATACAACATACATTTCGTTACATTCTTCGTTCTTATAAAGGATCGTGACATTTACTCTGCATTGTGAGCTAATTGTTATTGGTACATCTTACTGTATCTCCCAACTTGACCCTACCAAATGTAAAATCAGAATGAACATGTATTTCTTAAAGGGAGCTACCCTCATTAGGAATTTGCCTAGACTTATCCTATTCGATCAAGTGGGTTGCGTATTAAGAGTCAGTATTATATTTAATCTCATGAAAAGGAACACGTTGATTTAATATGAAAAGACATTCAGACAATATATGCATCAAGATTAATTCAGTCTATCACATTATTTTAATTAAATGAATGCATATCATTTCAGGGCACCACATGTATAAAAAAATTAAAGGTTGCTCGTCTTTGCTTAGGTCTAGAATGATGCCTGACCAACCTCTTGGCCATGACTTTTGGAAGAGGTTGACCTACCAAGCATGAATTTCTTTGTGGATTGGCCCAAAAAGGCAATAAATCTTTTGGGATGGGACATATATTCCAAATTGAGTGGTTGCCTCCAGAGTAGGATAACTCTATGATTGGCAATTATGAGACACCATTCCTAGACAAATATCACAACTTTGGATTTTCCTTGATGCACTTGACCTAATCCATGAGGAGGTTTCTGCCCAAAATGGTAACCTAGCTAGCAAAACCGAAGTGTCACATGGATCTATTTAGGACATGTCACGATTGATTCCCAGGGTTCGAACCTCAAAATTGTGGCCCCAAAGCCGAAGAGAATCTCAAGAATTAGGTGAGCCCGGCCCAAGAGAAACCACAGAGCGAGCTTGAATGTTGAGCCTCTTCTTGCAACGCGCAGTCGCATCTTAATACAAGAAAAAATGAAATTACACAGGACGGCTAAATTCAAGCTAATTAATCTCAGAAATAATCTTTGTACTAGCTCTCCAAACTAAACTTACAATTCCTGAATGGTCATATTATGTACTAATTAAACCAGGATGCACACAAAGGGAGAATCGATCGGAGACAGAGCGAAGATCTATGGATGGGGGGGCCTTGGGGCTGCAAGTCGCGGAGCAAAGGATGGTGAGGAAGAGGTTCTCGTTGCACGGGATGCAAAGTTTCGAGGCCGGGGTGGTGAAGTCGAAAGCCTCGGCCGCTTGGTCGAGGAGTAACCGGAAGAGAGGATGCTCGAGCAACGCGACATCGATGACGTATCTGCTGCATTCCTCCCCCACATAGATTGCCAAGTGACCCTTTGGTATGTCCTTTGGAATGGAACAACCTTCTTTAGAGATGCATGCCCAGAGTTTGCCACTTCCACAGATTCTCAGCTTGGAGACGAACTTCTTAAGAGACTTGGTCTTCATGATCGTCATGTCACGGGGAGAGAGAGAAAGAGAGAGAGAGAGAGAGAGAGAGAGAGAGAGAGAGAGTTAAAATGTGATGAGGAGAGAGTAAGGTTTATATAGGAGAGTACAGAGAGTGTATGGTATTTCAACGAAGGATAATGAGACATCCTGCTACCCTTTTGGAAGTTTCAAATAATATTATAAAAAAGAGTGTCTGAGGGATTGCCGGGCATGATGAACTTCATAATAAAAAGTTTCAGATGATATAATAGAAAAGATTGTTGTTTGTTTATGCATAAGTCCCATCAAGTGAAACTACAAGAATCGGGAACAAAAGGGCAGTGAGATCATGGGAAAACTCGTAAAATAAAAGTTGCAATGTGTGTGAGAGAGAGAGAGAGAGAGAGAGAGAGAGAGAGATTCCCTCCAAGTTCTTGGTATAGAATATGAAGTGATGAGCACATATGCATGTCCGAATCGCTTCTTAATGTCCAAAGGATTCCAAATTCCAACGTGATGAGGTATCAATGCCATTACATGTTACTTTAATTAACTCTTGCACATGTGGATGTCGAGTCACAAGCGGTTCTGTGTTGGAAGACATGGAGCATGAGTCATCAAAAAATAGATCTTGAAGAAGAGAATTCATACTTTTCTGAAAGTTGGAGGTAGAATTCAAGTTGAAGTTGAGTGAAAGCAAGTAACCACGTTTGAATTTCGGTTTACTATTAACTTGATGGCAATAAACCCACACTATCTTCCGTGCCCTTTTGTGTGCTTCACTATTATCAAATCATAACCGATTGAGTTCATATCAAACTTAACCTCGCGCAGCTTGTGTAATCGACATATTGATAAATATGTTAGGTTGCCCTCCATATCACATGATAATCTGTTCAAATTTAGCTGAACCTCGACTAGTTCAAAGGTGTCGAAAGCACAAGCATAGATACCTTTGATCTTCCCACTCAGTTTGAGATCCATATAGGAGATTGAATGTGGAGAAATGGGTGCGTATCTGGTATCACTGAATTCTCTGAGTCACTGACAAACTCCATCATGTGGTTACCTCTCTTTTGTGGAGAGCTCCCTTGTGTAGCATTAGTGCAGAAGAGCACACAGTCTCAGCTTCCTGCGGACAAGTTGTCTAGGGCAGATAAGGACAGAAAGTGGAAGATCCTCGTTTAGACACATCACTCCAATGTAAAACAGCCAACAGATTTCCCCAAACATGGGCAATTCCAATCATTCCTAATCCTTAGAGTGGTCGGATGTCAATGCGTCTGTCTCTCTTTCCACCTCACACGGCGCTTTCAATGTGTCTTGCTTCTTGTCTTGGAACTTGGGTTTGCCCGACCCGTGAACTCAACCAAATGGGGAAGCGTATAGCTCGCTCTTTTTCCGTTCGATTGACCTCTTTCGAAAATGAATTATGGGTTTGTCTCTCCCTCTAGAGATCCATGGACACACGCATCGATCAAAGTGGGTGAGTGAACTTTGACGTGTTCTTAATTTTCCGCTTTCTAAACAATTTTGATTAGGGATGGTGAAACACCGTGATTCTAATGTTGTCTTTCCAAACAGGCCTCTCTATATGTGTTGATAATAGCCCTATATTTCGAAACAATATGACAAATGCAAGGGATAAAGGGATTGATTTTACTTTCTATGTTCATGGGATGTCGAGTTTTCTTCGTAACGAAAGCCGGTGACGACAAATCATTATATATATATAATATATAACCATAGCAACATTCAACTGTCTTGTAATCAAGGATATGTATTTTTGTTTTCCTTTGTGCAGGTAAATCTCAGTAACCGTTGCCAAAAGACCGGTGTTAAAAAAAGATAGACAATAGCTTTTTGATTCTTGAAAATTTGTGGGTAGTTGCCCAGGTGGCTTTTTTCGACTTTTTTTTTTTTTTTCTTTTTGCTTTCATTGTTGCATCTTGTGCAAAAATAATAATAATAATAATGTCACTTCAATATTTTTCATTACTTAAATTAAACAAAACTAGTGACAATCCTTCATTGCACAAAACAAATAAGTTCTGAGACTTATTTATACCTTTGAAGTTTGGGAATTGATTACATTAATCCCCCAACGAAACCGAAAAGGGGAATTCTTACGAATCTAACTTAATATGGTTTTACATGGGCAAAGCCTTTGTGGTAAATTCAAGAGGCCGGTTGAACTTCCCAACAAAATAAAGTAAAACCAAAGACAAAGTGAGATGCTTGTGCAACTCCATAATCCTTAATCCGTCTCCATCATCTTCTCCATGCCACAGAAAAATCATCTTTGCAACGGAAATAACAAGCCTTTCCCTCTTGGCAAGCGCGGTTGTTTACACATTCAGTTTAGACTTAGGGCACGTTTGGTAACGATTTTGTTCCCTAAGTAAATTCGATCGGGCCGATTATTTTTTATTCTGTTCCTGGGAACTGATTCTAAGCATTTTAAGCCGTTTGGTAACTGTTCAAAATTTCTAATTCTAGAATAGAATTGCGTTTGGTACCATGCTCATTAATTTTGTTCCAAATCAATTTCTTTTAATTTTTAAATAATTTTTTTTTACTTTTTTTCTTTTCTTGTTCCTTTTTTCATTTTTTTTCCTTTTTCCTTTTTTCGTTTCTTTTTTTCCTTTTTCTCATCTTCTTCTTCTTATGGCCGGTCGTCGGACCCGGCGGCCGACCGACCGACGAGGGCTGGCGACCTCACCGGAGCATCGCCAGCCCTCAACGAGGCCAGCCCTCCTCGGCCAAGCCTCGCCGGCAGCTAGGCGAGGCTCGCCTAGCCCCGCCGGTGGCCGAGCCGAGCCGGCCTCGCCGGGGGCCGGGTGAGGCTCCGCCAGCCACCTACCGGCAGGGCTGGGGTGAGCCTTGCCTGGCCACCGGTGGGGCTGGGCGTCGCGAGGCTTGCCTAGCCGCTGCTCAGCCCCGGCGAGCTCACCGATGGCTGGGCTTGCCTCCGGCGAGCTCGCCAGACTGGCGACGGCAACGACGGACAGCAGCGAGCGGTGGTGGACGGCGATCGCGAGATGGCCGAAGGGAAGAAGAAGATTTCTTGATTTTGATTTTCAAATTCATTCCCAAAACAAGAATCAACGTTTTTTTTTCTTGATTCTATTCCCAACCTGTTCCCGGGAACAAAAATTTTACCAAACACAATTCTAGGCCCAAACTAATTCTGGGAACAAAGAATCATAATTTGGCTGTGTTTGGATGGTTACCAAACAGGGCCTTAGTCCCTTCTATATAAACCCCATTAGGGTTTCATCCATAGCATTCAAAGCCATCATTTTGCAATCCAATTAAACAAAAGGATGGGGGGAGATAAAAAAAAAAAAAAAGGATAATGGCGACGAGGTGGACAATTTTTGCCATTGCGGCGATCGCCGTGCTTCTCATGGCACGCACCACGTTTGCGACGCCGGAGTGCGTCCGAGAGTGCATGCCGTCTTGCGCAAAGTCAGGCTAGAGCGAGCAGGCATGCGCCGCAGCATGTATTGAGGCCTGCGATAAAGCGCAACCGAATGGCTTTGAGGATTGGGGCTGGGGTTGGGGAGGGGTTGATAAAAAGATTCCCCTGAGCCCTAACCATCTCTAGATGGTTTATGCCTTATTGAACTTTTTTCACCTCATCACAAAGTGATCACACATGTATTAGCCTCGAGTGAAGGCAAAATGTTTTCGTTTTGTCGTAAATTAAAGTGAAATGTACTCATACTGTGAAAAAGGTAATGAAATTAATTATATTATGTTGTCTTGATTTGAATAATGGGGAGTAACAATATGTTATCTTGACCCATTTCTCCTTGATTTTCTTACTTTTGTTGAAAATCTTCAAGCAACAGTTTGCAAGTAATTTGATGCCTAAAGATCCTTATTTATTTATCTATTTTTGTGTGTGGCTCAATTGCTAGAGCAAGATCTATATCAATAAGTGAATTTCCCCGAGAGCACATGGTGTATGAGCAAAACCCACAACACAAGATACGTTTGGAAAAGGCTTTTGGAAAAGTCTTTGGGGAAATGCAAAGATCATTGAGTGAAAGGTGTTTTCCAAAATGCAAATTGTGCTTGGTAAATCTATTTGTGAAAGTCCATTGTGAAGTATCTTTGTGCAAAATAGTGTTTGGATAAATTAAATTTGTAAAAGACTCCAAAGGAAAAAAAAAAAAAAAAAAAAGGAGAGTTGGCCGGCCAAAGGCTTCACTAGTTATCACCGGCGAAGAGCTAATAGTTGCCTGTGAAGGTAGGCGGTCCGGCAAGGGGGAGACGGCGCGGCAAAGGGCAATGTCCGGCTAGGGTCACGACCCTCGCCGCGCCGTCGTGAGACCCATCACGCCGCGAAGGTCGTCGACGACCCAAGCGACCTCCGCGACCTCGGCGATCCAGATCTGAGTCGCGGAGGTCGTGCGTTGTGACCTAGGCAACATCCGTGACCCAAATCTGGATCGCGGCGAGGTTGTGGGTCGCCGGAGGTCACCACGATAGACCTCGTCGCGACCCAGGCGACCTCAGCGACCTCTGGCGACCTTTGGCGACCTTCGCGACTTAGTTTTGGGTCCCGGCGAGGTCATGGGTCGTTGGAGGTCGCGGCAACCGACCTCGTAGCGACCTAGGCGACCGATGCGACCCAAATCTGGGTCGCGCAATCGGTCGGGCGACGGTCCGGGGGTGCCACGACCACACCGGCCTCTCTTCAGCTCGTTGCCGACCCATTGCAACCTTGCCAGCAACCATCTGAGAACTTGACGAAGAAAATGATGAATAGTGCATCCGGCCTTCCGAAAATGCTGAAAGCCAAGGCAGCTTAGGACTTGCCTTGGGCTTTCAGTTTACAAAATGTTAGCTTTGCCATTAAAAGACTTTCAAAGTTTTTTCCCAAACGCTTTATTTTGGCCCAAGGGGCTTTTAATGGCCAAAGCCCCTTCCAAAGCTGATTCCAAACGGAGCCATAATGCCTTAGATATAAAGAAGGTTTACAAAATTTGATGCTCAATATGACGCAACAAATACTTATAAGATGTCTGAAAAAATCTATGTATTAATTGACTTTAAAATTCCGTGTCATATTGTAAATTTAAGTTACAAGCTATTTTATTTTTTTGGTCATCTCGACAATATTCTAGAAATAATTTTATGGGCCTACGGCTCATCGGATCTGGCACTATTAATTATATTCAACCTCGCTTAAACCAGTGGATCGACTACGATCCAGATTCGAATTTTGACAAACGTTGCCCTGGGGTCATCAATGTCCAATTTTGGACATCACTAGATGTGGAAGTGCACCAAGATTTGACGTCTCACTTCCCGTGAGTCAACGCAAAGGATCATCACCGCTAAAGCTAATGCAGAGTTCGAAAGTGTCCCCTATATGTTGAGCACCGCAGGCATCACTTTCGAACTCTTTTTCGTGCGGCGAATAATTCAAATCCTTCCGACGGTCGGTCATCAGATTGAAAAACAACAAATTCAATTCGTTAATCACAAATTTTTAATTTTTCGTGCTTTTCGACATTCCGCAATTCAGAAAGACGCGACCCATTTTCGTCTCGAGGAGCCACCATCCGGTAGCCCATAGAAATCCGATAATGTTAGGAAACAATTAATAAAGGGGACCAAAAAAAAAAAAAAAAAAAGAGAAAGAAGAAATTCTAAAACAAAACGACGGGCTTTACCGTGCGACGCGACGCAGGGGAGCGTGGCCCTCACTCGCGACCTCGCGGCAAAAAGGTTTATCAAATCGTAAGGACGATGCAAACCACTCCCTCAAAAGACAAAAAAAACCCGTGCGCCCCCCACTCCACCCACCGGCTCACAATAAACCGCGCCCCCGTACGCGGCTAACTTGCGCCGCCTTCTCGGATTGTCACTCGTAACCTTAAGCACTCCAAATCTCCTCTCTCTCGCTCTCTCTCTCTTTCTCTCTCGCTCGCGAAGGGGGGAATCCGACTCGCCGATTCACGACGCCGGCGGTTCTGCTGCGGAAAACCGCTCTCGCGATCTCCGCCCGCGGCCTCCTGCAATTTCGCCGCCCCCTCGAGCTCCGCGTAAGTTCCGTACGGCTGGGGGGTAGTTTCGGTTAACGGGAGCGAGGGGGTCGTCCTCGATTCGGTGCCGGCAATGCTCCGCCTAGGGTTCCGATAACCCGCCACCGGTGGCTCGTTTTTTCCTTGCTTCCGCGCCGGCGTCGACGCGTTTTGCTACTCAATTCGAGCGCGCGCCGCGCCGCGCCCCGCCGGTATGTTCTCGTAGCGGAGGCGTGTTTTTCCCTTTCTTTGTTCTGAGTTGATTCGTCATGGGTAATGTGGAAATCCCCGATTGGCTCAAGGGCTTGCCGCTGGCGCCCACGTTTCGCCCGACGGACACCGAGTTCGCGGATCCCATCGCCTACATATCGAAAATCGAGAGGGAAGCGAGCGCCTTTGGGATATGCAAGATCGTCCCGCCCTTGCCCAGGCCGTCGAAGAAGTACGTCTTCGGGAACCTGAACAGGTCGTTGCTGAAGTGCCCCGAACCGGGGTCGGGGTCGGGGTCGGGGTCAGGTTCGGGCGGGGGCTCGCAGAATGCCCTGCGGAAGCCAGGGTCCGAGGACAACGGCTCCGACGGGGAGGCTAAGGCGGTGTTCACCACGAGGCAGCAAGAATTGGGTCAGAGTGCGAAGAGGGCGAAGGGGCCGGGGAGTAATGCTCACTTGGGAGTCCAGAAGCAAGTCTGGCAGAGTGGCGAGATGTATACTTTGGAACAGTTTGAGGCGAAGTCGAGGGCTTTTGGGCGTAGCCAGTTGGGTATGGTGAAGGAGGCTTCTCCTGAGGTTATAGAAGCCTTGTTTTGGCAGGCGGCTTCGGAGAAGCCTATATATGTGGAATATGCTAACGATGTGCCTGGGTCTGGTTTTGGGGAGCAGGATGGTCGGTTTCGCTATTTTCATAGACGTAGGAGGATGAAGATGGATTACCATAGGCATAGAGAAGGAACTGATTCCAAGAACAATGAAGTAGATAATGTACAAGATTCTCATCGTAGTGAAACCAAAGATTTGTCTCATGGGGATGATTCTTCAGGTTTGGAGACACATAAATCATCGACATCTCAATCGGGTTTAATGACGGAGGAAACTTCACGAGCCTGTCGTAGAAGTAACTCTGGTAGCAATGAACTTGAAGGCACTGCAGGTTGGAAACTTTCAAATAGTCCTTGGAACTTACAAGTGATTGCAAGGTCGTCTGGATCACTTACACGCTTCATGCCAGATGATATTCCGGGTGTTACTTCTCCGATGATCTATATTGGTATGCTGTTCAGCTGGTTTGCTTGGCATGTTGAAGATCACGAGCTTCATAGCATGAATTTCCTTCACATGGGCTCTCCAAAGACCTGGTACGCTGTCCCTGGAGATTATGCGTTTTCTTTTGAGGAAGTTCTTCGCAAGGAGGCTTATGGGGGAAATATGGATCGCTTAGGTATGGTTTCTCTTTATATTCGGTTATGCAGACGAAAAGGTTCAAGTTAACTATGAAGGATGAAATGTGAAAAGGTGTATACCAACCATATGTATTGAAACTAAATTGCTGATTTAATGCTTCCGATGCATGAGTTGATTATTCTGTGCTCCAGGGCTGCATAATTGTATACTGGAGGTGTGCAAACTAAGTAACTGTCTTTTTGACATCAACCTGATCAGATTGCGTCAATTTGATTGTTTTGAGATGCTAAAGTCATGTGGTTCACTCTGTGGTGTTGCAAATTGCCATTTAGGGATATGTTTGTCTGTCCTGACCTTGTGTTAAGCTATTATTTGGCATTTCAAAAATGATATAGTTTCATTTCCAACAAAATGGAATCTGAGTGATGTATTAAGCCACATGGACTTCATCACTTGGGCAAAATCATCTAACCCGGGCCCAGTTCTTATTTCCAGCTGTTCTCTCACTTCTGGGTGAAAAGACAACTCTTCTGTCACCTGAGGTAATTGTTGCGGCTGGCATTCCTTGTTGCAGGTCGGTTTTTGTCTTCCTTTACCTTCTTTTTAGTGGGTCGTGTTGCATTTGAATTGCGGATCTGCAAGATTACTAACATGCAGTTATCTTGTTTTTCTTTTTTCAAGGTTAATACAGAATCCGGGTGAATTTGTGGTGACCTTTCCAAGGGCTTATCATATAGGATTCAGCCACGGTAATTGCTCTGTTGTTTGACTGCAAATTAACAAGATTCTGCTGAGAAGTACTAATATTCATTTTGTTTCATCATTTCTATGATCTGTTACCTACTTGCCACTGGGAAAATGAGATATCACAGAGTCACTGGAGACTAGATGTAGAGGGCAAGTTTGTGTAATCACAATTCCATGGATTGTCACAATTGTGTAAAATATGGATCTCATCTAATATTTTGAGGCTCCGTAGTATGGAATTGTGTGGTTGAACCTGTCAGACACAGTAAAACTGCCTTGTTATATCTGGCTGAACAATGGTTTATCTACATAGACAGAAGGGATCTGAAGTGTTACCCTTTTGGCTATGGAACTATGGTGGGTAAAAACATAAATAAAAGTTCTAGTTTTATACTTTCCTATTGGTTGGGTTTGGCTACAAGGTTTCTCTTCATCATTTTATCCAGAACTCTTCATACTGTTAAGATGAATTAGGATGTGGCCAATTGGCATATAAAGTATTTTCGCACTTAGTTATATGTTGTACATTTGAAGGTTACGTTGTTTTTTCTTTTTTACGTTCTCATAACAGATGTTGTCTGACAGAAGTTATATTTTCTAGTTGTTAGTTGCAATCTAGATAATATTTGTTGCATCCGTAGAGTTCTGGACTTGGGTTGTTGATATCCTTTATTGCCACATTTTCAATGTCGATTTTTTAACTTCAGGACGTTTCAAATTCTTTCAGCCCAATATTCTTGTCTTTATGTGCTACTATATTGGTCCTTTCTTTTCCAAAACGTAGGTTTTAATTGCGGTGAAGCAGCTAACTTTGCAACCCCTCAATGGCTTAGATTTGCGAAGGAAGCTGCTGTACGTAGAGCTGCGATGAATTATCTGCCCATGCTCTCTCATCAGCAGCTGCTCTACCTGTTAACCATGTCTTTTGTTTCAAGGTGAGCTTGTGCTTTCAATTCTCATGCATATACAGAAGAATATCTATGCGTAGTAGTTACTTCAGTGATAATGTTTTCTTCTGATGCCAGAGTTCCAATGTCCTTGATACCTGGGGCACGAAGTTCTCGCCTGAAAGACCGCCTGAGAGAAGAAAGAGAGCTATCTGTGAAAAAAGCCTTTCTAGAAGACATTTTGAATGAGAATGACCTATTATCTTCTCTCCTTAGAAAGGAGTCTACCATACATGCAGTAATATGGAACCCTCATATGCTACCTTCTTTGAGTAAAGGATCTCAGTCGCCTGATGGAACTGCTGCCATTTCCTCCTCAGAAAAAGAGAATTCACACCACCATTCTGGAAATGATAGTTCAATCAATCTTTTTAAAGAGATGACAATGTTCATGGAAGCTCTGAATGATTCATATGTGGACAAGGACGATTTATTGTTTGATTTTCAAGTTGATTCAGGAACGTTGCCTTGTGTAGCTTGCGGAATTCTTGGTTTCCCATTTATGTCTGTGATACAACCATCCGAAACAGCATCGGCAGCATTGCTACCCACAAAACATTATACTCAACAAACCTGCGGTAAATTATACTCCATCATTTCTTTTCGTCTCAGTTTCCCATTTATTCCTGTAACTCGAACCTTGGCTGAAGAATGTTGCTATTACACATGTTTTTTCCCATACCCTTTTATGCCGTCACTGATTTTAGAGTTATTAGTCATGGTTTGGCACATATGACACAAGGCTTGTTGCTGTGGGGTTTAGCTCTTATGCAGACTAACAGGTGTTTGTTCTGATCTCAGAACAACCACCCAATGCCCACGGCATGTCTCTTATGGAAAACCCAAAAAGAATTTTCTTTTATTGTGTATGTATTTATTACGAGGAACATAAAGCAAGCTGATTGAACTTTGAGTATTTTACTTTACCTCAACAGGTTAACTTGAAGTGTTTGATGTGTTATCGTCCTTTCTTCTGCAGAGGACCAGTCAGATATTCCTGATACTGCTTCACCTCTAATGCAATTGCAAGTACCATCAAGCACAGACTCAGAAAAGGGTATGGGCAGTTCTGGTGGATCGCGAAGACCACGAATCTTTTGTTTGGAACATGCAATTCAAACAGAGGAGCTTTTGCGGTCCAAAGGTGGAGCAAATGTGCTTGTGATCTGCCATTCCGGTAAAATTGGCTTCTTATCTTTGTCTTGTTGATAGGATTGAGTTTGTAATCTATTTGTGAAAATACAAAGTAACTCACGTTCTAATTTCAGATAAATTTGAATGATTTTCATTTTTTTTTAAATGATAACAGAGTTTTGCAGAGGTCTATGATACCATATGATAGTCATGGCAATGGAAGCCATCTATCTAGATTGTGCTCTCACTATGATTGTGGAAGTGCACACTCCATTGGCTTAGTTACTATATTGATTCCCTCTAAATTTTGATTTTGCAGACTATCAGAAAATGAAGGCATATGCTGGTGCCATTGCTGAGGAGATTGATGTTTCTTTTAAGTACAAGGATATTCCATTTGACCCTGCTTCAGAAGAAGATCTAAACTTGATAGACCTTGCGATTGATGATCAAGAATGCACTGGTTACAGAGACGATGACTGGACCTCAAAGCTGGGCATTAACTTGCGGTGTTGTGTAAAGGCGAGGAAGAATTCCCCATCAAATCGAGTCCAACATGCATTAACATTGGGTGGATTGTTTTATGATGATAGCCCATCTACTATTTTTAATCTTAAATGGAAGTCCAGGAAATCTCGTTCGAGGACTAGGTTAGGTACTCCAGAGAAGTGCGAGCCATGTGAGACCCTTCAAAGAAAGGATCATGAAGTATCGAGGAACAAGTTGGACAGTGATGCTGTCAGAAAGGAAGAAATAATTCTTCAATACACTAGAAGGAATGCCAAGTCTAAATCTGGTAGTTCTACTGGAACTAGCAGAAGCCATGGCTGCTATGATAAGCAGCCAGTAGAAGTCTCACTCGCCAGTGCTGGAGAAGTACATCTAAAATCAAATAATCAGACAGATAATACCTATTATGGCACAGAAAGTCCTGTATGCAAAACTGCAGACCTCCCTGTTGGATTGGGTGATGTTAGCCATGAAATCCAGGTTCTTGAAGCAACTACAGATCTGACCTTGGATTTGATTCCTGCACAAGTTGCAAGTTCACTTGCCAATGTCACTACATACGTGGGAAATGTTGAAGTGCAGATCATAAATCAAGCTTCAGAGGAGATGAATGTAAAGCAACAATCTGTCGGGTCAGCTACATATATTTCTCAAAGGCACAGTGAAAATGAGTTTTCCCAACATTTAGGTGGGCAAAATGAGATTTTGGTTAGCACAGACTCTTGTTTTCCTACAGTCAAAGAAACTGGAGAAAATCTCGACATAGTAAAAGCGACCAAAACAACAGAAGTTTCAGATAGTGATGTTTTCAACGATTCAGAAGTTGCTGCAGTTCCTGATGCACAGAGGCCTTCATCAAGCTTATGTGCCAAGTTGACTTCAGGTTGTGAAGTACATGAGGAAACAGCATTATTAGAATTGAAAGATGGTCACAATGTTAAGGGTAATGCTCTTGCATGTGCAGAAGCAACTCGGTGTGGTGCTCCAATGGGACCACATCCTCACATTTGCAGTGGGAGTGATGAGCAGGAAGATGAAATTCACAGGACAGTCAACCAGTCTGTTCCTCTTCTCATTGAAGCATGCACAGAAGCTCCAGAAGCAACCTCTTCAGAAGAACAAGGGAGGAGCTATGGGAGTGCATATTGTAAATCCCCAGAAAAAGACCGGACTGCAAATGCAACTGGTGATGAGAACCCTGTAATTTGTTCTGTTGAAATTGTGGATCAGCAGAGTGCTGCTTCTGATCAAGGATGTTCTCATGTTCAAAGAGATTCCAATGACAGCAGTGGTGAGACCAATCATGAAGACCCTCCTTGCCAGGATGATAGGGAGCCACAAACCATGGAGTCCACTGAAGTAGATCAAGTATCAACAACACAACGGAGAAGGAAGAGAAAGAGTGAATTGGAGACAATAGCGGAAGACCAACTTAACTGCAGCGGCTTCATCAGAAGTCCCTGTGAAGGTTTGAGGTCGAGAGCGGGAAAAGAAACAACCAATGGAAGTGACTGCATCAGCTCATCAGGATATGAAAATCCTGCCAAGAAGGCTAGGGAATTGAGAAAAGAAGTTAAACCTAGAAAAGAAACTGTCTCTTTTGACGATAAAAAAGAGAAGAGGGGTGGCTCTCATAGGTGCGATATGGAAGGCTGCCGGATGAGATTTAAAACAAGGGCTGAGTTGATGGTGCACAAACGTAATCGGTGCCCAGTCGAAGGGTGCGGAAAGAGGTTCAGCTCCCACAAGTATGCATTACTTCACCAGCGCGTCCACGAGGATGACAGGCCACTTAAATGCCCGTGGAAAGGTTGCAATGTGACATTCAAGTGGGCGTGGGCCAGGACCGAGCACATACGGGTACACACAGGGGAGCGGCCATACAAGTGCAAGGTGGAGGGGTGCGGGCTTTCTTTTAGGTTCGTGTCGGACTTCAGCCGCCACAGGAGGAAGACAGGTCATTACGTGAGCTGACTTTTTGATAGCTACATATCCTGAGTAGGCCGGGAATGTATCTGTAAAATATGTGAAATTGGGCACGGAATAGGTGATTCTGCGAGCGCCAAAAAGTGGCATCGAGGATCAGTTCGTAGTTTTTGATTGTTACAGTAGGATCGGAATGGGTGACAGAGTATTCATAGAGGTAGGGTAGGAAGTCTGTCAATTCGGGCGCTCTAGTTGTTCCAGTGCACTGATTGTTTGAATCCTTTGTATCTCCTCATCTCTATCGTCAATTCCACACCAATTTTATTCGTTCCGTGCTGATCCTGTTTGATTGGGGATGCAAAATATGGTTATATTGTCAGCTTATATGACTCGAAAGGAGGCTCCCGATTGTCTTAGATAACCCGTGCATCGCGGTGATGATTTTGCTTTTGATTAGATGATTGTCTACCTGAGTCTCGATGATTATGCGAGCCATAAATCCGGTATGCTGTTCTCATTTTGGCGAGAGACGATTCGTGCACGCAAAATGATGGAATTTTCAGAAATTTCAGAATGTGGTCAAAGGAAAGAGTTCTTATCCTATCCAAGGCAGTGATGCACTTGAATTATATATCTTCTATGGATTGACATGACGATGTTGTCCAACGAAGAGTGCTCTTTCGATCGCACTTCTCTTCTCTACTGCCTATGTTTCCCGCATCTTCACATCTAGTCTTGCGTTATGACCGAAATGCCCTCGTTCCAATGAAAAAATCCCCACTCCCGAGTCCCACACGTCCCCTTTTTATAACCCCCCCGAATTTCTCGGTCCCTCCAGAAACCTCCTCCCATCGCCTCCTCCTTCTCCTGCGCCGAAAAGCAAACACCTTGCGATCAATCTCCCCAGCAAGAAACCGACCCACCGCTATGGCCGCCGCCGCCCCGCCTCCGCCGCCCTCCGATGTCCCCGCGATGCCGGAGATCGCTCCCCTTCCTCCCGCCGGACGCTCTTCGCCCGCGTCCGCCTCGCCGCGCCGTCCGACGTCCCCCACATCCACAAGATGATCTACCAGATGGCCGTCTTCGAGCGCCTCGCGGACCAGTGCGCCGCCACCGAGGCCTCACTCTCGTCCACGCTCTTCAACTCCCCTCCCTTCCAGTCCTTCACCGTCCTCCTCCTCGAGGTCTCCCACCTTCCCTTCGCCCCCCTCCCGCCACCGCCGCCGCAAAACCCTACCGGCGTGCCTGCATTTGCCCCGGTCGTCCACGCGATCAACCTCGACCTCCCCATCGAGGACCCCGAGGCCGAGATCTTCGCTTCGGGGGCCGAGGGCGGCGGCGGCGCCGTGGTGGCTGGGTTCGTCCTGTTCTTCCCGAACTACTCGACGTTCCTGGCGAAGCCGGGGTTCTACATAGAGGACCTGTTCGTGAGGGAGTGCTACCGGAGGAAGGGGCTGGGGCGGATGCTGCTGACGGCGGTGGCGGGGCAGGCGGCGAGGATGGGGTACGGAAGGGTCGAGTGGGTGGTGCTCGACTGGAACGTGAACGCGATAAAGTTCTACGAGGATATGGGGGCGAAGATCCTGCAGGACTGGAGGATTTGCAGGCTGACCGGAGATGCCCTCTCTGCGTATGCCAACATCGATTACTGAAGAAGATGACGACGCCCAAGAAAGAAAAGTTCACACTTTTAATGGTGCGAAATGAAAATCTAAGTTGTGGTTTTTGTGTTTCTTAGTTAGGGTCTAATCTGATCAGTTGTTTCGTTGAGGAATTTCGGGATGGTCGCAAATTGGGTCGACGAGTGTGCTGTTTATGTCAATTTCGGTAGTCAATATCGAATGAACTCGAAGGTGCCTGTTTGAGCTTTCTTCGTCAAAGTGTATTTAGAGCAGTTCAGTGTGTTTGGAAATCCCAAGGTTTTTCATTTCGGAAGTGAAGTCTGGATTGGGCATGCACTTGTTCCTTTCTTCTTCTGTTTCATGATTTGGGCTTTTGTCTCTGCGTTGGCCTTTTGGGTTCTCGGGTGAATCTCCTCGGACTTTCTCCCGGCCCTTGCCGGTGTCGGACCCGGTCGGAGGCCTGCTTGATGATGACATCGTTGGGTGCGTAATTGACTAGTAACCGTAGCCACTCCCACTGGCCTCCAGTGGTCAACGCACTTCCGGTGACATGATTCAGTTTCGAGACCCTGTCCTGTTCCGTCAATGAACCGTTGGGTCGCCCTTACGATCGGGACTTTGTCTTCTGACTTCTGCCCTGGCTAATGGGTTAGGCGGGGGCGAAAGCTCTCCTGTTTCGAGGCGTTCTTTCAATGGTAGAGCTGCTCATTACTTTGCCACATCACGGTCTGCGGTTAGGTCAACACATGGTTTCCTTAATCCCGCCTTCATCGTTGGATAATGTTGGGAGGTGCCGGAGTTGGTATCAGGTTAGGACAGGAACCTTCTGCTCTGTATTAAAAGAAACTATAAAGAAAGAACACGACAACCCAACTGCGAGACAATCACAGAATTTTGTTGGCCAAATAAGACGGTACAAGCGATTTTCTTTTTCCGCCAGTGGGTAGAAAACGATGGGATTTGCCTATATCGTCTGCGCCGGAATGCGAAAATGGATGTTGACCCTTCCTGTTTTGGTCTGGAGAAAAGCCCTTTGACCTAGCCAACATGTATCAATCCAGGTCGACAATACCGTGAAACTCCGCATGATCAGAGCACGCGGCGGAACAGCAGCTGACAATGACTTAACTCCTCCACATGAGATGTGAAGCCAAATACGACCGCCTCCCACCCGAACGAATTACTCAAAAGTCGGACAAAAAATAAAGCTTTGAACGAAGAACGAATATTGGATTAAAATAATCGAAAGCGGAAGGACAAAAGGCTACGCAAGAAACGAAACCTTCCACCATTTCTTGTGCCGTGAGCTTATTCTATCTCGATCTTCCCCGCTGCTGACGGGGGTTCCGTTTCTGATGCCCCCACCGGGAATCGAGGATCCTCGGATTCTTTAATCCCACCCTGAAGACGAAATTCCTCTCTTGCAATTCCGGCGACGGCAAATCTTGCCTCCGGCCATTCCGAATCTCTCTCTCTCCCCCTCATGTGCGGATCAAGAAAATCCACAGACTCGATCCAACCCAACAAGAGGAGTTCAAGAAGATTATCCGAATCCTCAAGAGCGCCGCCCTCTCCCTCCTTCAAAACCGCCTCGATTGACCCCCATCATCGTCCACCTTCTTCACCGTCACCTCCGGCCCCACCAGTTCCTCCTTCTTCAAAAACCTCCGCCGCCGCCACCCCGCCTCCGACTCGTCGTCCTCCCTCTCCACCACCCCGTCCTACTCCCTCCCCGCCGACCTCAGGCACCACCTCCACGACACCCCCCACATATACCCCTTCTCCGAGCTCTCCTCCGCCACCGGCAACTTCCTCCTCCGCCGCCTCTCCCCCTCCCCCTCCTCCTCCGCCTGGCGCTGCTCCCTCCGCGGCCAGGACGTCGCCGTCTTCCGCCGCAGGCTCCGCCGCCCAGTCGGGCTCCCCCGCCTCCGCGAGCTCCTCGCCGCGATCTGCAGGAGCCACCACAGCAGCGTCGCGAAGCTGCTGGGCGCGTCGCTCTTGGAGGGCGATGTGTATCTGGTCTACGAGTTCGTGAAGGGCGCGAACCTCTGCGACTGCCTCAGGAACCGGGTCAACCCGGGCTACTCGCCCCTCGCGAGCTGGGCCTCGAGAATGCAGGTCGCGACGGACGTGGCTCATGGGTTGGAGTACATCCACCACTGCACGGGGGTGAACGGGTCCGGCTTCCTCCATAACCGGATCAAGAGCTCCAGCATCGTCGTCACCGAAGATTCGTTGAACGCCAAGATCTGTCATTTCGGTGCGTTGACCTTTCCCACACGAATCTTGTTCCTTGTTTTATTGGTTGCGTCTTCCGATGAAAAACAAATCTTACGAAAGTGTCATTGAAGTTCGATATCAATTTTGAACAACGTGTCTGAACAATTTGTTGTAAAATAGGAGATCCAAGAAATATTTCATATGCAGATTGTTATACGTTGCTTGACATCTTATGAAGTTTGGTCATTTGGCAAAGCATGATACGAGAGAAGGCGTGACGTATATTTGTTAGAAGTGACAGGCCGTGGTTATGTTGTTCTGTCCTTTGGATATTTCGTTTACTACATTTGTTCATGAGGATAAAGAAAAACCATCGCTTCTTTAACGATCAACACTCTCGACCGGCGTTCTCCACCAGGTACGGCGGAGCTGTGCGGCGAGGTGGTGGAGGAGGCCGAGCCTCCGTGGTCCCCGGACACACCCAGACCGATGAGGACCAACAGCGGCGCGAAGAAGTTCGAGGGAACGAGAGGCTACATGTCGCCGGAGTTCCGTTCCACGGGAACCCCGACCCGGAAGTCCGATGTCTACGCATTAGGGGTCGTCGTGCTCGAGCTGCTGTCCGGGGAAGAGCCGCTGAAGTACTCCTTCGACAGAGAGAGCGGCGAGTGCAGGAGGACGAGCGTGATAGAGGCGGCGAGGGACGCGGCGGGCGAGGGCGTGAGGCGGTGGGTGGACAAGAGGTTGAAGGACTCGTACCCGGTGGAGGTCGCCGTGAAGATGGTGCAGCTGGCCTTGGAGTGCGTCGACGACGACCCGGAGAAGCGGCCCGATATGGGTCGGGTCGCGGGTCGGATCTCGAAGTTGTATCTGGAGTCCAAGAAGTGGGGCGAGAGGTTTGCCCTGCCCCAGGATTTCTCGGTCTCCATGGCGCCGAGGTGACGGTGATAGGCTCGCTTTATTTTCTGGTCGGTCCAGACCATAGATTTCTCATACACTTTTTTTTTTTGTTAGAGATTTGTCGAATATGCAGGATTTTTTCACAGGGTCTTTCCATTCGGATTCGGATTTAACCAAGAATTTGTTTTCTAAGGTTGTTTTGTTATTATTCTCACGTTGCTTGTGAAGCTCGCTTGTCGACAAAACCAGCACCTACGTAAAAAAGAAAAAAAAAAAACCAACACCTACCGACCATCCTAAAATACTTTTTTAACTATCTTAATTTAACATTTGGTATCTATCCTTCTTACCTAAAAAGAGAAAGGCGGGAATCCCCTGTCTTTTCAGGAAGATTATGTTGTAGACGTTTAACTTCAACTATGAGTTTTGACTTTCACGTTTTTGATGAGATAGAGCAAAAAAAAAAAATTTGAGAATTAGGGTAGGATAAAATAAAATATAAAGCTATCTTGATTTGGACTTCATGAGTTTTAAAACACTTTTTATTTTTTGGGGGTACTTTATATTATGTCGGTGGACAAGATCAAGTCATCAAATTGTTTGGCAAACTGCATTTTCAACAGCAAAGGTAATATTTTCAAGGTGCACTGCATCTCATTTACTTTCTCTCATTCTTCTTCTTTTTTTACTTTGTGTCCTTTTCTTCATCTGGAGATAATCTTTGGAGTTTCATACAATATGATATTGCCGGCTAGAGTTTTTTGATTATATTTTTTTTTCCTGATGTTAAAAGAATTACTTTTGTTCTATAAGCTACTGTGAATAACATTACTAAGATATTCGTTTTATACGCATAGCAACAAAGTTTAAAGATCTTTGTTGTTATTAAATATCAAATGATTTGTCTATAGAATGTCACATACATCTGTCTTTTTGAAATCTTATTTTGATAGAAAGAAAGTGTACATGAGCCAACCTAACAAAATTTGTACTGGCAATACCAGTTTTCTTGATAATATATTAAACGCGATTGATAATTAATCATACTTCTTTTATTGTTTAAATGTTGTTTGAATTACCATTCGCGAAACCTCTCCCATAAATTGTGGTTGAACTTTAGTTAAACAAGATATCGAAATATTATAGGATATATAATTAAAAAGGTGAAAGATGTAGTTATGATAATTAAAGCTAGAGTTTTTTTTAAACTATTAAAAAAAATTAAAGAACTCAAATAGGTTAATATGTGATGGGTTTCCCATTATATTAGTCATTTTTTACCTCGATAATCATCTAGCTGGAAATCCCTATAAATTAAAGAATATCACTCATTACATACTTTCCTCTTTGAAATGAAAAGATAATGAGTAAATTGTAAACGTAATTGCAAAAATTCACGTCATCATATTATCTTATGCAAATCATTTCCAAAATAATCACCGTTTCTTTTTTTTTTGCATCACATATACAAATAGTAACTTACATTTTTTCCATTTCTCATGCAAGTAATGATTTAGTTCTAAGAAAATCGGCATCGTGAACCTCAACAATCCAAATAAATCAACAAGTAGCAGTCAATAACCTAACGTAAACATCAACAACTCAACATGAACGTTGAAAGCCAAAATAATCAATAACGATTAATGAGCGAACCGATTACTTAGCCAAATTACAAGAATATCACTTTTCAATTTAATCTCTCCCTCTCCACTTTTTATACTTCCTGATCTCATGGGTCGATTAATAAAAACCTCGACATATAAAAATTCATTGAGTCAAATCATATGAACACAAAGATTCAATGTGAAATCATTATAACTTTCTCAAATCTAATATCAAGTTTAGACTAAAATTGGCAACCATCAAACAACCAAGTTAAGAATACTAAGTAGTTCATTTTTACTTAGTCTTTAGGGTGTCACTTACCTTGAAAATGACTCGATAACTTAAAGTTTTAGTCACCTCGTCACACTTGAAATATTTAAGACAAAAGCTTTGATAACACAAGTGTGAACCTTTGCTTTTACTCACGAGATTTGGAAATGAAAGATTGAAGAAGAAGGTTGGTAGTTGGAAGTTAATGGAGCGGAGATTTTTACTTTGAAGCTTAAAATTCACTTATTCAGCTAAGGTAGTACTCAAGAGTTGTTAAGGAGGAGGAATCAATATCATTTTTAATCATTAGGCCTATAAATAGGAGGATTTGTGTGATCCAATAAAAATGCTTCAAGTGGCCCTCAATAAGTAGGGTACAAATGGTTTAATAGGATTCGCCACAAGAAGATATCTTAGGATAAGTCACGACGGTATTAAATGAATAAAAATAATATTGTTAATGTAAGGTGTGACTTCAAAACTAAACTAAGCTCAATGTCACAAGAGAATGTGGTCAAAGATAATTTCTACTTGGCATATCTATTTAAAATCTATTTTTGAATTAAAAATTTGTCTTAAAAATAGAAAAATGATATTACATCACCATATCAATTTTTATTCTAAGCCTATCTAATTTTTTTTTTTAAAATAGAGAAATGGAATATTAGGCTGCGTTTGTTTGCAACTTGTTTATGTTCCGAAAAAAAAAGAAATTCGCATTTATTTGCATTTTTATTCAAAAACTATTTTTTTTTCTTTTTTTTTTTGGCACATTTTGTTTATTGTTTAGATCAAAATCTGAGGCTCACCGGCCCTTTTTATTCTTATTTTTCTTTCTTTTTCGAGCTCGAGCTTGCCTCACCTCGACAAGGCCGACCTCACGTCTAGGCCGGGCGAGCCGACCTCACGCCTAAATCCGGTGGGTGAGCTTGATCTCGCCTAGATTCGCCGAGGCTCGAGCTCGCCTAGCGGTTGGCGGCGAGCCTCGCCATCGGATCTAGGCGAGCCGTCGGCCCTCGTTGAAGAAAAAAATAAATAAAAAATAAAATAAAATAAAAATACTAAAAAAAAAAGAAATAAAAAAAAAAAGATATAAATTTATCAAACGTATTTCTATTTTTTTTATATTTTTAACAAATTTATCAAACGTTTTTTTTTCAAAATTATTTTCCCGAAATAAAATACCTTTTTTTCTATTTCTATTCCCAAAATAATTTTTAAACGAAACGTTACCAAACACACCCATCTGACCCAGCTCGTGGAGCCAATTGAGCCGTGCCGAGCCGACTCGTGCCGACTCAACCAGACTCGGTTATCCCCCCTCCCAAAATTCCACCATCAATCGGTTGAAGAAGCCGAGCTCGGCTCTCCCATGGCGGCTGCTGGTGCTGGGAAGATGCTGCAGAGGCGAATCCTCTCCTGTTCGCCGCTAATCGTGCCCAGAATCTCCTTCCCGCTGGTTAGTCTCCCTCTCGCTCCGTGCGTCGTCCATCGACACGCAACGGGAAGAACGAACAAAACCCTAATCGCGGCAATGCCCGTCGAGCATCGATTTCCTTCTCTTCCCTCGACGGTTTGGGCGCGCGCGTTTGTTTCGCTTCTCCATTTCCTGTCGCGATTAGATCTTTTTGTTAGGTTTCGATGGGCTTAGATCTTTGTTCCGTTTGCGGAAATGGGTAAGCAAGAATCGTTTAAAGTCGGTCGCTTTTGTGCCGCTCTTGGTTCTGGGTTTACATTTCTTCCTCGGAACTGAAGGGTCGCGTCTGAGCATTGATGAGAGTCGTTTTCGGGGCTTAGATGATCATGTTCAACTGAGGGGTGATGAGACTTTTACACGACTCGATTGCCTTGTCCAGAGGATGTTCACGTTGAGCTCTTCGATTGCTTTTAGGAGAGGGAACTGAGAGTATTATTGTGGGAAAACGAAGCGGCAGCGATGTCGCCCCATGGACATGGCTGGGAAGTCCTTCCCATTTTTTTTCTTTGAATCGTTTTGTTTTGTTTATGTAAATTTTGTCGGGGTTAGGGAAATCAAGAAGGATCCTACTTTTACATGAGTGAAGGAGGGAGGTAGGATTTAGCATATCTAATTTATTGATTGAAAGCCAGACAGACTTAAAATTTCACGGAAGGATAAAAGATTAGATTAGTGATGCTGTTCCATCAGATTAGAGCCCTAACTGACTACCTGTTTGTTGATGGAGAGGAGGACAGCTTCTTGAATATGCAATATTCTTGAGTTGCGGTATGTATGCTTGTTGAGAAGACTAGATGAATGGACTGTATTGATCAGACATCTCTTACTCTTACTTGATGCAAGCCAGTAGAAGAGATGCTGCTACGGAGATCTACATTAGGGATTTGCGCCTGGTAACCTGTGGAGATGAGTGGTGTCAAATTATTTGATTGCTTTGGGAATTAAATGGATATCTCACTCTTGAGAGGTCATGGATTGGCAGTGGACATACAAACCATAATATGTAGAGGAAAATTTCGTTTTTACAAAGACATGATGAGCTCTTTTTTAGATCTTCTCTATAACTTTCTGATTGGATTAACCTGCAATGGATGTGAACATCAGCCGCCACCCACCACCCAGTGTCATTCTCCATTGCCTGGTATTTTCAAAAGCATTCTTAATCAATCTGCATCTGCAAGCTCTCACTCGCTAGATTAATGTTGTCTCAGATCATCCTTGAATGCAGCCATCATTGTTGATGTTCTTACTTACTTCTGCTGTTGCTGCTACTTACACCACTTTCCCATTGCAGAAGCCTCACGACGTATTCTTCCTTCCACTAGTGCATTGTTCAGTAGATACAATCTTTATGAAAGAGGCTTGAAGACTCAAGCAGAGGCCAATGAAGACTTGAAAAACCAAGAAGTCAGTGAAAGGAAGCCGAACAATTCCCTTCCAAATGAACTGAAGAGCAATGACAATCCTGAAATCAAGTACTCCGCCATATCCAACTTGAAAACTTCTTCAAGGCATGATCTTGCCCTGGTCTTTACTTGCAAGGTCTGTGAAACAAGATCAGTGAAGACGGCTTGTCGTGAATCGTATGAGAAAGGTGTAGTTGTGGTTAGGTGCGGCGGTTGCAATAATCTACACCTGATAGCGGATCGGCTTGGGTGGTTTGGAGAGCCTGGGAGCATAGAGGATTTCTTGGCTGCTCAAGGAGAGGAAGTCAGGAAAGGGTCTGTCGATACCTTGAATTTGACTTTAGAGGATTTAGCTGGAACCAGAAATTGAGAATGCTTCCGAATATTGCTTGTGTGAATCGCAGCTGTATTGCCTTAGAAAAATTTTGAATCTTGATCATATCACTTGTTGGCAGTTGCTTCAGGTTGTAAGGTAGAATTACTGGAGCCTCTTCAGTGCGATTTTGCTGATATTATGAGTGTAGTAGCTTTTGTTACCACCCTTGTCTCTCAATTCTCAATCTGCTATGCGATTCATTGATTCATCAGTCGGAATGTGAGTCAGTGACGGCTCGATCATATAAATGTATATTCAGTGGGAGGTGCATCCATTTCCTGTACAGAAAAATGGATTTGGGAAGAAGTGGCCGTGATAATCAGGCAATCCTCTTTAAGAGTGTGAAAGTCTTTTTGAATGCTTTAAAATCTTCCTAGTAGAGTATTCTTGAGACTCAAGCCTTTCAACTAGGGC
Organism: Eucalyptus sideroxylon; assembly: GCA_014182405.2. Lineage (NCBI taxonomy): Eukaryota > Viridiplantae > Streptophyta > Magnoliopsida > Myrtales > Myrtaceae > Eucalyptus > Eucalyptus sideroxylon. The sequence goes on along the minus strand of CM024554.2, from coordinate 57,542,729 downwards.
TACTGCGTTGGCAGCCGCTTGAAAAGCTTGACCGGAGCTCTGCCAATGCAACAGCGGGTTTTTCACCCCCTCTTAACTCACTCCAAGTGTGTGTAGAGCTACTATATTCCCCTGCTCGATATAGCCAGCACCACAGCACTATGTGGAGTTTACCTTTCCCATCGAAGAGGTTCTTAAGTTTTCACCCAAGCATTTCTTCTCGAATGAATGAGAATACGAGAGGTGATATTGTGAGATCTCACACCCTAGAATAGATTTCTCGTCTATTTCTTCCACTTTGAGCTTTTTAAAGACGTGCTTATATCCAAAATAAACACTTTTATAGTAGAGACTTTTTATTAATTTCCATCGTTAATTCCTATATTGAGTGAAACTAAAAAAGAAGAAAAAAGAAAGACAAAAATGGCATAATTTCGAAGGGGATGATTTATGAACTGTTGATTGAAATTCGTTTTGTTAATTTAACATATTACTCATTGACGGAAAAAAATGAAAGATTTAGCTGATGGAATAGTAATCGAATAGAAAAAAACTACAAAAGATTAGAAAAAATGATTTCTAACTCCAGAAATAAATATACATTTTAATTATGATTAAGAAATTATCCTATTAGACTATTAGCATCAATAAAAAAAAAGTATTTGTAGATAAAAATGAGTGCGTTTGTAACCATTCTTTGTTTCCAAAATAATTTCTTATCATAATTTTTTTTTTTAATTTTGTTCTCGAATAATTTCTAAGTATTTGAAAGTGTTTGATAACTATCTAAAATTTTTATTTTCATAATATAATTGCATTTGGCATTATTCTCAAAATTCCTAATTCAAACTATTTTGTTTTAATTTTTTAATATTTTTTTACTTTTTTTTTCTTTTTTATTTTATTTTATTCCTTTTCTTTTTCAAGTTTTGGCTGGTCACTAGCCTTAAAATAACTAGTGATCGGCTAGACGAGAGTCGATAACCTCGCAAGACAGTTGCCGGTCCTTGCAACAAGATCGCTGATGCTCGGAGAGGCCGCACCTCATCAACCGAGCCTTAGATGGCTGAGGAGTCCCGCCCTGGCAAGGCCGAGCATGCCCACCCGTCGGCAGGGCTTGACCTTGCCAAATTTGGGTGAGGTTAAGCCTCACTTAGCCAAGCAAAGGCTCAGTTAGGCGAGCCTTTGGTGAACTTGTTGAACCTTGCCCAACCAATCACCGATGACCGGCAACGGCGATGGAACAAGAAGAGAGAAGGAAGAAGAAGAAGAAAAGAAGAGAAAAGAGAAGAATTTTAGGTTGACTTGATTCTGAAATTGTTCTCGAAAAAAAATAATCGACTTTCTTTATATTTTTGATTCTTTATTTGCGTGAATAAAAAATTTATCAAACTAATTTCTATTCTAAATTTATTTTCAAAAATAAAATAAAAAATAAAATCAATTACTATTTGGCAAATTGTCAAATCCACCCAACAGCCCTGAGAATCTATCTTGGCAAACAAGAGGACTTTTTTTTTTTTTTTAAAAGGTAAAAGATCAAGAAGAAGCTCTCGGGTAATCCCAATCTTTTCGCCGGGCACAATCTGTCCTGGTTCTTTTTCGGGCCATACTAGAAGAGGAAGCGCACGCGCGGTCCTGTCGGACTCTCTCTCGGACTTTCTGCCTCGCTCCTTAGCAGAAGAGAGAGAGAGAGAAGGAAGGGACGATATGGCGACGGCTCCATGTATACCCTCCATTTCTTCACCTGCTTTTCGCAAACCCACGACCTCCATTGAACCCTTTAAACCGCTTTGTCATCTTCCCAAAACACTAGCACCGACGAATCCTTTCCGCAACAAGTTCGTCTCACTTTCCATCGCTGGAAAGAGCCGGAGGAGTCCTTTCCGAGGTAATTCAATCGGTGCCCACTTCGCCGAAAGCTCAAGAAACGGTTGGGCTTAATCGGGTTTTTCATTTAAGTGATTCCCTAGTTGTGAATTCCCCTGTTTGAGCTAAAAAGAACCTCCCGCGTCTGTGTTTGGGTGGTTTGTCGTAAGAACTGGTTGTGTTCCTGGAATCTTGATCTGCAAAGTTTGGATTTTTCAGTGGTTGTGTGGAGCAGACGGTTTTCTGGTGTATTGGTTGCTGTACTTGCTTATGAGTAAACACTGTGGAGGTTTGGTGTGCATTACCCAAGAAATTAGAAGAATGACAGCTGGAGCATTCTTTTATTAATCAAGCTAATGAGCTCAAGAATTCCCTTTACTTTGTTTGGCCAAAAGAAGGGATGAAATTCAGCTTTAGTTTTTTCCTTTTCTTCCTAACTAAATGCCATATGTATGAAAACGGGTATTCCATGGAAGTTGGTGGCCGCACTGAAAGAACTGTCTTTATTGGTTTACAACTCATTCTGCGTCTGTGCAAGAATCTTTCTGTGTGATAATGAACCAGTACCAATTGTATAGTAAATGTCCTCGAATGCATGGATGATTAATTCTGCTAACATAATGCATGAGAATCTGATCTACAGATATTCGGGCATGTGAATCTGCATATTCATAATGAACGTGAAAAATAACTGGGAATTGTTTTGTATTTTCACAAGTTACACAGCTAGATGAAGTACTTCCACACAGGGAGTACAGTCTATGAACGTGTGAAGTGGTACATTGAAGAGTAAACTAAAAGAGGAAAAAAAAATTTACCTACTTTTTTTTCTTAAATGAGTTATGAAGTCCTTGAACTCTTCTTAGTGAATATCTGAATGGCATCAATTTTCAACTTTGTGTTGAATGTCAGATCAGGTTCATACCTTGTGAAGGAGAATAGAATCTGTCTTCGAGTGATGGAAAGTCATTGTCCTTAAGTCTGGGGATAATATTTAGGAAGATAACATACTCTCTCATTGGTGTTTGACACAAATAATTCCTGTAACCTCTTGTGTCCATATGGAGAGGCACTTTCTCTGCATTGATGCTCTTCTGTTCATCTTTTCTATCTTTCTTCAGTGAGAGCAGTGGCAGCCCCTGCAGAAGGTGTTGCAGTGTTTGATGAGATGGTTTCGGGGACTCAGCGCAAGTATTACCTGCTTGGTGGGAAAGGAGGTGTTGGTAAGACAAGCTGTGCTGCATCACTTGCTGTGAAGTTTGCTAACAATGGACACCCCACTCTTGTTGTGTCAACTGATCCAGCCCACTCTTTGAGTGATTCGTTCGCACAGGTTCAACCTATCGGTACTTTCTTAGTTTCTTTGCTGTTACTTTTTGCCACTTGTGCTAGTAGCTGATGCTGCATTTCTATCTATTTATGATATGTAGGATTTAACAGGGGGCATGCTAATATGTGTTGAAGGACCTGATTATCCACTTTTTGCTCTCGAGGTACGTAGCAATGGCATATGATTGGGGAAATATCCAATGATACATGTTGTGTGTCCTAAGATGCGATCTAGTGCCCTATTAAATTTAATTTTTTAATCCAGATAAATCCTGAAAAAGCTAGGGAAGAGTTCCGTAGTGCAAGTCAGCAAAATGGTGGAACTGGGGTTAAAGATTTCATGGATGGAATGGGCCTTGGAATGCTTGTGGAACAGGTAAGCATATTTTTCTGTACATTTTTTGCAGCTCTAAAAATTGCCATTTCTGTATGGTTAGCCCAACATAACCATCTTCACTTGTCTTTCCATTTGAGTTCAAGTTGATACAAGACTATGGTTAATTGTTCCCTTGCTTAGAAGCCTTCTGCTATAGTCTGACAAATTGTTACTTCTTAATATTTGTGATATCTGAATAGAAGTCACTTGATTGTTTTTGTTTGGAGCTTCTTTTTGACAAAAGACCAATAGAAAATCAGTCCCCTGGAAATTGTGTAATCGTGTAACTATAATGAGGCTCTGTTGACCTTTTTCAAGCTTGGTGAGCTCAAGCTGGGAGAGCTGCTTGATACACCACCACCTGGACTGGATGAAGCAATTGCAATTTCGAAGGTTTTATCTCCTCTTTCAGATGATCCTTGCACTATAGCTTAGTAATTTCTTAACTATATCCATCACATATATAATGATTTTAAAATTTAAATTGTTCCAGGTGATGCAATTCCTTGAATCACCAGAATATAGCATGTTTACGCGAATCATATTTGATACTGCACCCACGGTAGGGAAATTGAGCAGCCAATGTTTCTCAATCACTAGATCCATCATCTTATTGGCAGTTTTTCAACAGGGTCATACTCTGCGGCTGTTGTCTTTGCCCGACTTTCTGGATCAATCAATAGGCAAGATATTGAAGGTAAGAATTTGAATTTGTGAATGGCTCCCAGCTCCTTGGCTATTCAATTTGAATTAGATTCAATTTGGTCAAATGATTGGGGAAAAAGGAAAAAAAAAAAAAAGGTGCAAAAGACCTTCAACAAAAACTAAGAACAACAAATAAGGTGTGTTAATGTATCTTGGTAAGTAGCACTCATGAACAGGTTGTGGTGAATTAGATGGCTTTTGCCAAATACTTTTGGTTGTTCCTTCTTGATGATAACTCTTCCCCTGACTCTGTGATATTACTTTCATTATACTTGTAAGTTGCATTTATTGTGGTTCACAAAGTATAGGAGCAACTCTGCATAAAAAATAATGATTTCGATCATTAGGCTCTATAAAACTAATAGGACATTGATCTATGTTTTATGGGCTCCTTCTCAAATTTCTGTATTTCTTCTGTTACAGCTCAAGCAAAAAATTTCATCAGCTACCTCTGCCATCAAATCTGTTTTTGGCCAGGAAGAAAATAAGCAGCAGGATGCTGTAAGTGAAGAAATGCTTAATTTAAGACTATTTATCTTTTTTGTGATATTATAATCGGAATGATTCATAGTTATATCTTGTTATGCAGGCTAACAAGTTGGAGCGTCTAAGGGAAAGAATGGTGAAAGTTCGTGAGCTTTTCCGTGACACAGATTCAACAGAATTTGTCATAGTAACAATACCAACGGTAATGAGCTCTATTAAGTCTGCCCTACTTGTAGAACTCAACTGCAAAAAAGAAAAAATGCTAATTAGATCAGTTATTTAATTTCTGTTCTCTTCTTATAGATATCTAACATAGTCGGTGTTTAATCATACATCTCTTGGTTCTTTCTTTGTAGGTGATGGCAATAAGTGAGTCTTCCCGGTTGCGTGCATCTCTGACGAAAGAAAATGTTCCAGTCAAGAGGCTGATTGTTAATCAGATTCTTCCTCCATCTGCCTCAGATTGCAAGTTTTGCATGATGAAAAGGAAGGTAACCCGTTTCCTCAATCCCAGGAAATGATTTCTTCTTAGTTGCTGGGTTATTAGTTGTGCGGTTATCAAAGTTATGCTCGGATGCTGACTAAAAACTTCCTTGAATATTTCAGGATCAGATGCGAGCTCTTGATATGATCCAAAATGATCCAGAACTCTCTGGCTTGAATCTAATTCAGGCACCTCTTGTTGATGTAGAGATAAGAGGTGTTCCAGCTCTTAAATTTATGGGTGATATCATCTGGAAATGAGAATTACTATGAGGTAATTGTAGGCCCTCTTCTTCTTGGATTCTACTTTCTTCATACCAGCTTTACTTCTCAATAGCATAAATATAAAATAGGGAAATTTCTTAAGCTTTTCAGGTAATATTGATTAATTATTATATCTGGTACTATGCCAAAAAAAGGATGAACTCCTTTTATGGTCAGGAATCGGTGGTCTTGATACCATGTTTGAATTTTCTTACGTTTGGTTGTTTGAGGATCATTCAACTTGGAATCTAGTACTGAGAGGGCCTAGTTTTGTATGTCTAGATGTTGAGGACATTGCTTTGACTTTAATATGCTTCTTTGTTTTTTAAGTCTTGATGAGCAGAGACTGTCTTTTCTGTCGATTTCCACATTCATATTCAGATACGATGCCATGCTGCAAGCACCAAGTCTCGAAAGACTTCTGGAGACGTTTTGGTTACAAGCCTAATTTTGCCTTAGCGGTTCAGTTTTCTTGGTCCAAATGACTGAAACTTCATAACCAATTGGCATGATCATACGTTGGAGCCCTTTCACATGGTAAGTTTGAGCTTCTCGAGGCATATTCTTGGGGACCGCGCAACAAGGATTCTCTTGTTTATTGGCCTTTGATATTCAATGAATGACTTGTGGTTCACTGCTTGTTCTACTAGACCGGTTGGTTTTTGTACCCGTAAAGGTTAAGGGAAGAGCATACTACTGTACAGGAAACATTTTAAATGCCATCACTGATAGAAATTTCATGCTGCGAATACATGATTTTGCGCATTGATTGAATATATGCTGGTGGAGGTGCAGATATATGAACTGTGAAATAGGAAAGGGAAACAAAAAACAAAAAAAAAAACAGCTAGCTCTGCTATACACTGGCAGTGCTGGTAATATGATGGCATTACCACTCTTGAATTTCCTGGATTACACAAAGTTGCCTGTAGAGCTCCATATTTTCACTGGCATCTTTCTTTTTTGGAAATTAAATGGGTTCGTGAAAATTATCTTTGCATCCTTCAAAGCCAAATTCTTTAGTTTTAGCTCATCATCGATGGAGGCCATCCAATTTTCCACCTGAGATTGCATGTTTAATCACGGATAAACGTCCTTAAATTGGATATTTGAACATCTGTAATTCCGTGTATTTTTCCAAAATGAATGCAGTAGTAAGGTTTCATGTTCCAGAATTAAGATCCTGCAACTCCATTGCACTAATCATCATTCTATATAATATCAAGGGGGTATGTATGGTATGTACTTCGTACCAGCACAATTTTCTTAATGATTTTTAGTACAGAATGGCTGAGCAGCAGCTTTCCCCAAATCAGATCAAGAAAGCGGATGGACCAATTTCGCAGAGGATGGCCCGACCTCTGCAAGGGGTTGCGCCTCTCTAACTATTTGACCCTGTTAAAACTGCTCAAAGCTACGAATGGTTCTGTGCGCAGAGATCTGACAATGACGAGGTTATCGCTGCTTGAACTTACTTCTTTTGGAAGATCAACATGCCGAAGAAGGCGATGGCACGGCTAAGTACGCCGATGAAGATGAGGATAAATATACATGTACCCCAGTTATTAAGATCATAGCCTCTGCTGAGAAGCGCACCACACCGGGTAATAAGCCAAACACCGTAGTATCTGCAGCGAAAAAATAAGCAATACGATCAACATTTGTTTCTAGGGTTTTCTTAGTATTATGTCTAGACAAATTTATGAGGATGTTTGCTACCGTTTTGTAAGATCCGATGGTCTCTACATTGTTCGACCATCGAATAATGCTGTGAAGTCAAGGGATAAAGGAACAGTGCATCAGTTGACAAATTACCTTTCAGCATTTGCAATCACAAATGCTTGCAGAGCCCACTTAGGGTAGCAAAAGTTGGATATGATTTTCAAAATACCACCATCATTCCGTGTTGCGACGAGAGTCAAAATGACGGGAAGTAGAACTGACCACTGCAATCATCAGGAGCACGTGTGACATATAAGAAGTAAATCGGGCATTGTCAGCGTAAGATCATAGAGTTTCTCGTTACCAGGGAAAAAAAAAAACAAAGAAAACAAAATAGAATATTCTAAATTTTACTTACCAACTGGGCTGCACCAGCTTCAAAGAAGATGGCCAAGGCATAAGCAATACCAGTCACACAGTATACAAGGCACAGAAGAACAGTATAATTGTCGGCAAAGGAAGATCTCGGATTGGTGAAGAAATAGAACGTCGATAGATACACCACTGGCTTGATCACTGTATTGAAGTGGTCAATAGTGTCCTTTGCGAGAAAATAAGCCAAGCTGCTCATCCCAGAAGAACTTTCTCTCCAGTGCTGCAACTTATCTAGAGAAAGTGACCTCAAAGCTGAGATTTTGCACAGAAGGGCTGCAAGACAAAAAACAATCACCTTTAGTAACAAACACAATGCAGAAACATGCGATATAACCGTATGACCAAGAAGTTACATAAGGAACATCACGAATGTTCTTGAAGGTACAGTCGTTGGTTCAATATTTTTTTTTTTGGGTAAAGGTCGTTGGTTCAATATTAACAATCACAAAGTCAAATAAAGACAGACGTATAATGAGTGCTCAAGAAACTTATAACTTACAAACAGCAATTATGGTATAAGTATAACCAGCAGCTCCAAATGATTCATCACCCCCATTAGCAAGTGTTCCTAAGCAGGCTCCAGCAAGTAATAAGATTAGATAGTCTGCTGCTTGTATTCTAGCATCACGTAATCTTTGTTTACCAACCCTGGAAATGTCAACAACATAGAAATGAGAAAAACTTTGCAATCATTGTAGAAGCCTTCCACGAGACCAATAAGTGGATGATTATGAAAAGACACAAGATTTTCCCTGACAAGCCTTGAATAGAAAGTAAAATAAAATCATTTTGATTTGGGTTCTTTGTTCAGTAAAACTATCTTCAACTATGCAAGCAGGAGCTTCAATTTCACAATACACATTTTAACTCATATAACTCCATCCTCTTGACTCGTGTAGAAGAATCATAAATCCAGAACTTTTTCTGCTGATTAATATTTCTTACCTCCCAACAAAGTATCTGTACTGTGAGATTACTCCTGCAGTTTTCCGATGAGATAAATCCTTCGACCTCAAGAAATTGAGTCTTATCTTATCCCGATGCCTCTCAACATTGTTCCTCACATCTTGCCATATTTCACCAGCAAAAGATTGCTCCTCAGTTCCAACTCTAGGGGCATTAAGTCCAACAACTATACCTGCGCCTCCACTGGACAAAATGGCTCCAGCATCCTCCTTCATATCTGGAGGTATCGGATACCCATTGTGAATCATCCACCTGATTGGAAGGTCTTTATAGTTCACGCCGGAGCTTGTGCTTGGAGTCACAATGCCCTCTAAAATGTCAATAAAGTGATCTGGAGGGTTTACTCGCTCTGGCACATTTATGCCAATTCCTGCAAAGTATTCCTCAACTTTCTTCACCGAATCGTGATAGACAACTAGGCCCCCTTTTGCCAGCAGAATTAAGTCATCAAACATCCTGAACAGTGAGTAGCTGCACCCAAAAATGTTGTTCAGTTACCAGAAGAATTTTTCCTTTTTATTTATATAACAACACAAGAACAAGGCAGCCTAGAATTGAGACTTTCTTTTAAGAACGTTCCTAACGATAATTGCAGCTTCACTAGATATCCTTATGAACACTGCAAATCATAGACCTTCATGACCATGGTTATGCATGGTAATTTGATGATTCTTGCAGAAACTTGCCTCGGTTGATGAACCACCATGCAGATGTTAACCCCTTCCAGTGCTTCATGTCGAAGTGCTCTCAGGAGCAGCTGTGAGGATGCACTGTCCAGACCAGATGTCGGTTCATCTAGAATTAAAAGTGAAGGTTCCATCACCATTTCTAAGCCAACATTTACTCTCTTTCTCTGGCCTCCGGAGATGCCTCGCTTCTCGACTGTTCCAACCAGCGAATCTCGCACTGATTGCAACCCCAAGGACTCAATAACTCTCTCAACAACAAGCACTTTATCTGCCTTTGGCATCTTAGCAGGAAGTCTTCAGGTTTCACATGAAAATATAGAAAGAATTACCAGTTTAAGAGTATTGCCACCATAGCTAAGCATAAAATTAAGGTTCGATGCGGCAAAGTGGTATGAAAGATCATGTTCACATGTGAAAGATGGAAATTTTCCATCAACAATTCCCTGCATAATCCTAGTATAAGAAATGCAACATAATCGAAGAAACTTCTTAGCCCTTTTATTTTCCAAAATATGAGATGCGTAATAAGGTATGAAGAGTATGTTCTTGATCCAAGCTAAAACTCAATCTGATATGGGACCCAAGAATGACAAGCTCTTAGTTTCTTTTAATGATCTAAATTCTAGCAAAATTTTACAAGAATGTGTTTCTATAATGTATGTTGAAGGTATTCTTTTGAAGTAATAGTAGCAAATCAACTGAACCATACCTGCATTTTGCACTAAACCAGAGATTCTCTTCCACAGTCAAGTTTCCATGGACAATATCGTCTTGTGGCACAAAACCAGTAATTTTCTTGTACGAGTGGATTGATTCCTTCTTCCCATTGATCAGGATTACACCAGTAGTTGAGCAACCAATAGCTTTTCCAGCCAATGCAGATAGGAATGATGTTTTCCCAGCCCCTGATGGACCCATGACTGCCGCGATGCGCCCAGGCCTTAGTTTTCCAGTAACGCATCTTAAAAGATGCTTCTTTTTGCCTTTCAAAGTGAGGGTTAGGTCCTTAAATATTACTTCGATAAGTGGCCTTTTCCTAATTTCAGGATTAGTGGCCATCGAAATTACTCCAGAAAAGGTAAGATCTTTGTTCTGCTGTTCCTGAGCTCTCTCTTTCTCAAGTTGAGAATATGCATACTTAAAAATTTGGGTATGAGTATGCATATTTTTACCTTTCTCTATATTCCCTTTTTTATTCTTATACATGCTACCCACATCAGAATCTTCAAGATCATGAGAAAAACTATCTTCTTCAATTTCATGCTTTGTCCGCATGAGTTCGATATTCTCCCTCTTTCTTTGATTTGGTGGCAAAGTTGAATTCCTTGCATGATCAGCCGGCGAAAAATCATAAGCTTCATCGGGACTATCCTGATTTAAAATTTGGAACCGCTCGGCATCTGTTCTCCTGGAAAATGTCTGTGATAAATGAGATTGCAACCCACTCGCATGCTTCTTTGCAGCCTCTTTTGCAGCTTTCCATCTCTGACGTGCTTTGGCAGTCTCTCTTGCACTTCTTGCAGCTGCTTCCCTGGATTTAGCTAGCCTCCTTGCTCTAGTAGTGAGTAATTGGTCAGAACAATTGTAGATGATGAGTAGGAAAGTACTCAAGGCAGCCTGCATGAGCATAGCCAGAAACTTCAATGCCTAAATTGTTGGTTACAAATATAATGTCTTGGAAGAATTAAATATGTAATGACAAAACAACATCCAGCAAAAGTAAATGATCTGGAAATTGCAAAAGTGAATGGTTTGATAATGTTCGAGATGACACATTTCAGGAAAGAGAAGACATTATGATCAGACATCTGGCATTATCAAAAATACGAGAAGAGGAGATACTAAAAGATGCTTAAGATGTGTATAGAAACTTACAATAAGCATAACCCCATAAGCACGAATGTTTTGATTCACAGTGTTTGAATCACAAGAAACCAATTTGAAGCAAGCTGCCAAAGAATACGGATATCAAGAAGTGTGTAAAACCCACACACAACAAAATCGAAGTTCCAAATGCGGAATATTCAATTTCAAATGCTTAATTTCCCTTGATCAATTCACTTCCGTTAAAAACTTACGTTGCTCAGATGTGGATCCCAGCCGGCAATAGTGTCTGCGGTAATGTGAAAAAATGAAAGAAATAAGAAACAGGCCATAACTTGGATGGGAGATCGATATTGGAAAATGATAATACAGATAAATCAGATTCACATCCGATTGAAGGTAGAGAGCATCGTGGAGGTAAACCCAAAAAATGTAAATAAGCATTGGAATAAAATTAAATACCCACTACCACATGTGACTTCTTCCACTGTAGTTGGACAGGAAGATCCCGATGAACAGAAAATCTCCCTGCTCCTACCAACATCGGCCCAAATATTTGCTCCTCCACAAGTATGATTTGGCCTCCCTGGGGGTAGTTGGTAGGTATAGCTGCAAATTATAGTAGCATAAAGTTCTATTGGCACCTTGGGCAACATAAAAATGAAAATGAGAAAGACTGCTAACTAGGCTGAGCTTACGGTTCACATATGCCTGTCGATGCATTGAGTGTTGCGAGTGGGCAGTAAGCTCCAAGTGGGCAGGCTGTAAGAGTCAATAAAGATAAAGCTCATAAGTGGGAGAAGAATACTTTTCAATCACAGAATTTGTACAACCCAGGAAGTCATGAAACAAATTTAAATTGCATCATAAACGAGAAGCTAACTAATTTTATGTTCAGCAGAAGAATAAGGAACAGATATTGCATTTCTGTCTGCTGGCTTCCAGGATTGTCAAGAAGCTCAAACATATGAATGGTAAAGGACTATGTGTTTATACCATAGTTAATTCTATGGACATGCTTCCTGTGGGGAATAAAATTAGAGGTCAACATCATACTATCCCATTTCAATAACATAAGGAGAAACTACATGAACAGTCACTCAGGTATAAGTAAGAGGCCAGATGGTTGGAATTCCATCTTATGATAGTAAAATTTGCTAAAGATTGTGGGAGGCCTAGGACACTTACGGATCATGCATGTAAGACCATGAGGACAGAAGAATCCCTCACAGCAAGCCTGACAACTAACAGTCCTTGTGGGGATATCTCGTGCATTTTTCAGATCAACTGATTGATCTGTACCAACACTGCAAGCCCATCCAGGCTCACAACCAGAAATCCAGGTGGTGAGATTACAATTTTTGTTGGGCTTCAGATAATTACTGCTCACTGAAGTTTGAAATAGGTAATTGAAGTAGAACTTCAGTTCTGCTGCTGTACACAAACGGCCAGCAATATCTCCTGTTGCATCAAGGGAGAGCATCATGTCAGATGAGAACAAAAATTTGCGTTGACAGGAAAATGTCAGTAGATTCTTGGATCCAGCAACTAACTTGCAAAATGGAATGTTAATACCCTGTCATTGGACAAACATTGGTATTTAGAGCAATTTTTTCTATGTTACAAAATTATCTTCAACCGAGATGTGATAATCCAAAAGATGAAACTAGAAAACATCAGTTATTAGAGCAATCAAACTCAACTTAATAGCAATAGGTTTTCTAGATTAAGAATCACAAAAAAACAAGAAGCAATAGACTTGCCAAATTCTTGAGGGTAAAATAAATGATGTATACCTCTAGTCTGCTTAATGCAAGAGGATAAGAAGTCCAAATTAGATGAAAAATTGAAAGCTCTGTTCCAATCATCTGACCTGAAATATGGAGACATCGTGATGGGGTTAAATATAATCCGGTTACAGGTCGACCCAGTTATACCAAGAAAGATAATTTTGTTAAGAAAGAACATGGAAACAAACCGTCCCAACAGTCTACAAATCAACATCAGAACTTCTGCAATTTAGGGCAAGGAAACATTTTTCATCTGGTTAAACATACTTATCTAAGAACAGTGCACCTAAATTGAAGTAAACAAAGTCCATGACGCAGCATAGTAAAGCACAAGAATTGTCAAAAGTTTTAATTTGCTCAGAAAAAGCACGCGCAAAGTCACAGTTTTAATTTCTCCATAGAAATCCTACACCAGAAAAGATCCCAAGTTTAACTTTTCCCCATTTCTTATGATCCTCATTTGACAAACAGCAAGAAGAGCGAGCGAGAGAGTACTGACGGATTCTTAACGCAGAAGCTGGACCGGTTATTGAGCTCATACTGAAGACTGGTGGTGACATTTGAAATTCGGCCGTAGGCGAGTTGAGTAAGGAGGGGCAGAACAGCAGGGTTGGTGATATCTTGACACCGCACGAATCGCACACAGCTCAAAGCAAGAACACCCACCAACCAAAACGACACGGACTCGACGATCCCGAGCTTCTCCGAGCTCATCTTTCTTCTGGGGTTCCTGGGTCGGAGCACTGATCTCGAGACCAAGCAGCAGCGCAGAGCAAAAGGTACCCGAGATGGCGCAAGATTCAGCGCATTGGCGATGAGGGGCTGCAAGAACTGTCCAAGAAAGAGATGGGTTTCTGCAGAGGGAGCAGAAGATTCGTCCTTTTGCAAGAACTGTTCAGGAAAGAGATGGGTTTCTGCAGGGAAAGGAGAAAGCTTCGGCCTTTGTATTTGAACGCGTTCGCAAGTTGGCAGGAGCGTCCATGTGGAGCTTACGGGGGTCAAACTCCGGAGGAAGAAGCAAAGACAGGGAGAGAGACAGACAGAGCCGCGGCTGGATTGGTGGGATTCGTAGGGAGGACCACGTCGTCACCACGACGAGGGCTATTGGCCGGCGTTACAGACATATTTTGTCGGTGTGGACTTCCATCTTTCCTCATCTTTCCTTCGGTTTTTTGTCTACATTCATTTGTTTTCTCCAGTTAGCTTTCGCAAGTACAGATATTTTGAACTACTGGACAACCCTTTGGATATCGTTCGCATGCCATGAGGAATTCTTTCAGACCCATCATAGAGCAAAAATTCTCAATTCCACCGCGTTGGATTGACCAAAAACTGGGAAGTTTCGTGATATTAGCCATTTGATTCTAAAGCCTCCGGTATTTGAAAAGTCTTAGATTACCACCGCGAGTACAAAATCGTGAGGTCCATGGAACTAACGTTAACGAATTATTTATTGGCATTGATTTTCTGTGAGAAAGATGGAGAAATCATCGGAATAACGCCGTTCTTAAATAACCAATCTTAAAGTAACCACTAATCACGAACCGACACTTAGGATTTTCATATATAAGCTTCTGAAAACACCCAAGTTGGTGATTTCAGAGAAGAAAGAAACGGAAAGAAGCGACGTAAAAAAGAGTACTACAATGGGGTGGGCTCAAACTTTAATGACTTGGTAAACCCTAAAAAAAACCCCCATACAAACAGATATTTTTAACAAACTAATCTTGTATTAATTAACCTAAAAATGGAACGCGATCAGCCCGTTGACATGCGTTAAAGAATGCTTTGGAGTAATCTCTATTCGCATTGATTACGTCTTTTTTTTTTTTTTGGCATACCACATTGATTACGCCTGCATATATAGCATTCTCCCTATCTTTGCCCTTTGACTCTGCTCATCGCACGCAATCATTTTCACTTATAAATACGCCCTTCACTATCCACACACCTAACAAAAAAATGAAATCACATTTTGACCCCGCATCAATCTAACAAACGAGAGGAATTTTGCAAAGGGTTAATGAGATCCCTTTAAGCTCTATTTATTTTACTGAAAAAATAAATAATTTGAAAATCATTTTCTTAAATATCATCGCTTGTTTATATCTTTTGAAATAATCAATCAATCAAATTTCTTTACATTATCAAAATAATTTACATCTAACTAATTTTCGTGGACAATAAATATTTTTTTCATTCATTTTTGTAAGCGATACGGATAATCATATTTAGAAAATTATTTTTTAAATCATTCATTTTTCATAAAACAAGCGTATCCATAAATTTTCAAATTTTACAACACCTCCCGCTTTAAATTGTAAAGAAACGAATAGTGAATGGTTTAATATATACGATGGGCATTGTGAAAACCATGCGATTTCTTTTTCCAACTGGCGCAATCGACGGCGCAATCGTCTCCATACGTGAGCTTCCGCCTGTGGCGTGTCCTGTTGACGGGCCGTTTGCTGTTGCGAGGCACGATTCAACACAAAACTTTGCCATCACATTACACTCTTTTTTATTGATTTTCTGACCAGGGATGGATGGATGAATGGTTGAATCAAAACAAAACAAACCAAATATGAACCCCCGATTAATATAAATCAAAATGACATGAAGATTTAGTTGTTTTTGTAGAAGGATTATAACACGAGATCTCGTACTGACGAATGAGAATTAGGTGGCCCGACTATTTCCGGTGTTTCGGCACATGAACTTGTCCGTAAAGACTGATTAGAAATTTTTTGGTGCCAGTTCAAGGAATTGAACGAGCGACATCCCCCATTAAGAAGAAAGAGTCTCGCTCCATTGCAATTTGGTACTTTGCTTGGACAGATGCATTTGAATCTCCAGAGTTATCTCCCCTATCAATAATATAGAATACAGAAATCAAAGGTGGCTTTGCATATGGAGAAGTGTCACGGCATATGAAATTTGCGCATTGCAAAAAGAAATTTGCTAACGGGTGCCTCGAGACACTTGTGAAGTGATTTTCATGCATTAACTGTTCCAACAAATTGGGAAATCAGTACATTGGAAATTGGAACTTTTCTCC
Source organism: Eucalyptus sideroxylon (assembly GCA_014182405.2). Classification (NCBI taxonomy): domain Eukaryota; kingdom Viridiplantae; phylum Streptophyta; class Magnoliopsida; order Myrtales; family Myrtaceae; genus Eucalyptus; species Eucalyptus sideroxylon. Next base: position 57,526,814 of record CM024554.2, on the reverse strand, counting down.
TGTATGCTTAACCAATGCCCCAAGGACACTTGCTAACAAAATCCATAACAAAATTATCCCGTATCTTATGCCTATCATGAAATTCGTTGCATTAAGTAATGAAGCGCAAATATATATGATAACCAAAAAAGATAAAAAGGAAAAAAAAAGGACCTTGATGTACAAGTAAAGAATATTGACAGTAGCGATACCTGCAGCAGCACGCGCCATGTTTCGACCATTTTACACAGCAAAGAATTGCTATTCCGCGTGTATACCAACGCTCTAATTGCAAGTCTTCCTGCAAGATTGTATGCAGCCGAGTAGACAGGCTTGAGCTCATGGAACTCCACTTTCCGCCACAATTCTTCGACAATGTTCCAACTCCGGAAGGGAAGAAGAATTGAATAGGTTGCCTGATAATCTTGTTTCATGTTGTCTGCTTCATATCATGTGCAACGTGGAAGCTGATACCGTCCTTTAAATGGCCTACTGCTGTTGGGAGTAACCATTTTAGCACGTTTGGGCCAAGGACCTAAAACAAGGGAGAAGAGCTCCTCGATTACACTCAATCCTTTAATTGAATATTGATCAGATTGACAAAAATATAAACAGTCATTAAACAATGTGAGAGAGAGAGAGAGAGAGAGAGAGAGTACCGATGTCACGTTTCTGTAAACACCAAGGTTGAACGGATGACGATAGCTCTGCCCAGATTTTCTTGCCAGCCATTGCGCTCGTACTCCTTCATAATACTGATGAAGTGTACAGTGGCATAATTCTAAAATTCATTGGAAGGAGAACATAACTCTCTACATTGTATGCTAAAAAAAAAAAATGAACAAGTACCTCTATGGTTGTCATGTTATTGGCCATGAGGTAGATATGCCAGCACAACAAAGAAGCCAGTGTCATACTCAGGCCAAGCACAGGTACCCCACATGCAACCTGATGAAAGTATAATTTCTTGTTTAATTCCCCCAATCCTCATTGTGCGCAAGAAGAACTTCGCAAAGCAGAAACTACAACAATGGTCACAATGCGCACACACCAGAAAGAGCATGGAGCATCATAGAATGAGGTCCATTGTCTATTTATTGAACAATGCTAACAAAAAAACATTCTATCAAGTGCCAAAGAAAGTCACTATGGTCACAGTGCACATATATGGTTTATCTCATTGAGGCAGGGTCAAGAAAAATAATTACGTGTACTTATAGAAAAGAACAATAGTAAGAACCTTGTGTCACAGCACATACATAAACCAGCTTAGGATAAGGAGCTAATGTTTTTCACTGGAGAAGGAGATCTTACAACTATACATGAAATTTCATGTACCCCTCATCAACAGCAAGATAAATACACCATGTAGATGAAGATGAACTCCACCAACAAAACAAGGATCTAATTAAGCTCTGTTCAAATTGAGTCTTTATTGCGATGAACTGACTAATACTATTACTATCAATGCATAAACCGATGAAGCAGACAGCTTCTAACTTACATAAAGTCCCTTGGAGTGAGATTGTCCCCAAACTTCCCAGTCCTTTTGGAGAACAGATGCTATAAAGATGACCTAATCATACAGAAAGCATGGATGAGAATTTCAGGAAGGTTATTTCCATCAGTGATTGAGGAAGCCTATTTAATGGTCACATAATGAGGTGAAGTAGAATGTACCGCTGAATAGATGCTTGCTACAGTAGCAAAGAAGACAAGTATAAAAAAGGCCTTGTAGTTCCAGTAACCAACACAGTTGTTGATCCATCGACAGTGATGATCCTGCAGCCAAGGATTTGTTGAAAGGAACCAAAATTTGCAAAATATGATCACCTCTTAGAATCTGTAGAAATTTTTTGAAATGTCAAATATTTCTTAGTAGAAATTACACTATCCACTCTTACCATCCTCAAAACACACCTTCTGCAGGTTCGGCAATGATGACATCTTTGAGGCTTGAATGTAGAGCAAATCTCACATTTCCTTTGATGCGTAACCTATCAGTATTTGTTCATCTTTCAACAGGTTAGGACTACAGGTAACAATTTGTGCTGCTAAATAGATCAAAAGGAAAATCACCATTTTCTTCCATAAAAGATACAGTATTTTGCCGAAAAATTCATGAAAGTGGAGCTAATAAAACAGGGATATGGTTTATCATCTATCCACTGCAGGGACTCCAATGTATGCCGCATAAAATATCCCCATAACCAACCACATGAGCTCATGTATGACAGAGTCATGACGCATCATTTCCACAAATGACCCATTGCAAATCCTTTTTAAGTTTAAAACCCATCATCTCAAGATCCTCTTTTTAGAAAAATAGAGAAGACTTCATTGGCAAAGAAATTAAGAGGATATGGTTCCCTATACCAACTCGCTCTGAAGGGGAAGCAGCCCGATGCAAAAATCATGACAGCTCTAGATTAATTACCCTCCCCTCAGGGCATTCACACATTAAGTTTTACTAACTACTATACCAAAAGGGGAAAATACAGAGGCCATAGATCATGTATGCAGACTATTACTCTATGGCTGAATCAAATTTATAACCCTCCTTTATAAAATTTTTATGGATCATCTGAAGTTTTGAGTAATCGAAACTACAGGCACAAATAGTACAAACAGAGGGGAAAACCCCCTACCCTAGTTTAAGTTTTTGCGAGCGAGAGATACCAATGCTTTCAAAGTAGATGAATAAGCAGAACCAAAAAGGTTCAGAAATCATTATAAAGTCGACACAACTCAAACGAGACTGGTATGAGATCCTCCAAATGTCTGTTTCATGAGATTTCAAAGAGACAAAAAATAGATACTCTATCCATATCAGAACCTCAAAAGTAAGTTTTGCATCTCATCCATCCATGTTTCTTCTAAAACTAGGAAACTCGATCTAAGCTTGATATGAAACACATACACATCTATATACAACAAACGCATCCACATATATCTGCATGTAAAATATCTGAATATGTATGTACATATATCTTGCACTGGACGAACAAGGAAACATATCATCTCGTTGGGAAAAAGAGATTGACCTGACAGCAGCACTTGATCATTACCTCTCTAGAAAGATTGATTACACGATCATGCACATAATCAAGCAAACAAATAATGCCCTCAAAATGCCATAAAAAGGGAATACACAAAATAAAATTCTTTTAGAGAGTTCACAAGAATCGATCCCAGACCAAAGCCAAAACAAAACCTAATACAATGAGCTGTACAGGCATATAACCCCAATCCAATGGCAATGTTCACTTCCTATAAACCAATTCAAAATTTGAAATCTTATGGATCATCCAATGTGTAGCATAAGCATATACGCATCTGTATCTAGTACTCCATTCTTGAATATGCAGGACGCATAAGTCAAAAAGCTAATCTGCTCGACCAATTACCTCACTGAAACCGAACAACATACCCCAATAGCAACGACAACGTAAGCATCGAATTGACTTGTGAAATGGGTAAACTCGCGAACACGACAGAACTCACATTTCTCCTGAATTCTTGATCTGAGAGCTCCCTATCTTCGACATCAGGGACGTAAGAAGAAGGAACGCGTCCCGGGTCGGTGAGCACGCAGACGAAGAACGCGAAGAGACTGTAGAAAGCCAACAAGCTGAAGACCAAGGCGTGGAACGATCCGTCCGAGCTCCGCAAACCGACCCAATCTTCGATGGAAACGAACAAGGTGACGTAATAGACGAAACCCATCAGAAGAAACACGGCGAATATCGGAATCGAGAGGAATCTCTTCCACTCCATCGCGGGAAACGATGTTCGTCGGAAGATGAGCTCGAGTCGAAGAAATTCTTGAGTTTACTTCGCAACAGACGGAAGCGAGACGTTTGAACAGATGGGCGAGTAAAACCAGAAGCTGTTTTTTCACCTGTTTTCTTGGGCTTGAGCTTTGGCATTTGGGATGGGCTTGGGCCACAAATTAGCCCGTTGTTCTTGGACTGGGGCCCGGGGAGAGAACTTTGCATGGCTTTAGATTAACTGCTAATTAAAGAAGAATAATTGACAAAATACAACGCTATGCCAAAGCAGGGTTCACGAATTAATGAAGATTTAAAGCAAGGTGTTTGAGCACTGATCACTTGTTTAGATACGTACTACGTAGCAGAGCAGGGACGAGAGCAAGAACTATACGGTGGTAGCAAGTGATCTCCATGAAAACTATTCTGTGCTTAGATCATGACTTCCCAGGTATTGATAATTTATGTTTCTCGATTATATTTCCCGATGCTCCCTCCCACGTGCAAAGAGGCCTTAAAAAAGAACCACGACATGTACATTCCCATGTCTGTGGTACAATACAAATGTATTAAAATGTTAACTCTTGATCTGTCCTTTAATGTCATGATCGAGTTCAATTATCGATGTTCTTAAACGCTTTAAAGGAGCGAATATCGGGAGCAAAAGCCAGCGTGTGGACCATAACTTGTGGGACCGTGTGCAACTACAGCTATCGATCAGTCGAATTCTACAGGGCTCTCACGATCAATGGCCACGATCGATCTGATTTGAACGAGCAGATAAATGGTGAAGGGAAAGCAGAAGGTTTTTGTCTCATCACAAGCGACGTACACGGAAGTCGGTTCGATGCATCGACTAGGATCAATCATCAACCGAGAAGAAAACAAAGCAGCGGGGCGACAACGACAGTCTCTCGGTCGACCTGGTCGTGTGGTCCGAACACGAGACGCGAAAGCATCCGCGCCGCGGTTCATCGTTCTATTTTGGGAGCATCGTTCTTGAATAGGCGGCCAGAGAGATGGGATGGCGCGGGGAGATCTTCGGGGGTGGGGACCGTATCGTTCGACCTCGTACGTCCGTCCCCATAGTGCATCATTGCCCCTCTCGTGCGGACCCGCCCCTTTGATCGATCGATCGATTAGCCTTCCACGTTAATTAACCGAGTCGTTTCCATCTCGAGAAAAGTGGAAGCATTGTACGAGGGAGCGAAGGCCATGGAAGGGAGGGTGGGGGGAAAAGAATGGTAAATTCAGATGGGGACCTGAGATCTTTTGTCATAAAAGGCATACGTCGAGGTGAAAAGGAAAGAAAAGGCAAAAAAGATGAGGCCTCGAAGTCATCGAGCCAAAACTAGCGGTGTAGATTCAACGATATAATAGCAGTCGCAAACTAGTAATCTCAGACGCTGTCATATTTGACTGAGTGGCCGACAATGTATCTAACCTTGTTTGACAAAAGCGACATATATTAAATGCACCTATAATACGGTTGATTAATCTTTATGCTAATTACGCATGGCTGACAATTTAGGCGGAATATAAAAAAAACACATACATTGTGGGATGCAATCCAAGGAACTTGAGCAGTCTAAGCTCGAGAAGACAGACTTGATTGAGAGAGTAATCAAGTAGTGGACTGGGTTGTGAAGGTCCATTGAAATAAACTTTTATCAGTTAATTAAGTTATTTATCCCTCAACCTATCTTCTGAAAATGATGTGTTTTGAAGTCCATTCATTATCTATCCAAATTTTTACTTAAATGAAAATGTTACGAATGCTTTTTCAACCCAAAAAGAGATAGAGAGAGAGAGGGTTAATTAACAAGATAATTAATACGTATGGTCGATTGAAATGAAAACTGCTGTTTATACTATGCATCCTAAAGCAACCATTACAGACAATTAAGTCATCGGGACCAAATGCTTCTTGATGATGGTTCGATCAATCTGTCCTTCCTCCTAATGTAAAACCCTTCTCGTCTAAGGCCTACTTGTCCGAATGCATGGACATGGTAAGAGGATTCTGTCATGCTTGCTCTTCTTTTGTAGGGTTTCCAGAAAGGTAACAGTGGAGGGAAAAGAGAGAGTGATACCGCACAACTAGGACGAAGGCCAATCGATCGCAAATATTCTCTTGGAGATGAGCAGCTTCCGGTGAGGAGCCATGGAGATACAGCAGGAGAAGGCCGCTTTTTTCGCATCTGATGCCATATTCCATCCGTAAATAACTTTTTTCGCCTGCAATAGAAGACCTGCCGTTGAGTAATTTGACCCGAGAGAACACGGCATGAATTAATCTTACCACAATAACAAAAGCTACAGCCCCGACTTGTCAGTCTCGAGGAAGAAATTTCTCACAAACATCCTACTTTCTGGCGTGAACTGGACGGACTTGGACTCGACAAGGGAGAGGAAGAAGCTCAATCGAGGGTACTGGGCAAAAGAAGGTACTCCGATGATATGACAGCTAATCTCCTAACTACATCTGTGTAAATGAACAGCACACAGCGGACCAGAACACGGGAGACCAGATGCCAACGACCCAAAACCAGAACCACAAGAACGCACTCAGCACAACAGTAAAGAACGTTAAAACGGCCTTTGTTTTTTCCCCTTGAAAATCAAGATCGTTAAGCTAATTACATTCATAGCTACTTTAGGTTTAATAAGTCGACAGCGGCCTGGATAGAATAAGAAAACGATTAATCGATGAAACCACGAGGATGAAAATCTTCTATAGTCCTGACTCGAAAACCCTAACTCAAACTTTGTTAACAATAAGAGATAGCAGACGCTAAACCATTAATTTGCATAGTAGTAGTCTTGCATCCCAGTTAAAAGGCTGGTTTCCAGAACATCTCCAAATTTCACACGACGGTATATACATAGAGGATATTATAGTGCAAAAACATGAGGAAATCAATTATTGGAAGAGAACTAACTTTTCACATCATGCATACGAATATACACCGTCATGTGAAATCATTTTAGGAGGATCGATGAGACACAAAAAAGTAGATATCACATCCTCGAAAGGCCACGAGAACCATAGTTTCCACAAAAATCCACCCATGCACAATTCCTGAAAGTACACGGGAAAATATCTTCCTGTCTTACACTAATTCTCTGGTGTGATCTCTCAGTTGTACTCCATCATTGCCTTTTTCTTCCTCCCACCATGTGAAGTGTGGACCTCAAGCAAAGGGTGGAAATTTCATCTGTCACTTGCCACAAAAAGAGGACTTTTCTTCTTCTCCTCCTCCTTTCCCCCTGCACGAGAGCTAGTGCCTCCCAAAATATGCCATTGACGCAATAGTTGCATCTTAAATTTGTTTCTGAAATCCGTCGTTTTTCTAACCCCGTTCTCATTAAAAGAGGATTTTAATTAATTCTTCTAAGCTTCACCTTTCTAATATAAAAGAGTGGCATGTGATACTAATTAGCTCTTAGTTAAGGGTACTCTCAATGCAACATTGGCTAAGCGAGCTCAAATTAGATATACTTTTCAAGAAATCCAGCATATGCAATGAAAATCTTGTATGACATACAAATAATAAACACAACTCTAGAATTATAATGCATAAACTTTTGAGGGGCTAGTCCGAATAAGATATGTATTTTCCCCCTAAAAATTCAATCGAGAAATTAGATTGAAATAATCATGAACAAAAACCTCCTAATCTTGATAAATTAATGTTAACTGGCTCTGAAAAATGAGAGACATCGCAATTCAGTGCCAAGTTCCCTCTTCCTTTTGGCTTATCTTCTATGTTGGCGAACGATATCTCATTTATTTTTGTAGAAGACAGTTGCTAAATATTGTCTATATAATATCCTGTTACCACACTTAAGATCGATCTAAAGATATAGAAGTTGGCAGCTGCATTGCTGGAGGCAAAAGAAATAAGTCTTCTTCATAAAAAAAGATTAACTCATCCTTTTATGAAGATAATTCAATTTCAAAATACAAAATGTCATCCAAATTCCTATATGTGTGAGATCTTTCAATTCCTATCTACTAGCGAAAACAATCTTGTTTTGACAAAAATTTTAATGTGCTCAACAAACATTGCCGTCGATAGGAAGAAATGAAGCATCATATGGAATGGCTCCACCTTATAATATGTGGCGGAACAAGCCAATCGAATTTAATCAAGATGACAATCATGTTATTTTGCAATTCAAAACTCTATTTGGTCTATGCTTCAACCACTTGCAGTTGCAAGTCCTAAAAGCTGTAATTGAGCGCTCAAAACCACATTTTTCTCATCTTATATATGCATTCAATAGAAAAATCAAAAGTTTCGCTAAGGCACTGAATTTGCTTGACAGATTATGCACAACATGGGTTAATTAATCTAGGTTACTGCTCACAGATTACAAAGGATAGTAAGTATCTTACCCTTTATGCCAAGGAAACTTCAGGATCACTCGTTGGCTGAGCACTTCCTCCTTCTGCGTTTACGCAAGCTAGCTGCTTTGGCGTTGCTGCAATTAATTGGTGAATGTACAAGACATCCCACTAATTCAATTAATCACTTAGAAATGACAGGAGGAAAGAAATATATATGAACACGTCGTTACAGTCTAATAAGGCATTTTATATCCAGAGGATAAGAAAAGGCCCTGAAATTAGACATGTATACAATTCTTCAAATACTCAATAAGTTAACCTAGGGCCGTGGATAATGGGATACTAGTCATCGATTGCTGATGCAGCATCATCAAGATTCTCAATACTAAACCTCTGTCGGCAAAATTCATGTCTATGCCGTGAAATCGTGTGTGAATCTTGATGATGCTGCACCTGCAAACAAATGACTGTGAGCAGCTGCTTGCGGATCCTTTGACAAACCTTCTACAGTGAAATATTTGGCCCTCTGAAGATGGAAATAAAAGTTTGCCAAAAAAATGAGAGATAAAAACAAATGGAATAAGAGCAAAAGAAGAACAGGAAGAACTATGGTCCGGAGCATTGTCAAGACCAGGAAATTAAAAGGGAATAGCTTCAAAGATTCCTAATGTCAATGTCTTCGATGTTGTAAATAAGCCCTAGCTAATGAAAACTCCATCCCAAAACTTTTAGCAGGGAAAAATGGGGTAAAGTAAAAGGAAAAAAGGACAACAACAGATCAGTGGAAGAAAAGACATGGCAAAAAGATATGGCCGAGAATAAAATCCATGTGATAAAAGACACATCAATGGTGATTTCTAGCAAAGAATGATCTCTCTTTTCTTGGCCTCCATCGAGGGAAAAAAGATCCTGAGCAAGAAGAAGAATATCGAGGATGCTGCGGTGGCTGCCGTGGCGACGAAAGGGATGAAAGAGAGAACAGGAACATGGGAGGTGGCGGGCGAGATAAGGAGCATCAGCAGGGAGAGAGAGAGAGAGAGAGAGGAGAGGAGAGAGGAGGGAGGGAGGGAGGGGGAGGGGGAGGGAGGGAGAGAGGGAGAGAGGATGATGAGGACGGGGAATGAAGGGTGATGGTGAAGAAGAGTAAAGATACACAGTTCCTTATATACGCACAACTATGTCATTTTATGTTTTTCATTTTTCTTTTTTCCCTCTCTTGTTCTTGCATGAGGATACACAGGTTCATATATAAAGAGCATTTTTAATTTTGTTTACTAAGAATAAAAAACAAATTGCAACCTGAGCGAGACTTTTTCTTGACATTATCAACTTATGTACTTGATTATCCCCATGTGATTAAGAAAGTAAAGCTATCTTTTTTAGGGAAAAAAATAAAAAAAGATTTGCAACTGGATTATGGAAAACCAGCCTTGCTTTTCCTTCTGAATTTGGGAAGACGGCTACTGTACTAAATTGGAACGAAACTTCGTTATATATTTTGGGGAAATAGAAATTAAAAAAAAATATTTAAAAAATTGTGTGCATGGTCCACCAAGTTTAGTTCTCATTAGGGCATCTTCATGTTCATGATTTGTGTGGTCCAGTGTCTGCGCATTAGACTCTTGATTTTCCTTCACCTGCATTTCTCCTCCAATCACATACGTAATTGACAACGTGGAATTAAAAAAAAAAAAATGTGGCCAGCACGAAATGATGGGCTTTCATAAATTACCTCCATTGCCATGTAATGATGCAACAAATATACTCTGTTGTAACAAAACAAAAATGAAAAAGAGAACTGTCCCTTGAAATGATGACCTTTATGTGCAAAACCGGAATTTTTTAAGAATATTCACCCTATTGTATCAAAGCACGATGCAGCGAAAGGTCATTCCTTTCAGATTCCAAGCCCAAAGTACACCATTAAACAAATCCTCGTTGGAATTATGTCGGGCACTAATATTAAGAGATGAGATTAAGGGTGCGTTTATTTCGCGAAAATATATTATCTAAGAAATAATTTCATAAAAATAATAACTTTATCGTTTACAAAAATGAATAAAAGTAAAATACATTCATCATTTACGAAATTGTTTGGATATAAATTATTAACAATGATGAAAATATATGTTATTGATTAATTATTTTTAAGTAATACAAGAGATCATTTTTAAGAAAATATTTTTCAAAACATTTATTTTCTACGAAACAAACAAACCCTAATATCAAAATATAAGGAGAACTACTATCGCCCCTTATTCATGAAATCTAGTTCTTTGACAGCTACTTAGATCATTCATTTTTTATAATATGGTTCTCTTTTCCTCACATGGCCCATACAAATATATTAACCTAGTACAGTGAAAATATTAAAATTACGATACTATCTCTCATGAATCATGAAACAAAGTAAAAACAATATAATAAAATTCTTAAGGTGTAATTTAAGTTGTAACAAGATCTACACCAACAAGACATAGACAGGCAAACACTAACGAACGTAGTTCAGCAAAGCGGTTCAAAAATGAGGACGAAAACACGTCGAAACTCCACTTCAGAAAAGGTAAATTCGACGCAGGACACGCGAAGGGCCTAGAGTAAGTTTCCCAATAAGCATTCGTGGATCCATTCTGTCAAGATCAGAAGTTACAGGTTGATATAATTAGGATATGAAATTCGCCTTGTCAAACGTACGATCATTCAACTGCTTTGAAAGCTTTTCTAGCAATCATGTCAATATTGCTGTCAAACCTTCGTTGTCGAAATAATGGATTTGTATAAGGCGAGGGAGTTGATGAGATTGGCATATAGTTTGTCTTTTTTTAGGATGTGAGGATGGAAGTAGGACTTGCTCATGATTATCGTTTTGTCCAAGAGCAGCCTCCTCTGTTCCACCATTGATGTTCGACACGCTCGGCTGAGATTCATCGCAAAACCTATAAACGAAAGTCATCCGTACTTCTACCTAGATTTCCTCTTAGACATCATCGACTCATCATTCTGCCACCATGATCATATCAAGATCACAAAGTGTAATTAGCCCCCCAGAAGCCTCTTTGATTGCTTCCTAACCAAATGGACTGGTTATAAGATAGTGCCGATAAGAGCTATTCTTCACGGATCCTTTTCATTATTTAGATTCACAGTTGGTTTGAATGATCAGTATGTATGTTTCTTCCACTTGTCAATAATCTATCTGTGAATGTGTAGTTACTTACAATTTTTTTTTTTTTATATTTCTGGTTACTTTTTTTATCTATAAAACTCTTCAATAGGATGATCATATTAGGTTTCTCTCTCTTCCTCCTCCTTCTCTCTCTCTCTCTCTCTCTCTTTGAGAGCTAGATAAGTTAGAAATTAATCGAGCAATATCCTTAAAAAGCTTAGCAATATTTGCCATTTTAGATAAGAAGAAGATCATATTAGTCCATTTTCAAGTACTCTGGTGTATAGCCACTTCTATATTAGGGTTCTTTTTATCTAAAAGTTCAATGTTTTCATGATTGCGCAAGGGATTATCTCCGCTCACGCATTTATCAATGTTTTAATGGAATGACCACCGATGACTGAGTCTAAGTTCATGTTAATGACCCACAATTTGTCGCTATCAATTATTGAGATAATGTTTCCATTGTTAAAGAATTGTAATCATGGTGCATGATTAACAAAGAATAAAGACACGAGAAGCAAAAATATCAGGAGCTTCAAGCTTGTACGATCAAATCATCTAACGATAAGACAGGATCTCTCGCCATTTACAAAAAAAGTAACCATTAGGCTTCGTCTATTTTCTAACCTAGAGATTAGGTTACCCGTCATTCTAAATAAAAGCTATTTATGCTTGGTAAACATATCTATCATAAGTAAATGACTCTCATTCGAGGTAAATTGTTATATATTTAGTAAAAACATTCGTCGGTAGCAGAACACGCTATTTCTAATAATACCTCCTTCAGATTTCTTAAATTATTTTCAGTAACATATTTATCTTGTTTTGGCTTTTCTTACCTCGTTAATTTAAAAAAAAAAAAAAAAAAAAAAAAAATTGATCAATTATCGCTAGTATCACACTCGTAGCCGACCCTTGCTCATCGCCACGAGGGCAGCACGATCCACTCCACCAGCCAGTGAGGTTTGCATGCAATCCATGCCGTAGATAGGACAGGGGCCGCGTGATCCTCGCCCGCATTTGGAGAGGGATCATCCTGCCCTCCCAAGAGGACCCTTTGCCACTGCTTCAATGAGGGTCCTCAAGCCTGACAAAAGCTGCTGATGGTGCCACTACCCAACCACCTTCCCATTTCTCTACTTTTTTAAATATTTTACTTTAAAAAAATTATATAATTTGACTATTCAATTCATATTAATTAGAATGAAAAATTTTACCAAAATCAATCATTGATTGTTCATTTTTTTAAAACAATTTACTATAAAGAATGTGAAATGCTACGAAATAGGTGAAATTATCGGTAATGTCTATATTGTATACTACACATGATATTATTACATCCTCCTTTTGAAAAATGAAAGATTTTAGCAAAGGATGATGCCCAACTTACTTTTGACAAGATGGGAAGATCTGATCATCTGAGTGTAGGATACATGTCAAGAAATAATTGTTGGAACAATCAATCTATCAAACAAAAAGGACGAAAGGGTCAGAGAGATTCCTCCTTCAAGTCCCCACCACCTGACTCCATCGGAGATGGGGTCCGTCCGTACAACCCGATGTGGCTGCGTCCAACTTTTCCATCTGTTTTTTTCCTTCTTTTCCATTTCTTTCATCCTTTTTCCTTCTTTTTTTTTTTGAAATTTTATTTTTCGAGGTTCTCTCCTTTTCACTTCTTTCCAAAATGACAGCGACCGCACTTGCGTTTGGCGATTTCCCTCTTGCCATAATTCTCCAATGCAGTGGAGAAGGTCAGACACTACATAGTTTTTTTTTTCTGCTGATGAATTCGACCTGGTCTTTTTTTCTTCTTTGCGATTCAATCTTCATGTCATATTATGGTGCACAATACATCTTGGCCATCTCCTATTCATACTTTGCGTGGACACACCAACCATAAAATTAACTAGTTGACTACTTATTTATTATTCGACATAAAAAATTAATCTTATTTTAAAAAATGAGCACCTTTCAGTTTTGTTGACGTTCAAGAGAATATTAGAGAAGTAAATATCTGAGTTTCCTTGAAAGTATCCTTTTGAAGGTCTCCTGTATCATTGATTTATCCATTAATGATTATACATCTTTGTATTTGTTATTCATAGATTCTGCAATAAAAAAGTGGCGTGACGTGTAAGGGAAGATTTTTGGGCTACTTTAAACGTGTACGCGATGATGATTGGGGAAATCAAGATGAGACATGATTCGAGAGAGAAAGAAACAACTTGTTAACATCATTTATAGGTACACCACTCGCAAAGATGGTGCATTTCGAAGACGTCATTTCGACGAAGACTAGTCTATCACGTCATTGAGAATAAATGGATTCAATAGTCACCCAATTCTCTGTTCTCACTTCCTATAAGTGCATAGTTACCTAATTTTGATTCCATCCAATTGATCATAGAGAAAAACTCCTAACCCTCCTTTTTCTTCTTTTCTTTTGTCCATGGTTTCTATTTTCTCTAGAAATCAAACTCACTACTTTGAGAATTTCCTAAATAACGCAGGTGTCCTTTGGTTTGATTTTTATTTTTTGTTTTCATTTATATATAATAAAATCATTGTACTTGTTTTTCATGTATCTAAATGTTTCTCGATAAGAGAAATTTTTGATTATGTCAAATAATAAATGTATATTTATATTATTTCCATTAAACAATATTTCTCATGTGTGAATGCTAGTTAAGCCCCTTTTTCAATACTTAACATCTTTCATTCATGACATAGTTAAATAAATATTAATTAGCTGGAAGTAACAAAAGTAGCATTTATTTTTTCATAACTATTAATATTTATTAGATAATCTTAATTATTAAAAGAGGAACAATTTCAAAGATGTTAATAGGTCTTATGACATGAATCTTCACTTGAGACGAATCACCATTAACGGTAATGAGATATGTTGAATTTGTCATTCTATTCCTCACAAAAATTCCAAAGGCACAAAAAGCTCTCAGCAATTTTCACAAAAAGTCATTTTACGGTCATTTCCCTCTAATAATCTAAAATTTGATATTTCATTGTTCCGGTTGTGAAAAATCAATTTTCTTTTTCTTTCGGAATAATGAATTATATTTTCTTTAATAACCAATTTTATCCATAATCATCTAGACAGTATTTTTGGTATGGCAAACAAATTTCTTTTTTGGGCTTTAATATTATATATTTCTATATTGAATTTTCCTTTGAATTCAAAATTCTCTCGTGACAATTTACTTCTTTTTAATGTGTCAAATAGCAAAACAATCTCCGCCCCACTAGTAATCGCTTCATCCAAGTTGACTGACCTAATTTTAGCTCGAATCATAATCAACCAAAGTCTCCTCTCCGTCATTATAAAAATCATCATCGTTGAAGAAAACGATCTCCTGGTTCAAAGTCTTCCCCCTTTTCAGGGGAAAATTTAAAAGCTTTCAGCTTCTTACCAATCGTCATCAAGCTTTGACTTCTTGTTCATCATCTCATTTGATTCCACAGACATCTAGCTAGCCTCATAAAACTACATATAGCCCTTCTTTTTCTTCCACGGACATCTAAGGCCATGAAGAAATTATGCATGGTCCTAGTCCCTTGTCAAGACCAACCACTTCGATGGCTTCGCCATTTTTCAACTCAAGTAGTCAATGACCACTTTTCCTTTCCCTCCTCTCCAACTGCTCCCTTCAATCCTTCTACCGAGGCTACAAGCTTTGCCAATTCGCCCTTCTTCTCCACAAATTAAGATTATCCAAAATGGGTAATTACTGAACCCACCCGTTGCATCATCACCCATCGAGACGCTCCCAAGCCGTTCGCTACATTACCAAAGAGCCTTTTCCTTGTAACATGCAAAAGCACCGTCTATTTATTTGTATGCGAAAGTATAGTCGGTATATTTTATGCCAAAGCTGATGTACTTGGGTTGCAAACTTGCAAGATACTTGAATCAATAATTTGATGGTTCGGCATTGTACTCGGCTCCAAGAGACTTAAAAAGAGAAATACCCCACTCTTGTTGATCTGTTGCTGTCTTTTCGTTCATGGAGGAAAGCCTGCCCCACTCATGCCCAACAACCTTGTACAGCTTTAGTATCTCTTTGTAGATCCTTTAAGGCCCGCAAAATTCCTCCTCCTTTTCCATCGAGGAAATGACAATCTTCGACCTTGCAAATAGAGCTGTTCTGCATAGAAATCACTGGATACGAGGCGTTTCGTGGATTGGAAAAACAAAATATCGAAGGAAGGTATCTTCATTATGTCTTTTATATGAGGTGTCAGGAATTCTTTCAGCACTAGGCTAATTTTTTAGGGTATGCCGTGGCCTCCTCTTTCCACACACCCCGAACGATTTCTTTGAACATATAGGTCCATGTTCTTTGGGTGGCCTTGATCAAGAGAAATTCATGAGAGTATGTCAATTGCAACGACCTAGATGTTGGGCGAGGAAGATACATAACTATTGCTTGAGCAACCTCGTCACTAGGGTTTCCACACAATGTTCTCCTAATTAGATATAGTTGGCATCGTACAGGATTTCGAAATCCTTAAGATTGATTTACCTTTCTTCATTCGGTACATCGCAGGATTGTGAACCCTATTAGTCCAGTGCAATCAGCCAATGGTTGAGCGAAAGGCCTGTGGGCGACTTTAAAATCTCGTTCGATTATCATGAAGGGACACTAGAACTGAAATTAAGGATTATATTCTCTTTCGACCGCATCTCTGATTGGTGTCCATAAGCTACAAGCACGTCATCCTTACGCAAGCTCAATTAATGACGGCGACGTCCATGTTTATAGCTCACCAACCAATCAAAAGACTAGTCGAGGGAAGCTTCATCTAACCATTAACCAAGACAGGGGAGAACATCGATCTTTACGAAGAAACAAAAATCGAAACGAAAAAGGAAGGCGACTGATTGGCCAGTGCATACAGTCGAAAGAGAAAAAGCTCTCCGAGAGAGGGAGGTCTTATGCAGTGAAGGAGCAAGTGACAGCGCGATGAGCCACAAGATTGGAATAATCGCGCCGTCCTAATTAGTGGGTAAAGCAGTCATTAGAAGATTGATTAATTTTCTGGTCCTGGTCGAGCTGATAAGACAAAATACATGTCCGTCTTTCAAAGTTCGAATCGATGACAATATGGAGTTAGATCATGGATCTACATCTTCTCCTAAGCTCGTGCCCTATTGATCTCATCTAGTGTTCGTGAAGAATCTCCACATTGATTTATGAAATCACTTGATCGTGGCGCTGAAATATTTTAGTGTGCAACAGGCGATGGACACTCGGAAACATTCACCTATGGTTCCAGATCTTCATGTCTTTCTCGAATCTTAAGACAGTAACATAATCGAAAGACTATAAATCTTAAATTAATTTACACTTGTGGTGTCCTTGTTAAATTTTTCTACGACAATATTTTTGGGGGTGAAAAGGATATTTAATGAATTTAATCTGGGTACGGTCGATGTTTGGAATGTTGAGATTTGAGGAATCCTAGGTGAGTAAATGCACTTCCTCATTGGTAACTTCTAGTTACATGCATTAAAGGGTTATATCATCCTTTGGACATGTACGAGAGCTCCATCATATATTGTTCAATGACGATGCAAGCATCACTCGTATTCTCCTACTCACACAATGAACAACTATCAATTTTCACTTTTTTTTTTTTCCAACTAAATATTTCAAGGACGAGATTTCTTTGAAAAGATTGTTAGTCAGTGCATAGGAAACTGTTGTATCATCGATCACCTCCGAATAGTCAGTGCATAGGAAATTATCGGATCATCAATTACCTCCGAATCATCACGGCACATGATTCGCGGGAACGATGATGATCAGCTCATGTGATCGCCGACTTGCTGTCTGCCTCAATCTGACTCAACGGCACGTATTTGTAATCTTGTTGGCTCCAACCTGATTCGACAGTGGTGATTCAATGGACGATAAGAAATATTTTCCGTCGAGATAACATTGCGATCGAGTGCCCATTTCCGTCCTCGGTGGAAAAGCATCGAGCTCTCCTAATTATGGAGCGATAACTTTAATTAAGCTCCTTTCACCTCGATAATCAAGATGAGACCCCTCCTTTTTCGAGAGTCACGAATTGTTCTTCGCCCCATGCTTTGTTAAGAGTGGTTTATGTTCCTGATTGCTTTGGTTCCTTCGAAACAGTGGGCCATTAGCACTACATTATTGCCCTTAATCCGTACGTTAATGATACCTATGTTGAACCCGGGTTGGCTCCTTTTCGCGCCTTCGATTTATTCATTCGGTTCCCCTTATGTCTACACATACTTCGGTGTGTGGTTTAATATATATATTTTTTCAATAATTTATCTAATTTTTTGGTTAAACATATTCAATATAAATGATACATATGCTCCGATGTAATGTCGGATCAGATGTGTATAAAATAACACTCGATCCAGATATGCACACACATGAGTTCCATTATGGCTTGTGACTTTCCAGCTAGCTCGCATAATCAGTATGGGTTTCATTGTTCCCTTGTGAACAAGAATGATGTGACTAGTAATAAAGTGAGAAAATGGCACAAACGATCCCCAAATTTTGATTCGATATGCAATGTGGTCACTAAACTTTTAATTTTTTTAATTTTTTTTTTAATGAAGTCCATGAACACAAGAGCTACTCTCTAACATAAAGGAGCATTGTGAACTAATCAGGTGTGATCAGTCTAATCTGTGTAATAATTAGGAATTCCTCTTCCAACTCGTCCCAGAATGGGCGTTATGGCAAAGAACAAGAAGAAAACACAAGGAGAAATTTGTCCAATAGTAACAAATGGTGCCTCCACAGGTTGACATCCGATCCAACCTAGTAGTAAGCAATCCGCCAAAAGCAACCAAAATATTCCTTGATGAATGGGGCGAAAACTTGAACTAGTCCAATTTACATTAATAACATTGAACATTTTCATATAATTCGGGATTAGATTAAACATGTAGCAAACTTTCAATGGTTATATTTAATAAATTAAAAATCCATGGACAACAATGCACATTAAGCTAAATTCCGTGGATTACATTGAACAAATTAAAAATTCACAGACCACATTGCATATTGAGACAAATATTACATATTATTTGTGTAATTATCCCTAATAAAGCTCATAATTAAGAAGTATGCAAAAATATGCTTGAATTATTGCTTATTTATGCGAGTCCCGATTATCTCTTTTGTAAATGACCTGAATAGATAATATAGTATAGTTACACTGAGCAATAATCTATTGGTTTATTAATTTATTGTGCATATAGACGGTGGCCCGGAGGGGTTTGGAAGCTTTGGACTTCGCATTGGAAAATAGGTTTTATATAAGAGAAACTATTTATCTTCTGGCTCTTGGTTGGGGCCAACCGCAGTGACAGGTAAAAATTATATATATTTAGGCGTTGGTCCCGAGAGATTAAAGGACAAAAATGACTTGTACGAGACGGCGTCGTTTGCACGGTACTAGTGGAGAATATGTTTCCGTTGTATCTTATATTATATCCTCGCCATTTAAAAAATAGACGATGATGATCTCCCACCAAATTTACAGTCCAGGCCAACTAAGCAGATGCGGACAATGACTGAACGGTTACTTACCTTTTTTGTTCTTGTACGATGAAAATGTTTAGGTACACCTAATCTTAAAATCTTGAGCATGATATATATATAATATATATTAGTCGATGATTGTAAAGTATGAACGGGACAATTTCTGCGAATTTGTTGTGATTAAAGCGCATAAGTTCTCGACGATTATCTAGGCAGACGAATCTCACTATTTTCAAGAAGTGCGTGCTTCTCAATTTTGAAACAGTCCAGATCTCATCGTGATTTCTACATAACCAATTAAAGTGTAAGATTCCGTAACAAGGACACAATGGGATTCTTCACGCACACAACAGCGGGCCATATAGAAGATGAATGCATATCGTTTTTATCAAGAGAACAACGACATGAGAGTGAGATTTGTCATTAATTGCCTAGAGATATCTAATTAATATTATACCCATTTTCGTTTTACTTTTTTGCATTGGGAACCAATGTGTATATTTATATCTATTATTTGAAGATTATGAACGAGACGATCTTTATGAATTTGCTCTGACTAAAGTGCATAAGTTACGTGTCTCATTGATTATCTAAGCACACTGATCTCACAATTTTCACAAAAGAGTTTGCGCTTTCTAATTTCGAGGTGGTCAAGGTCTCATGCTCGCCTCCTGCATAATGTCTAATTAAAATGTAAGATCACATGGCAGGTATGCATCAGGATTCTTAATGTACGCTATTCACGTGCCAGATCGAATATTAATGCACTTGCTAAGATATATTGACTTATAATACTACCCAATTTTTTTTTAATTTACTTTTTCGATATCGAAAATAAGTATATTGTAGTCCATTAAAGGGTACGACCGATTCGAAAATTAGGTTTGTTAGTAGTGTAGGTGCACGGTGGTGATTCTATGAATCGTGCAATGAACAAACTTTAGTCACTTGGGCGACTCCTGCAAATGTTAGCCATTCCAATTTCAAGCAGGTTTGTACGAGGGTGATGACATCGGGAGCCTTCTTCAATCAGGTAGTCATTAATTCCACCATGAATAAGTGCCTAGTGTAAGCATATTTTTCGAATTTATGATAGCTTATCTTGAAACAATGGATTAACGCATAGTTCTAAAGGGAAATCCGGACTATGTTGCCATTAAATGCTTAACGAGATTCGAGTTTTTTTATGCTCACCCTAAACTAGCGTTCTTTTGCCAATCTGCCAATTAAGGCATTCTTTTATAAATTTTTAAAAATAAGTTGACGCTGTGTCGGTCACATGATCTTGCACTTTTCATGGAAAAGAATCATTCTGCCTAAACCCAAGATCCATATCAATGTTGGAAGGCGAGATGGGTTATTTATCGGTCAAAAGCAAGTTGCATGGACTTTCAGAGTTTGCTTATTTTATGATCTCTGTCATAACTAATTAAGCCATTAATAAGCTGAATTAATAATGTTCCTGGCGAAAAATCTAGGTAAAAAAAAAAAAAAAAAGCCAGTGGGCTGCAAAAGATTAAATTGGACCAAATCATTCTCACATACTTTAGGTTGTGAATGCGATGAAGCTCTATACAAACACAGAAAAGGCCCATCTCCATGAGGCGGCCCATATGATGAGTTCCCAAATCCAAACAATTAACATAGGATGTCATGTTTAGTCCGACGGAATTATTCATATTTGAATCGGGGAGCAATTTGATTTTTCTAATTAACTTAAGATATCGAAGCCCTTCGATTCGATTAATCCCACACGAATCCACAGAGGCTGCACTGTCGACCTCACGGATCAGATAAGGTTTCCACCCACAATTGGTTTTTATTAATGGAATGATTACAATCCAATTGCCTGATGCTATCTTATTTTAACATCACTTGAAGAAAATCTATCGGGTATGGAATAATAAGTTGTATTTAATCAACTTGGCTGGATCCAAGAGAAAGAAAATCGAATTCTACATGACTTAAAGAAAACCGACTAGAGTTTCCATCCCCTATTAAATTGCCAAAATTCAAATAAATAAAAAAAGCATTAAGCCATATTTCAAATCTGTCAAATCGATAAATAATCTGCTATAAATACATTGCTGGCAGATCGTGACAAACATTTAGGAAAAACGGTTTGTCTAACATGGTATTGGAGCAAAGGTTAATAGTTTGAATTCCAACACTTTCCTACTTTTTGTCCTGCCTATTATTCTGTTTTTTTTTTTTTTTAATCTTATTCCACTGGTTATTCCAGTAATATGGTTTTGTCCACAACCTATCTTGCGTGTGCAAGGGCCGGCTTAAGCGCAACGGAAGTAATAGTTTTAAGCAATGTGTTATAGACACATCGTCAGCCCATTTGCAAATAGTTCCATTGCATCAGCATTAGCAAACAACGTAGTTTGCATTTTCTAGCTGTCGCGAAATCCCGTGAAGAGAAGAGGCGATTAGGGGGACGTGACGAGGTGGTGGTGGCGGTGCTCGTAATTCTTCGTTGGCGGTCGTGTTAGATTTTATGACGTGGTGGTTGTGCGGCGTTGTGGTTGAATTATTGCCGATTTCCGCCTGACCAGAAGATTTTCTAGTTTGCGCGCCCATTTACTGCCCCCATCCAGGTCATCCCCTTCATCCAGAAACGTGACCCCGATTTGCTGACGTGGGTAGATTTTTCCACCTAATTGGCCGGTCAAACCGGTGAGCTACTCCCTCCCATGTGGCGGCATATCACTCGTCCACGCTAGCCATCGGTTGACTTCCGAGAGTTTGACCGGCTTTCTCCGGACAAACCCTTCCACATATTTTGCTCCATTATTGAAATTGAGGAAATTGATTCATAGGTTATAAACGCTCAATTTCAGGGTGCATGCTTTGACTTTCGGAAGGACGTAAAGTAATATCATGGGACGATAACGATGGGCACGAGTATCATCGCTTTGCAATAAGTCAAAAGGGTGAAGTGAAAAAAAGCTATCTCCACGATTTTGCTTTTTGGCTAGGGTTGAGTTGGCACCAGATCTGAAGCCTTGTGCTTCTCACGATCCTCTATTTAAAGGCATCTCTCCATCTTCATCCAACCTCCATACAATCTCAAGGTCATCTGCAAAAGAAAAGCAAAAGAAAAGACAGATATCACTATGTCTCGTGCCATTGCTCTCCTGTTCTTCCTCTTCCTCTTCCTCTTCCTCTTATCTTGTCCCACCCTGTTTGTGACTACCTCCATGGCTACCATGCGTCCGTTGAAACCTGCGCCTCCGGGCTACACAAGTTTCGACCCAAAAGGAAGCTCAACAAGCGTCGGTGGCGATGGCAGTCGGGGCGTCGAGAGTTGCTTGCCTAAAGGGCTTCGGCATACTTCCGCTCCTAGCCGATACATAAATTACCAACCCCTTGGGTCGTCCTCGGCCTGTTCTCCGAGCAATGACATCAAGAGCCCGTGAAGACTATCGAAGTGCAGTGTGGAGGCTGAAGTTTCTCACGTCAAGAAACCAGCATTCCTATCTATATGTTGTTGCATGTGATATGACCACTATGTAAGTAACATCTACAATAATGGAGGAAATGGACACACAGGTCATCTGATTACTCCGTGTGTGTGTGTATATGTGATCACATGTATGCAAAGTTTAGCTTGGAATCAAATGATATCGATGAAGCAATACAGTTGAGAATGCTTATTCACAGTTAATGAGGGTGAATGTCATGATTATGCCTACAAATGAGTAGTTAAATTTTATTTCAAAGACGAATAACCTACTTTCAACGGTCGTCACATGATCTAACGGTTTATATGAAGTGGGCTAATATAAGTCGTATTACTTAATAATCTTCCCTCTTTAAATCGCCTCTTGCAATAAGATATGTACAGAAACTAGCTACAAGGAGGAGGAGGAGGTGGTTGTGCAGGTTTCATACTTCAGGCTTGCCGTGAAAGAGAGAATTTTTTACCATTCATTTATAGACGATTAATGATTTTATTATACTTTTTTTTTTTTGGTCAAACTATTATTGTTTTGACTACTCTTTTGTTCATAATTTTCCTAGCTATAGCTGCTGAGCTGGGAATAATAAGATTATTATTCACCTATTTCCTTTAGTGAATCATCCTATGTAATACCCCATCAGCCCGACAGCACATGCACATAACCGTGTCTTTACCCTGATGTGTAATTATTATGACAATCATATTTGTTATAACAACGACTCAAAATCGACCTATAAACCCTATATGTAGCTAACAATTACTTTAGAAAAAATGTCCAAAAAATCCTAAATTTATTATACAGCAATAAATTTAATCATAAACTTTTCAAATGTATCAATTTAATCCTACATCTTTTGACGATTTGCCAATTTAGTCATAAACATCTGAAAGATTTGATAATTTAGATTTTCAATTAATTTTTCCTAGAATCACAAGCATGTTGCCATTCGTACTAGATAGGATGGCCAATGCTGATTAGATTATTATGTCAGTCATTTCTAACTAAAATTAGGTAGAAAAAATAAATTGGCATAATGGAAATTGCAAATCATTAAAAGATTTATAACTAAATTATGTTTAGAACTGAATTGGCTATCATGCAACACACTTAACATTTTTGAAAATGTTCTCCAAAATTATTCTAATTACAAGATAACTTCTAATAAATCTTTTTTTTTTGTCTAATTTAAGTAGCATTTTTTAAGGGTTGAATGTAGCTAGTTTATATAGAAGGAAAGATCAAACTAATGGTCTCTGAATTTTGGTCTAAGATGTAATTTGTTCGATGGGCTTATGAACTTTGGCTTAATATTCAATGTGATCCCTGAAATACTTATTAATAGTTTAGGAACCACATTGAACAAATTAAAAGTCTAGACTAGAGGCGACATTGTACATTGGGCCAAATTTTAGGAACCACATTAAACAAATTAAAATTTTAGAAATGCCATTACACATTGCATTTGGCGGTCAAGATAAAATTCATGATACGATCAAAATTTATCATATCTTGTGTTTGATGCCTACTCAAGATAGCATAAAGTCATATATATAGAGGATATAGACTGAATAAATTATCTCATGGGGAAGGTAAAATAAAGGCGAATAATATTTCTAATATCCATAATAGTAAAGTTTTTTTTCTCAAATAACACATTTCTTAAATTAAAAATTATAATTATATTTCAACATAAATAACATTTGAATTCTAATATAAGAAATTCAAAATAACAAAAAATAAAAATTCTTTTTTTTAATTTAATCTTTTTTTTATTTCTATATTCGAATTTAATTCTATCTTATATTATAAATTCAATATAGTATATATTTATTACATATTTTCGGTGTTTTAGTATTTTAGGCACATTAATATAATTTTCTATTGAATAAAATTTTATTAGAGAATGATGGAACGGGAAAAAAGAACTATAAAAAAAATTGATTAAAAAGAGATGAAAATAAAAAATAAAGTTCAAAAGAATATCGCGAGTGATTTTTACAATCTCCGTTTGTAAAAGTTGTAATTTATATAGGCATTTATGCTAAATAATATATATATATATATATATATATAATATGATGTAAATATATCCGATTTTATTATTGTAATCACCAAAAAATTGATTAAATATAGCAAAGTTCCTCAAATTTCATATCATATCATATTTAATCATATTCTGGTTAAAAATCCGGACAACCAAACATAGACCAAACGCAAAAGCAAGTCCTAGGGTGATGAACTATGAAGAAGATGGGGGGCTGAGCAAGCTTTGGCCCATTGGGCTTACGACTCTATAATGCTTGGATTTTATGGCCTATATTTCCCTATTTCTTTTTCCTCCTACGTCGCTGATTGAATGGAATTGTGGAGAATTTAGAACTTTGGAGTTCTAAATTCTCCACTACTTATAAAAGCGGTTAATAGCATAGTAAAGTTTTATTATAATCTGTAGTTAGTGCGCAGAAAGTTACTATTACTAGTAATTTTGACTCACAAAAATTTGTAAATATTCAATGCAAAAAAAGCCATTGCCTGAATTTCTTTATTTTTTTGGCCTATTTTCTCTTTTATGTACCACGGAATAAATTCAAGTTTTTTTTTTAACTCGGTTAATCTCACAGATGCATTCAAATCTTCTTATTTAAGCATATCAAGTATGGCTCCACCTAAAACATAAGGTGATTTTTACTAGTTTACACTTTATGGACTTTGATTTACTCAATTCTAAGCAAGCTTTTTGTTTTAATAAAAGGCCAACATTGTCTTTTCCATCTTTCCAGGAAAACTCCATAGGCAAAGATTTATGAGACTTCTGGCCAAAAGAAAAGATTTCATGAGTATGACCGACAAAAGACAAAAGATTTCACGAGACTTATAAATAGGTTTACGAGCTTATCTTATTTGGTAAAGAGAATCTCTCTCTCTCTCACTGGCTCTCTGTCTCTGTGGGCGACCAGAAACCACTCAAAATCAACAACTGGAGCTGCTCCACTCTCTTCCTTCACCAAACAGTCGCCGTCGTCGTCCGCATCATCAACATCATCGGTTCATCAAGAAAAGAAGAAGATGAAGAAGCAGCAAAACCCCAGTCTCTGCGACCCGCACGTCGGGGGCTCGTGCGGGTCGTTCAAGAGGAGATGCAGCCGGCTGGTGAAAGAGCAGAGGGCGCGCTTCTACATCCTCCGCCGCTGCGTCGCCATGCTCATCTGTTGGCACGACTGCGGCGACACTTGACCGTAGCTGGATCCGTACTGAATCCATTTTTGGTCCATTTGCTGCCATTTCGGAGTCAGGTGTTCGCGTATATACACACTCATATAATCAAGAAATGCAGCAAGCATAATTTTCCTTTTCCAGTCACCCGCAGAGAGAAGACTGTTGTAGTATATATGCATGTCATACTGGGAAACCCAGAAAATCAAGAGATATGTACATGATATATTAGTATATATTTGAATGAGCATGTCTCGAGTTCTTCTACTTTTACCATGAATGCATGATGAGTATCATTGGCTCGTTTCGAGTAATACAGATCTATATGCACGAGTTAGATGACCAACGGGAAACTTGTAATAACGTGGAATTATACTGAGAAATCACCGCTTTGATTCGAGATTTATGTCATCGGTTTTTAAGTCCCTATGTATAGAAAGATGCTTATGATAATTACATACAACAAGAAAAGATGAATTTGCAATACAAACCGGTCAGCGAAAAGTGCCATGTATGTAAAAATGCCATCAAGTCATACCAGCAGAACCGAGCATTGGATCCCCTGGTATGAATGAAGGAAGGACAGGAAGATGCTATATCTGTTCTCATTTTCATTATTCTCTTCTCAAAGACTTGGTTACAGTGAATCCATCTGAACCATTAATTTGACCCTCACCACGCTCGACACGGGATTCGTTGGATTTAATCAACTAGCTAGGCCATATAGATACGAACTCGATGCATCGGATCTGTACAGTAATTTTTTTCTGCTTTTTTTTGTCATACTATATTTCGTTTGTCCTTTAACACATATGCTTTCTGCACCTTCCATTTGTTTTATTTTTGGCTCAGCCTTTTTATCGTCAGATTTCGATTCCTCTTATTGATAAAATTTTCTTCAAGATCAACAATATAAATTTTAAAACTTAAATTTCTGCTCTTCATGTGCCGTAAATAATTCATAAATCCAAACCATCTGTGAAAAAGATCCTATTTTTTTTTTTTTGGGGGTCTGAGAAAAGGATCCACCTTCACACGTCCTTTCATGTAAAAGGTAACGTTTTCAAGCAGATGAAGAAATGCTATTCCAGGGCTGAGCAGACAGCAAGATATTTAGAACAGTGTGCATCGTACAAAATTTTAACACAGTGATCGATAGCGCATTTTCCATTTCTTCTTTTTCCTCCTAAAAAATTGTAACAATTGATTATTTTTCCTAAAAGGAAATTTCCAATGGCATGTAGTCATCATGTTATTTCAATCTTTTTTACAAAAAATAAAGAGAACGACATAATCAATGTTTTTGATGATTAATCTAAAAATGAAATAATGAATTGCCTCCATATAATTCCTTGCTAATTTTTTTTTCAATTACAGGACCTGACATGTAAGCCAATTGCGAGGAGAGAATTCAAAAGCTATTTTAAAATAAAGATTGTCTCAAACTAAAGTGTTCCATATAATAAAGGAGTGGTACCAAAGAACAGTATAAAAACAAAAATTTTGTTTGACTTGATTTAACTGTAATGTGGGGTCTTTGCTCAGTTAGGAAAAATAATCAATAATATTACACAAACATATGGTTCATAAAATAACTATACACATGCACAATTCTTTATTTCTTTTTTATTTCTTTTTGCGTTGCCTTTTCTCGGGGTAACCTAAGCGAGTCCTCTCATAATTATTTTCAAGTCAATCGTGTAAATTCTATTTGCTATATTTTGTATATAATTGTTGGGACAAAGCGAAAGGGGAAAGAAATGAAAGCAGTCGTATTTGGTGGGAAAGGGTAACTGGAGACTGCAAAAGCTAGCTAGATCGAGCACTTGTCAGATCGCAACAGTGTCGACCTTTGATTATTGCACCGATATAAAAAGGGGTAATAGTGACACTCGTGGGAAGTGTGATAAAAAATATATATATTTGGAACGATATTAAAAGACATCTCATGTTTTATTTAATGACTTATATTTCTCTACCCTCAAAAATTCCAAACTTACGCGATAATTTTACTTTGAATACCACTTTAAACATTTGCATTAATTATAGTTATGAAAATAACATTTGGTATTTTTGCTTAGGGTTAGGTGAATGGTATTCACTAAATATATATTATTGTTGATATTTTCTCAAAATTTATTGGCTTAACATTTATGTACACTATTGACACGGTTGCTTTTTTTTTTTCACATATTTGATTATATCCGAGTGAACTAATTTAGAGATTTATATCTTAGGTTCAACGGAATCTTTCTTGTTCTCTCTATGTGTTTGTATTTTTTTTTTTCTATTTTTTCGGAATGAAATATTAGCTGTAAGTAAACATTCAATCATCTAATAATTCCACATGCATGTGCCAATACAGTCCTATTAGATGTGGATCCTCATTAATTCAGGATAACTGTGGCCCCATGTTAAGTTACGTCAAAATGATTAAGGTCCACCTATTTCTAGGGGAAAGCGCTAAACCTAATCTTCTCACCCTTTCTCCCCCTGATTAAGGTGACGTTTGACGGTGCGCACGGGGGGAGTTGGTGGAAAGAAGCAGTAAAAGAGGAAAAGTAAAATAGCTATGGATGATTTAGAATGTCCTTACGCTGATCTGTAGGACTGGATAAGAGTGAAAATAGTGTAGGCCACATTTAGAGGACGGGATAAAAGTTGGGGATATGATAAACTTACCGCATCTTGTGTTTGGTTCTTATTCAAAATAGGGTAAGGTCGAACATAAGAAGAATATCATTTGGATAAAACATCTCATCTATGGACAGATAAATGTGGATGGAATTTATTTATTTATATAATATAAAAGTTATTTTTCTTGATTGATAGACTTCTTTAAAAAATGTGAATAATATAAACTTCTCACCCTCTCTCCCCCTGATTAAGGTGACGTTTGACGTTTGGCAGTGCGCACGGGGGGAGTTGGTGGAAAGAAGCAGTAAAAGAGGAAAAGTAAAATAGCTATCGATGATATTGAATGTCCTTACGCTGATCTGTAGGACTGGATAAGAGCGAAAATAGTGTAGGCCACATTTAGAGGACGGGATAAAAGTTGGGGATATGATAAACTTACCGCATCTTGTGTTTGGTTCTTATTCAAAATAGGGTAAGGTCGAACGTAAGAAGAATATCATTTGGATAAAATATCTCATATATGGACAAATAAATGTGGATGGAATTTATTTATTTATATAATATAAAAGTTATTTTTCTTGATTGATAGACTTCTTTAAAAAATGTGAATAATATAAACTTCTCACCCTCTCTCCCCCTGATTAAGGTGACGTTTGACGTTTGGCGGTGCGCACGGGGGGAGTTGGTGGAAAGAAGCAGTAAAAGAGGAAAAGTAAAATAGCTATTGATGATTTAGAATGTCCTTACGCTAATCTGTAGGACTGGATAAGAGCGGAAATAGTTTAGGCCACATTTAGAGGACTGGATAAAAGTTGGGGATATGATAAACTTATCGCATCTTGTGATTGGTTCTTATTCAAAATAGGATAAGGTCGAATGTAAGAAGGATATCACTTGGATAATATATCTCATATATGGACGGATAAATGTGGATAGAATTTATTTATGTATATAGTATAAAAGTTATTTTTCTTGATTAATAGACTTCTTAAAAAAAATGTAAATAATATAAACTTCCAATACAAAAAGAGAATTAGGAAACAAAACAAAATTAACGACAATTTTTTAATTTAATTTGTTTTTATTTTTATTTATATAATTGAATTTATTTCTATTATAATTATACATATATTTATTATATTTATTAAAGAAGGGGGAGATGAGGGATTCAAATCCCCACATTCTCAAAAGGGGTTAGAATGAGGACGATTTAATTTCAAATGTGGGTTTCAACTCTCACACCCTACAATGAAACAAGGCAAAAATCTGTGAATGAAAATTATAGTAGGAGTAGAGTAGGATTGACAAAAAAAAAAATATTTATATTTATTACATATTTTATGTATATTACTAGATTTTATTATTTCATAAAAAAAATATTAAAAAATGATGATGCAAGGGAATAATAAAAAGAAACGAGAGAGAGAGAGAGAGAGAGAGAGAGAGAGAGAGAGAAACAAAAAAAACAAAAAACAAGAGAGAGAGAGAGAAGTAAAAAAGTAAAGTTGGACAACCTAAATTTCATACAATAACTCAAACTTGAAAATGACGTTTCTTATTCTTGAAGGTAAGGGGTTCTAAAAGAAACCTTACCATCTCTTTCTCCTTTTGCTCTGTGGCTTTGGTGCGCGTTAAAGTTTCACGAATCCTATGTAATTATTTGGTTCACATCAAAGCTCCACTAAAACAATATGAGAACTATTAGAGAATCAAAGCGCTTTCTTATCTATAATTCTCTAGTTCAAGTCAAAGGTTCACAAAAGTATCAAATGAGTTGAAACTCATTTTCCTTTGTAATTCTCTAATTCACATTGAAACTCTGAGAAAGCAATAAGAGAGTCAAAGCACTATACTTAGAATCACGAGGGCAAATAATCACGATTTTTCTCATTTACTAGATTTGGCATTTAGGGGCCAATCTATATCATTAACATTGATGTCGTTGTAGCCCATTTACATTTCTTGTCATAGTCAAACTTGTGGTTATTGAATGCTGCAATGAACTCCATTACTACATATAAGGTTGAGATCATATGATAATCATGGATTGATTACTGGAGGCTATCTTTTATTTCTGCATTTGCGATTTCTTTAGGAATCGTGAAAAACTCTTACCGTTTTCATCTGTGCATTTTTTGGTCCATTTACACTAATATGTAGTTTCTATCAAATAACGAACATGATAAAATATGACAACAACTGTCTTACTTACTGTGATTCGCCAAGCAGCGAATGGAATAAAGCAAAATCTTTAAAATTTATATTTTATTTTATCAGGTCCAATCCCGACTAAAAATTCAAATGACGAAACGATTGGCACCAACATAGGAGGAAGCGGAATAATTGCGACACAACAAAACACAAACACACATTCACAACACCATGAGTCGAGCACAAAGACCTCGTAGTGTCATTATCAAACTTTCCTCCTTTGTTGGTTTGCCCTTTTTTATGGTGTTAGCCTTGTTCATCCGTGCATGCATATTTGAGATGGGCATCCTATCATTCCTCCCCGACCTGTAGGGCCAGATTGAAGGCGTTGCCACGCGCAAAGTGAGAGGAGGTTGTGGGTGAAATGAATACACCTTAACAAGGGACAAAGGAGGCCGCGGCTCTCTTTTTCTCTCGTTGCGCAAAAGAGGGGAAAGCAACTCATCATTCTCTCTCTCACATGGCAAACCCCATGGGCGTGTACCCCTTCGAAATGCTAAGGTCCCTTTCTCACCCACACCACATAGCCCATCAACCCTCTTTTAGTCATGTCACCCGTTGCTATCGTGTGACGATCTACCAAGCAACTTGCAAGGAAGTCGCTGGCCAGAATGCTAATTCAGACATTTCTATTGTATGAAGCTATCCACTCAGTCCTAAATAAAAAAAAAAAAAAAAAAATTATACAAACTATCCACATCAATAATTTCTAATTAAAATTGATCGAAATTATTATATTAACAAACTGTCAAAAGGTTTTAGAACTAGATTGAACAAATTTAAAAGTTTATGATTAAATTGGTATCCGTATAATAGATTTAGGACTTTCTTTATAATTTTCCCCACTCATTGTTACCAAGGGATAATCCACCAAAGAACTTGCAAGGAAAAATGTCATAGAAGAGTTATTTACATGGATGAAGTGATGGATAAAACCAATCAAGATATCCCAAATTTGTGTTGTGATTAAAATTAAAGAATTTTAACTATTTTTTTTTAATATTTTTGTGGTCTCTCCATAGTGACGGCCTCATCAACGTACTAGTGTGAGAAATTAAATGCAAAGAATTAAATGCGATGGATAAGAGTTGGATGCGGTCGTACTCATTGAAAGGTAGTAACCCGTGATAAATAGCGATATCATTGTATTTTGAAGCATCAATCTATTATTTGAATTGTGATCCCACTTATTATAAGTTGTGAAAAAGGTTCTATGAATTAATATCATTGCATGAAAGCTTGTTTCGATATAGAATTATCATTTTGCTATTGAACTTTTAACTATGGTCGAGTCTTAGGCTCTGTTTATTTTGCAAAAAATAAATTAATCACTTATGTTACTAAAATAAATGAACAAAAAATATCTTCATTGTCCCCGAATATATTTAGATATAAATTATTATTGATTCTGAAAATATTTTTCATTAGCTAATTACTTCCAGTGATGCAAGTGATTATATTTAGATAAATATTTACCAAAACATTTATTTTTCGCAAAATAAATGGAGAATTAAATTTATGTGGCCAGACAACTCGGTGTAAGCCAAGATGGCCATTGGCGGGCATGGAATGGATGGATCCACTGGTGAGCTCGTGATGGATGAAATCACTACAGGCGTATGTGTCCATAAATATCTTGTCAAAGTCTCTCTCGATTCGATTCGATTCGATTCGGAGAAGAAAACAAAAGAAGAAGATTCAATCCAATTACACCGATCGGATCTCGTTTGTGGATCTCTTTATGGCTCAATCGGCCACGTCCGATTTTGTTCTTAGATATTTATATTGATTTTGGCCTTGTTGATAAATTTCACCATGACTTGACCGACATGATCAGTAAATATTCTTGGTTTTAGACCTTTCCTTCCATTCATGTAATAATTTGATGATTTATCGGATCGGTTTCCATATCGCGATTGAGAAATCAACAATCACTTCACTTAGACAAATTAATCGACAAAAATATGCTTTCACTATTTATAATACTACACACTTAAATGTTTTTTATTAGTGACGATGATGTTTTATATTAACCCATTTTTTCTGAGTGATATGAATGATCACATATTGGGAAAAATCTTTTAGAAATATTGACTTTTCTTGAAAACAAACGGAGCTCAAAAATAAAATAAGTTACCACCCGTGGTGGTGGCGTAGGTGGTTGGGCAAGGGTACTTTTCACGAGAGGTCCCGAGTTCGATCCACGGCGTCGTCGTTGCTTAAGTCTTGCCATGTGCTTAAGTGGGTTGTCGGGGTGGTGGGTCCTCCCGCTTACGCAGCCCCCCCCTGGGTTTACTCCTCCATTTAGCCGCCGTGTGGGGGTTCCTGGGTCCACCAAAAAAAAAATAAAAAATAAAATAAAATAAAATAAAATAAGTCAATCAATTTTAGAAATATAATGAAATGTTTGTCTCCTTTCTATGGGGGAAATTGTCCCAAAAGTTCTAAACCTATTTTGTGATAATCAATTTAGTCTTAAATATTTTAAATAACTTAATTTGATCTTAAACATTTTGACAACTTATCAATTCCATGCTCTACATTTATTTATATCAATCTAGTCCTAAATCTTTTAATCATTTGCCACCTTAATCTTAAATCTTTTAAAGATTCGTAAATTTAATAAAACTAGCCAATTTAGATTGGAAATAGTTGACGTGGCAAAACCAAAGCCGACTATACCACTAGATCCCCATATAGCTATTTCCACCAAAATTAATTGAAATGATTAAATTGACAAATTGTTAAAAAGATCCAGAACTAAATTGGCAAGTCACTAAAAATTTTAGGACTAGATTGATACAATTAAAAGATATGTGATCAAATTGGCGAGTTGTCCAAAGGACTAAATTGATTGCTGGATCATTTCCTCTCTCTCCGTGTTGTTGGAGCTTTATTAGGCCCTGCATGGTAATGTTTCTGTTCATTTTCTGTTCCCGGGAACAAAAACAAAAAAAAGTGTTTCTGTTTCGGGGAACGGTTTTTGAACAAAAGAACGCGTTTGGTAACGTTTGTTCTAGGAATAAAAATGAATAGAAACACGTCTGTAAATTTTATTCTTTTTTTGTTTCTTTTAATTTTTTAATATTTTTATTTTATTTTCCATTTTTTCCTTTCTTTTTATTTTTTTCTTCTTTCGGCCGATCGCCGGCCTCGATGACCGGCCGACGGGGCCAGGCGGCCTCGCCCGATCTGGGCCAACTCGAGCTCACCCGGCCAAGGCGAGGCTCGGTGTCGTCGGCGCGGGCGAGGCCGAGCCTTGCGCCCTGTCGTCGGAGCCGAGCACCTATGCCTCGAAGCCCACAGCTCGACGCCGTCCCGATCTCACCACACCATTCACGACGCCGTCCGCTAGTCTTTGCCCACATCGCCTCGTGTCGATCCGCAACCTCTAGTGTCGCGCCACCGTCGCACCGTCCTCCGGAGCCCCTCACCGAAACCCTAGCCGAAGATCTCCCCTCGAGCGAGGCCGAGCCTCGCCTTGGCTGGGCGAGCTCAGCCTCGCCGGCGCGGGTGAGGCTCAGCCTCGCCAGCGTTTGGCGATGCTTCGGCGAGGTCGCCGACCCTCGATGGCATCGCCGACCCTCAATGGCCGATCACCGACCATGGCCGAGGCCGGCAACCGGCCAAAGAAAAAAGAAGAAGAAAAGAGAAGAGAGAGAAGAAGAAAACGTTTCTTTTTGGCTTTGAATAAGTGTTTCTTTTCTCCGTAAGAACTTTTTGTGTTTTTTTTTTTTCTTCAATTTTGTTCTAAACAAAAAAAAAAAAAAAAAACCGCAACCAAACACGTTTATGTTCCTTTTTTG
Organism: Eucalyptus sideroxylon; assembly: GCA_014182405.2. NCBI lineage: Eukaryota > Viridiplantae > Streptophyta > Magnoliopsida > Myrtales > Myrtaceae > Eucalyptus > Eucalyptus sideroxylon. Next base: position 57,492,652 of record CM024554.2, on the reverse strand, counting down.
TTCCCGGGAACAAAAAAAGTACAAAAGTATTACAGAAACATTTTTTTTGGAACGTTTCTATGCAGGGCCTTAGTGACTCTAGCAAACTCTAAATTCTACATTTATTATGTATATATTTTGCAAAAAGTACACGATTTCAAAAACATTTTTTTTACGTGCACGTGCGAACCGTTCAAAGTTTGAATGAGTGGCCAACTCCAAAAACATCATCATTCTCCTTCGCGACAAATAATGTTGACTGGCGCTCGTCCTCCATAAGTTTTGTAATAATAGAACATGTACTAAGAATCAAGCAAGAAAATAATGAAAAAGGAGAAAGTGGTTGGCGATTGGAAAATAGCTGGAGATGTGAAAGGCATCTAACCAAAGAGATAAGATAAGCTTTCTCTTCGTGTTCTTGTGTTCCAACCATGATTGACACGACCCCATAAAATCTTTCATTTCAACACCACCATCATCCCACGTTAAACAAATATTTGGAATTCCATCAAAATCTGCACATTGCCCCCTTCACATCTATCATTCCGATTGGAAACACGACTTCTCAAATGACAACCAATCCTATCACGAATCCGAAAAATGAACTACGGAGCATAGCATTGTCTATGTAATCACATTGATTTACATTTAAAATTGCGCTGCGCAGGTGTTTTAATCGATACGTAACAGGCGAGCAAAGGATGGTAAGATTTCTATTTCCCTCGTATTTCTCGAGCCACAGAAAGAAAGGAAAATTCCAAATTCTAATCCCATCACGTGTGAGCGAGACTCGTTGATTTTTGCTTTTTGGGGGGTCCGGTTCTCTCTAGAAAAGACTCCATTGCGGTGGCGGAGAGCACACGAACGTAGTCGAGGGGATCGGGTTTCTGTGCAGATAAAGAGAAAAAGGAAAGCGAAAGAGAAGAGAGAGAGAGTGAAACAGCGACATTAGACATGACCTACGTTGGACCAGTTCCAAAGTCTCATGACTTCAGGTGGGCTTGTCTCCTGGGAAGTTGGTTAGTCTTATCACAACTCCGAGTATCGCCCGAACATGTCACCTTTCTGTCCACCTCATTCTCATGTTCAAACCTCAAAGAAAAAGAAATATAGATATAAATAACTTGAGTTTTCTGAAATCATGCGCTGAAGAGTGCAATTTCAAAACTAACCTTGTATCCACTAGCTCAATGGTCACTATTCTCGTCCAAGAAAAGAAAAATGGGAAGTTTGAATTCTCACTTTCTCAAGGGATTAAGGTGAGGGCAATTTAATATTAAATGCGGTTTTTAACTCCGAATAAGGTGAAAGTCTGAGAGTGAAAATTAGAGTAAGAAAGTAAAATAAAATCGACAAAAAAAAAAAAAAAAAAAAACCTTGTACATTTTGATACTCTTCTAGTAACAAATTATTTGAAAAAAAAAATAACATAAATAATATCTAAATTTTGGCCTAATATACAATAATTCATGAATTTTTAATTTGTTAAATACGATACATGAATTTTTCATTTAATATGTGATATCGTCTCTAAATTTTTAATTTATCTAATATGGTTTTTCAACTTTTAATACATATTCAATTTAGTTCTTAGATTATAAAAAAATGTTTAATATTATCATTGTATTAATTCAAATTAATAAATAATATTGAATATTGAATATAATTTATGGATAAAATTGAACGCATATCAAAAGTTTATAAACAACATTGAGCTATTAAAAGTTTAGGAAGACATTTCACATTGAGTTAAAGTTCAATAAAATCAAATTAAATAAATTAAGAGTTTGGAGACTATTGCGCCCGTTTGGTTCGGCTTTGTGGAAATACCATCAAGAGAATGCAAATACCTTTGAGATAAATGGGTTTTTGAAATGTTAGACTGTTTGATAAACTATAACTGAAAAGTGTTTTAGGAAAATGCAAAACTTGTTTGGTAAACATCTATTTGGAAAGCCCTTTAATGTAACTAAATTAAGTTTTTTAGTTTTAGTATTTTTAAAATTATAAAAAGAAACAGTGACTATATTATCTTTTACATTTTCATGTTGAAAGTAATGTAAAAGATATATATTAGTAAATTTATTTAAAAATTATATTAAAAGAATTTGATTATAGATTAGACGCAAAACTCAACTTTTGGCCTAGGATTCTTTTAGGTTTGTTTTCAACTTTGAATATTTTTTTTTTATTATTGTAGTATTAATCATCTTCGTTAATTAATTATCATTCTAGTGTTGTTAAAAGATAAAAATGACAAAAGAAAAAGGCGAACCCAACATTTGCAAAGAGTTTTTATTATTTTTTTAAAATATAAAAATAAAATCCGATGAAACTCCAAAGTTCAAGAACCACTTATATAATTATCCCATTATTCATATTGTAAATTTCAAAATGAACGATCTCATATGTGTAACAAGAATGCATATTTTATCCCATTATTCATAGGTAAAATTCAATATGAATGATCTCATATGCATATTTTATTGATCTGATCGCACCTCCACGCCCTGAAGTCTTAGTTTCGGGACGTGATCTCGAGTGTCGACACTAAAACTCGTTTCATCTCGTTTTGGGTGAGGGCAGAATTTTGGAATGGATAAGGGAAGAGGGGCCAAAATGCAAAGGGAAAAAAAAACATGAAGTTGGAAATACTTTTGATTTTTCCATTGAGCTAGCTTTGATACGGCCCATCTCCAAAGTCCAAAACAAACTTCCCGTTCTTAGCCCATTTTGAATTTCGAGTGCATTAACCATCTCCGACTTATGGGCTGTTCGTGGCCCATGGGCCTGCATGAATCGAGCCTTTCTCATGTGGGGTTTCATCGTGATAAGCCTAATTTAACTTGCACCGTGGATCTCCAAATAGTGGACTCGCGTGGTTCGTCCCCTGAAGCTCATCGCTCTAAATTCTTCAAGCAGCTAGCTATCTCTGCTTTTTGGTATTTTATTCATTCGTTAATCATCAAAACCATTCATAATCAAGAAATCAAACTTAATCACACCCTTCTTCCATGTAGCCCCACAATTTTTAGGTGTCTTTAACTTTCATTTCATTAACGATCCATTTTTCTTGATAAAAGTATTAAGAATGCATTTAATTTGGCTTCACCAAGAGGCTGTGAGCCTCAGAAGCTTTTCGAAAAAAAATAAAAATCGAGATGTCTGGCAAATACATTCTAGCCTTCTAGGCCACCATGAGAAAATGCAGAGTTATTTCCTCAAAATCGAGTCAAATGCATCGTAAACATATCTTGGACTATGCTCAAAACGGGAAAAGAAGAGGATAAAATCTGAGGTCCGACGCTAAAACGACCTGTCGTCGCGGGGAAGTGATCCCGTAGCGTCGACCACGCCAACTACCTTTCATTCGTGCCCGTCGATACTCCAACGAACTCCAGTCCTCCTTCCCCCTCTCCGTCTCGCTCGCGCTCGCCGCACGCCGGCCTTCGATTTCGACCCGCGGCTCTCTCGAGCTCCCACGCGTCCGCCGATCCGAGCGTCCGCCGGATTCACCTCGTCGGAGCCGCCATGGGTTGCTCCTCTCGCTTCCAGGTAATCCCCGGTCCCCGGCCCCGCGCGCGTTCCTCGCGGACGGTCCCGTCGGCGGCGAGCCGTATCGAGTTCGAGCTCCGGTCGAGCCGCGTCCTTCCTCCGCCTGCGCGGATACCGTTGGCTGTCTCGGGAAGTTCTCCCGCGTTTTTGGAGTCGCGTGTGTTCTTGTATATGTTGGCAGTAGTCGAGTGTGTGGATCGGGGCTAGGGTTTGGCGAATTCGATGGGTGGAATTGTTTGCGCGGTAGCTGCGAGGTTGGGGATTTGATGAACGCCTCTAGTTAGTGAATCGGCTCTGTGCTTGATTGGCTCGACGTTCGGGTTATTGCAGATAGGGCTTCTGGGAGATTGGGCGGGCTCAATTCGGAGAACGGTGCAGTGAACGACGCGAAGAACCTGCGTGTTAAGGTGCGGTTGCAACATGCGATCATTTCTTTCTTTCTTTCTTGTCTGGTTGTTCTGCTGGTATGGAATCTTATTTCTAGGTGGCACTTGGTGTGATTGAGGTGATGACCTCGATTGGTTAGAAGTCTCCTGCGTAGTTGGATTATGGTGGCGTGATATGTAACATCCTCATAAGTCATTGCTGCTTTATTCGCTTCATATTTTAGCATTTTCTTGATTCCTCGCAATCATGCTAATACCATCCTTGTTTGGGGTATCCATTCGCAATGCAGTATGTTGATATCATGAAGGCATCTAACATATCTTATCCAGACGCAACATTAGTTCATGAAAGAAGTGCATAGCGACATCAAGGCTATGTCAGTTTAGTAGTTAGTTTCAGTGTTGACAAGCCATCTCGAGTCATTAAGTTTATAAAGTCTGTCAGCTGTTGTGGTCTTAAACTATCGTGACCATGTAAATGGGAATCTACATTACCTTTAAGATGTAAATTCTACATGTTAGCTGGCACAGAGCAATCTCTGTTCCTGCATCACATACACAATCGCAGAGATACCATTTCGCTAAGTAGTCCTCTAATGCCATTTAGTCCTTGGAGTAGAATTAGGAAAGGCAGTCTTATATGTGACTTTACTGAATACTGACTACAGTTGATCTTACTAAGCTATTCCAATCTACTAAAATCTTTTTTCTCTGGATTGTTCATCTATGGGATCGTTTGTCACGACCATAACAACAAGCTAAGCCTTGTCCCACTATGTGGAATTGGCTACCCAAATCTTTTACCCCTTTTACTCTACTTTGTTAGTCTTTTCTCTGGATCAAGTCTTCATGTCCTTGTTCCCCTGTACAAGTTTCTTTCAAACTAATGTTGTCCAATATAACACTTCTACCAATAACTTTGGACTCTACCAATGATAAGAGAAGATCTCCATATTTCTGAGCACTGTACTTTACATTACTTGAACAAATTTTCTGATTGAATCATACCAATTCTCCCAGTTGCAAATATATCTTGAGGGGAAATGGTAGAATCTGATTCCTCTTATTTTCCCTCTTCCCCCCCACCCAAAAAAGAACATAGATGTGCTGTTAAAAAACTCCAACAACTCCAGAAAGAGGGCATAGACATGGTATGCATGTGAGTTGCACTATGTGTTTCTATAATTTGGGAAGCTCACAATAGCATTTATGTTCAGTGCTGCGATATATAGCCTTCAACCAATCCTGATGTTGTTAACCTCCTTATCATGTCTGCAGCTTGTACTGCTAGGGGATTCTGGTGTTGGGAAAAGTTGCATTGTACTTCGCTTTGTCCGTGGTCAGTTTGATCCGACATCTAAGGCAAGGAATTCCATGCTTTTCATAATTTTCCATTTCAGTTGGTTCAGGCTTTGGGCAATTTCATTCTTTATTTTATTGGAGTTCCTAATTCTGTTCTTAACCATTTACCTTGATTTCTGAAATTTTGATTTGTAATAGTCAGGTTTTTGGGGTCTTATTTGCAGGTAACTATTGGAGCATCATTCCTGTCACAGACCATAGCTTTGCAAGATTCTACAACAGTTAAGTTTGAAATATGGGACACTGCTGGTCAAGAGAGGTATTAAATTGTGCAACATATGTTTTCTTTTGAATTTTCATATTTTAAGAAGTGGGGTGACGGAAACTTCCTTCAGCCATTTATCTATCTTGAACACAGAGAGAAGAATTTACTGGTTTTCCTTATACAGGTATGCTGCCCTGGCCCCACTTTACTATCGGGGTGCTGCGGTTGCAGTAGTGGTTTATGATATAACAAGCCCGGAATCATTTCAAAAAGCTCAGTACTGGGTAAAGGTAGGGGCTTGGGGATTGCAGCAGTTATATCTTAATGCATGAATAACACTGACTGGGTTTTAAAAAGAATAGCTACTACCATCTTTGATGTTTTTGACAGAATGATGTATGGTATGAAAATAATCTCTGTGGTGGAAGCCAAGACTTGGGTTTTCTGTCTTTGTGTGTGTGTGTGTGTGTCAAGATTGTCTAAGCTCCATAATGACCCTTTTTCGTGGAATATCGATGTGGTGATGATGGTATGATTTAGGTTGTTCTAGTGAGTTTCTGCACCAATTTGAGTGCATCTAGAGTTGAGAAAAAGAAAGAGAAAGAAAAGCATGTAAAGTAAGGATATACTCTGGGACGTCAAAAGACATTGAAATAGAATGCCAGGCCAATATATCTAGAAGTTCTTTTCTTTTGGTTGGATGAATATAAATAGAAGTTAGGTAGCTAGGTATTTTCATTTCTAGATTATGGTTAAATCAAGTGGAAAATTGGGTGCTACTGATGCTGCTCATTCCACCTTTGATGACACAACACACACACATGCACATGCGCACACGCACATGCACACACACACACACACACACAAACACTTTCTGTGAGCCCTAAATACTAGTTTACTGTTACAGTAACATCACTTTGTACTTTTAATATCTAATGACCTGATTTTCCTCTCTTTATATTCAATATGGAGTTTTATTCTCCTCTCTTAATATCTCATGGTATTCATCGTGTGCCGAAATATTAGTATAGCATTACAGTAACTGTCACTTTATACTCTTAATACCTCAATGACCTGATATTTTCTCTCTTTCCTTTCAGTATGGAGTTTTATTTTGATCTATTTGATGAAGATGTTCATGTACAATGTATAGTTTTGTTTCATAGGAGCTTCAAAAACATGGAAGCCCTGATATGGTTATGGCTCTGGTTGGAAATAAAGCTGACCTTCAGGAGAATAGAGAAGTGACGGTCCAAGTGAGTGTGACACTCTGCAATTGGTTATACTCTGGAATATATGTCTATAGGGATTCTTCTTCCACAAATGTAACTGCTAACACGGGAAATTGCTTTCATTGTTCCTGTAGGATGGCATTGACTATGCTGAGAAGAACGGCATGTTTTTCATTGAGACATCTGCTAAAACTGCAGATAATATAAATCAGCTGTTTGAGGTATATATGTCTGACATATAAGAATTATGGCATGGTTTAATTGATAATACGCCTTGTGTTCATAGATACTTCTATAGCCCTCGTAAACTTCTAGCAGTTCTATGTAAAGAACATGGTTTTGTTCTATATTCATCTTTGATTTGATTTGCCCCATTAGCATTTGTCTCGTTCCATTATGAGGTAGTAGTCGTTGCTATTATTGAAGTCAAAGTTCTGATAGATTTGTTCCTTTGCTTTACTCGTCTCCAATCTTGATCGATTTTTGTTATCAGAAGGAATGTTGAAGTAATGATTGATGCAGTTGATTAAATTCTTTGAATATTAATAAAACGAATCTTTATTTGGTTTGTGGTGGCGATATTGTTTTAGCAAAACCTAGTGGAGTACTACTGGCACCATTCTTTCATCCATTGAGCGATTATAATAATTGTCATGCGATGGTCCTCTTGAGCACAAATCTTTTTTTTTTTTAAATAGTATTATAGCAGTTTCTAAGTATTATATATTGAAATTGTTCTTTTCTCTCAGGAAATTGCCAAGCGGCTTCCACGTCCAACACCGTCATGATTGGGAAGTTCATACCGTGTTTAAAGCCGCAGATGATGTTATTGGAGTCGTCAACGGCGGTGATGTAAAATATCTATCCCAATGTATACCTCCTGTCCTGGAATTCTTTGGTCGACAGTTACTTTCATTTGTCCATGAATTCACTCCACATAAGTTGTAAGATGATCAATTCCTCAATTGTACCAGAGAGAGCTTGCGAATGTGACATGGAAAGGAAACCCAGTGGTGATTCAGACCGATGTGGCCAACGATTTCGCTTGGCAAACTCGAACTTCATAATGACCTTTACTAGCCTGATTATAACTCGAATGCTGCTTGAACTTGAGATCCCTACATTTTGCCTTTCTGTCATTCCTGAATTTGATCAAAACGATAGAGGAGTTCCGTGAGTATTGATGTGATAGGAGGATGAAGATGCCTCTAGTATATGCAACAACTGCACCCTTGCATCTGATCTCTCTGCATGGCTAAAAGAAGAAAACGAAATCATCTTCCTGTCTCCGTGTATATCATGACACGAAACGCAACTACCATTTTCCTGAAGTTCCCTTTTCGACAATGGTCGCTCTCCTTTCAATTCAAAAGTGGCCAGATGAAGGTTCGAAAACGAACTCTTTCCTTACCCAAAAGCTTCCAAAAGATTCAGGGCTGCTGCGTGGCTGCAAATCGCAAAAGTTTCAAACCCCTATTAATCTAATCTCGTTGCGCTTTTGTTTTCGAGTGCAATCAGGGGCTAATCTATGTTACGCTTATGCCACCTACCTCCTCATCTCAATAATGGGAGTGGCCGGGAACCAATGGTCACGACATGAAGTAATAATGCCTGCGCGTCGAAGTCCCTTTCCCATTTGTCTATTCGAAGCAAATGTCATGTCCACCTAATCTTGAGCTAAATCTCCTGTACTCCCATGAACTTGTGATCAATGGCCAGCTGCAACTACGCCAACCATAATCTTCCACCACATCTTCTCTCCTCCTGTCATTGCACTTGTATGACTTTCTCCTCCTCCCGTTCTTTCCATTCGCAGGCCCCCCATTTATTTGTTTATTTTCCTTAGCAATTGAGTTGGTTTTCAATGTTTTCATTTGAAAAAGAACAGAATAAGAGAAATATCAGTCGGTGGGCTGGCAGGCGGGTAACCCGCGAATCCTCATTGAATCTGACGCGTCCTTTGCGTAAAACCTCTCGTGATGAAATGAATAGCTCGGTTGAAAAAAATGTACGATTCAAATGTGCACGAGAGATCCCTCGAAGATTTTAATAGACATCATGATCGTTACCTTGGATTCTTGTCATCCTTTAGTTGGTTAATGTCAATGAGAAATGATTTTCCTGTAATTCGTTTCCGCATTTTCTCCGCCCGAAATTGGGCCATGATTATCGTGTACGGGAGGAGCTATGTTACCGACTCCAGGAGATTGCTTCCTTTTGTTTTTCCCTAATGACAATCAATCTAGAGGGGAATAACGCGAGGGGTCCCACCGAGCGATGTTTTGACTGCCGTCCACGTTACGGCATCGGATTGGACTGGGTCCGACATCACCGGCCACGACGACATTGTCTCTGTCTACGTGTGCCCGCCGGCCGCCTTCACACCTCGCCACGCGGCTCCATTTCTCCTTCTCCGAAAGAGCCCCTCCCCCAGAACATTTTTGGGTTTTTCTTTTCTTTTCTTTTTTTCGTGCGCGTGTGGGAAAGGCATCGAGGAAAGATCAAGTTGACTTCTGGTTCTAGGATAACTGTCATTGGGCAAAGTCCTCGATAAGCACACGGTTAATTCCAGGCTAGACATGGTCATCGGATCTCGTATCTATGCTATCAATTGGGAAAGAAATCATCCGTGAAAAACATTCGAATAATCATTTTTCTATTTTTTCCTGACCTCACAACTTACAAATATATGTATTCTCGCAAAAAAATAAAAATTATAAATGATATGACAAGAATATTGTTTCTTTGATTGATCTAAAAGAGGATCATATCGTGACTTAAAGACTCATTCTTTACAAATAAAAATGTCAATGATTTATCTGTCATAATCAAATCGAACTTATTCAAAAAGTTTGTTCCACGACTTGAGAAATCAAATTTAAAAATATGTAGAGCGGGATTTATCAAGATTAACTCGGATTACTTTCCAAGTATCTAGCACCCCTATAAATGAAAAGCCGTACTATGCGCCGAAATTCGGATAGTCACGAAAAAAGGAAAAAAAAAACCAAGAAGAAAAGAATAGGGAGGAGGAAAATAGAAGGAAAAAAAAAAAGAAGGAACAGAAATCTCCGGGGCCAAATTGTAAAATCGTCTCCATGAGCTCCCGTCACAGGTGACGTCATCGCCGCTTCCCTGCTCCATCTCTCTCTGCAAGTCGCGATCATGGCAGCAGTCAAAAACAGCCGGAAGGAAGCAAACAAAAAAAAGGAGGAGACGACTCGGTGATCATTCCGAGCATGCCGCCTACGACTCTCCTCCCCAACCTCCTCCTCCTCCTCTCTTCCGAATCCGAATTCGAGCTCTGAATTCCGCCCCGGTCGCCGGATTCCTCCCCTCCGATTCTCTCCCGTTGAACTCGAATCCGTCGGTCCCAGCTCGATCCGGCAACTGATTCTCGCTGCTGCTGCTGTTCTGTTGGATTGCTTCTCGGTCCTTTTTAGCAGCCGCCGCCGATGGAGATGGAGACGGAGGATCGGCGGAGCGACGAGGCGTCGCCGAGCCGGCTCGTGGAGTCGATCAAGGAGATCGCCGGCCTGCCGGAGTGCAGGAACTGCTGCAAGCGGATGTACGGCAACCTGGTGCGCAGGATAAAGCTGCTGAGCCCCCTGTTCGAGGAGCTGAGGGACGGCGGCGGCGGGGGAGAGGTCGGGGAGGAAGGTCGGAGAGGGTTTGAGATGCTGCGGGCTGCCCTGGATTCCGCCGTCGTGGTGCTGAGGTCGGTCAATCAAGGGAGTAAGCTGTACCAGGTAAGGGTGCCCGTTGTTCCCGACTGGTGTGGTCGAGGGGATTGTTCCGGATGATTGAATTGTGCTTCGAGTCGTGATGGTTTTGGTCGGCGAAATTTCGAGTTTTGATGAATTTGGAAGGGGTGGGATGTGAATTCTAGCTTTATCGCGCTTCGCGAGCGGCTTTGCAATGATTAGTTGAGTTTTGATCATTTAGGCCTGGTTTTGCGATGCTTGATTGCAGTTTGTGTGCTTCGAGGGTGTGTGTAGATGCTTATTTTTGTGGATGAGAATTCGAAAAAATTCGAATTTTTGTTAACCCCATTAAACTTTTGAACCCTAAAATTCCTTTGCCTCTGAGGCTAAGGAAGAAAGTAGGGGCGCAACTTCATGATCATTAGTTGCTTGCCATAAATTTAGATTTTATTCTCTGATTGAACATAGGGGCATCATTTTCTAGCAGCTGCAATGTTCACGACACGAGAAAACTGAGGATGTCATATCATATATATATATATATATATATTGTTTTTTTTTTCACTTCTTTTGCTCCATTGATTCATATCTAACTCGAGTATTTAACTATAATAAGCAACAGTAGATCATTTTTTGGTTACCAAAATGAAATCTTCAGTTGATGGAGGTTGTTCTTTCTCGCTAAGCATTTTTTCCTTTTTATGTATTGTGCTCCAGGCTTTTCAAATTGACAAGAGCGCTGTGAAATTCCATCAGTTGACAGGACAAATTGAAGCTGCTTTGAGTATGATCCCCTATGAGAGACTAGATATATCAGAGGAAGTTCGAGAACAGGTAAGATTTCCGACTTTAACATATGAACTAAAGCATATCTTATTTTCTTTGTCTGATTTAGTTCTTCCATGAATTGGATATGTGATCGAGTCGTACAGCACAATGATTTTCAATGCTTGGACTAAAATTGGAGGATAAGGTGTGGTATTCCCCCTGCTGATCTGATGCAAATTGGAAAAGGGGGAATGATTGTGCAAAAAGTCACGCATCACATATGTTGTTTTATAGAATTTCAAAGCGAAGTTCCTTTGACATTGTGCAGATTGAACTGGTGCATGCCCAGTTTAAAAGGGCAAATGAAAGAATGGACTCGCCTGATTTACAGCTGGTGATGGACTTAGATATAGCTCAAAGGGAAAACGAACCAGATCTAGCAGTACTGAAACGGCTCTCAGAAAAGCTTCAACTGAAGACTTTAAATGATCTAAAGAGAGAATCGCTTGCTATCCATGAACTGGTTATTTCCAGTGGTGGTGAGCTAGTGGACTGCTCAGAGAGGATGGTGTGGCTGCTTAGGAAGTTGAAGGAGTCTGTAATCAGGGAAAATCCTGAAGTGGCTGCCTCTGAGAGTGAGAAGGGCTTGATAAAGCACAGATCCCCTGTTATTCCGGATGATTTCCGGTGTCCAATATCCCTTGAGTTGATGAAAGATCCGGTCATAGTATCCACCGGACAGGTATATCATGGTTAGCATTTTGATAATTTCATGCCACTCTAGCTATCAACCCTTTGTAGTCATCAAATAGATTCTCTTATTTTACAGACGTATGAAAGATCGAGCATCCAGAGGTGGCTTGATGCAGGGCATAAGACGTGTCCCAAAACCCAGCAGACACTACTGCACACAGCCTTAACACCTAATTATGTTCTGAAGAGTTTGATCGCTTTATGGTGCGAGAGCAATGGCGTTGAGCTTCCAGAAAAGCAGGAAAAATCCAGAACCAAAAGATCTGGTCGTGTTGCTTCTGAATGCGATCGGGCCGCTATTGATGCCTTGTTAGAGAAGCTAGCCAATGGGAATCCGGAGCAAAAAAGAGGGGCTGCGGGGGAGCTCCGCTTGCTTGCAAAGAGGAATGCAGATAATAGAGTGTGCATCGCAGAGGCGGGAGCGATTCCACTCCTTGTTGATCTATTATCCTCAACAGATTCCCGAACCCAAGAGCATGCGGTTACTGCCCTGCTCAATCTTTCTATAAACGATAGTAACAAAGGGACGATAGTAAATGCAGGGGCTATACCAGACATTGTGGATGTGCTGAAAAACGGAAGCATGGAGGCAAGAGAAAATGCAGCAGCCACCCTGTTCAGTTTATCGGTAATTGATGAGAACAAGGTGGCCATTGGAGCAGCCGGGGCTATCCCTGCCCTTATAAGATTGTTATGCGAAGGCACTCCCAGAGGAAAGAAGGATGCTGCTACTGCAATCTTTAATCTTTCAATCTATCAAGGGAACAAGGCAAGGGCCATAAAGGCCGGTATCGTGGGTCCGCTCATGAGACTGCTGAAGGATGCTGGCGGTGGGATGGTGGATGAGGCATTGGCAATTCTAGCAATCCTTGTGAGCAATCCAGAAGGAAAGATAGCAATCAGCCAAGCCGAGCCCATCCCTGTGTTGGTGGAGGTTATAAGGACTGGTTCGCCCCGGAATCGAGAGAATGCAGCGGCAGTGCTTTGGTCTCTGTGCTCAGGTGATGTGGAGCAGCTAAAATTTGCGAAAGATCTCGGAGCAGAGGAGGTACTGAAGGAACTAATGGATAGCGGCACTGACCGCGCCAAGAGAAAAGCCGGGACTCTACTGGAGCTTATCCAACGAGCCGAGACGGCTCCTGAATTGTGACGTGTGTCTGGTGAGAGTGTTTTTGGGAGTGGTTTAAAGAGACGTAAGGTACAGGGAAGAATGTCGGCAAAGAAAGTCTTACATGTAATAATTCTGTTTTCATCATGTACATAATTGATACCTGCAAAGCAGGGTGCACGACAGGTTCGGTCCACAATTTTTCTACCCTCGACTATGAAATTTCTGGGCCCTCTTAGATGGTTAAAGACGTCACTTTTCCTTTTGCCTCCGCAACTGCCGCTTGCGAGAGAAAGTAAAAAGCCTACTTTTTTCCTCGGAACAAATACTTTGGAACTCGCTGAATTTGACATGGCCGAACAGAACACGTTCAGTGTGACTGAGGCGGTCATTACAGCAGGAAGGAAGAAATTCCGGATGAGTAAAAGCGTCCTTTCTCGTAAAGGGAAAGTAAATAGAGCAGCAATTTGCTCCTGTGCCCTCTCCCTTCGAAACGAAACACAGAATACGTCTGATACTTAAGAATCCTTTGAAAACCGAATTTTGTATTTTAAGTTTTAGCATACTCCTTTCAATGAATGTATGGAAGGAAAACAAACTCTTCTTGCTGGACAAGGGGGAAGCTGAAAAGCAGAGACAGGATGGAGCCCGTTCCAATAGGCTCATTCCATATATCAGCGGATCACGATACTATGGCACAAATATGGCGGGATTGATTCGTACACCAGCTGTAATTCAAAGCAAATAATCATGGCATCTACTTGGTCTCACAATGGTGATTGAATCACATTTAAAGATCAGAGTAGCACCCTATTGTTTCCGCGCCTGAGCCCTCTCACCTCCACTCATATTAGCATGACGATTTGAGCAAATCCAGTTTCTCTGAAGAGAAGGTTAACATTCTTTTCTTCCTCACATGATCAGATGAAAACTGAGTGCCCAGAAGAAAGATAAATTACAACGTGATCTCGAAAACCAATCAATCAAGAAATCTCACGTCACCTGCACAACACAAAAATTGCAAAACTCTACACAAGAGTATGACTGGACATCAGCGGGGAAAGGAATCGCCGGTCAACCCATGCTCTGGACAAATGTTTCAGTCAGGGTTTGACCGCTGATTACTTTTGTAGTGCCCACGATTATATCATATGCCATCCCCTCCTGCAGGCAAAACAGGGGAATATTTATTGTAATGAAATCATCGTGAAGATATAGCATGACTTGTAGCCAACTTCATACTTCCATCTTTAATGTTCCAACCACTAATTGAAAAGCCACATAGAGAACGAAGTGACATAAACTAATTAGATTTGACAAAACAGCTCTTTCATGCGTTAGACTCTGCCTGAAGTTTTAAAACTAGCAGCTTCAAGTACACCAATCTGACCCACTTAACAGCCAGCTATTACAGTCTTAAAAAGAATTGCAAAGTTTATTTGTTCAATCTGCAAGAAAATACTAACAAACAAAATTGAGAACAAGCACCTGAGAACTGAGGAATCGTAGAGCAGAAATCTCCGCGAAAGTTACCCCTCCCACGAAAACGACAAGTACCAGGGAGCGTCTTCCTCCAGTCACTCTGGCAAATTAAAAGAAGTTTCATAAGAACTATGGCTGCACCAGGATATCATAAATGTGAAAGTTATAGCATTAATTATTAAGCAATTCTAAAGAAAGTACCACTTGCATATGTCTGCTCTTTATCATTAAACCGATCATAAAACTGCCACAGTGGATCGAGGCAAAGGAAACTCGGAAAAGAAAGAAACAACAAACTCTCATCCGGGATTTGTGGTAAACAACCAGACTATTCTGATCATGAAGATACCTCCTCTAGCATCATTAAACTTTCCACTAAAGGAAAGAGGAAAATGAGTTTTAATTTTCACTGATCTCTTAATTGATAGGAAGTAAGACATAAATTTTCAGTTCTGCATATTATCCAGTCCGTTGATGATATACTAGCTTCCTCCTTTGAGTGAAAAGTACATCCTTAAGTTTATACATATAAAACAACTACGAGATCAACTTATTTTGCTAGCTAAAGTAGTAATCATACCACAAACAAGTCAGAATAGAAGTCCAACAAAGCTAACCATTCAAAAAGAAATCAAACAGAAGAGCTAAGTATTATTTGACCAAAATCCCAAACTACATGCCAGAAATATAAAACAGTACCTCAAACATAACACCAAAGTTTATCTTGTGGCAACAAATTGGCAAAAGGAATATAAAGAAAAATTGCCAATTTAAGCAGAGCCATATAGTTTGAAAATAAAAGGAAATTACTTGTCAACCGAAGCATCTTGCAACGAATCATATGATTGACTGCTTGCAAACCTACTCTGCAGACAAAGCAGAAAGAATATGAGACAAACTAACACGACCACACAGGCCCTCAATAGTTGACCATCAAATAAATCTCAAGTAGACCCATGAAACTACACAAAGGTACAGGATTAGCATCCACATGTTAGTGATGATGCAAATGCACATGGTCTCTTAGGATAAGAACTACAAAATGAGCCAAAGAAATCATCCAATAACAGCTAGAATATGAAGCATGAACATAATCGCTGAGAGAAAAATGAAGTGAACAAATAGCAGTATGCAAGAAACTTAAAATAGTACTTACTCTCTTCAATTCTGAATGGGGTCCTGGTAGCATTCTCAAGATCTCTTCAATGGGACGCCTAAAAGAATTGATTGTTGAAGTTCAAAGATTTCTCAGAAGGTATCAGAGCAAGCAAGCACTTTTGTACACCAGGCATAAAAGAAATTGTTGAGTGAGAAGTGGTTGAAGTGAGCTTCCGTAAAATATGAAAGTATAAAATACTTGGGAGATGATGGGCTGGGCCTTTGGTTTTGGGATGTTAAAGCATACAGGTAGTTGTTTACAACCAATTAAATGTAATCCCCAAGTAAAACAGACATTATCAGCTAGTATATAATGACTAGCATTATAATGTCTAGCATTTCAACCAGGACAATGATATTCGCTATTTCCTAATACTAAAACCTTAAACTCGTGCACAATAATAAAAATGCTGCTAGTAATAAGATAAGAACAACTAAATGACATACTAAGCACATGTATATGTTTATTTACATGTGAACTGGACAGTATTTAACAAGAAAGTAGTCAGATCTTATTATTTAAAATGACCATGTGAAACTCTTCAATTTCCGACACCAGAGATGCTACTTCTCACGGGCCTACCCAAGCATGAAACTCAAAGAATGGATTAAAAAAGCAAGAATGAAATCTTTACATTTGTTTACTACTCATGTGAATTGTCGTGAGGATCCACAGAAAAATTATTCTAAGCTAACAACCCAAAAGGGCCACCATGCATCATTGACTTCAACTTGCAAGCAAAACTGAGAAAGGCTCAAGCAGATTTCTTTCTGCTTTTTTGGGCCATCAAGGCTTATGTAGATTAAAGCAAGAAATAGAATGGATATGACAGAAGCTAAAAAAAGCAATCCAGCTCACCGAATACAAAATATATGTGAGATTCATGAGATAAAGACTCACCAACCAGATCGAATAGCATTCTGAACAAGCCGAATGCTAAGTGGCGCATATCCAGAAAATACATAGGCAATATCATTAGGACTGCAGAATAGAGTAACTTCAAAGTTCAGTCACAAGTGCAACGAGATGATCATGAAAAGAAAAGGGAGCATAGCTAAGAAGTACAAATCAATGGTAACAGCACGACATGATCTATGTGGAAAATTAGAAGCAGAGAACGAGATGAAGAATGATAGTACTTGGCTGTGTCAGTATCATCAACTACAAGCTGCAGAGCACGTTTTATTGTCAGCCAATTGCTCTTTGACTCCTGCAGTTTTGGAGAATACAGACCAATCAATATTTTCTAATTGAGTATCTTGTTAGATGTAAAAGCACTTGGTGAAGGCATCATACCTGCTTTTTCAGCAGTCCAGCTTTTTCCAAATTGTTCAGTGTAGCCATGTGCTCAAAACCATAGCTATGAAGTAGCTCCCTCCTGAAACAAGATAAATGACACTACCAAATTTAAACATGGGAATATCAAGGTTCTGCTTGGAAAGTTAAAAAAAAGGGGAGGGGATGAAAATTGGAGTGGAAAATGAGAGAGATTTTGAAATTTTTTTGTGAGAGGGAGGGAGAGAGGGAAAATAAAATTTTTATACTCAAATTTTCTTTCCCCACCCTTTCTCTATCTTCCCAACCATAGTGTAAAGGACAAAAACTCACATTTGGTATAAGAGTGTCATACTTGCCTTAAATAATCAAAATGCTTTTTAGGCAGCCCCGCATTTGTAATAGAGAACAGTATGAGCATTCGTAGGACATTGACAAAAGGTTCCTGCTTATGGATCATTTCTTCAATGTACTCAAAGCAACTGCATGTGAATATTATATAACAGATAACAAAAAAGAAAGTTTAGTATGAGAAAACTCTGGCAGCAGGTAACAAAAAGAAATCTAAAGGAGAAAAAAGAATCACTCATCAAAAATCAATCTATTCCTCTTCAAACCGATGAATTCCTCTCACTTCAATCCAGTAACTATCTATGGTTGTACATGTAGAGGGAAAAACCAGTCCCACCAATTTATTCTATTGGAATGGCAAGCCAAATGGAAGAACTAGGATCACTCAGAAATTATGTCTAATGGAATGATATCAACAGCCATACATCCTCCACAGCAATTAAAATCAGAGTATACGACACCAAAACATTAAAGAGAAGATGAATATATGAGGATGCATATATATTGGGCAGAGGAGGACCTTGGACTTGAGAGTTTTATCAGAGTAAGTCAGGAGAAAAGATATCATTTTTCCTTGCCTTAAGAGGAATACTTAGCCACTAAAACTGATTAAAATGCAACTTTCATTACAAGGGGATATACACCTCAATAAAATAATAAGATAGAACTTATGTGAAAGAAGGAACATGCTAGGTTTATGATAAGAGGTACATTCAAAGAATTAGCTCACATGTCATAACTCTGAGCCTCAACCAGTGTGTGTTCCATGTCAAGTCGTGCAAGAAATGATGGCTTAGATGTGAAAGTTGACAAATGCTGAGCAAGATTTATGTGCCTCTGAAAAGAGAAAAGAAAGCACAATATTATGATTGAATTCAAGCAATTAGGAAATAAGCAAACAGCAAAATAAAAGGCAACAGTACTTACAGTCATTTCAGGTAGTGAATTCAGCTTCTTTACAAAATCCTTCAACTCCGAAACTGTCTGACTCTGTATGCAGTGTCAGAAAACTTATCAGATTATCCCTCAAACTGTTCACAGGAGTATTAGGGTGCGTTTGTTTATTTTTGTTTTGTTCCTCTGGAACAAAAATTTCTGTTTTTTGTTCCGGGGAACAAAAAAAGAACAGAAACGCGTTTGCTTACACTTTTGTTTTCAGGAATAAAAAATCTATCTTTTTGTTCTTGGAACAAATTTGGAACAGAAACAAGAAGTAGAAAAAATTTGTTTCTTGTTCCCGGGAATACTTCCAAGAAACAATTTTTCTCTCCTATTTTTTTCTTCTCTTTCTTTTCTTCTTCTTTTCTTCTTCTTCTTCCTCTTCCTTTTGCCGGTCACCTGCCTTGGCCATGGTCGGCGCCGGTGACCGGCCAGACAAGGGCCCGCGACCTCACCGGAGCGTCATCGGCCCCGGAGAGGCCGAGCCACGACGAGGCTCATTGGCCCAAGCCTCATGCAGCCACAACAAGGCTCGGCCTCCCCAGTCGGCATGAGGCCAACCTCGTGCCGCCCGGGCAAGGCCAAGCCTCACTAGGCCAGCTGGCCTCCAGCAAGCTCATCGGACATCACCGGTGGCCAACGACCAAAGCCAAAGAGAAAAAGAAAAAGGAAAATTAAATAAAAATATTTAAAAATTAAAATAAACAAAAAAATTATATAAGTTTACCAAACGTGTTTTTATTCTTTTTCTATTTCAATAACAAAAATTTTGTGCAGTTATTAAACGCATTCTTCTATTAAAAAATTGCTCCCCATAACATAAATATTTTTTTATTTTTATTTTTGGGAACAATTTTTGAACAGAAACGTTACCAAACGCGCCCTTAAAATGCCCCAAACACATTCAGTTGCAATCTAAATTTCTACCCATTTATGTCATTCAAGCTACATGAACTAAACACTTCTAGTGACAAACAATTGCAGCTACAAAATATATGCACAAAGGCTATCACATTCTGTCTGCTGAAAAAGGAACTAGAAGTCGAAGATCTCTGGGGCCTGTGGGATGTAGGCACATGCGATCAGAACCAAGTTGACTTACAGTCGTTGTCATCTCCGTATAATCTTGCTTCATTGATGTTGCTTTTTGACGTAAAACCTGCAAGCAAACTGCAGTTGGAACTAAGACATGGAACATCCGAGGACATGACCTCAAAGCAAAGATAGTAACATCATAGTACGAGGCAACATAAAGAACAAGATGATAAGTCAACCTGGACAACAACTTCAAAGTTGAGATCTCGTATCTCCTTGAAAAGCTTGTCACTAAAGTTCAAAACACAAACAGTGTCATTGGATCAACGAATACTGAAAAGAAGGATGGATAAACCATTGACATTACCAACCAAAAGAGAAGTGAAAACCAACAAACACATGAATGCAACATACTTTATTTCTAATTTTGCTAAGAATGAACAAGGAACAATGAAGTGACAACCCTTCATAACAAACAAAACATGCAATGTATAAGCAGTTATATGAACTACAATGAAGTGGATCACATAAAAAGTGCTTTTCAAAAGTGAGCCACACAAATCAAATGCTAGGATGGCATAGTCTCATCCAAACAGTATCTATCAGCTGAGGATATAACAGCCACAGCAGTGGTAAGCTAGAGATCTTACCTAGAATTGAGTGGAACTTTCATTTTTTTGCCTTCTTGTTGAGCACCCATGATAGATGCATCAAGCTCCACTGAACCATTGTTCACATGTAAAAACTGCCAAAATCGGAAGTATTAGAGATAACTCACAGATATGACAACATAGGAAAAACAGCACCTTGCCTTCTGAATGTGATCACATGTGATCACATAGCTATTATAGTACATTTGCTGGTATACGATGCTCTAAATGTCCACAGTCAACCATCAGAAGGTCAAACAACTCATGCTTTGGCAAACGCCAATAATATTTCAAAAAAAGAAATATAGAGCACAACCAACTGCAACTACTTTCTCTAAATCACAATAGAGCTCATTAACATTCTTTTAGATAAACCAATCTGAACTATCAACAATAGTTTCAGCCTAATTTTTTTCTGAGAAATTTTCTGATATCTCATATACACTTAATTCTTTGGGGAAAACCCATTAGGGTCATTGTACTTTGATGCAGCCTGCAACTGGATTCTTGATTTTTTATTTCTCTGACCGAATCATTTAACTTTAATTGATTTGCAATTGATGCACTAAGTATTTAAGAAATCAGTGACTACAACTAAAATATAATGAAAGTCTGTGTACACAATTAAGTGGAACTATAGTGGCTAATTATGCATCTAAACTTAAGTAAGGTGTTGTACCCTTTTAGAGACTGCAAAAAGTACCAAATAAGTCAATTTACCTCATCCAAGAGCCCTTCATAGGTTAACTGAGAACACATAGGAGTAACCATGTCAACCTGCAACCAAAAAGTTAAGCTTTTAATCACACTTCCAGTATCAATCAGACATTGGTGTCATGTTTTAATAGAATTTGTGAAACCGCATGATCTTGCAGTTAATGTCGCGTGAACTCTGATGAGGATGCTCTTAGCAAAATAATTGCCCCCCCATGGTAGATGGCTTGGGTAGCGCATTCAGGAGCACATTTAACTAAATATAAGACAATTCATCTTCCGTAAACCTAAAATTTGGAAAAAATAGTCTGATCTGATTCCTAAATCTTTACAAGTCTGCCAGGGCTGTTCCTCCCAAGTTAGTGGAATATCTGTGTTCTTGCACTTCATAATGCTTTGCCCCCAAAAGAACAGAAAATAAACTCGGAACCATAATTACCTCCCTATCAAGAAGAATAAGAGTGTTTATCTCCGGCACCACAATCTGCAATAATAGTCAAGAAGACAAATACACGAAATTAAACAGATGGTATGGCTAAAGTACCACTAAGGTTACAAAAGCTATGCATTATTACATCAGACGAATTGACTGGTTCCTCTGCTTGCATCCGATTAAGTATGTCTGCAACTCGTACTGAGCCTCTGCCCTTAGCTCTGACATTTGGTATCACCCCGAAAGCAAACTGTCAATCAAATTACTCAACATCACAACAGGTTCAATTTCCAATGCAACCAGTACATGGAAGGAGAAAAGTAAATGCCGAAGCTCAAAAGCTTCTTATATGGTATGCATGATAATCGCACCTCAAGCTTGTGAATGGCTTTGGCAATATGCCAGAGTGAGCTCGTATCACCATCGACTAGGCTCTCCTATCGAAGAGGGAAAGTGAGAAAAAGGGAGTAAGTAGACAATCTTATCAAAAGGAATTCTATTCTGGGACTTGGCACACATCAGCTAATGAACTAGAGTTTATCCTTACTTTGTAAGCAAGGTCCAGTTCGAATGATAGGACATCCTCGTCCATGGGAATGAGGTATAATGGGTAGTCCCCTATGGTCAACAACTGATGAACTTTTTCCTCCTCAAAAATCTGCACAGCAAATGAGATGATTGAACAAACTTTATCAGACACTCGGAAGAGAATATCACTAGCAGTCCACTCATCCTTAGTGCATGGCAAAGATGCCGAATTTTCAAACCTTCTCACAAGCCACAGCCCGGCGAGGAACGAAATAAACATAGTACTCCCTCTGAAACCCCTTGGATTGATCGCCGTGAATGTGCGAGCATATAAATTTCATGAGATCAAGTTGAGCCCGAACGAGGTAAACAACTTTGGTAGATTCAGTTTGAATTGGTTCCGCAGAAAGATGCCTCAACTCCACGCCATGTTCCTGCCTCCAAGCAAACCAAACATCGTAAGCCTTGATTCAAATGATGAATTCATTATCTGCAGTGTCTTTTCCCCGGACAAACAGAGTCATCGATCATTAACCACATGCAAACATCCTTGCCTTGAGAAGCGAAGTTTGGATGATTAGAGATAGCGAGCCACTGAGCTTCTGATCGACGACCAGACACTTCCTCCCCCGGATCTGAGACAACGCCAAACTCGAACGAGTCAACATACGAAAACGAAAGCTCCAATTTCAAACACAAGCAAGCGCGGCGCTAAGGAAGCGGGAAAGCGGACACGAGCCGGACGCGGTTCCATGCCGGAAACGACCGAAACTGCAGAGAAGAAAAAGCAGACCGCGCCGCCTAATCGAGCTCGAAACGGAAGGACTCACGTTTTTCAGGATGGTTATGAGCTCCTTCTGCGACTGATCCCTGATTCCGACGAGAGAAGCAGGTTTTAGACGACGAAAAAAAAAAAAAAAAGAAAGAAAGAGCACGATGCCTATGAGCAAAGTCCGATCGAAAGATGAAGAAGAAATCGACGGCGAGTCGGGAGAGCGATAAGTGCCTGATCGACGGGAGGTTGACGGGAGCATTTCGAGGTGCGGTATCTGCGCCATCCGAGCTGGGCGAAAGAGAGCCGAGTCGCCTCCTTGCAGCAGCCGCAGAGCCTCGTCGGAGAAGGAGAGACGGAGAGAGACGGGGGAAGAGGGAAGACGACGACGACGACGATCGTCTCGAGCTTCTCCCTGGCTGGTAACGGGCCTGGGCTTGTTTCGTGTTTGACGGGCTGGACTCGCTCCTCCTTTTGGGCCTCCTCCGGGTTGCCCGTAGGTAGACCATCATTATGGTATTTTTGCGCCTTTTTGGGTGATCCATGGATCCTTCCGTCGTATTCGATTCAGTGAGTCTCGTTAGAGGCGTGCATCGGTCCGGTCCAGTTCGAGGAATCAGACTGGACCGAGCCGAACCGAAATAGCCTGTTTTGTGTGGTTCCTGCAGGGTCGAGTTCCCAATTCCTGATGCAGAACCGAATCAAATTTTCCCATAATATGCCTTTTTTTTCTTCATGGCATGGACAAACATTCTCATAGCAAGCCGATTGTTGCAACATGTCGTATTCAACCAATATATATATTGAAAAATTGTCCAAGAAGTTCTAAATTTATTTTACGACATCTGATCTGGTCATAAATCTTTAAATCGTGTTGATTTAAACCTAAACTTTTTCAATCGCATCAATTCAATTTTAAACTTTTTCAATCGCATCAATTCAATTTTAAACTTTTTGATAATCTGTCAACTTAGGACTAAACCTTTTGAAATTTGCCAATGTAGTCCTTCCAACAAATTATCAAAATAATAGGTTTAGATTCAATTGGCAAATTTTCAAAAAATGTATGACTAAATTGGCAAATTAAAAGTTTTGTGCCTAAATTGACTATCGTAATAGGTTTATGACTTTTTAAAGAATTGTCCCATGTATATCCATTGGATGCTAGTACAAAGCTTACGGTACTTCGAATTGACTATGTGTTCTTTGTATGCCATATAATTGTTTACTATTTTCAATGGATAAGATGGGAAAATCCATATAACGAATGAATTGAAAATGGCTTTTGTGTTTTGAGTCACTAACTTCGGAAAAAGACTGCAGACTCGTTAGATCAAATGAATCAATATGTTGTGCACTTGGTAGGTATCATAGAAGAAACCCGAAAAAATAAAAATAAAAATACCGCCGATTTGCTGGTGCACAAAGTCAATTCTTGGTTCTATGAACTAGGAATCTACCTTGTCCGATCCAATCATGGGTTTTATGGTGGGTGCCAATTTACCTCGAAACTAATCACTCTCAAGGTTCCAATTGTTTTGCAAAAAAAAAAAAAAAAAATCGGTGAAGACATCTTCCCTGTCTTCCATCATGTCAATGAAAAATTTTTGCTTAAATTTAGCAAAATGTGTTCTTCTTTAAAAATTGGAAATCATTTTTAAATATAAAACTATATATTGAGACTTTGAGCATAAATTCTACAAATAGACATGAAAATATCAATGTTTGCTCCTGATGCCAATGCTTGGGTTTCTAGCATCCAAGCTTATGTCCATCGAGGCCGAGCTCACAATATCGATGCTCAAGCCCAGGTCCTTGGCACCAATACCCGTGTCCATTGAGGCTAAACTTGGGACCTCGATGTCTGTGTTCAGAGCCCTAGCGTTTATGCCCAAGTCTCGGGTCCATTAAGGTTGAGTCTAGGATGTTGACATTCGCTTTACTCAATCAAGGCTAAGCTCAAGACCCTAACAATTGTGCCCAGGTCCATAAAAGGTCGAGCCTAGGACCTCAATGCCAAAGCTCAAGTCCTTGACACTCATGGTTAGGTCCACCAAGGTTGGGGATCATGAACGTAAAGTCTATGCCTCAGTCCTTGGCACCTGGGTCCATCAAAGCTAGGCCAAAGTCCCCAACACCTAGGTCGGGGCCCATTGAGGCCAGACTCGGAATCCTAGTGCTTGTAATCGGTTTTCTAACTGCTTATGCATAAAAACTAGCGCTTGTATGTCATATCTATTTAGGAAAATTAAAATAGATTTTATTTACCAAACAAGGAAATTATTTTCCAAATTCATTTTCAGGTTGACCGAAAGATGTCATTATTTTTTTTTCAAAAACAACTTCTTCAAAAACTTTTTCAGGGTGGGGGTCGGAGGGGGCGTGACTGCTTTAGGGTGCGTTTCGAAGTGGCCTTGAGAAGCCACTTTGAACCCCTAAAGATCCTCGGGCTAATGTAGGGGTGTTTGGTAAAAAAAATTCAAATCCCATTTGGAAAATGCCAGCCTTCACAAGGCTGAAAACCTAAGCAGGTTGGGGGTTGCCTTGGGCTTTCAACCTTCTTGGCATGCTGAGTTGAGGAAGTAAAATAAAAAATTTTCTTCCCAAATTATCCTCTTTGATTTTTGATTTTTCTGGTTTTGCTCTCACCATTCATCATATTTTTCTCCGCAAGCGATAGTCGGTGAAGGGCAAGCAGTTGGCAGCGACCGTCACCCAAACGACTGTTGTCAAGGGGAGGCACGATCGTTGCCAAGAAGAGGCACAACCGCCACCAGGGGGTGGCGCGATTGTCGCACCATATGAGTTGCGGTGAGGTCTAGTCATTGACCTCGTTGCAACCCAAACTTAAAGCGGTAGGGTCATGAGAGGACCTTGATGACCTTAATTTAGGTCGCGCGACCTTGCCACCTCAGATCCGAGGGCGGTGAGGTCGTGCGACCTCTTGTGACCTCGCTGCCCCAGATCTAGGTTGCGGCAAGGTTGTTGAAGGTTGCCCGACTCCGAGCGGCCTTTACCAGTGGTCTTCGGAGGTTGTTCGACCCCGGGCAGCCCTCCTTAGTTGTCTTCGGGGTTGCCTGAGTCAAATGTTGGCTGCTGGCAAAAAATTTTGATCGTCGATGGCCGCTATTCTTGCCGACTATATTTTTCTTTTGATAATTTTTTTTTTATCACAAAAAGTCATTTGTAAATATAGTTTTTTTAAATATTATTTTGCTTCGAAGGTACTTTACAACGAACTTTTCATATTACAATTTAACAAACATAATTTGCATTATAAAAAACTTTGTTAACCTAAAGTTCTTTGTATTTTTTCAATGAATTAGCCCAAAAGTCCAATCAAACGCATCATTTTTTTTTTTTTTTTTATTGGGGTCATACAAAACGCATAGACATAACAAGCAAAAACGACGGAAGGGAAGCTCTCGATCCCACCGCCGAAACTTTCCACTAGAAAGGCTACGGACTATTTAAAATTTGCATCGTCACGTGCGTCATGACCGTCAACGCCACGGGCGGCGACGAGCGAGCCCCGGTGGTTCCGCATTCAACGTCGGACCGTCCATTTTCAAAGCACTAATAAATGAAAAGAGGGAAGGGAGGGGCGGCGACTCACGAGCCTTGACCTGGTCCCTTGGGCCCCACCATGCTTTCGGAATCGCTTTCAAATTACTCTCAGGTCCCTCACTTGTTCGGTAACTTCAGATTTTCCCGCCACGTAAGCACTCGCGCTGTCATTCAAAGCCGATTATTTTCTCTATCACAATTAGAGCACGTCACGGGTCAGTGGGAAGAAAAAAGAAGGTCCTGTTTTCCGGGAAATCGATCCTAGGTTTCGTTTCCGACGGAAGGAATATCCTAAATTCCGTTAAGTTTTACAAAAGGTAAAAACGGGACATATATAAAAAATTATTCTTAAATTTATCATCAGTATAAGTTAATCATTTAATATTCACTGTCGAATTTATAATATGCATAGTTCCTTAATGTTATAGTGATTTCATGATGCGTTTATTTAATGAAAAATAAATACTGTTAAAATCATTCTTTTAAAACTATCCACTGTATTATTTCAAAAAAGGAAGAAACGGAAACTATATCCGTTCTTCACGATAATACTTATTTTGTAACTGTTATTTTTACAAGGATATTCTTCGAATGCGTCGTTCCCGGCGGAGGTAACATAAGTGCGATGAGAGTGGTATTATGGTAATTTTAGGAGATCCGCTAAAGAGTCCGATTCCCCAGGAAAAGTCCTCCTCATTATCTCCCACCATAACTGATTCTCACGTTCTTGCTGCCACCACCGCACCGCTCCCCGATGGCCACCACCGGCACTCGCCTCCGCCGCCTCGCCGGCATCGCCACCGCCGCCGCCGCCGCCGCCGCCGCCTGCACCTCCCTGACCCCGTCCGTCGCGTCCTCCGATCGCGGCGGCGGGCCGGCCCTCGACGCCGTGAGGCGGAGGATCGTCGATCCCAGCGCCGCGGTCCCGCCGCCGCGAGCCGTCCAGGAATCGGCCCTCATCGGCGCCAGCTCCGCCAAGCCGCTCGACATTCTCGTGATCGGCGGCGGCGCGACCGGCTGCGGCGTCGCTCTCGACGCCACCACTCGCGGACTGCGCGTTGGACTCGTTGAGAGAGAGGATTTCTCGTCCGGCACTTCTTCTCGGTCGACGAAGCTGATCCATGGAGGTACTGACTCCAAACTAAGACGAGATTGAATGCGTGCACCGATCATGAATATTTGCACCTAGGAATTGAGTGCGTTTCGATTGGTGTGAAGCTGAATTTTATATGCTTTAAGGTCGTAGACTATCTAAGAGAAGGGAATCCTTTCAATTGCATCGTACATTCTGTTTAGCTCATCGCTCATTCCCCTGTTCTTGTCCTACTTCCAGTATTAAAATTCTCTAAACGAAGCTTTGATCTTCGTTTCATAATAATCTTGTTTTCTAGGGGTTCGATACCTTGAAAAGGCTGTGTTCAATCTCGACTATGGGCAACTGAGGCTAGTTTTCCATGCACTCGAGGAGCGAAAACAGGTCATTGATAATGCCCCACACCTGTGCCATGCTTTACCCTGCATGACACCGTGCTTTAACTGGTTTGAGGTCGTATACTTCTGGATGGGCTTGAAACTATACGATTTGGTAGCAGGAGCGCGCCTTTTGCACTTATCTAGATATTATTCTGCACAAGAGTCAGCGGAACTTTTCCCGACTCTTGCAAGGAAAGGCAAGGACCGAGTACTGAAGGGGACAGTGGTCTACTATGATGGGCAAATGAATGACTCGAGGCTCAATGTTGGATTAGCATGTACGGCTGCCCTAGCTGGCGCAGCAGTTCTCAACTATGCAGAAGTGGTTTCCTTTCTTAAGGATGAAGTCAGTGATCGAATAATTGGTGCAAGGATTCGAGACAATTTATCAGGTACATTAATGACATTTTGTTTTGTCCTTTGAAGTAAGTAATATGGGTTTCAGCTGTGCATCTGGGGACCAGATTTGCCATTTGATGGTTTTGTCCTTTAGTACATCCGATCCGATGCAGAAGTGTGGTTTTCATATGTAAATAATGTCTTGCGGGAAAAAGAAAATTCTTACCAAATTGATGAAATTTTTATAATTTTATAGTGTTAAATCAATTTGTGAAAATGTTATCGCTTATTCATCTAGGAAGATTGGGATTGTGAAGCACACAATTGGTTACAGTTGATCACAAAGAATACAGACTGTGTTTCAGAATCTTCATTTATCTCATGTTTTTTTGTAAATCCAGACTTTGACCATTCATATGACCTCATGTTCTTCAAAAATATTCATATGGAACATTTGTGTTTCTAACCTGAAATTGTGCAGACCTCTTTAACTTAAAAATTTACTAGAGTTTAATTCAGGATTCTTCCAATTAACAAATTCCTTATATTTTCCATTATTGCAGTTTGTTTTCTTAATCATTTTTTTTAGTAATTGTTCCTTCAGTATTATATTGATGTTCCCTCATAGTTCTAGTCATTCTTAGTGGAATGACTTGCTGACCTCTGTACTTAGGCCAAGAATTTGACACATATGCAAAGGTTGTTGTCAATGCTGCCGGCCCATTTTGTGACTCTGTAAGGAAGATGGCTAAAGTAGATGCACAGCCAATGATCTGTCCCAGCAGTGGTGTACACATTGTCCTCCCTGACTACTACTCTCCAGAAGGCATGGGCTTGATTGTTCCTAAAACTAAAGATGGAAGAGTTGTTTTCATGCTTCCATGGTTGGGGAGAACTGTCGCGGGCACTACAGACTCTAACACTCCAATCACAATGCTACCTGAACCTCATGAAGATGAGATTCAGTTTATACTTGATGCCATCTGTGATTATCTCAATGTCAAGGTGGAGTTGCATTACTTGTTTTAGTTTATGCATCTTAATGCAATGTTGTTTGTTCCTGGGAATTAAGTTTGTTTAATTGATCCTTTACTTATGATGGTTGACATATGTCGATGATATTACAAAATGGAGCATTTTATTGGACATTATTTCATCAGCTTTTTCCCTGCAGAAAGTGGAACCATAACTTTCTGTCATGTGAGATCTGATTTCAGTTTTAGGAAGTGAAGATTATATGCTGTACTGGAATTTGTTTGTACAGAAGCACACGATTTACATTAAGTGGTTAAGTGGTCTAAACTTTCATACTTTGGGTTGGTAATGAGTGGTAGTATTGATTGAACTAATAATAGATGTGTCAAAAGCTGACTGAATGTCTAGGCATAGTAATCACTACTTGTAATTGAGAATTTTATCGATTGATCTTAGAAAGCATGAAAATACTACTGATTTTTTTAGCTCTTTGGTTCTTTTCCATTTATCTTACTTGTTCCTAGGATTTGAAGGATTTTTGCCCAATTTAGGTAAGACGCGCGGATGTTCTCTCTGCATGGAGTGGTATCCGTCCATTGGCAGTGGATCCATCAGCCAAAAACACTGAGAGCATATCTAGAGATCATGTTGTGTGTGAAGATTACCCTGGTTTAGTCACCATCACAGGTGGAAAGTGGACTACATATCGGAGGTACCCGATTTCATGGTTCTTTTGTGGTTTTACCAACTAATGGCAAATTCATTGACTAGCTATAGAACCTTAACTAATCCTCTTTAGATTCAGCTACTGTACTTTGTTGATGCTGTTGTGGGGCAATCGTTGTTTCCATAGCTCCATCAGCTAGTATTTATATTGATGTAATGAATTTCAGCATGGCAGAAGATGCAGTTAATGCAGCTATCCGGTCTGGAAAGCTAAAGCCGGCCAATGAATGTATTACTTACAACCTCCGACTGGTTGGGGGAGAAGGATGGGATCCTGCATTTTTTACAGTGCTTGCTCAGCAATATGTACGAATGAAAAGGACATATGGTGGTAAAGTTGTTCCTGGGGTGATGGACACTGCCGCAGCCAAGCATTTGTCTCGTGCATATGGAACTTTTGCTGAAAGAGTGGCAGCTATAGCTCAGGTTTAACTTCTTGCCAAGATTCAGTTTAGAATTATGTCTACCTATTAATACTAGAAGACTTAAATCCTTATACATGCTGTACCTCCATCATCTGTGACCTCTAGAAGTTTTGTTGACATCAGACTAACAGGCATTAGTTTGTTGAGAAAATTGACCAGAAGAAAAGAGTTATGCACTACTGCTTTAGTACACATGGTTTGAGATGACTGTTGTTAGTGTCTATAACAATGTTTTAGGGATGATAATGTGAAGACTGTCGATATTTCCTGGCAATTTCTTATGGAAATCTGAATAATGATTCCCTCATTTTGTTTTGAGCCATAACTCTAGCAAACATACTAAGACAAGGAGGTTCTGGTGGTAATATCGCTCAGTAGTGGCGATTCCCGATGATCGCCATTAAAGATGATAGGAACAGCCCAAAAGCTAGTTGCTCGATTTGTGTGACTATGATTTGATACCTACCACATCAAGGGCTTTGCAGTGCTGATTATGGCTTTAGGCTGAAAAATTTTGAATACTTTCTGGTCTTATGTTAGTTTATAGTTGTTTGGTTTTAGTTTCACCATATTGAAGAATATATGTACAGCATTTGAAACTCATTATTTTTGCAACTAAAGATTGTTGGAATCCAGTAAATTCTTCTGCTGTTTTATCTTTGCCTTTTTTTTGTGGCAGCCTTTCTCAAAAATGTTATCGAGCATAGCCAAATTTGATATTTTATGTACTGATTGTCGATCTCAACACTTGAAATCTTGAAATCTTCAACTAGTTCATCATATCAGGTGATTGATCTTCAAGTTCATGGATCGTTCTCACATTATTCTCTTTTGTCTACTTTTAGGATGAAGGCTTGGGGAAGAGGCTGGCACATGGATATCCTTTTCTGGAGGCTGAAGTCGCGTACTGTGCTCGGTACGAGTACTGTGAATCTGCTGTTGATTTTATCGCCAGGAGATCAAGACTTGCTTTCCTCGACACTGATGCAGCTGGCCGGGCACTGCCTCGAGTCATTGAGATACTCGCAACAGAGCACCAATGGGACAAGTCAAGGAAGAAGCAAGAGGTAGAGAAGGCAAAAGAATTTTTGGAAACTTTCAAGTCGTCTAGAAACGCGCAGTTTCATGACGGGAAACACCAGTAACAGGTGCATTCCTTTCCATTTGTCGCTTAAGCGTTTCGAAGTTCTTATGAGTTTTTGGGTTAGATCAAGTCTGATGGATTGAATTGCCCCTGTTGTTTCAGGATTTTGACTGACTGGGGGACAGTGTGGGTTTGACTTTTTCATGACAAATCGAGAAGGATATATTTAACTTTTCTTTTGTGATTTGTTTATTTCTTTGTAACCAGCTCCTTCATGCATTGGACGGCCAGAATTACACTTCTGATTCTTTTCGAGTTAATAAATTGGGGCTTCACTCTAGTGAGGTCGAAGCTGCGTTGGGCTCGAACAGTCTTGGCCCCATAGATTTTTCGCTAGTAATAAATTTTATTATCATCTAGTATCTGCAATTTGCTGGTATTTCACAATTTCTGACTTCCGTCCTGCGTTCTGCACGTTATATTCTATAAATCCGGGATCTACCGGCACGATTTGAAAGGTTACTAGTGAAAAAAAGAAGAAAGAATCTGTGAGTTTTTAGATTCCGTTGCACTAGAGTAGGATATGCACAGATGATTATGAAGGCATAGCACAGATAATCTTCACTGTCCCGTATCGACAGGGTTATAAATAGTAGAAAACAAAATTGGCCTTTTCAATCTTTATTTATTATACTATCTTGTCTGGTCGGTCACGATTTGTTAATATGTTATGCAAAAATTTATTCGCATTGTAGAAATAAGACAGGGTCATGAGTTAAGAGGAGGAAATAAGACGCATGCATCATAAGCTAGGAGAATTCTTATTGGGACTAATTCATCATGGACCAGATGAATTACCACGTTGTATACAAGACGCATATAATGAATTAAGGAAAATGTCATATATGGTTTATGGTTTATAAATTTTGATATAACTATAATATTATCTAAAGACTTTTAATTTGCTACATGTGAACCTTGAATTTTAACTTAACATATAATTTATCATGTATGTCTCAATTTTTTGGTAAATGTTGAATCTAATTTCTAGATTATTATATTTTCAAATTCAATTTAGTTCTTAAATTATCTAGTCTAATGATTAAATTGAAAACGTATAAACTTTAAATCACAGTGAACAAATTAAAAATTCATAAATTATTTATATAATTATTTCAATAAATAATCATTATGCAAGTCTGCTTCAAGATTCCATAACTAATTTAGTGCCCTTGGAAAATATTGAAAAATAAATGGCAATTGCAAAAATCGTCAGGCATCTCTCCGACGAAATCCAAACCAGAGCGCGAACGATATCGAATGCATTGGATAGCTGATAGCCCATCCCTCCTCCCTCCTCCCTCCTCCTCCGGCCGATCGAGCACCGTCAAAAACCACCCCTCCCTCCCTCCCTCCCTCCCTCCGGTAGAAGCTGACCTCTCAGACCTCTCGCGCAACCCAACCGCCGTCCACGATGGCGGCGACCCTTTCGTGGTCGTCCCTCTCCAGGTCCTTCCACTTCCCGAGACGCCCCGCCCGCTCCCTCTCCCTCGCGCCTCGCGTCATCATCACTTGCTCTTCCTCTCCCTCCCCGTCTCCCTCCTCCCCTCCGCTGCAGTTCGACATCTCCTTCGCTCCGCCCAAGCCCAAGTCCAAGCCCCGGCCCGGCTCCGACTCCGGCTCCGGCTCCCGCGGCGTCGACTTCGTCTCCGGCGCGGGGCAGCAGCTCTTCATCCCCTGGATAGTCCGCGGCGAGGACGGCCAGCTCAAGCTCCAGTCTCACCCCCCCGCGCGCCTCGTCCACGACCTGGCCCACGCCGACACCCAGGAGAAGAAGGCGAAGCCGAAGGATAAGCCGAAGAAGACTGCCACGGCGGCGGGGGCGGGCGGCAAGGAGCCAAAGTACTCCAAGGCGGCGCGCCGGTTCTACAACGAGAATTTCGGGGATGCCCCGCAGCGCCTCAGCAAGGTCCTCGCTGCCGCCGGGGGTAATTCAAACAAGTTTCTGGTTTTCTTTACTCTGGTGTACACTGCTTTGGCTCAAGTGTCGCTAGTGTGTTTGCTTTGGCTCAGCGCCTCAGCAAGGTCTTCGTGGATTTTTTTATTTTTTTTCCATATTTTTTCTTTTGTAGATTTTTTATAAAATGGATTGTGCCTTCTAGTGGAAAGACGCTGAGATGTTCTAATCGTTTTGGAATTTATGCGATATTGCTGTTGACAGTGGCATCGAGACGGGGCAGTGAGGAGCTCATTTTCGAAGGCAAGGTCACCGTTAATGGCTCTGTGTGTAATACCCCTCAGGTCAGTCCCTACCGTTAAGTGTTCGTTTACCATTTTCCTCTTTCCCTTTAGAAAGAATTTCCTTGTTGTTGTTTCTAGAATTGTGTCATTTGTGCATAAGTTGGTCTTGAGAGAACATTCTTGGCAATCGCGACTGAACTTGATAACCAGCTTTAGTCCATAAGAAATTCTTTCTAGCTTTCCCCACCAAAAGGAGGGGAAAAGAAAGAACTGAAAAGGTATTCGTTTTCTTGGTTTTCGTAGTTCTTCGAAGAGTGGAGCAAAAAGAAATTGAAGGGAAGTGCTAGAAGCTTCCTGTGATGACATGTTGTTAATGTGGTTTTGCAAAGTAAGGACAAAAGTTATCATAATCAAAGGCAAAACTTGGTTATTGAGATAACTTCATCTTCAACCATTTGTTTATTTCTGCTGTTGAGATAATTTTACTGATGCAGACGCGAGTTGATCCTATGAAGGATGTCATTTATGTTAATGGGAATCGCCTGCCCAAAAGGTTGCCGCAGAAGGTCTACCTTGCTCTGAACAAGCCAAAAGGGTTTGCAGCTAATGCTAAACACTATAGCTTATTCTGGAACATTTTATTAGGTTATTTTTCTCCTTTCTTTTGGCATAAGTTGATGCTGAAAATACTGACAGGTACATTTGCTCCGCTGGGGAGAAAGAGTCTAAATCCGTGTTGGAGCTGTTTGACGACTATCTGAAGATCTTGGTACCGCATATCTATACCTGACAGAGTGCCATTTTCTATTTATTAATCATTTATGTATTCTATATTCCCTATATTTCTGCCTTAAAAAAATTCTCATAGCACTCAAAATGTCAATGGAAGGGCCCTGTCTTGTTCTTTGCAGCTTGAAGGATTTTTCCTAGACATTTTATCTATCTGCTGAGACTTATTCATTGGGAGCTTCGAGTCTTATAAAATCTGTGACTTATATCATCTCTATTCATTTTTGGAAGCTAAGGAAAAAATGTCGTTTGATTTTAGGGCAAGAAAAATCCTGGACTACCCAAACCCCGACTATTCACTGTTGGCCGCCTCGATGTTGCCACATCTGGCTTGATCATTGTGACTAATGATGGTATGATGGTTAAGGAGATGCTGCAACAAATTATTCCTATGCGAATGTGAAGCTTCTTTGAGTTTAAGGTGCCATGGATCGTGTTAAACTTTTCCATGTGCTATGTTTTGCAGGAGATTTTGCTCAAAAAATTTCACATCCTTCTGCAAATTTATCTAAGGAGTAAGTGTTTTACACAATGGAAAGAAGAAAATTGCATGATGCTATGGATATTGTTCTCAATCTTTGGGGTTTGCATTCCAAATCTGTGGAATTTCATTTCCATGTGCTTGTTTTTTTAAAATATAATATATCATATCGGTGAGAATTATAATAGTTTAAATTGTTGCTTTTCCATTTCACCATACTTGAGAGTTGACCTCGGTTTTGTTTCCGAATCACAGATACATTGCAGCAGTAGATGGTGAGGTGCACAAGCGACATTTAATAGCTATCAGTCAGGGAACAGTTGTTGATGGAACTCACTGCATCCCAGACTCTGTGGAGTTATTGCCAAGGCAGCCAGAGAATCCTAGACCTCGTCTTCGGATTGTGGTACCTTTTGTCTCTTTAAAAAATATTGTGACAAAAAATACATTATTCAGTTCCAAACACATTTCTAGCTGAAAGAAAATGAGTGAGAATTTGCACTCTCTTTCGTTGTTTTCTTCTTCTTCTTTTTTAATGTGTTCCTGATGCCAAAGTCTTGGAAGTAGTTTGTTCATGTGTGGAAGCAATCTATATTTGTCAAAAGAATAGACGGAGAGAAAATAGTTTACATTAACTGAATTAATGATACTTAAAGCTGAAATAGAAGTGCTTATTCTCTCATCTTCAGTGCTGAAAATGCAAAATACTTCTATTTCTGTTTCTGACTTCATTCGCTTTATATGCCACATCATGGCAAGATGAAAATTGCAGAGTATTGGCATGTGTAGGAACACTTAACTCTATTGATGACCAAATGAGAAAACCCAAACAATTTAAATCGTCTTTTGTCTTTATAATCAATCTTCTTTTCGTTGCCTTGAGTAGCTTTCATGTCATACAACATTATTCACTTTGTTGGGCATCTCCAGGTCCATGAAGGGAGGAACCATGAAGTCAGAGAGCTTATAAAAAATGCTGGACTTGAGGTTAGATTGGTCGATTGGGCAACAAACTTATTTTTGCAGATGCGGAAAAGTATGCATGGTCTGTAGACTAAGCCCATCTAGACTGTTGATTGTGTGGGCCTGATGGTGGGACCCACGTGATTAATGGTTCGAATGATCTCGATCCACTTAGTCTTTAGACCACATAATAATTTCTCCGCAGATGCTAACATATTTTCATGGAAAAGAACTTACCTCTTGTTTGCTTTTCCAGATTTATTCATTAAAGCGAGTCCGAATTGGTAGTTTCAGACTTCCGGCAGATCTTGGGTGACTCCTCTTAACCCTACCCCTTTGTCATCTGTGTGTCCAATTTACACTATTTCATTCTTGACGCATTTCATGCATGAGCACACTTACGAATGCATGTTTTGCGTGAGATGATACTTTCATATCAGTGTCATTGCTGATAGCTCTAACTTCTTATGCTATAGCACATTCTACAGGGAATGAAGTTATGTTATCTCTTCATTTAACTACCTTCCAGGTAGTGAGATTCATTAGAACTTTTTTGTCTAATTTGTTATCATTTCAGGCTCGGGAAACATGTTGAATTGAAACCAGCTGACCTTCAGGCACTGGGTTGGAAGAGCTGAGAAGTCACTGCTTATGCTGGATTGAGTTTCTCTGAAAATTCTCCTGCAAGAACACTCAAATGACAAATGGTGAAAGATGTTCCTTGTCAAGGAGAATTTTAGCATTTGCTTCCCGCCCTCTGAGCTGCTGGTTGAGCTACATTATTTATTACTTGAAGATTAATACCATGGGAGGCAGTTGCAGTCGATTGACATTCATACCAGAGATGGAAAATTCTAAGAGCTGGTAGAGTCATCTCTGTTGCAGTATTTCTGGCTGAGTATATATTGAGGAGGAGATCGTGGTCATCAATTTCTATTGCATGAAGTTTTAGCTTCGTTTGGAGGACTTGCGAAATTAATTTTTGTCCATTTTTTGTGAGAACATGCTCTTCTAAGATCTGCACATAATGCAACCAAAAATCTATTCATCGACTCATAGACTTGAATTGGACACGAGATCATATCTTAACACCGTCCATGAAAATAACTTTCTTGTACCATAGTGTATACTGATTTTGTAGGGCTTCTTTATCCACTTGCCCATATTCCCTTTTTATGTTTTGCTAGTATTTTAATTTGTGATTTCCAGTTGATTCCTTGGTTTTTAATTCTACTATCTTCTCCTCCTCTTTTGCCAACCATTGTGCATAAGCCAGTGCCATGTTTTGGTGTGGTCGAGCCTATTATTCATCTGTTGCCTACTGCTAAAAGGTAATGCACAAGGATTGTCCATGCACCGGCTTCGCGTGCTAATTGGGCCAAGCTTGTGCAATATCGAGTGATGTGCTAAGTTATGTTACCTTGGGTCGTGCATTTTTACCTAAATCTGCTTTCTAACTGCTGTGGCTCCTGTGCATATGCCATATTTGATATGGACAGTTCTTGGTTTATCAAATATAAAGATTCCATTCTGCCCTGATAAAGCTTTTCATATCTTTCTCGTTTTATGCACGACACGGTGTAAGTACATTCATTTTTTGGTGCGAGCGAGGTTGATAACCTTGAATCTGGATAAGAGAGTTTCAGCTGGTGCCCATATTGCTACCAGTCTTTGTAATGATGGGTCGGTGGGGAAAGAAGAACATTTTACTTACAAAAGAAAAAAGAACCAAGGAACAAATGTAGACACTGATTTGATGCTAAAAAGATAAAGATAGATAAAAGTGCATACATCAATACTCTTATATTGGAAGGGACCCTAAACGTTCCACCCATTGGCCAGCAAAAGTAGTGAAAAAAAATTGTAAATTTCAAAATTCCGTTTATCTCGCAAAACATAACATAAATAACGAGAACGGACTCAAGATCGCAGCACAAGCAACCTAGACACTGGACCTCGTCACCCAAAAACGATTAAAAACATCTAATGGGACTCGGCTTCTTTCGAAACCCAGTCAAATATCCGACATGATGGTCTCACCGACATCTTCAAATGAACATCTTCGAAAAAGGCTCGGACGAAGAGAGCCTCGAATCCCGAGGTCGTCCCCCACGTCCCCCTTTCGAGCGCGCGACCTCCTCGGATTCTAACGGACTTAACGACTAAAACCGTTCAAATGTTTTTCTCCGCGGCCGAGCACACAGAAAAAATCCCCACCGCCGCCGCCGCCGCCGCCTCCTCCGCTCTCCTCTCAGTCGTCACTCCTCACTCCCTCTCTCATTTCTTCTTCCTCCAAAACCATACAATTCTCTCTCTCTCTCTCTCTCTGTGAAATCGCAGGGCGAGGACAGAGACCGCGGAAATGGAGCCTCCGGGCGACTCGCCCGACCCGTTCGCCGAATTCCCTCCGCTCGAGTTCTACCCCTTCGAGCCCCTCCCGAACCCCAGCCCCACCCCCTGCCCCCTCCCCCGCCTCCCGATCCCCCGTCCCCGCAAAACCCTAGCCCCGCCTCCGCCTCCGCCTCCGCCTACAATCCCCTCCTCTCCTTCACCGTCCCCAAGAAGCGCAGGCGCGGCCGGTCGCAGCGCAACGTCGCCCCCCTCCAGCTCCCCCCCTTGCCGTCCGGTACTCCCGGTTCCTCCGCGTCGGCTTCGGGTAAGCCTGCTACTGGGAACCCTAGCTCTGCCCCCGATGCCTCTGACGAGATCATCGTGATCAATCGGGAGTCCACGGGGGAGGCCTTGATCGCGCTCACGGCTGGGTTCCCGGCCGACTCGCTCACTGACGAAGAGATTGATTTCGGCGTCGTGCCGATGGTCGGCGGGATCGAGCAGGTTAATTATATCTTGATTAGGAACCACATCATTGCAAAATGGCGTGAGAACGTGTCCAATTGGGTTACCAAGGAGATGTTCGCGGATGTTATTCCTAAACAGTGCGCTTCTCTACTGGACTCTGCTTATGATTACTTGGTTTCTCATGGGTATATTAATTTTGGGGTTGCGCCCGTAATCAAAGAGAAGATTCCAGCGGAGCCGAGCAGGCACAGTGTGATTATTGTCGGCGCTGGGCTTGCAGGATTGGCTGCAGCACGGCATTTGATGCGGGTAGGTTTTAAGGTGACAGTTTTGGAGGGTAGGAAGAGGGCAGGTGGGAGGGTTTATACAAAGAAGATGGAGGGTGGGAATAAATTATCTGCTGCTGCCGATCTAGGGGGAAGTGTATTGACTGGGACATTGGGGAACCCCCTTGGGATTGTTGCTCGGCAGCTAGGGCATCCACTTCACAAGGTGAGGGACAAGTGTCCTCTTTACAGGGTGGATGGGAAGCCGGTTGACCCCAACATCGACATGAAGGTTGAGACTGCTTTTAATCGTCTCTTGGATAAGGCTAGTAGGCTTAGGCAGTCAATGGGAGAGGTGTCCACGGATGTTTCGCTTGGATCCGCCCTGGAAACATTTAGGCCGGTTTATGGGGATGCTGAAAATGCTGAGGAAATGAACTTGTTCAATTGGCATCTTGCCAATTTGGAATATGCTAATGCAGGTTTGCTCTCAAAGCTTTCCCTTGCATTTTGGGACCAGGATGATCCTTATGATATGGGAGGTGATCATTGTTTTCTGCATGGAGGGAATGGAAGATTGGTTCAGGCTTTGGCTGAGAATGTACCAATTTTGTACGAGAGAACTGTGCATACTATCAGATATGGCAATGATGGTGTGCAAGTCATGGCAGGTAGCCAGGTTTTTGAGGGTGATATGGTTCTTTGTACTGTTCCTCTTGGTGTTCTGAAAAGTGGGTCTATCAAGTTTATTCCTGAGTTGCCTCAGAGAAAGCTTGATGGGATAAAGAGGCTGGGATTTGGGCTGCTAAATAAGGTTGCAATGCTTTTTCCTCATGTGTTTTGGGGCACAGATCTTGACACCTTTGGACACCTAAAAGATGATCCAAGCCGCCGCGGGGAGTTCTTTTTGTTTTATAGCTACGCAACAGTTGCTGGTGGTCCTCTCTTGATTGCATTAGTAGCTGGGGAAGCTGCACATAAGTTTGAGAGCATGTCTCCTACTGATGCGGTGACGCGGGTTCTTCAAATTCTCAAGGGTAACAGCCTTTAATTTTTTGAAATCAACCATTCTGCTTTATTTACAAGAGTCTGATTTCAATTTATTAATGGCCAGTTAATGAGTGCAAAAACTTGTTCTAAAAAAATGTGTGGAAAGAGTGGAATGCGTGATCGATCCTTCATAAAATCAAAAACTATATCATGGACTTTTGGTATAGTTGTTATCAGAATATTTCAGTTAGAATATTTCAGTTACAGATATGTTTTCTACCCAAAATATATGATTGTCCTTAGAATATAGAGCAATCTGACTAGATCATTTGAATCTATGTGGTGACTTAGATTCTGTTTCTTTTTTTTTTTTCCTTTTCTTTTCTTTTCAATCTATGGACCTTCCTAGTCCTAAGTTTACCTGACGTACTCTTGTCTAATTTTTTAGGACCATTAAGATGATTACCCAAATTATCACATATGTGCAGAAGAGAATGCATGCATGCATGAGTCGACACAGAAGGTGCATGGGCATTTTTTAGTTGACTAATAAATTGATTGCTGGACCAAAATAACAGCAGAAGAAGTATTACTTGTTGGAAAAAAAGAATACATAGAAATTATAGTATGCAATGTGCAAACACTATGGCTAGTATTTGGACTTGACATATTACGTAGTTAATGGATTATATTGGATGTCAGAGGTAACTGTATGCATCATGGCTGCATTTAAACAACATCCTGACTAAAATTATGGATATCCTAACATGCAAATTGGATGAACTATGGCTCAGATTTGATGTTGACATATTAAGTAGTTTTAGATCCTAATATAACTCAGAGAACTTTTTATTTAGCCTGTTGTCTGTCTTGAAGTGTAAGAAATTTATGGCATGGCTTAAAGAGCATAATTCAGCAACTCATTGCTTGCTGGCCTATCATTTGTTTAGTACCTCCAGGAAGCACTTGCAAGTTTGTTGTAGGTCACTTTGAATAGATAATGAGTGTATTGAGGTTGAATGCTCTAATTAATGAATATTTATTCACACAACTAGGTTCCTTTTGCACTATGATGGTTGATAGCTAAATAATGTTGGTTGGTTGATTCTCCTTTATCGTATGACACTTGCAATTAGCCTGTTTGTTATTGTAGTTTGTGTCCCTGCAAAATAATATTTGCTAATGTTGGCTTGATATCTTAGTTTGAGTGAAGTGTCTGCTGCTTCAATCCCTTCCATGTAAACTAAGAAAGCAAGTCGTCAATAACATCCTGCGGCCACCATTTCTAGCTTTTCTTCTGCCTTCATCCTGTTTTCCTTAATCTTATGGAGTTATTGGATCAAAGACAGAGTCTTGGTATGGGGAGAGCATTTTGTGTACTGTGGCGGGTTTCTTGGGCTGCTCATGAAATGAAGCCAAACTCTTGTGTAGATAATTATCCGTGACTGTTCACTTATTGTTATGATCTGGGAGTGCAGGTATCTATGAACCGCAGGGGATTAAGGTACCAGATCCTGTCCAAACTGTCTGCACCAGGTGGGGTGGTGATCCACTTAGCCTAGGTTCCTACTCTAATGTGGCGGTAGGGGCCTCTGGAGATGACTATGATATTTTAGCTGAAAGTGTGGGAGATGGAAGGCTCTTCTTTGCTGGGGAGGCAACTACTAGAAGGTATCCTGCAACTATGCATGGGGCCTTTCTGACTGGGCTGAGAGAAGCTGCTAATATGGTTCATCATGCTAATGCTCGTGCTTCAAAGAAAAAGATTGACCAGACTCCATCAAAGAATGCCCATTCCTGTGCTTCCATTCTAGCTGACTTATTCAGGGAACCTGATTTGGAATTTGGGAGCTTTGCTGTCATTTATGAGAAGAACTCTGATCCCAGCTCTGGTGCAATTTTGAGAGTGACTTTTAGTGAGCCTCGTAAAAAAGCTCATGATGGTCTGAAGTCAGATCAGCATTCCAATAAAGTACTATTTCAACAGCTTCAATCACATTTTAATCAGCAACAACAACTTCACATTTACACCATGTTGTCAAAGCAACAGGCTCTTGAGCTGAGAGAAGTGAGAGGAGGTGATGAGATGAGGTTTTATCATCTTTCTGAAAAGCTTGGGATAAAACTGGTAGGGAGGAAAGGTTTAGGACCTGCTGCTGATTCTGTGATCGCTTCCATTAAAGCTGAAAGGGGCAAACGCAAACCTGCTTCAGTTTCTTTGGCTACTAAATCAGGTGAGCAATTGGACCTTTATCAAAAGATTGGTTGTTTTCATATAAAAATCTGGTGGTGAAACCTATTTTGATTGTTGGAAGGTACATTGATGAATAAAAGAGGTGCTCCAAAGCAAAAAGTTATCAGGTACAACACTTAGACTTAGCTCAAGTTCCAATTGCTTTTATATTGCTAGATATAGCTAAACATGTCTAATAATTCCAATCTTTCCGTTCAAAATACCTCAGAAAAGCTAAAATAGTGGGCAAAAGTGGAGGTCAGGGAGCTCTTCCTGGTTTAAATGCCGAAAGCAGTAAGGTGACACATGATATTGGGAGCACAAATCAAGCCGCTCCTCAAGCCACTCCTGGCCCATCTGAGACAGGTAGATGTAGACCTCCACGAGCAAAACAGTCTGTGGCTCGAAAATAAATCTTCTATTGTTCATTTAACATACTTTTCAATAATTTCATTCATCACATTCACCATATGATTAAACCTCCTTCCTACCTGGGAAATTAGATTTGGTTGGTAACATTTCTTCAGTACTCTTCTGTTTTCAGTTCCTAATGTCACCTATTTACTGGGTTGATGGGTGCACTATACATGAAGTTTATTAGTGCTTGTCTTATGTATCAGCTTGTCGATTTGCAAACTTCTGTTTTGTTGAAATGCTGAGATTGAAAAGATATATGTCGTTGCATACATTGACGATTTCTCCATTCCATTCCTCTTTGGTTGGTGGGAATTGGACAAACATAATGCAATGAGATTAGAATTGGTTATATGGAATTGAGAGAGAAAGTGAGGTTAGAGAATGATTGTCTGTCCATTATGGAGAAATGTCATTTTCCTTTCTAGTATTTATCAGTTCCATTTGCTAATTCCTCTCATAATCCCACCACCTAGAAATCATGATAAAGGGATAAGTTTCATTCAGGTATTATCTTCTTTCCTCTTCGTTTTCTGTCACTAGATGTCAGGGGAGTGATAATAAAGTCCTCAATCCTGTTCCAATGGTTTTTCTCTTGTTAACCAAGCAAGGGAGTTGGGTTTTCGTCTATCTTGAACCCTCATCAACCTCATGTTTTGGTTGTACCTGGCAGAATAAGTTGAGAACCTAAAAGTTAAGTTGCCTGAAAACTATTTGCATTTTGCTTATCTTTGTGAGGCTGAATAAGGGAAAGTCTCTCTTATATTCATTTTCATTGACAAAGTAACATGACTCATTTGGCTAAGAGTTGTATCTATATTATGCATCGTGTGATTTCTTTCCTATCAGAGAAAAGTCAAGATGTTGATAAAGTGTAATCTTGCTACGACATTCAAAAAAGCGATACAGAACTAAAAAGGAAAAGATCAAATTATTGAACT
Organism: Eucalyptus sideroxylon; assembly: GCA_014182405.2. Taxonomy (NCBI): domain Eukaryota; kingdom Viridiplantae; phylum Streptophyta; class Magnoliopsida; order Myrtales; family Myrtaceae; genus Eucalyptus; species Eucalyptus sideroxylon. Next base: position 57,449,556 of record CM024554.2, on the reverse strand, counting down.
AGTGGAATAAAGAAAACTTAAAAAATGGGGAATTAATTGAGCAAAAGAATACGTTGCCAAGTGCTCTGGTACTGAGTAACAACAAAATCATTGGAATGAACACATATGGGTTGACATAACACGATAAAGGGTTATAAGACAACATGAATGAAGAATAAAGGTTGGGTTGTGTTCAAGTCCCCCGCTAGAATGTGTAACTCTCAACTTCCCTTTATCAATGTTTCAAATGTAAATTAGTCTTTGTATGATAAATCCATGAAATAACAATGTATGGAATTCGATGTCATTTTTCACTCCACAATTTTGCTGATTGCTCTTCTTGGCTTTCTTGTCAAAAAGGTGGGGATCTTCTACGTTGTCAATTTCCATTACCGGGTTGGTTCATGGTCTTGTGGGATGATTAGGTTAAAGGATTTTAGTTGTATAGTTTGTCTTGGTGTATTATATTTTGGTCACAGATTGAGGAACAAATTATTGTCAAGAAGGCATATGTATGGCATTTTAAGAATCGGCTAGAAAAGGAAATAGTAAATTATAGTCGAGACCCGGGGAGCTTGTTCAAGACTTACTCCAATAATTAGTTAACATAAAATAAGATCTTTTGTTTCATCTCATTGAGATAGAGATAGGAAAAGAGAAACTTCATTACTTGTGTATCACTCATATTGCACAATAGCATATCTTTCCAGGGCACCGGTACCTAAAAGAAGGAATGAAATTACTATTACCTGTTATAGATAATTTATTGGGCCAACTACAAGTTATAGATTCATAGGCTTAGTCAATACTAGGAGTCAATTATCATTATACATACTATAGATGTTGGGATTTATCGTTTTGTTGCATAAGTCCCTTCTCTTTATAATTCTTTTCTTCTTATTTTTTTCTCTTTTAGTGGGGATGGATACAATTAAGTAGCCACTGTTTTAAAAATCAATGTCTCGTGACTGGCAACTCTTTTGTGGCGCTGAGACGGATTAGCAGCTTGACTGGTTGAATTGCTGGTTAAAGTTTTATTAAAATATCATTAATTTTTTAGTGATCGCAACGCTTGTCTTGCTAACAGAAGGAGTGCCTAGCACACATCAAAAACCCCTTTTCTTGCAAATAACGCCTAGACATATACTTTCTTATTAGTAATTGTTGGCTTCCACCAGGGAGTAATATATATCCGATTGGCTTGATAACTCTAGAAAAAATGCAATTGCCTCAGTTTGACCTGCTGAACTGGGTCAATACCATATTGAAACGCTTCCTCCCATACACGGTCAATGGTCTTGTGGGCTATGACTTTTAGTGGTTCATGGTTCAACAGGCTATATTGACTGGTTCATTATGGGTTTGAAAACAATGAATACGAGAGGGTTGTTTCATTGAGTAGAAGATTCATTGTATATGGCATACTTGTGATTTTTTTACATTATGGTTACTGATATCAGAAGAATATCATTCTTTTGTAGGGCAAGTTCATGACAACATAACGAAGCAATTAGAAGAAAGCGTACACCTCACAGATAGTTGAATGGTGAGATCACCCATTTATACATTCCCATTTGGATGGTTTTGGTACTTCTGTTTCATTATTCATTTTGGTAACTATAGTCACCAACAATTTTCACTTATTCGCAATTGATGTTGTTCCGGATTTTATAATCTAACAAATCCAAATGCTTCAGAAATTAAAAGTCTGATTTACTTTCCCTGGAAAGTCCCATAGCTGTGTGGGCTCTTTCATAAATCTTGTTAATTCAATGATAAGTTTTTTTTTTTTAGCAAAATAGCTGATGGACAGAGTTTATGGTGTCGATGGTAGGATTTATGGAGACTCTCATTTATTAGTCAAAATTAACTGCGATTTCTATCTAGGATTTTTCTTTCTCTACTTTCTAGGCGATCTGGTGGAGTTATTATTTACTGAGTTATCCTCTGCCTCTATTTTAATCACTCTTTTTGCAATGGTTTCTCATTCCCTTAATCAAGTGTTAGTACACGGTCTTTGTGTAAATTTGATTGGGTGGCTCTTCCTTGTCTGCATGATTTAATATGAATTTTCCTACTTACCAAGAATTAGTCCCTAAATCGAGTATCATGATATGGTGTGTGTGTGTGTAAATTTGCGTGGGTGGCTCTTCCTTGCCTGCATGATGTAATATGAATATTGCAACTTACCAAAAATTAGTTGGCTTTTGAGTGACGGTCATTGATTGTTGGCTGAGAACTGAGAACTTGAATTCCTGGCTTACCTTGGCTTTTCTTTGTTTAACCTGTTATCTTTCTTCTTCTCTACCACAATTTTTTCCTTTCTAGAGGTCAAAGGCACTGTTTTGTCAGAAAGTTTTTAGAGAGATTTGTGTATACTGAACCATTTGAATAGCATAAATTCTTGAGAGACACAAATCAAATACAGTGGAGCATTTACCTCTCTTCTCCCTTTCTATGAAAGGAAATGCAAGAGAAACTGACTGACTTTGAATTGCAGTTCAGATTATGATATTCCTAGCATAAGGGCTGAACCTGCGGCTTCCTGTCAAGAAGTTAACATACATCGATGACCACTTAATTTGTGATTTTGGGGCAGGTATTTACGTCTTTCTATATTGAGAACACATGAATTTGGTGAATTTTGATTCCATCTTATGGCCTCCCTCCTTGATTTGTTCTTGAACTTAGTATCTGTTCTTCTGCATGATCTTCTACTCGACCTTTAGATTATGCTTATCCAAATTTGGTTATTTTAGGAACCAGCCTCTTCACAGCTTACTTCCTAGCCCCCATATTGTTGGTCTTTCATTTGAGACATTTAAGGAAAGGAGTGCCAAAAGGAGACAGCACCTAGACAACACGTTAGCCACCCTGCATGTGTGGATACATCAAGTTAATGGGCCTGTCTGGAATCTATATGGAAAACAGAGAGAACCCAGATGCAAAATGCCTTTGTATAGTCGGGTTTTCATTGTTCTGCTGGATCAACTGGTTTTAGTACTATTAAATTTTAGCATTTTCAGCCTAGTCAGGTTCATTTAAATACTTTTTTTTTGTCACATTCAAATGTTGACTCTCTGTGGGGAAAGGTTTGGGGCTGGATAATTTGACAGATTCTGATTAGGCTCTTTATCTTGCCTTCTTTCTTATTGCAAGATTATATCCTCATATCCTCAAAATCTCTGTACAGGTTGTGCTTTGCATCTATATGGCCCTGCTTTTGATGCTGGTGTCCCTTGAGCTGTGTAATGTTAGTTTTTGTTGGTTAATCATCATGGAACACCAACATTTGCATGACTGATGGAAGCTCCAAATGGATTGGGACTAGGCTTTGTGAACTAGCAGATGAAAAAGTGTTACAAAACTCATTCAGAAGCAGCAGCTTGTGAATCAGTTTCCTTCCTTCCGCTGCCCTGCTAAGAAAATGTCTTCATGAAGGCCTGTATATCCTTGTCGTACTGGGAATATTCAAATGTGGCACCTCTTATTGTTGCTGATAGTACTGACTGCTGCCAATCATGTGATGGAGTGAGATTACCCTTTTACTACCTCAAGGAAGCAGGACTTAGTTTTTTTTTATTCTATTTTTGTCGAGGCTGTCACGATCATGCTCGTTTTTGGAAAAAGTAAAGGCATATGAACAAAGAAATTTCGATGCTTCCAAAGTGTTCATTGGTGAAATTCAGCTATACAACTGAAAGGTTCAAATATTCCTCTAGGCATACCAGAAAGGAGACTCCCTTTTCTTTTATGAAGCACCAGATACAAATGTAAATACATCAGATACTTGTTCAATTTAGGCAGATGCCAGTTTGGAAATTATTATGGAATCCGCATCGGTTTTATGTGGAAGACCTTTTTTTTTATTTTGAGAAGTGACTGTTAGTTAAAACCAAAGGGAAATATTCCACTGTTTTATTCGGTGCTGAATTGTACCTATTTTTTTGGGGGGTCATGTGTGCTTTGCTCTGGGCGAGGTGCTACTTGTATTTGAGGCAGAATCTAGACAAATAGACTGGTGAAAGGAGGCCCGCTGTAACTGGCTCGACTGAGACCGCAAACGCAGGTAACGTTCCATCCTCAGCCAGATGTAGCTGGAGGGTAAGGCAGGACAATTTCCCGGAGGGCAAGATCGTTTGGTTTCCTGGGCCATCAGAGCAGAGTCAAAATGAAAATCAAAGGCAAACCTGGCCGAATGGATTGGTCCCGTAGGTGCAAGGTTCTCTTTCGGTCGCACTTTGCACACGCGGGTTTTCACTTCTCAAGAAATGGTTAATCCTCCGAACACAGATCATCTTAAAGATCTAGAGATGAAAATGTTTTAATAGATCCCGAATATGCAGGCCAAATAAAGTCGCGCAGTCGGTGTGTGATCTTTTTAGTCTGCATGGACACCAAAGACTAGTACTGAAGTATTCTTACAGCCTATTCTCGCCACAAACGATAGAAAGGTTCAAGAAAAGGCCTGCTGAAGGCCTCATTGGGGAGTTGCAGCACACTCTGTTGCATCTGCACCATGGGCGGCATTTTTTTTTCCTGCCACGGTTTCATCTTGAATTTTATGTTAATCTCCAAGGATAAAGAGGTCTGCCTGGCGTGCCAGTTCTTTGGAAAATTTTAACTACTTGTCTCATATTGAATAAAACCGGTATAAGTACATGGAAATTTATTCCAGAAGAAGAAGCTACAGATACATCACTTCACTCATATAAAAGTTTCTCACAAAAGAGAAACTGTCATAAGACAAAGGAGAAACTGTCATAAGCAAGCCAGGAAATATACAACCTACTTCACAAGAAGATAAAAGAAAAAGCTCAGTTTTGGGAGAGTCCTGATGCAGTCTGCACATGTTGGAATCGATAAGACGCAATGTAGGACCCACGAAACTAAAACAGAAGCAGAATACATGGACAACTGTCGCTGCTAATAAGTCGCTTGGCTGACGCTGCTTAAAACTGCCTTCAGAAAGCAATCTTGTTTACTGTAGGAGAGCCTTGAATCATCTGTAACTTTAGCTGTGCTCTGCTCACTCTGGAAAGACCACAGTGATGAATCTATTTTCATAGCGAGCAATCAGTCAATAGCGATCATCATCTGGACAGATATTTACATCCCAAGTAATAAAATGTACAAGGGTGGTTATTTTAAACAGCCGCAAATCAAGCTAAGCTGGTTCCCCATTAGTCGCTCCATTGCAATTATTATGGTGACCAGTCTCTCCCAGCCACTCCTCCAATTTTGCTTCTCTATTAGCTCTAAAATTCTCAAAGTCTTCTGGCACAGTCAATAAATTATCACTTGGCAAGTGGAGAGTAGTGTGGCTTTCTCCTTCTTTCTCTTCTTGCAGTTCTTCAGAAACTTCACTTGATAATGGCAGTTCATCAGACTCAACCACCGGCAGAGTTGAACTTGAGCTGGTTTCCCCAACTGCCAATGGTCCATCAGTATAAATAAAATGTTTCTCACCCTGCGTCTGAATAGGAAGTTGGGAATCAAGGTTAGACCACTTAAAATTGCTCGCCTTTTGTTTCGCTGACTTTAGAACATTGGAAAAGTAATTTCCACTCCTTTCACCATCTTGAGGGTCAAAAAAGGTAGATCGTCCCCAAGTGGTTGGCCCTGATGAGCTAATTCTTCGCATTTCAAAACCTGAGGTTTGGCTGTGTATCAATCCTCTTTTAGGCTGTTTCGCTGACACAATTGCTAGAGATTTGTTAATATCACCAATCATGTCATCAACAATGGGGAACCCACAATCCTTCATTGACCTCATCATTGTAATAGAATCTTCTAAGTCCTCCGTATGCAGATTGGTCGCTTGTGATCTCCCTGCGACGTTATTCTTGAGACTAATAACATTGGGCACTGCATTTTGAGTGTGCTGCAGAATGTAAAATAGCCCCACTGAAGGTTCGTTTGCCACATACTTGATCATCTCTGCCAAGCTTTCAGTTATCTCCACAAAGCCATCAACAGTGGAGAATCCATGCATCTTGTCGAAGGTGAATGAAAATCATCACTAGTCCGGTCAAGGACTTACACAAGGAAAATATTTCAAGAAATAAGTAAAGAAAAGACTCGAGAAATGGCAAAACTGCCAGTTGCAGACAAGCAAGCACTTACTCTCACAGAATAAATATCAAGAACTTTTACAACAAAAAACAGAACATCAGTTTCTTTGAGGAATTAGACCTAATCTTCATTTTAAGGCAATCCGGGACCCATGTTAGACCTGAATCCCAATCCCAAATTGATAAGTCAGTGCTTTTATCAGATTTAAGTTGTTCAGGGTCCTTCAGATCCTATTGCCATTCGGATTGCAACTTTAAAATTCCATGTCGATTCACCACTTGCACTTGGAAAACCTGGAACCCGAGTGGAATGAAATTGTTACTTTAACAGGATATTGTCAGACAAAATTTCAAAGGCCATGCATTTAGAACTAATGGATCAACAACGTATAGTGAAGGATGTCTTCTGAGGATATAGTGCCTAATCCCCAGCATCTACGTAGTCCAGGTTCAGCCAAAAAAGAAAAAACGAAAGAAGTAATCCAGAACCTAAAAATGTATATCCTTCAGTTTCAACTGCCAATTGGTCAAAGGTCACCACTGACAAGTAACCTCAGTGTCACCAACTAGGAAAATGGTATAGCAACATACATACGCTAGAGAACCAACATAATGACTAGAGGGCAACCTGCAGAGGGAAACCTTTAGGATGGTGGTGAGATGGCAAGGCATGCTGGTTGGATATGTATAGAGTAAATACATGGAAGTGATTCTCACGCTAGCAAATTTCATTAACTTTCCTTCCCATCGAGATTATTGTGTTGATTGCACAAAGATAGTGCATTCAGTTCGTCATAGCAGCTAGCACAATCATGACCTTCCAGTTAGTCCTGCGAAACCTCTAATAGTAGCCGAATGACTTCTTTTCACAGTGCTCAAAAGCCATAAGCACACATAGCACCAAGAACAATATTTTGTCGCCATTCGCAACTTATTCTCCCCAGTAAAACATTCACCGACATGCCTACACAGTTAGACCTTCACAATTCCAGGGGTGCCCATTCGAATAAAAGATAACTATGTTCAACCCATCCGAACTCTAAACGGTCCAATACACGACACGAACAATCATCAAAACGATCAGAGAATCGAATCAACAACACCATCAATCACAAATCTCGATAGAACGATCTCCTCAAGAACTCCTTCAATCGCAGAAGACATATCACGCGGCACAGTACTAAACTCAAAACTTCGTCCTTCCGAGAAGCCCGCGAACTCCGAACTCTAAAGGCACAGTCAATCGGAGAAACATCACGTCAATAGGAACAACTCCCCAAGACGAGACCGGAAAGATTCAGGGATCTCTATCCTCACCTCAAAGGCGCAGTCTTTCCGAGTGCGCTCCCAATCGAATTGGCCGCCCGAGCCGCCGATCGGAGAGAAACCGGCGACGAGAACAGGCCCTTTCGAGATCTCCGGCAATCTCCCGAGATATCAGCGCGCAGTCGCGACGACGACGACGAGGGGCGTACATCCAAAAGCGAGGGCCATCATCGCTCGGCAGGTGCTTGCCTCTTTCCTTATGTTTTCACCTTTGTCCCCCCCCCGTTCAACCGACGACAGGTACCTCCCAGAAGCTCCAACAACACAAACAGTCGGTGACGAGGAACGCTGGCGAGAGTGGGCCGACTATATGGGCCGGATCCGAAAGCCCATAATTATAGGCCCATATTCATTGGGCTCGGACCATACTTATTAGAATAGGCCCATATCCATGAGCACATAAGTATAGGCCCATTTTTAATGGGCTCGGCCCACTGAGGCTAATTGGGTTTTCTCGTAGGGCCCAACACATAACTCTAGGCCCATATTCATTGGGCTCGGTCCATCGTTAATGGGCTAGGCCCATAAAATTGGGCTCGGCCCATGGAGACTAATTGGGTTTTCCCAGGGCCCAACCCGCGCCTCGCCGCGAGTATATCGAGCGGCGACGAAGACGGCGGTGGAGAAAGGGTGGGGAACCGCGAAGCAGGAGCGACGATGGGGAAGCCCAAGAACAAGCGGCGGCGCGACGACTCCGGCTCCGATGAAGACGATACCTTCTACTACCGGTACCCCTCAGCTCCACCTCCTCCTCAGAAGTCGACCTCCAACCCCGCCGCCGCTCACGGCCGGAGGAACCCGAGCTCCGGCGGCGGCGGCGGCTCCTCATCCGGCGGCCTCGTCCCCTCCAAGTCCACCCTCTACGTCTCCAACCTCGACTTCTCCCTCACCAATTCCGACCTCCACACCCTCTTCTCCACCTTCGGCAAGATCGCCCGCGTCACCATCCTCAAGGACCGCGCCACCCGCCGCAGCCGCGGCGTCGCCTTCGTCCAGTTCGTCTCCCAGCCCGACGCCCAGAGGGCCGCCGCCGAGATGCACGGCAAGATCCTCAACGGCCGCAAGGTCGCCGCGTCGATCGCGATCGACAACGGCCGGGCGCCGGAGTTCATCAAGAAGAGGGTTTACAAGGACAAGAGCAAGTGCTACGAGTGCGGGGAGGACGGGCACCTGTCGTACGAGTGCCCGAAGAATATACTGGGGGCGAGAGAGAGGCCCGCCCCGAAGAAGGGGAGGAGGGGCGGCGGAGGAAGGGAGGAGTGGGGCGGCGCCGGCGCCGGCGCCGGCCACGGTGGTGGTGGAGATGATGAAGGGGAGGTTTTTGAGGAGGAGAATTGGGCCTCGGTGGTGGACGACGGCGCGGACGAGAGATTGTTGAGGAGTGAGAGAGAGGAGAGAGAGAGAGTGAAGGAGAGGAAGGAGAAAAAGGTGAGCTATTTCAGTGACGAGAGTGATGAGGAGGATGAGTGAATTTGCAGAGAGTGAGGCCTTGACTTTGCTTGGATTTTGTAGAAGTCAACCTTCTTGGAGGTATGTCTCTGTTTCTTTTTATCTGCTAAGTAGAAGCATCTGGTTTTTCGAATCAAGCTATGGGTTGAAGTCCTCTGTTTCGTGGTTTTCCCGGTATAGTCAGGCTCTGGACGCTTACTTGGTATCTGGTTAGAATGATGTTGGAGCTAGAGATTGTATGCTTGGTGCATTGAGATGAAGGGATTACTGATGATGAAGCAGTATGAAGTAGTTTATGCCTTTGTGGATTGACATTGGGTGGTTGTGTTTGCTGATGACTAGGTGATTTCCCACGCTGCATGTACTGCAGATGGTTGCATTTCAAACTTGAGAGAGATGCATAGTCCATAGTTAAACCAAGCTACTTGGTGCTGCCCCATGCATACTTTAGTCAAGCTTATGTTAGGTTTTCTCTAATCTTGCTCTTGTAAGAGTGCGATCTAAAGGTGACGTGACTGTAGTCTTTTGCACTTGATAAGTCACTGTTGAAGATGATCACCTTCCTTTTTAACATTCAAGAGGGAGGATACCGTGAAGGCTTAGTTATTCAAGGCGATGGATGTTATATCAGCAATCTGAAGCATTTCGTAGCCTGCCAATGTTGATATGGTAGGTTTTGGCCAAAAGGGAAATGTAGTTAAGAGAGTTCAGCCTGGAGAAGGAAGTACTATGATAGTGTGAAAATCGCAGCAGATTGTGGAGGAACTGTGCAAGTTCTTCACCTGGCTTTCTCTCTCAACTCTTTTGTGTGGCTTTCCTAGATTATTTTATCTCTAGTTCCGTCTCACATGTGTACATATGACACTGCGAGGATCCATCTTGTTGTTTGTTATTATTCCTGAGTTGTATCATAAGAGAAGCTCATATGTAGTATGGTCCGAGTCCTTTGCTAACAGCCCATATTCAGTGTCACAGTGACCATGTTCTCCTACATGCATTCTTGCAAACAGGCATATGGTCCTGCATGTTTAGGCTTCTTAAATTCTCTTTTGGTTTATTTTCAGGGGTCTTGCCTGAAAATAGTCTGATCAAGCAATCTTGGATTGGATATCGGCTGATGTGGCTGGGTGAAAAAGGGAAATTTACTAGAGAAAAGATGCTCATGCAGGACATTTGGGAGACAAAATATGCTGCGTCCTTTATAATTGGAAAAAGAGGAAAGCATAGTTCCTTTCCATATGTAGACTATCAATTGTGGTTTTCAATCGTTAACTTTAGCGCACCGATGACAATGTGGAATGAGAAGGAATTTTTTGTAAAGTTATTGTAAACCACTGGATTTGAACACATTGTGATTACAGAGCAATCTTCCAGATGATGGGAGGCAAGAAAGGGTTGAAATCTTCAAAGTCAAGAGCACTTGAGACAGACTACATGTTGGCTTTAGACTTGTGAGAAAAACAATTTCCTCTATCCTCTTGAAACTGTATCTTCTAAACGAGAGCTCATTGCTTGCGATGGAGGGCTTTCTTGACACTGAAGGCTAGTGTTCTTCAAACAGAGAACCGTATTGTTATTTAGGCTGAGTGATTATGTATTGATTTCACAGCTTCGGAGTAGATGCAGAAGGCAGGTGACAGTACTCCATGTCATGGAATTTGAATAGGAATGAAATGATAATCTGTTATTGTGGTAAATATTTTTGCCAAAGCCAAATAAAGAGGGTGCCCGCCTGCCTATGTGCTAACACTAACAATGGTCACAATCCCTCAAAGCGATTCTTACATGCTTAGCCCGTACCTTTCTGCTTTCCAGTCTGCAAAGGATCAAATATGCCTCTATCAAACTGAGGGACTGAACCAAAACTAAAGATTCTTGTAAGACTATGAAATGATATATCAACTTACAAGCATTTCATGATCTCCCATTATCTCTTCTATCAATTCCTGTACTGGTTTATTGGCGCTGTTGGGAACAAGAGCTGCGAAAACAGCTGGTTCCAATCCTGCGAGGACCAAGGCACAGTGTGCCATATGGTTATGTGTAATATCATGAATAAGGATAAACAAAATGTGCAGACTCCATAGTCTCGTGACCAAATTTAAGTAACTGGCTCAGTCTCAAAAGACAGTTTCCTAGCTTATCTACAATGAGTAGAGCCGCAGAAAAAGTACTGAGTATTTCCAACGTGCATGGTTGTAACTAAATGAACAAACAGCCTTCAGTCGAAGAAGAACGAAGCAATACCCGTTTCGGGAAAGGCATCAATGAACATCATCATCTCCTCTCCAGTGAGACCCGACAAGAAGCAAATATGCGGAACATTCTTCGCAATCTGCAAAAAAAACAAAGTGATGATGCATCAGTGCAAATAACAGAAGGTGGAACAGGACAGAATAGAACCGTAAATTACTGCTTGCTTGTGATTCTACAGCCAAATCTACTGAGGGTTGCTAATAGGAGTTGGTAATTTGTAACCTGCGGACTCGTTGAGCAATACAAGAGGGCTACACAGTTCAATCCTTTTATAACCTTTTTGTAAGGAATGACAGTAGTTCTGAGAAGCTGTTAAATGAAAGTATGAGGATACTCCAATATTCATCAATAGGGGTAAGCATGGTCTGAGTTGGGCCAATCTAACACCTAACTCAAGGACCAACCCATACGGTGTTAGTCCCTAATTTTTGGATTCAAGGACCAACCCTATTGATCCTTGGATCGAGAACTGGACCAATCCTATGGTCCGGTCTGGTTCCAAGGTCAAATCGAGAACAATCGATTATTTTTTATTTCATTTTTTGCATTCCTAAAATAACAAACATACTATTTCAAATTACATATTAATCAACAATGCAATATTGAATAACTAAACTATAAACACGATACACATCAAACATAAATATAAGATAAGATAACAACAAAAAATATACACTTCCTAAAAGCAATAAACCACTAACAAACACGCGAGACGATGGAATAGAGGCGGGTGGCAAGGTGAGTGAATAGAGGGAGCAAAGCAAGTGAAGAGAGGCAAGCTGCGAGGTGACCATTGAATAAAGTGAGCAAGGCAAGCAAGGCTGAGGCGAGCAAAGAGGTTTTATTTTATTTATTTATTGAATTAGGGCTAGGTTTCTTTCTATTTTCTAATTTACATGGACAATGCACTAAAATTTAGAGTAAACAAAAGCATATAATATATATTATCTAGACCAACCCTAAACTTTCAGGATTGAGGATCAATCTGCACAGTGTAGGGTCCAGTGGTCCCAGGATCAGGACCGACCTAGTTCCCTTAGGAACCGGACCAGCACCAACAAGATTGGGCTGGTCCAAGATTAGTCCTAGGTCAACCTTGAACCAATGCTCACCCCTACCCCTATTCATCACCACATCAACAAACAAATTAGTGGATATTTTCTTAGCAATTATTTCTTTCTTCGAAAGGCACCAGTCGCGGAAATTGATGCACTAATTTTGATGGAGAAATAGAATCGTGGCAATGAAGGAAAATGGCTTGACCCATATAGAAGGTCATTAAACTTATCAAAAAAGCCGTAACGTGGACAGAGCTCTTTATATTTACCTTGATTGACTTCAAATCAGGCTGTCTTGTATGCACCGCTTCCCACAGTGAACGATTAACCATACTTTCAGTGCAGTACACAATCTGCAAGACCAAGGGCAAGGATCAATTAGCTAAGGCATATAAAACCTGTTGGCATGATCCTGCTTTCTGGCAGATGTCAAATTATGTTCTTTCAACAAGCCCTGCCTCTCTTCAATTCAGGGAAAGAGCATAGATGCAACGGATTGCTTCTGGTGAAAATTGGTTAAAAGCAAAGAAAATAGACGTCAAGTATGAAATCATCCAACATTATCAAATATTTCTGAAAACGTTGTCCCAGCATAGGTGGAATTCCAAGCCTACACTCACTTTTGTCAGCATTTTAAAGCAGCATCGTGAACAATTTACCTTTATTCTAACTAAAGAGACACATGAAAAGAAAGTAGGAAATACATCTTGAAAAGTTGCAACTGCCATAAAGAACACCGAATTACGATACCTGTAGAAATTCACCATCCATCTCTTTCAGAAGTTGTTGGATCTGTAATTGTAGAACACCAAAAGAAAAGTTACTTTAATAATAGGCAGATTCCTTCATACCTTCTGAAGGAATTTCACCCACACAGAACACGGACTAAAGATAGTAGATGATATTAAAACCAAAGGACTTCTGAGAAAGATGTTTCAACCTCCTCTACCTAAGAAGAAGGGCCAACTTGACATAGAGAGTCATTATCAGAGATTCATACCTTTCCCACCTCCTCTGCATCAAAGCCTACTAGCAACAAAGCCTGCAAAATTCAAACTTCTTGAAACATCAAGGTAATCTCATTGCTCGAGAAGAACAAAATGAAAAATCAGACATGTTCATCAAGTTTCAAAGTAAGAAGTTCAGATTTATTCAGTGATTCCATGTGTTCAAAATTTGACAGTCTTGCTGTATGAGTTGCTACTAAGATAGTTAGGTGATAAGGAATTATGCAAAGCAAATTCATGGTGGCTCGTGTAATGCTACCTATGAATCAGGAATGCTGCGTAAGAATGTGCTGTGAAAAAGAACTTGCTGTGATGCAGAAAACTAACCAGAACTTACAGGGGGGCCATATCTAGGATCTTCAGGATTCAATGGAACAAACTTTGAATCTTCGACCAACTCACTTGGCACTCCTGTAAAACAAAGCAAATCAACGTGAATAGGCAATGCTGCTATTAGAGAGTCAAGACCGAGAAAGCATAAAATTTGTCATCAGGAATGGTTTTTTTTTTTTTGGATCCTATCCTAGCAATAGCAGGTGATGCTGTACACTGCAACATCCAAGTAAAAAGCAAGTATAATAAATTATTTGAAATCCACTGGTCCTGCCTCGATTTCAAAGAATCGGCCCGACTTCTCTCTCTTCTCATATGCAGTCGAGAGTCCCAATGCGTTCTCTCGCCCAAGCTTTATTTCTTTTCATTTCAAATTTCCCAACCCAAGTTTGTAAGGCACAAAAGAACTAGGATCAACACACTTTCCGTTTCAATTTATGAAGAGCTAGTAACCATTCCTTTTTGCGATAGTTCTTCAATTACCAAGAAAAGCTCATTGGAAAAAGATGCATCGACTTAACCATCATCTTCTGCTCACTCAGTATTGGTGGCACAATGGCTGATGATAATTCTCATCTTCTTAGTAAGAGATCAGAGGTTTGAGTCTTGTTATCTTTTATGTTGCCTTGAACTGGCTGTTTATAATGGCTATGCAACATTAAAGTTTGGCACAATGCTGAAATCCGACAGACCAAAGAATCATTGCATCGTATGCCCGAGTGGTGTATTCACTTTGCACCGAGCACTTGATTAGGGCGCCATTCAGTACAAACTGAGAACCAGCTAAAACGATCAACTAGTGCCCCATGTAGCACTCGAAACGCGCATCACATTTCACACGCTTCTTTATATACGAAGGCAATCCATTTCGCAAATGATCACGACAGGACGCCCCAGGTTCTCAAGCAATTCACGGCATAAACATTCTAAGAGCACAGCAACACATGGAAAGGATGACGACCCACCACGGCGAATCGCTCGACAGGAAACAAAAGAACCGAATTCCACCCCGATCAGGAAAGAATTCAGAGACCATGGCCGACGTGCGCGAGAGTTAACCGAGGAAGAAAACGAACGGACAAGCCATTAAAAGGTTTTAGAGATCCCCACGCTTCGCACGTCGACCGATTCTAACGTCTCGCGCAAGACCCCTTATGGGATAAAGAAAACTGACCTTCGGCGGACGCTCTCGGGATACCGTTCTGGAGCCTCGAAACAGGGAGCTTCCTCGAAGAAGCGAGCACGGCGGAGAGCTGAGGACTGAGAGAAGGTGAAGGTGGAAGAGAAGAAAGCAGGGGAAGCGAGTGGTCGGAGAGAAGGGGACGGTTTAGGTAGAAGCTCAGAGCAGACGCCATGGCCACTCGAATCCTTATTTCCTTCGCCATCTCCCTCTCTTTTTATCTTCTTCTGATTGGTTACGTCACATGAGGGCGGTGGCCGGCCGGCGACTAGCGCCGGGAGCTAAGAGACTATAGTTACTATTTACGATCTAGTTACGGAATGTTAGATTTAAAATTCTTCCGGATAAATCTGTCTAGATAAAGATTATATAGTACTTAGGCAACGCAGCAACTATGGTAAAATTTACATGTTAAATAATAATCATTACAACTTTTAGAAGAACATATTATAATAGAGATAATATAAGTAAATTTTATTTAGTGAAACTTGATTAGTGGGCAATAGTTTGCCATGATGATCCACCATCGTTCTTTTGATTTTGCTTCCACCTGGGACTTTGTTGTCGAGTCTCCTCCGCGGCTTCTTTTTCTCCAAGAGTTCCTTTTTCTCAGAGCAGGAAATGAATCTCTCTATCTAAAAGCAGTTACATAAAGCATTGCTGCTACTTCCTTTGCTGCCGGCTTCTTCTTTCGGACCTTAAGTTAATCAAGAGCAGAAATTGGCTCTAACCAGCTTAATCGAACTCCTTTAGCTCTGGACCAAAACTAATTTGTTCTGTATCTTACCCTCATCGACATCTCCTTATGCTGACTCAATAGAAGCTGGATCGTGGACGAGAGTTGAAAGACCGCAAGCTCAAAGCCGCCGGTTCCCTCATTTTCTATTCTATTTTTTTGTTACTCCTCATGGATGACTAGCTTTCCTTTCGAGCATGAGAAGTACGGTTCTTCCCGTGGGAACATTTGATTTGATTGGATTACACGCAATTGTTTCACCCGGTTGAATGCACTGCTTGAATGAGCCTTGTTGGATCCACCCTCACCCCCAGTGAAAATCCATTGCGAGAAAAAGGGCCTTCTATTGGTCCTGGTAACCGGTACGTTTTTCACAGACCAAGCAGCAAATGATCATTATGTGCTCCGAGAGACATTGCTCTTAAATCCTAGTTCAATAGGACCATAGAATCCAGAGAACAGGATAATGCATTAGAGCCACGGAATCCAGAGAACCAGACAACCAATGCCCAATAATCTTATTGGCCGGTCGGGCAAGAAGAGCTGAGAGCAATCCTACTACAGCACGTAGTAGATAATAGATTATCTAGAAGCCACTGGTTGTTCGAAGTTATTAAAAGGCGAAAGTTGCAATCAATCAATAACCGAGGGTGGCTGGGGCTCCTCCTGATGCGCCATTAAGATCATATGCACTGCAACCAGGGCAAGTAAGGATGGGGCGCGTTTGTTTACGACATAGTCATAAACGGAAAAAGCTATGGCCCTAGCCAAAGACGGTCCAAGAAAAACATTCAACTTCGTTCCAATCTGACTCCAAGGATTGTCCCACAGCAGCCAACGGACTCACCAAAAACATCGAGCAATGGTATCATCAAAGAACTCACAGCAAAGCACATATACCTTCCTTTACCTTCACTTTAAAAACATGTGACAAGGATCCAATTCTAGTTTATACTGAAGTGCCCTATGAGATTAACATAACCATCTCAAATACCCAACAATGTACCATACCATCTTATGTCGGAGGGCCTCTAAAGAGTCTGAAAGCACAACATATTAAGAGGAGATATTTACAGGCACATATAGAAGAAAATAGAACTCTTTAAGAAGTTATTCCCATGAGATCTGATGTGCAAGCGACAGAATCACATCTCAGCCACCAAGGTCTCTGAGTCAGCTCCAGTGTTAGAGAGTTTGCCTTGAGTCCACCTTCTCAGCATCTCTAGTGAAGCCTTCGGCTGGTCCATTGGAACCATGTGACCCGCATCATGCACCTGGTGTCAATTAGACCGTGCAGCTTAGAATGGCCAAAATTATTCCATCTGACATTTGACACACACGGGGAGAGAGAGAGAGAGAGAGGAGAGAGAGAGAGAGAGAGAGAGAGACAGGAGGGGGAGAGAGACCTTCAAGAAACTCAGAGGGCCATGGCTCTTCAAAACTCCCGCTTCTGATCCATCAACTTCGAAGGAAACTTCAGGAGAGTCCACAAACTTCTTCTGACCAGACCATTCCATGGCATGAACCCATCTCGAATTACCTGATCACATAAATCAAAGCAGAACTCGATAATTGTTCCTCTCAGAGATGAAATGATTTGGCTTGACCTACCACTGGAAGTAGTTAGAGATAACTTACCAAGCCAGTTGCAGATTAAATCATATTCTCCAGCATAGACTAGCAATTGAATTCCGTCCTGGAGAAGTGTAGGAATTCCAACTTCCAGATTCCTCATCCAGTCCACCAGCATGGCCTGATAAACTGTTGGGCTACACGATACAAAATCTATCTCTCCAACTCCAAGTGCATCTCTGACAGGTTTCTGGTTCAAGAACTTTTCCATGTTGGAGAAGTCATAGCATAGGCTCCCTTCACACTTCTTCCTGATGTCATAATACTGCAATGGACCAAATAAAATTATCAAATTTTACATTATCTCCAATACCTTCCTCTACTCTCCATGCTTGCACGAGGTCTAAAGTTGCTTTCAATCTGTATTGTTCTATAACCTCCAGTTTATGAACATGAGAAAGGGGAAAGTGCAAACTCATTTCTTCAATAAATGGTTATATCAGGTAATGGAACAAGAAAAAAATTCAGAACTATGATCTCTCTTAATTAAAAAAAAAAAAAAGAGAGAGAGAACAATACTAAGATCTATCAAGCTTGGATTTTCAAACATTTAACTGCTGACATGCTACGGGATCATAGACAACAGGAGAGAACAAATGAAAAAAGCATAGGAAAACGAACGCTAATTCACCACCAAAATGCCTGAAAAAACACAAGGTGATAAACTTACGTTGGTGTCACCAGCCAGTGCCATGATGCTGCTGAATATAGTATTGCAAACAAAATACGAAGCCATGCAAGAGACTGTACCATCAGTACCTGAAAGTAGTGTATTCAGACAAGAAAGTTTCATTATAAGCATTAGAAAAGTAATTGCAGCAGAAAGAGAGAAGCCAAATTTCTTTTAGCAATAATAGATTAAACTAGTCCAAAAAAATTAAAATGGTAGCCAGGGAAGAAGAAGAAGAAGAATGGATAGTGGAAAGGAGAATTTCCCAACAAGATCAGGGTCATTACCACAAAGCTTTATAGCCATTTCGCACACTGGAACAATCTTGTTGATACGGTCATACTGAGATTTCTTAATAATCCCCATGTCCAATGCATAGTCAGTGTAAGCTTTGTACTGAATTGCAGGATCAGTAAGGCCATTGCCAATAGCAAATCCCTGTTTTGACATTTGGTTTTAGTTTTACAAAAAAACCAACCACTGTAATGATGTGCAAGTTGAAGTTGGCAGCCCTACCTTTAGCTTTATATGAATTCCTTCTTTAGCTTTGTTTCCTTGATGAACACGAGCAGCAAAAGCAGGTATATAGTGACCAGCATATGATTCTCCAGTAATATAGAAGTCATTCTTTGCAAACTGAGGGTGCTCCACAAAGAAGGCCTAGAACAAGAGCTCTTCAAGTCAAAAGAATGCAAAAGTCTACATGGTTTCAATTGAAGCCCCCTGTTTCTTTGTTAGGTTAAATGAAACAAAGAAAAGGGATGTGGTACTGTTTAAGTTTCAGATGAATGCTATGAATCTTTTCAAGATCGAATCTTCTCCAAAAAATCTAGCATCCACAGTGCCAACAACTCTGGTAGAATAGAAGTCAAAAGAATATACAGACCTGCAAGAAATCATACAAGTCATCACTGACGCCATCTTCATTGTGTCTGATGTCACGCCTGTCAGAGGTATAACTGAAGCCAGTCCCAACCGGTTGATCAACATAAAGCAGGTTGGAAGCCTAAAAAAAAACATTGTCGCAATCATATTAGTTGCTAAGGATACAATAGAATAAGATTGTAATGATGCAACACATTTACAATCCTTCCCAAGTAGCAACTGTTTATCAAAACCGAAAATTAAAAATACTCTTCAATACCTTGTCCCAACCATGTTCATTCCAAACAAGGGACATGTTGTCTGCAATGGCAAAGGGACCATTTTCATAGAACATAGCCAATTCACTACTGCAACCCGGTCCTCCAGTCAGCCAGATAACAACAGGATCATTCTCATTGCTTCGTGATTCAAAGAAGAAGTAGAACATCCTGCCAAAAACAAGCAACAAGATTAAAAACAAGTTTTACAGCTAGACTTGAGACACCAAAAGCCAAGTTAGTTTGATGTGGGAAGCAATATGCGCATCATTGACAAATCTACTGGGTAGCAAATTTTCACATGCTCATAGGATATTTACTAGCTAAGTGTAACCACGAACCATTACTAAATCTCCTTCACATCATTCAGTAAGTTCAATCCATCACCTCTCTAAAGTATAAAGCAAATCCAAAATATCCCTCACTCGGAAACTTTTATACAAGCTTTCCAATAATAGTAGTATATTACTAAATATTTAACAAATTGGTAAGGTGAAAAAGTCTACATAACTCTCATAAATCCTAATTTAAATTAATTTTCTCTAATCCCACAAAAGTTTTGATTTTCAAGTAAAAGTAAAAGGACCACAAGTAACATTACACCGAGAATATACTGTACATGAAAATGCAACAATTTCATCTCACAAAAAAACTCCTTCAGAGGATACAGGTTACAATTTACAACAAGGCTCCAAGCCATGACATTATATCAAGCATTGAATCAAAGCAAAATTTCGCACAGACAGAACAACACGCAACTACACGGTACACAGACAGCTAAGTATCCACCAAATTTCTACACCTTTTCTCAAACACGACATGCAATAGATAAGCCATCACATCACTAGCAAATCCCAAAATGAAACTCATAACCTCCGATACCGAAAACAACAAGACTTGGCCTTCTGACTTGATAGACCCAAAAATCAGACAAAAATCTATGATCGAGGACAGTCAAGCGAGACATCACGCCGAACCCCCATCAAACCGGAAACAAAGGAAACCCTCAAAGGTGAAAAAGAAAAAACGAAGAGAAAGAGAGAGAATCCATGAGAATTACCTCGCGTCATGAGAATGCTCGAGCTTATAGTACCCGGCGCGGTGACCCAGATCCTCGACGGGAACCCCGGACTCAAGCCCCAAGTTAGGGAACCTTAACCGCTTCTCCACGATGCGCTTCCCGCCGAGCGCCGAACCGGCGACCCCGCCGCGGCCGACGTTGACGTCCTCCTTGGGGAACAGATTGAGCTGCCTGATCATCTGCTCGGCGTGGACCGAGGGGAAGCTCGACTGCGCGAAGCTGAGGTCGCGCAAGTCCGTCGCGGAAGCAGGCGCAAGCAGGAGGAGGAGCAGGGCGGCGAGGAACAGAGAAACGAGCTTCAGCCGCTCCATTTTTCCCTTCACCGGAGCCGCGATCGTTTTCGCCGGCGATGATGGGATTTTCCCCCGATCGCGAGGTTCGCGAGTTTCGAGGTCGTCGCTTTTCCTCTGCTTGAAGTCGAAGCGGACGATCGGATTTTTTTCCCGAAAGTAGGAATGGTGGTTGCGCTTCGTGGGGGGGTTTGCGCCTTTATACGTGCTCGAAGAAGACGGAGCTTGAAGAGGAAGAGCGGTTGGCTGTGGCTTCGAAACGGCGTCGTTTTGGGCTTGAACGTGGGGGAAGCCGGGAAGGTAGTGGAGTGACGCTTTTTCGGCGTTCGAGATATTCCTTTTTTTTTTGAGCTCTTATTTTTTTGTCATTTTTCGGGGTTTCTTCTTCTTGGAGGGGTGGGGCTTGCGTGTGGAGGGGTGTACGTCTGCAAGTGTGTGCACGCAAGCCTCGGCCGAGCTCAGGCAAGGCGACAATTCGCGACGGTCGGATCTATCTATGCCCAGGCTTGAACTTTATTTTCCGGGTCAATTCACGACGGCGGTTAGATCTATGTGGGGCTTTAACTATCTTTCCGGGTCTGATTCTTTTTTTTTATAACCAATTTGCGCAAATCGTGCAACTTGCTCCATTTTTCAGGAGGGAGGGAGTCGTTTTGCGCTCGAGAAATGTCGATTCGAACGATACGCAAGCTAGACGTCGTTTTCGTTTCGGACACGTGGTTCCGGATTACCAATCTGAATCGACCCGATTAAGAACTTCACTTCTCAATTAATCAGCCAGTGACTGACCCGTCGTTGGACATAACTAGAAATTTCGTTTTTCTAATGGAGGGGGCCGGTTGCCGACGTGGGTGACGCACCCTAAGAAAAGAGATGGCTTTACCAATTATAGAATCTCCTCGTGACAATTCTTAGCCTCCAAGCGATCCGCATTGCATCATCATCCCTTAGGAAAAGAAAAGGTAACCAGGACAAGTCAATTCAAGAAAAAGGATGGCGAAGCTACTTTGTCAATTCGTTAACGCACGAATCACATGATGTCAATTCTGGTCATTAAGGCTTCCTCTGCAATGGCCTCAGTTTCATCTGGCGGTTGTTTCTTGTGCATCTTCCTCAAAACTCCCGCAGGAGGTCGGTTTCAAGGAGGCTTCGCCGGCCATCGTCCTTTTCCTGAATCAAGATAAGGTCCTCTAACGAAATCGAGAAGACCCACTGACCTACAAATGGCACGAACATTCGAGACGAATGGAGGGACAAGCATTCCGGCATGGTGGCATAGCTTCGAAATAAATCCATAGGAATGATTCTACAGTCAGGCCCACCCATTGATAAGAGGAACATAGATTATTATTCATTTCCAACATACAAATTTAGGTGATTACAACCAATAGTTCGATCCAACAAAGCCGTCATTTAGTGAGTCCCCAGTATTTGAGGAATAATGGTTAGAATGGAGCACTAAACTATAAATGTCCAGTATCTCAGACTAATGCCGGGAAAGAACCATGAGAATGAATGGTCGTCTTAGGAAATCCATGGCTTGATCTGATAACTAAATGGACAAATCACTCTGAGTTCCTTGACCTTTGGTAATATTCCATTAGTTCGAGCGTTTCCTATCCCGATTGACTCCATCACGTTACAGAATGACAAGAAAGATCCACGGTCTAATCATAGAGGCCTTCGCTATGCCAGATATCAACCAAAAAATCAACCATCTCCTGCAAGATAATCAACATCCCACTACGTTAGCATTTAGTAATTTACTGAATCCAGAGCACGATTTCTTCAAGATTTCTTACATCTAGCTTCTTTATAGGTATATGCTAATGTATTTCTTGAGAAACAAGTCAACTGCAAGCGTGCATACATCAAGTAAGTTTCCATAGAACCCTAGCTGTAGCATGTTCTACTTATCTAAAGAAGAAAAGGTAGCAAATTAGTCTCACCGGAAGAGGAATGGGCTCAGAAAATGGTTCATTAGTTGATAAAAGTTCCTCGTAAGTTGTGGACCAGCTGAATTACAACAGTAACAGTTTACAGTTAGTTTTTGCAATCGCCCTGGTATATAGAAGAGCAGGTGTGAAAATTGACAGAGGCACAACACAAACGAAGAATGATATTGAAAGGCTCTAAAGAGAGCAAGAAACATAATCCCTATAAGAGATTACACTTAAGCATCCAAGTTGTCTAATTGGTACTATGACATCCTTCACACTGTTAGAAGTTCACAGTGGCAAGGCTAGATACTACCACCTTCTCAATACTGAGTAAAAAGACATCGTAAAAGAAGAGATACCAATTGGGATGGGTTTAACATTTATCAAATTAGATGACAACCAGCAATTTCAAAAGCATGGTGCAGAGAAGTTTTTCTAGTACTGCTGGAACATCCCTTTGCAATGAGTCATTAGCAGCTCTTTTTTCATTCAAGCCCGAGAAGTCAAACGTAAGAATGCCTTCTAACTTCTTCTACCGATACAGCTGGAGCATTGGAGTATTCATTTATCTTATCCAACATGGCACATAGGCATCTAACATATTGCAGGACTAGCTCATATATATATTAAGTAGGTCAGTCACACATATATTTCTGCATTTACTTCAAATCCCGATCCGTATGAAAGATCAAAATACTAATACATACCTTAAATCGTCTATTTGATCCATATCATTAAAGGCGGTATCAAAGCTGCATGCATATGCAGAAATCACTGGTGGTTTTTTTTTTTTTAAATAAAAAAGAAGGGCGCTCCTCCTACCACAAACAGGCAACACCACTTCCAACCCATGTACAAAAGCCCTACAGACCATTCAGTACCACCCTAATGGTTAATAAAGTAAGGACACTCTGAAATCACTGTGCAACTCCAACCTAGAGAAGTTATTTGCGAGAAGTTGTAACACCACTGAAATTTTAGTACCTTATAATTTCATCCTTGACCATTCTTGTTGATCTTTGAGTCTGATCTCCAACCCACTTCCTTCTACTCTCATGCCAAGCTATTGCCGCTGCAATAAATATAAATGATATATTTTACTTAAAGACCACATTAATACCAACCCCACATGACCAGCCAAAAGATGACTAGTGAAATCTTAACACCTTGATAAGATTCACACAATAAAAATTATCCTTTCTTGTTTTAGCTAAGATCTACTTCCGCAGAATAATTTAGTATGAGGCTTCTGATAAGCACAAAGAGCCATATGCAGGTATGCCAGTGTATGAGTAGCCAATATGGATCGGAAATAAACAGCATGAAGTTAATGATGCACTAGTCTGTGATTCAGTTCAATTGATAACATGTATATTCTTGTGGAGGCCCAAATGTTCAAAATGTTACGCATAATCCTCTTTAATGCAGAAGATTATACTTGATATGCTTTGACCTTTTCCTTCAAAAGAAAGAAAAAATTTCCATTTGCAGATGTCAGTTGCATCTATCTATCATTAATAAGATCATCTTAAAGAACGAAAAAGGGTAAAAGAAGTTCCATCACAGACATTCTACAAAGAATATTGATTGACTTCCATGGCAGCATCCTTTTAGGTTATTTGTAACTCAACCGGCGAAACCGAGTAATTACAGGGCCACTTCGAGTTATTAAGTGGGGATGGCTTCTAAACATGTTTGTGAAAATTAGCATCTTCCACTTTCACATGTGGCAGACCACAGAAGCTCCCACCTCTTTCCACTCTCCCCCACTGGCTAGAATTAAGAACGGTTCGACTACCTCGAGTAATTACCATTGGGTATGTTAGGCAGTCTAGGTAAATCCCAGAAAAATGACAGTTTAGATAGATCATTGATTACTCCTTAAAGAGACATTCTAAAGTTCTAACGAGTTTTTTCTGCCAGCTTCTTTGCACCACTTACCATCAACAAGATTCTTCATAAAGAAAAACAGAGACATATGACATATAAATGATCTAAAACAAATAAAATAATTAGCTTCCAACAATTACTACTACTACATGAAGTATGGAAAGGCCAGAGGTTGATGAAGTTCATTCCTAGATAAGAGAAGATGAAGCATCTCATATTGAGATTCTGCAATATGTTTGATCCTAGTATGCGATTTGATAGTCAGGACTAAAGGCTCTACTTGTTTCATTCCAAACTCGAACTGCCAAACCTACGTTATGTGGTTATGTCATGTAGCAAAGCTGAGAAACTGTTTTTCTCTTAGTGAGACCACAACAGACAGTTCCTTATATTAAATTCATGCCAATGACTCAAGGTAACCTTAACCATCTAGGTAGAGCACTATACCGTGATTGACAAACAAAGAGGTGTCCACATCTTTTCCTACAGCCTTTTTTCCTTCTTCCAAAGACTTGCAAGACTCCACAGGCTGCTTTTCACTGGAATGGGAGTTCCCAGTAGTGAATTCCATAAGATTGGGAAAATAGAACCACCATCCCTTTCTATGGAGACAGGGAGTGTGAAGGATTAATTTTCCCTTGTAAGATCCACAGCTCTGTCAATGGATGACACCACTTGAAATGCAACTAGATTTCCATGTACCTTGCTCTGCATAAAGTAACTACTTCATGTCATTAATTACACAAAAGCCAAAAACAACAAGCAAGCATGATCAATAAATCGCACGTCCAATGCAATCTATAAAATAAATTCAAGCATGCACCGAAAGCTGAGAGATTTTTTAAAACTCAAGTGATAATTTGAGGAGCATTAACATTCTATCGTAACACATTCTCGTGGCCTAGTAACGGGCAAGTAGCCTTTTTGGCTTAATACGGATACCAAATGAATTTGCGTTTTATAGCACAAGAAGACATATACGATCAACAACTGCTTCCTGTGTTTTCCACATTCAATAGACTTACCAAAAAAAAGTGGAGAAAACTAGTGTTACAATTACCAATCATGGCAAGAACTTGCTTACAATGTTTAAGGGAGAGTTCCCAATTATCCTACTGCAGCATCATGAAAGTCAATATTAAAGCAGCTTTAGCTCGCTGGCGAGGGATTCTGGGCCACAAATGCTCTCACCCCTTAAAATTCAATCCCAGCAGAACAAATGCCGCTCCTCCCTTCTCATCGTATTCAAGCAACTAGAAGTCTCTCCTATTCTGCCTCGCCGTTTAAATGGCTCATACATCGATGACATTGCTAACCTCGGCAAATCATCTTTGCTACCCGATAACGATCCACTTCCTTCCAAGATCAAGAACACCATTCCCAACCCTCCATCGCAACGCTCCAAAAGAAGATTTTTCCGAGTCCCTCTCTTACTTCGTTCGCTAGCTACCCAATACGTCCCACCTCAACCATGTCCCCACATTCTTCCCAATCAAGACACCATCTACCCACCAGAATGTGAAACACGTGCCCATTGTAAAAGTGAAAAAAAAGAAAAGATCGATTCTTGATTCCCCATAACACTCAAGAACCTGCATGCGAAAGAACCGACCATCTTCGCACACACGCAATCCGCCCCTCCTCGTAATCCCCAAAAACCATCGAGGCATTACCACGTCCTCGAACCAACGAGAACTCCAGCCGACACATTCGACGGACGGAAACGAGGGAAGCGAGCAAGAACCAGAATGAAACGACGGAAAAAAGGAAACCCAAGACTTACCCTTTCCTCCTCCCGGGACCCCACCACCAATGCGCGCGCCCCTCTGGAGATTTTCCGGAGGGAGAGGACGGAGCGAGAGACGCGAACCGACTAAGAGAAAGAAGAGAGAAGAGAGAGAGAGAGAGAGCGAAAAAAGGAGCGACGACAGCGGGGGGGTAATATTTATAGGGGGCTTTCGGTAATAACGAGAGAAGTGGGGTGTCGTTTTCGAAGGTGGGGCCCGCATTTCCGCTTCTCTCCCCTCGTCTTTCTCTTGCTGACGTGGATCCGCCGTGGACTTATCCGCGGATAAGGCCCCTCCTCCGCTTGATGACGAAATGACCAAAACGCCCTCTACCTAATCGAGGCAAGAATGTGGGGTGCGGTGGTTGGTGGCGCTTTTACCGAAAGAAGGAAAAACGCCTTTTGCAAGTTCTGACATATGCCGTGATGCCATGCCATCCGCAGCCAAAGGGCCAGAGTTAAAATGCTAAGTGGGAAGCTCTTTGAATTTGATTAATCAATCTTACGTTACTTCTAAAATGAAGCTTCCTCGTATCATATCTATCATTTGTGTCCTTTTTCAATTGTATTTTCACGACTCTTCATTTATACATGTTTTTGTCTTGACTTGAAATGGGCAATTTAAAATGCAAAATATTGATGAAACGGTCAGCATGCATGGAGAAGGATAATGTTTGAACTCCCTATTCTTTTTTTTTTCCTTGAGAGATCGTGGATTCAAAACTCGAGTAGAGGTCTCACAAGTCAAGTACCTCTTGTGTTGATGGCATGGCACACCACTTTTTCACGAGAAAAGCAAAAGGTTACGGCTCAAATCAAACATTGCCTAAAATGACGGACCTTCCAAAGTGGAGTCTAGAAACGATTATGAATATTGGTCTCACATTTGCCCTTTCACCTACCCAAAAAATGAAAAAAAAAAAAAGATCAAACTTAATATTGGTCAATTTAACACCTAGCGATGTCGTTTTCATACCTCATGGAAATTTTAAAACCCAATATGGGAAGAGCTCTACAAATAGGCTGGGGAGACATTTTTCCGAGGGCCATCTTCCGTTCAAAGGCAATTAGGAGCGTTAGGCGTTGGACATTATAAAATTTTGGTAGGAAAGCTTGGAAGAGTAGAGAGAAGGTTAGAAAAGTCAAAGTGACAACCCTTCGGTCTCGAGAGGGGAGACGCATAGAATAATTAGACGGTTCAGACCACCATAAATGAGGAGCACGTGACAAATTATTTTACAATCATTTTTATATTTATTTTTGCGAACATCGCCCAACAAGCCGACCTTAGCTCAGTTGGCAGAGCGGAGGACTGTAGTGGGTATCACTCATAGTAATCCTTAGGTCGCTGGTTCGAATCCGGCAGGTCGGAATTTTTTCTCCTTCCTTTTTCTTTTTCCCCTCACCCTTAGTTTAATTCCACCTTTGTGGTACACTAATTCAAGTCCTTTTTCTATAGCAACTTCAAATTACCCGATCGATAATGGCGCATTGTTTTAAGGTAAATTGTAAGATCATATTCTCATTCTTCATTTGAATGTTATATCTAACAAAAATAGGATGATTAGATCTAGACCTTTTTAAGATGAAAATAAAAAGTAGACAAAAATTCTCATTATGATTTAATCCAAACAGCATGTAAAGTAGATTTATGGGTAATTTGTTTTCTCTCAATTCGAGCCCTTTTTTCTAGGCTTTGTTTTTGTTCAAGAACGTAAAGAACGTAAAGAAAAGCTCAGAATGGGCTTGGGAAAAAGGGAAAAGAAAAGAGAGAAATAGGAGATAAAAATGTTGCTGCCCAGGATCGAACTGGGGACCTTTAGTGTGTAAGACTAACGTGATAACCACTACACCACAGCAACGGGGACTGGTTGGCTAGTTTGTTCTCAATTTAATATATGTTAAATAATAGAGCTAAGGGTGACCACTCAACACTCCTCATGTGAATGAAGGAAACCAACCGAAGCTCAACCTCGGGAGGCAGGTCTTGCTTCGAGCTCGGGCAAGATGAATGCGAGGATACCGACAGTGTGGATTATTTCACTGCCCCCATTGCCGTGTCTTCTTCGTGCACAGCTCGTACCTTGATGCAACAACGTTGGAACTCAGAGGCTCCCTCTTCACTGTTCATTCCATCCACATGTTACGAGAGCGGAGTGGAGTGCTCACAGTCACTATACTTTCTTGCGAAAAGGAAACACTTCGAAAACATAAACATCAGGAGCTCACTCGGCTACACGCTCAGGACGCTCGCCTTCATGGGAAATTGACAAGGTTCCAAGACCGTGTCAAGTTTACAGGAAATTGACAAGGTTCCTGAATGGCGATGCTTCTGCTCCCCTGATTCCGACCCATACAAGCTTTCCACACCCGAAATCTGTCTCTCTGTAGCCCAGATTGCACCACCTGCTGAATCCAAATGAATCGGGGCTTCCCAGGGAGAAGTTTTCAAGCATACGCTTTGTGCCATTGTAAATCATCGAACACTCCTGATTTCCCTTTAAAGCATTCCAGTAAATCGCTGTTTATTTTCTGAATGGATTCTCTTGTCATGGTCAGTTGGTCAAAGTCAGGTAGGCCTATCTCTGTCTTTGCAGAGTCGAAACCCGAACTTGCAGACCACAAAAGATTGCCGATTGTGTTCCTGGACGAGGGCTCCTCCATTCTCAATCTCATGTTGAATGAGTCTATCAACAGAGTTTGGGTGACTCAGATATCACCCTAGAGGCAGCCGTCAGGTTTGGTACGCATTCACTTCTGGCTTTATCTTTGAGGATGTCTATCACCTTTGGATCGAACGCAAATCTCCTCGTGACATACCTTCCTTCCACGAACCATCCCTTGTCCGTGGTGGATGAGAACTCGTCAGGCAACTGATCTCTTGAAAGGAAGAAGGACGATCCTGTGTAGAAATCAGTACCTCTTCCGCACATCCACTAGCAACGGTTGTCCAACTGGTAAGGATTAAGTTGCTGAACTTTTGAAATTGGTTTCCTAGAGTGGAGATGAACGGGTACATCATTTCCATTACCCCAATGTCTGGGAGGGCAAGGTTTCAAACGTTCTAATAAAAGATTGCCCGTGTCAGCACAGGCACACGTGCCTCCAAGAGAGAGAGTGTTTTGCGGTGCAGTTTGTTCATACAATCAAGGTTTGTCGAGTGGTGACATTCCTAGGTGAATAACAAAATTCCTTCCGAGCGTGTCCATGTTAAAATCCCTCCATCGGTCGCCTCTTCCCCAACGGTCTGTGAAGCAGCAAAATCCTTCCGTGCCCCAGGTAGCTGTCCAACAAAATCGTAGATGCTGTCACAATGAGCGACTTCCTTACCACTTGGACGGCCATGTGCATGCCCGTGCTGACACAGGCGATCTTAAATAGAACGTTTGAAACCTTGCCCTCTCAGACATTGGGGTAATGGAAATGATGTACCCATTTATCACCACTGTACCAAACCAATTTCCAAAGTTCAGCCTTTCGATAACTCATACAGATAGTCCTTGCAATTTGTTGGCCAAATTCTGGGAGTACTTTTTACTAGTCACGTTCTGGACCACAACTTCAGAGTACATGGCTTCTGCTTTAAAGGGCATGTCACTATCTTAATCAACTGATAAACAATTCTAACTGCTACTAAACCAGGTAAAATTTTGGTGCTGTTGTATCCATGCTATGATTCTGCATTTGAGAGGGCAAAAAAGAGAAGTTGAAAGAAATTATGTGAGACCGAGATGCAGCTGATGTCGCAATCTCTTTCCCAACAATAGAAGCTAGAGAGGGTAAATAGACAGCTTACCATTTCACATTATGCTTTACACTATTTACACTCATTCCAGTTGGAGAGCCTAGACAAAGAAAGATGCCAAAGAAGTAGACATAGCTGTACAATGATGGAAGACTCAACCGATCCCATACTTTTACCCCCTATCCCAACCCATCAATTGATTTCTAACGCCTTCTTCAATCTTCTTCCTAGGCACACACGAACTATCCCTTTCATCTAGTAAGATTCTATAAACCTCCCACTCCCGGTTGCATATCATGTGTCGTCCTATCTCCACCTGCGATGATAAGGATCAAAAGAGATTTGTCAAGCAGTCAAAGACTATAAGTGCGAATATTTGATATTTATGCAGGATCACAAAGTAATCGGAATATTTACCGAAAATATTGGGGCATTAAGACTCTCCAGAGCATAGGTAATATCGTAAAACACGAGAGGGCGACCCCTTCCGGATAATTCAACTGGGTTTGCAACCAGCAGCTCGGTCTCTGGGCCTCGGCTACCCACAGCCACTTTGAGGGGGCTTCGCAGCTCCCTTTTCAAACAAGCACTCAAGTCATTCTGCTCGGTGAGGTCAACAATCTTGCTTCCATCTGCATGCATTGTAAAAAACTCTACCTCACAGTTCCCTCTAGAGTTCGCCCAGAACCTTCCATAAGAGATCTGACAAGACAGGAGAAATTCCGTAAGAATAAAAGCGCTTGCCTTTGTTGCAGGTTTGTTGTGTCTAGAAAGTGGGAAATAGCTTGATCAACACAAAAGCCCTTAAAAAAATACTATTCACCTGGATATTCAAATCTTTCAACGTCCTCATGATATCATAAATGAGGCCTTTGTGGTCCTGACATTCGATCTGAACGATCGTGTGTGCGGGACTCAGAGAGTTGTCCATTGAAACAAATACAGGGTTAGAGAAATGAGAACTGCTCTGATTCCCATCTAGCAGCTCTAAACTGGAAGTTTCCTCAGTAATTGCAGAAGGAAGAAATGGAGAACCCTGTGAGCATGCAGTGACTTCTTGTCCAGCTAGTTCAATCTCACAACTCACCATCGTGTCCCCCAGTACAGCTCTCAAATGGTTGATCGTCTCCTCCTGTCTCATCTTTGTATGAAGTTGCTCTCTGATTCAGGTATGAGAATAAGACACTGGAAATGCTGCCTTTTATTTTCTAGAGAGCACTCCTGCTCTTGCCGCTAGATAAATCTTTAACTGAAGGTTTATACTTCTTTTATAATAAAGAAGGCAGTCAACATACAGGTGACAAGCCTAACAGACTTCTCTTCAGTTCATACATGAGCAAGATTAAACATAACCACCTATAAGTCTAGGCTTCATCACGCATAACAGTTTGATGCTCTTGATTATGAATTTTAACCCAAAGAGTCAGATAGGTGATGCACGACAAAAGGCATTTCAAATTGATGCTATTGCTACGAAACACCATTGGAAAGAATTTCACTAATACATTTTTCTCCAAATGATCAAGGCACTCAAGGATAATGATAGAACCGCATTGGCTAAACACATTAACTGAGCAAATGAAAGGGGGAACGAATGGTGATGACAAACCTGGAGTCTGTGACAAAAAAGAGGTCCATTACTCTCCCATCTGGAGTCGTGGATACTTTTACTCTCTTTATCGTCAGTTCCAGTTCACACAGAACCTCTGTCACATCTGCCGGTGAAACAAAAGACACTGATTAGTACAAAAGAAAGTTCTCTACTTAAAACTTCTTTAAGCAATAGACCTTTAGACTCTCTGCAGGCAAGAGAAAAGACAGTAGATCATGATGGATGTTAGCAGTAAATACCAATATATTTTCTGAAAAATAGGTTGTTTATATTTTCTGTTATGTAGATTGAACAGTAGGCGGGTAAGATGTTTGAGGTGATTTCGTCTTCCCATCTAAAACAAAAGCAAGCACGGAAATTCTTCCCTCATACCCTGATAAGGGAAATCTCATAGCTTCACTTCATTAGATCATTGTTTAGCTATATTTCAATTTACAGGACGCACTTCCTTTGTTTGAACAAGACAAGGAGTCAGATCAACGTATAAGGGATCACAATAATGATTTCTACAATAAAATCATAAACGATGCTTGATTTTGCTCGATAAAAGAGCCACGACACCCCTACTTAAATGCGGACGCCGTGTGCTACCAACCCAAAATCAATCCGAGTTTTATTCCGTGTAATTAGCTAAGAAAGAAGAAAAATTTCGGCAAAAGAAGCACTACCGTGTAATAAGCCTTTGCGATCATATGAACACCAGAACTTCAACAGGAACACATCAGGCGGCCTCGGTTGCTTGATCACGGGCCTGTAGTACTCGATCTCCGTCGTCAAGAAGTACGAAGGGCACGCATCCAGCAGTCTCTTCTTCAACAAATTCCACCGAGTCGTCGGTCTCCCCACCAGCCAAAACAATATATAACACCATTTCCCGTCGGTGGTCAAATCTGTAATACAGAAACAGAGCAAAATCTCATCTTTCGATGGATTCTCCAGAAAAATGAAGCAACATAAGCTACCAAAATGAACCCAGAAAACCCAGGATCCCAAAACGAATAAGCTCCAAAAAAAGCCGACAAAACATATGAATCTCATGGCAGCTCATCGGTTCATTCATAAGATTCCAATCTTCAGGGCGTTAATATTTGCAAAATAAACAGTAATCCCACCATTTATCTAGTTCTAAATGAACCATTCCACCTCAGTATAAGCTAACTTTAGAAAGGCGCAACCAAAGATCCAGAACACGACAAACCCATCAAGAAACAACTCGCAGAAAGATCGAAACCACCCGTCATCCCGCAAGAACCTCGACCTCCGCCGAAAAACATTGCCGGCAAAAACCAAAGCTCACGAGCTCGCCAGCTCACTCACTCACCTCCCCTGCAAATGCTCAAGTTGAACTGCAATATGATCCGGCACAGATCGCAGCCTAGCCCGGTCTTGTCGGGACAGTTCACGGTGATCACGGTCGAGTCGCTCCCGTTCCCCGCCGGGCTAATCACCACCGCGTCCTCCTGCAGTATCCCCATGTCGACGGCGCCCCCCCGCTCTGCACTGTAAAACTTTTTTCTCTCTCTTTTTCTTCGCCGCTCAAAAAGCTGGCTTTTTCACTGATCCGATGCGGGTCTGAATCAGCCGAAAGACTGGGAGATTCCACCCTGGGGGAAGAAGCGGGCATAGATCGAGCTGCTCCACCTCTGCTTTTCTCTCTCTCTCTCACTTTCCTTTTCTCCTCATGTTTTCCCGGCGATTCCTCGGTTTTCTGTCGTTGGATTCTCGGGAAAATCTGAGTATCTCGTGCCTTTTTTGGCCTGTTTTGCCGGGGAGAAAGAAACGATTAAATCGCGGTTCGTCGAAGGAGTTGATCAACAACATCAGGTGAAGGGCAAGACTGCTGCTTTAAATAGACAAACTAACGGGAAGATAGAGTTCGACCCACAAAAGAGAGGGGGCAAGATAGAGGACCAAAAAAATCTTCCCACCATAGGCTCGATTCCTCAAAATATCTCAAATTCTAAGTACACTTTCTATTCGGTCTTGATTTAAAAAATAAAAAATAAAAATATCACGAACTATTACTCTAGTCCTGAATTTGCTGCTATTGACCCTCTATTTAAAAATCCTCATTTGATTTCTTTAAAATCATCTACATTAAAATGTTATTATTGTTCCATACGAAAATGAGGGCATTGATAAAGATATTGGGCCTAATAATAACCCCCTAAGCAGCCTTGATGCTAACGTCAATAACTTTGAAGAAATTAATAATAAATTTTTGCCAAAGGGTTAATCGGGACGAATTTGGAACTAAAGTAAAACTATATGATTTTCTAAGACTAAAACAAAACTTTAGGGCGAGATTTAAATTGGACCCAAAATTTGAGGTTTTTTTAGGGAAATAAGCCAATAGGCAATAGTCGGGAATTTAGAAGCAATTCATTTATGCGACGAATTTTATGGACAACATCAATCGTGATTAGGTGGTTTGTGAAGCTCGTGTTGGCTGCATTGGATTGGGAGTTAAGAAGGCAACGGGGTCTGTGGGAGGAGTTCTCCATTAGCGTGAGTTCATTTAGTGATAACAATCATTTCGACCGAATTTAGTCCCATAAAAATTTGTTTTTTTGATTTATATCACAAGAAAGTAATTTGATTAGAATGGCTGATGTGAGTATTGATTTATCCCTATGTGAGAGAGAGCCAAAATCATTTAAATGGTAAATGTCTCTATCATCCAAAAAGTCCTGAAGAATAAAATAATACAAGATATAGTTTTATCGATTTTAGGTTGTGATTTATTTTTTGTTATTATCTCAATGTTATTGTATAGAACGACACCACTCCCTACAAAAAATTCTTAAATAAACATGATCTTTTGGATGGCAATTTATTATTTCGTGATGAGCGCAATGCTTGACACATCGTCCACAAGACACACTTTTCAACACACTAATGTTTCAGGCAAGATAGAGACACGGTGCAAGTTCAAATCCCAACATGGCAATGCTCACTCCTTGTGTTTACTCATTCCATTAACTCCATTCTTCCGCATTGTTTCATATCCATTATCATTCCATCAATGCAATTAAAGCATCTTTTGTTTCGTGCTCGAGACATGACTTACAATTCACGTGTGGTGAAAGCTTTTAAATTATTTTAAGAGATCATGTAAGACACTCGTCAACTATTCCGAAAGTTTAAATGTATATATATATATATATATATATATATATATATATATATATATTATATATATATATGATTGGAAAATTAAAAAGGGTCTAGAAAAATTCAAATCCGCTTTTAATTATTTTGAAAATTTAACAATTAGATCAAAACGTTGTTTAATATCTTAAATATTATTAAAAAATAGAATATTATAGTACGCATTTTGCCGATATCATATTATTAGTACAGTTTGTACTTTTTTTCCCCC
The DNA here is from genome assembly GCA_014182405.2 of Eucalyptus sideroxylon. Taxonomy (NCBI): domain Eukaryota; kingdom Viridiplantae; phylum Streptophyta; class Magnoliopsida; order Myrtales; family Myrtaceae; genus Eucalyptus; species Eucalyptus sideroxylon. Next base: position 57,414,988 of record CM024554.2, on the reverse strand, counting down.
TACAAATGAAGACACAAGTAAAGGCAAATTAGAGCATACTCTTTTCATCGGTGAGTGTCTTGGTGGGGATTATGATGTTTTTTAGGGGGTCCAAAACAAAAACTCCCGCCGGTTTTTTTGGTACCACGCCGTGTTACATCTCGGTCCGTCAAAACCAAGGCTGGGAAAAAATATCTCCCACCCCCTCAACCCCCGCCCGCGATATCTCGCCGTTTCCCCATAACTCGAGACCGCCGTTGAAATCTCGCGATACGCGCCGCTTGCGCCCCGATAACTTCGCCCCCCCAATCGCGTCCCACCGCGTGGGAGCTTCTACGCAATTTCCTCGCACGTGCCTTCCTATTACCTATTTTTATTTTTATTTTATTCCCTTTTTTTAATCTCTTATTGTTTTCTTGCCCCGGGGTTGTTCGGGAATATTCCCGAACTACCTAGTTTTTGACTTTAGGACAGCAGCCAATCAGGGGAACCGATCTGCCGTCACTGAGCTGGTCCGACTCGTGTCACCGAGTCATGGAACACCCGGGGGTAAAAATTTCCACGCCCCCGCGTTGAAAATCGTTCGGTGAATTATGGCGAGTTCGGTGAATCCGAGTCAGAAAGTTTCGACCATCTAGAAATTAGGAGATCTCTGCTTCCCTAGTTTTAGACGTCGGGCGTCACGCCAGTTTTGACAAAAATCAGAGGAATAATCGATCGAATACAGGGCTATAAACGATCGATGTATATTGGACGTACGCGCGTGAAGTTGTGCTTGGACTAATAGGTCGTGATATCTATTACTAGTTCAATTGACTTTCCAGTTGAGTACTGTGGCCTCTGCAAGGTTTAAACAGAGTGTTCGAGATAATTGAGCGAGGGAATCAAATGACTATTCGTGTATCTTTATAAGGTCGAGGCAAAAGTCTTGATTGAGGTACCCATGGGAACAGTAACCAAGGCAATGCTTGGTAGGCGATTGTCTACTCGAAGATTTTGGTTTTTTTTTTTTCAGTTTCATTTATACAGTACCAATCAAGATGGGATTGAGCTAAGAAAATGAATCTAAGCTCGATTTTGAATGTCGGATTTCGAATTACTTCCACCTATATGGAGTTTAAATGACAAAGTTGTAATAATTTCATTTCACTTCAATATAAGTCTTATGAATTAGGAAAAATTGTCTAAGAAATTTTAAATTTATTGCATTTTTACCAATTGAATTTTAAACTTTTCAATTTTATCAATTAAGTCAATCCGATCAATTTTAACTGTAAATTGTTAATGTAGACATTAGTTGTTTTATATGGCACAGGCAATACTTACATTGAAAAGTTTTTAATTTTTTTTTCTTTTTTTTCCAAGCTTGACGAAGGCTAGCCGATCATTGTTACCCAAGTTGGCACTCACAACCATTTTTAATCGGATCTAGGCAAGGGCTACAACCCTCACCTACTATTGGCAAGATCTTCACAATCCTCACTTAGTGGCTGACAAAGGTTGTTGGCTCTTGCTTGACCGGCAATAGGTTTATAATATTTTAGACAATTTTTTTCATATAAACTAAACTACATTAACCCCATCTAAACCTTGATCATTGTACTGTTTGTCAAATCATGAACCAAAATTCTAAACAAAGACTGTAAAGAGAAGAATCCAGCGCAAATGCAATGCACGGTCATAAAACAATGCGCATAAACGTGCGCGAAAGCAAAAGGAGGCTTTAGTGACTAATAGGTTGTGATATCTATTACTAGTCGATTGACTTTCCTTTTGCATACTGTGGCCTCTGTAAGGTTTAAACACCGTGTTCGAGATGATTGAGCGAGCGAATCAAATGACTGTTCATATATCTTTATCTTTGAAAGATCGAGGCAAAGATCTTGATTGAGGTACCCATGGTAACTGTAACTAGGGCAAATCTTCGTAGGTGATCATCTATTTGAAGATTTTGTTTTTCTTTTAGTTTCATTTATACAATATCAATCAAGATGTGGTCAGCTAAGAAAATGAAAACAGTTGATCTACACTCATGTTTGAATGTTAGATTTTGAATTACTTCCGCCTATATGGAGTTTAAATGACGGAGTCATAATCATTTCATTTCACTTAAATATAAGTTTTACAATTGATTGGATCATCAACCGAGTGTTTCTCCAAGCCAACAAGACTCGAAGTGCAAATTAGGTAGGCTCAAGCAAACAATTTACTTCTTAGACCAAAGTTCACTAATATAAACTAGGGAAAATTGTTTAAGAAGTCTTAAACCTATTATACTTTTACCAATTGAATTTTAAACTTTAATTAAGTCTGTCTAGTTAATTTTAATTGAAAATCGTCGATGTAAACGTTAGTCATCCTACATAATATCATCAATACTAACGTTCACAATTTTTATACAAAAATTTCTTTTTATTTTTTTTCAAAGTTCGACGAAGGCTAGCCGATCATCGATGGCCATTGAGCAAGAGTTGGTTGAGGAGGGCCATGCTCCTCACTCATAGCCCTTTTTAACTAGATCTAGGCAAGGGCTACGACTCTTACCTATGATCAGTAGCAGCTTCTCAATCCTCATCTAGTGGTCGACAAGGGTTGTTGGGCAATAAATTTATAACTTTTTAGACAAATTTTCCATATAAACTAAACTACATCAGCCCCATCCGAACCTTGAACATGCACCATTTGTCAAATCATGAACCGAAATTCTAAACAAAGACTGGAAAGAGAGGGAATCCAGGGCAAATGCAATGCACGGTCATAAAACAATGCGCACAAACGTGCGCGAAAGCAAAAGGGAGGCTTTAGTGACTTCAACCCCCACTCGAACCGTGACGCGAGGCCAGACAACATTTCCATTCGCACGCGGTTCCAAAACACAATGTCGGAATCGCGCAAAAGGCCACTGCCCCGAATAATTCATGAATGGTTCCCCCCCTTACCCTCTATAATTGACGGAAGATTACAGACTTTCTCCTGACGAGTCAGCTCCTATCGGCTCGCACCCGCGTGGCCTCGCGAGATTTGTTTGGGGGATTTAACCAATAAAATTCGCGTGCAAAGGAAGTTGGATCTCTCGCGCCGACGGTTCGGACAATCTAGCGTTTAGTTTATTCGCTTGATTTTTGGCTTTTTTCTCATCTGGTTTATGGGATCCATGTGGTCCCTCCTTTATGGGACAATAGAGATTATATCAATTGGGATGCAAATTGTATCGAGCAGTGTTAAGATGCGATTTTAACATGTATATTTATTTCGATGTCAATTTCATACGAATTGTCCGTTTCGAATAGTTCTCCGACTTTAATAAACGACTCAAGGGAGGATGAAAACTCATTCTCTAGATAAACCATAGTCTAGAACCTTTGGTTGGCCATCGTGGTTGGGGAGTTTGGTCGACCATAGTTGATCGTGGTCACCATGGACCCGTGTTTATAGTTTGCCAGCTTGGGATTTAAAAGCTCTCTCTTGTATATTTTTTTATTCCATTAGAGATAGTACACATTAGATCCTCTCGAGGAGATGTCTCCACGGTACTCTCCATGAGTTTTGAGAAGAAAACACCATAAGAGATTGCGGAGAAGCACCAAGCGAAGGTCCATCGAGGGTAAATCTCGGGCTTGGGACTGAGAGACACAATAGCTTCAAGCTCATAATCTCCTCTTTGCCTTGGATCATCGCCGCCGCTTGGCTTGTGGTGTAGATCTCATCCTTGGACCGAATAACATAAATCTCCACGTGTCTCTCTTTCTCTCTTCTTTCTCGTTCATATCTATGTTGATTTTGTGATTGAGAATAAGGTGAGGAAACGACATAGATAAATTAAAAAGAAAAATCTCCCAAAAGTCGGACTCGGGAAAAGTCATAGCTTTAATGATTCCAATAAAATATCTCGTGCCCTTTTATCTATCGTCACTTAGCATATGTCCCCATAAAGAAAAAGAAAAAGAAAAAAAAAAGAAAGAAAAGATTCCTCGGAAAAATATCTTTCATTACCATATGAAATATCAAATTCCCTCCCGCCCCGGAACTCTCGAGCTTATCCACAGCAACAGATAACCCATGGAAAGGCTTCTTGTCCGCTACCGTCGCCTACAGTTACCCCTAAAGTTGCGAAAATCAAAGTGGATATTAACGTCATAAAGCGGGCCGGTGACGTCACCTTCCAATTCGACCATGACGCCATGCCCGTTCTTTTCATTTTGCCCACCTCGTTTCTTTGTGCTCCCCGTCCCGTCTCTAGGCAAAACTCTCCGAATTCCGTGCAGCTGCACGCGACTGAATTTGATCCCGTAAAAACCCCAAATATCGCAAATATCAAGAAAGATTAATTTCATAAAAAATTTCTAATTGATATACTCTTCACAAATTAAAGATATCAAATTAATATATTTATGAAAAATTTATTTCCATTAATTTATATCAAATTTTACTATCAAATTGTAAAGTCGAATGACGCGTAATAGTTGACGTATGTGTTAGTTTGAAATTTATCTTCATTTATCATAAATGTATCAGTTTGTGATTTTTCATGATATTAACTAAATTTTCAAGGAAACTAATGGATAATAAATTTGTCGCAAATGTATCAATTTATAATTTTTTGTAGTTGAAAAATTAATTTTGGATAAGTTTATTACAAATATTCAAATTGTGAGTTTTGTAATATTAACTTTATGCAAACTAATAGCATCTGAAGTTCCCAAAACTTTTTTTCATAATCCTTAAAAAGTCGAAATGAATTTTTTATTTTGATGGTGAATTCAAATCGTCATTTTAGAAGCCTACCTAGATCGTCATAAATGAAAAATTAGGAGCATGGCCTAGAGAATCAGTGAAGCCAACCTTACCTGTACGATCAAAGCAATTGATAAGACGATGTCAAATATCTGTTATTCTGTCCAAAATAAAAGTATCGAAATCAAGCGCAAAGGACGTAGAAAAAAGGAAAAAAAAAAAAAAAAAAACTCATATGGACAACGAGGATGCTACCGTATCAATGCCAAACGAACGATGGTTCACTCAGAAAGTTTTAACAACCATAACATATCAAAACAAGAAAAATAACTAAACGAATAGTGTTTAGATATGATGTTCTCTGGAATTATTTACCACGAATTCTTAATTCTTCAAAGATAAATTGAAGGTAGCAATTTATACTCACCTCAAATTTATAGTAACAAAAGGAAAATCATCGCGCTACTTTGATTGATGCGAATCGAAGTGCAATTTCGACCGATCAATCGATCCGTGATTATGACGTGATCGATTGCGGATTCTAAATCCAATCCCAAGTTGAAACTAGGGGTGATCAGGTCCAGGGTGGATAGTATCTAGACCTGGACCCTATATCCGACCTTATTATAACCGGTTCCCATTTTCTGCACCCTATTTGTATTGGACCTTATACTCGACCTATTTTATTTTTCCGATCCAGTTCCAGGGTTAACCCTGTTTTCCACTGAAATCTGTTTTACAATCTCTCGATATCCTATATAATTTTGAATTTTATATTAATAAGTGATAAAATAACATAATCCTCCTAATTTATATTGAAACATTAAGTACTAGTAATAAATTAATACATGAACATATTGACTAAACGGAAAATTAAGGATCCACAAAGCTAATTATAATAAATAAAATCACAATGTAAAAAATTAGCAACAAACATGGGTCTAATATTAATCTTATTCCCACAACTATTACATGAATTACTCATTTATGCAAGTATAACTCTTCCTACAAAAGAAAAATTAAACAAGCCAATCCATGTGATCGACGACAAACACCGTCCGTCCATTAGATAGTGCGAGAGGGAGCCGGTCGTAAGTGAGGAAGAGGAATGACAAAGGAAGAGTGCCGTGCGTGTTTAAAAGAGCCAAGAGGAAAAATATTGTGTGGCTGCAGAAGTAAAAATATAAATCAGGAGAAAAAAAGGGTTTTTGATCTCTACTTACAAAACTGGTCCAAGAACTGATTTTTGGGCGAGCAGTCACTCAGAACTTATTCTCGAACCGGGTTAAACTGGTTTCGAATTTTGGGAACCGATTCTTGGACCGGTTTCAATGGGAACCGGTTCCCGACCCTATTTTATGGGTGGGCCAGTCCGGGAAACAGGTATACCGATCCGGTTGCACACCCCTAGTTGAAACCGCGCAAAAAATTCCACATCCCAGGACTTCGTTACTTCGGACAGATAACGACTTGCGGGAGAACCATGCGCTCCTAATCTTCAACCGCGCACAAGTTTGGACCTGTCCCGGTCCGTCGGTCAACATCCGGGCGACAATTTTTAATTTTTAATCTTTTCCGGAAATTAGTAAAAAAAATAAAAAGAAAGAAAAGAAAAACGTTACATCGATGGAAACGTCAAAGGGGGGTTGATATTTATATAATAAAATCTCTCTCTTGCTTGGGCATCAGTGTTGCTTCGTGGGGTGGCATGTAGTGGGGACCACCCCACCCGCAAGAGGCCGCTTGGGTGGGGGCCACGTGGCCTTCGCCTTACCGTCCAAATCGAGCAATCCTCCTTTTTTCTCAATCTTTATTTTTATTTTAATTTATTCATTAGTTTACTCCCCAACTTGCAATTTTTATGTTTTTTTGGAGATTTCTCTGTCTCGGTAGCGTGTGGCGACGAGGATATTGACCGTGCTTTGACTTTGAACTGAACTTTGGGTACCCAAAGGGCGAAATTGCAATCTCGACGCTTCGACTTTTTTTTTTTTTTGGACGGATGATTATGGGGCTTTTGCATTAGTGTAAATTGAGATTAAAAAGTGGGTTGAAGTAATTGGGATACCCCTTCCTCTATACTTTTTCTGTGTAGAATAATAGTGTTATGACTTTTTAAATGATCCAAAAAAATCTATGAAATTTCACTTAAGAGACAAAAGCACTCAATTGTAAAGAGAATTTGGCATGTGACACGACAGATGGCAACGTCTTATGGATTAGAGCTGCAATAATCTTGAAGCAAATTTGTCCCAATTAAGAGGAAATTTAAAAGAGATGACCTTTTAAATAAATGGCGCCTCATATAACTATTATTGATGTGTCCAGGACATATGTCGCCTCCTGTGGATGTCTCTTTTTGACATACGCCGACGCCTTTAGTCACGTCATCATATGTTATGCCAACTGCATTGACGATAAGCTTAACATTGGATATTTTTGGCCCTTCAGAAATAGTTCATGGATTCTCTTGGGTCATTCCAAAAGTCGAGGTGTCGTTGTCTTACCATGTGAAAGTTGCGGATCCTTTCTTGTGATTAAGGGGTCACTGATTTTCAGATTCAATAATAAAATTTGAAAAACTCACTAATCTTTCACGCTTTCATATACAATTACACATCAAGTAAAAAAAAATAGATCTTCTACACCCTCATCATTATGAATTATCAAAAATTGAATTCTTAATGATCTGGAACGAGCCTAATTCGACTGTTTTGGCCCTTGATATGCAAATTTTTTTCCAAGTGATCAAGCTCTTATTTTACTAGCTGTATAGTAAGGTCCGATTCGGGCTCGACGAAAGGACGTGGATGGCCAAGCCAATAGACAAGAATGCTAAGCAAAGAGGCTTCTTATGGAAATCAAAAGCCCAAAATTAAATGGGCCGAACCGAAGTGCAAAAGGGCTTCTCTATCATTATACATTCAATTTTTACTATTCTTTTTTTGTCTTGCTTGTGCGCGAATTTTTGGGCCAAAATATTAGATCGATCTGCCCGTTGATCTGGTCTATAATGAATATTAAAGGGAAAATGACATAAATAATTCAAAAAATTTAGCTCAATATGCAATTTTGTTTATAAACTTTAATCCAATGTGAAATGTCATCTTCAATATTTTAATTTGTTTAATGTGATCCCCTTTTATTTGTGAATGTTCAATTTCGTCTGTAAGATAAATGAAAATAATCAATATTGCCCCCGAATTAAATTAATGGAAGGATAACATTAGATATTTTCATATAATTTAAGGACAGAGTGAACATTTACCAAAAGTTTGAAAACTGCACTAAACAAATTAAAAATTCACGGACGACGCTAAGTAGGTATGTTGCTAACATCTACCTCGGAGGAACTAAATCTTTCGGGTCGATTAATCACCGTGAATGCATGCCAATCGCTCAGTCCACATACATCAAGTCAGATCCATCAATTGGATAACGTGTGTGGGCATCAAGCGTTATGATCTTAGTACAAGATCTATCATATCTAGATCGAGAGGGTAACAATTCAGGCACCCCTTGAGGATGGAAGAACTCTTATCATTAATTTTTCGGTTCAAGAAATATGAAGTGGCATTTAACGTGACTAGAAGTGACGTTTCAAAAAGACATATTAGTGGATAAAAGAGCTACATCGATCTCCTGAATCGAGAGAACCAACAACAACGCCTGGCAATCGCAAACGTGTCCGCCTCATCTTTTGCCTCTCTTGCAGACATTGCCTTTTGCACGCACCAGCACTATTAGTCGCGTCATCAGGTGCCAAAATAAAGTTTGCATAGACGTTAAACTTGACGCTGTTTTTTTTTTTTTTTGGTCCCTCGAGTGAAAGTCCGTGGGTTCCTTTGGGTCGTTTGAAAAGTTGGGGATTCATTTGTCCTCCAAATGAAAGTTTGTACGTTCTTTTTTGGTGATTTGGCCAATTACTGATATTAAATTTGATAATTAGATTGAAAATTTATAAATTGTTCGCACTTTGACTTTTAGGCTCTGTTCGTTTAACGGAAAATAATTTCCGGAACACGTTTTCCAAATTTTCCGGTATTCGTTTCACAGAAAATAAACTACTCAAGAAAAATGTTTTCCGTCATTGGAAAAAAACAACCTTCAAAGATGAGGAAAATGTTTTCCACTTTTCAATATTTTCCATAATTTCTTCCACCTTACTTCTTTTTTGTTTTATTTTTATGTCTTTTTTTCTTTCCTTTTCATCTTTCTTCCTTAGCTTGGTTGGTTGTCGGCGACCGGCTGCGAGCCAGCTCGAGCTCTGCCCCAGGTCGGCAAGGCTCCGCCTAGCCCAATTTGGGGAAGCCAAGCTCGCCCGAGCTTGGCAAGCTCGGGCCTCACCAGATCTGGCAAGGTGGAGCCTCACCGGCCTGGGGTGGAGCTTCGGCCTCGCTAGATCCAGCAAGCTGGGCGAGGCTTAGGCCTCGCTTGAGCTCGTTAGAGGTTTGCCAAGCTCTGGTGAGCCGCAAGCTCGCTGAATCTGGCGGCAGAGCTCGTGCTCCTAATCTAGGCAAGCCCGAGCTTTGCCACCAGATCTAGCAAGCTTGCGGCTTGCCAGAGCCTAGCGAATCTCCGGTGAGCTCAGGCGAGATCGGCTAAGCCTTAAGCTCATTGGATTTGGCGACTAGGTCTTGGTGGTGTCGGGCGGCCGGCCATCGTTAGGCGTCTGCGGGAAGGAGGAAGGAGGAGGAAGGAGGAACGAAAAGAAAAAGGAAAAAAAAAGAAAGAAAAAATAAAAAAATAAAAAATTTTGATTTTTAAAAATACAAATAATTAAAAATTCAATTTTTAAAAAAATATATAAAAAAACTAATTTTTTGGTCAATTAAAAATATTAAAATTCAATTTTTTGATAGTTTTTCTCAAATAATTAAATTAGTTAACGAATGGTGGAAAATATTTTTCACTTAAAGTTCGGTTTTTGATTGAAATACAAATAATTTTTTTTTGGAAAATGACGTTATTTTTGGAGTCAAAAAAATAATTCTAACAAAAAAATAATTCATCCTCATCCATGTGAATTGTTAAATCTTTGAATCTTTAATGATATGGGATTAGGCTTAATTCGAATTGAGTTTAATCACGAGATTAAGCTCTTACTTCACAAGTTGCTTTGGTAAGGTCCAAACTCTTGCTCGACTGAAAGGATCTGCATGGCCAAGCCCAGGCTAAGCATAGATGCCTTATATAGAAATAAAAACCCCGAACTTAAATGGGCCGACCAGAAGTGCAAATGGGTTGCCCTGGACAAGCTGTTTCCTCCTTGAGCCCAGTCCGCATAGCTAGGCCTTCTCTATCATTTCATGTTGAATTTTAGTTTTCGGTTTTTTCGTCATGCTCGTGCCCAAACAATTGGGTCCAATATTGGGTCGAAATTGAATAAGAATAATAACACAAATGATTTATCAACTTTAGTCCAATGTGTTATGTTGTCCTTGAATTTTTAATTATGCAATATAGTCCTTGAACTTTTACCTAATATATAATGTTATCTCTAGATTTTTAATTTGTTCAATGTGATTCTCGAACTAATAATAAATGTTTAGGGATTGATCAAACATCGGATCAAATTTTGTAGATCGCATTTGATAAATTAAAAGCTCATGGATGATATTGCTTGTTGGATCAAAGTTCAAAGACCATATTGAACAAATCAAAATTGTAGGAATGATATTGTACATAGAGGTGATCGGGTCCAAGGTAGGTAGATTTTAGAACTGGAACTTAGAATCTACCATTTATAAGCCGGTTCCCAATTTTTGGACCTTGGAATCTACCTTGTTTGTCTGGAACCAGTTCTCTTCAAGTCTGGTTCCAAGGTCTACCCGAGAGTCTCTCTCTCTTTTTTTTTTTGTTCTATTTTTTATTCATTTTTTTACAGCAAAATCATATGAAGTTATAAGCAAAAAAACTATTGAAAATAAAGATGAACAACATAAAGTCTTTATTTGACAGAAACAATAATCTATAAGATGAACATGTAGTCATGTACAATCATAAACAATAAGAAGTTCAAACATAAAACATAAACTATAAAACTCCAATTTCCATTCATCCATAAAAAAATGAAAGACTGGCGAGGAGTTTTGAGGAAAGACAAAGGATGAGAGTATGGAGACTAGTATTTAGGGGAAAAAGAAATTAGGGTTTTTGTTTTTGAACTTATAAAACCAGTTCTAAAATAAGGCGGTTTGATCTAGTTCCTAGGTGGGTATTCACTAATAACTTGTTCTCGCACCAATTTCAAATCGATTCCCGAACCTTTATTTTTGGGTTGTCTGGTCCGGTTTCTAGATAGAACAAATCCGGTTGCACACCCCTATTTGTATATTGAATCAAAGTTTATAAATTATTTATATTATTTTCTTAATCAAATACTAAAAATCGAACCAGAGGGTGTTTCTTTTTTCCTCGCAAAAGAAGATAACATCAATGGCTATTCTAATCATTAAGTGAAAAAAAGTGTGGAAGTCGGTCTCTCTTTCAAACGTCGAATTATGCCCCTCCAGAAGACAATCGATGCCGATGCACTTCGGAAATAAATTTAAGATAACTAATGCATGAGGTGGTTTAAAGTGGGAAATGACAGCTAGGGTTTTAAATTTCAACCACGTGCTTTTCGCTGGTGGGTTCGTGGGGCTCGTGTGGGGGGCTAACTCTACAATGAACAATAATCATTACGCGGCACAAGCAAACAAGATGTAGACAAATCAAATAAATGGCAAAGTGGACGTCCCAATGCTTGAAAAATAATCATTTACAAATGGCGAGTGGAATTTCCCCAACATACGTTCTTGGTTTAGCGGACTTAAAAGTGAACGTGAAAACTGCTTGTAGCAACATATTTTTATGGATATGATATTCACAATGTGACTCACGATTTTGCTCTTAAATGGTTTAAAATGGCCAGCTTTTCTCCCTAGGGAGGTATAGAAGATAGTTGAAAGACTTGATTGACCCGAGTTTCGTGAAATATTTTCCATCGATTTTAATACTTGTTTAGCTCAATTTGAGGACTTAAGGTTTCAAAAAGGATTCATGTAGGTCTCAAGCTAATCATCGGTGAAATCTAGATGTTGGAAAGCCCACGTGGAGTATCTAGACATTAGCCACGTGTCATTTGCAACGCCTAAATTCTATCGGTGGCAAGCTCGAGGCCCGATTGTGACTTTGCTAAAACCTCGGGTATTCTGAACTAAACAACGCCCAAAACCTTAAATTCTATTTCCACACTTATCTCCTTATTTTGCATCGCTTGAGTGAATACATTGGGAAATTCCACCTCCCTTTTTATGAAGTAGTTAGATGTTCTCATAGAAATGGTATTTTTTTTTTTTTTTTTATGTTATCAATCATGACTAAAGTTATTTTTGCTAAAACATTGTATCACTATGAAAGGCTAATTGAAAATTTTAGGATTCTAAGCTGACGCCTAAAAAAATCTGCCTACTGACGTCAATTGCAACCTTTTTTTCTTTTTGGTCGGTCCCATCAGTTATGATGCTACGATTTTCTAGACTAGAGATGCTTTGTAAACCTATGAAACGTGAACACGAATTTTGTTTAAAATTCATCTATCAAATAAGTGATGGGTGGACAAAGACGCATCATCAGGTCATCTTTTGAAAATTTTGGCGTTGAACTTCTAGAAATGATTTCATCGTCATCGACGTAATTATTGATACTAATTAATTTGGTCGAGATTGGCCAACAAAAGTAGATAATGTTTGGTGGAGGAATAAAAAATTAGAAAATCATCGAAATACAATGGAACGAGGGTGTGTTTGATTTCTCATTCTAAAAGTTACTTGGGAAAATACAATGATCTTTTAGCTTAAAGGAATTTGAGTAAGTAAAAATTACATTTGGTAAAAAATCGTTTGTAAAGTAACTTTGGGTGAAATAGTGTTTGATAATTTTTTTTTTTGGTAAAGGGTCTTGGTTGTATTTTTTTTTTTGAATATTAAAAAGAAATCAAACCCTTTGTTGGCAAGTCAGGTTTGGTGTTGGCAATGGTCGGCTAAGGTCACATGATCGTGGGGGCAACCATCACTTGGGCAGTTGCACGTGACCTCATCGGCCTCTCCTTAGTCAGATTTGACCTCGTCGGCTCTTGCCGGCCACCTTTGCAAAGAAGATGAACATCGACAATGAGGGGCAAAATATTATTTAACCCCTTTTTTAGTATTTGCCTTGAGTTATCAGCTTTCCTAGCTTGAAAGTCCCTCAAGAATGATTATCAAACACTCTAAATTTTTTTCAAAGGGTTTTTAAAATGCCGAATCAAACACAACCTAAGCCCTAAGCCTAGAACCTCAATAATTCAAACAAAATACTCTATAGATGCGATTGTACAATCAAATGCGGACCACCTCAAGAATTGAAATTTTATTTTCTAAGAAATTCAACAAGTGCATATTATCGGATTTTGAAGAATCTGCGCCAACATCTCCATCAAATCCAAATGATGCAACCGAGAAAAATGATGCCTACCTGTCGGCACGCTAGTTCGGGGAAGGCGAATAAAAACCAAGATGCATCAGTTTGATACGTGATCGTCACTTATGAATTGTGTCATTTTCGGGTTTGTGGAAAATTATTTTCGAAGAACTTTCTTAGGGCGCGTGTATATATAATATAATTATTTATGAAATTAGAGTGGGAAACCAAACTAAGCAACTTTGACTATTATTTATATTTGGAATTTAGCGGCATTCACGTGGGGTTGACTTAGGTGTGGACTCTGATTAAAGTTGTCGAAAAGAGAAAATAAGAAATGTTCGAAGCTTGACCTTAATGAAACGTATGGATGATGATGAATTTGCTTGACCCACCTTCTATCTTCTTTTATATAAATATATAAATATGTACGTTCTTCTTTATTTTTCAGAAAAAATGATAAAAATAGTCCATAAATTTTGGCTCAACATGTAATGTGATCTTTAAATTTTAGACTAATGTGTCATGTTAATATTGAACTTTTAAGCTGTTCAATATGAACTCTGGACTTCTAGTATATATTCAATTTAATGCTCAATATCGTCCATAAACATGAATTAATGAAATGATAACATTAAATATTTTCACATAGTTCAGGGATTATATTGCACATTGGGATAAAATTTATTGATTATATTATGCATTAGGCCAAAATTTAAGAATCATTTATGTCATTATCCCCTTGTTTCCATTTTTTATGTCAAAAGCAAAATTCAATTATTGGTATTTAAAAAACCGCCGGAGGTTTCTGGGCGTTGACTAGGAGGTGGTCGTTCAAAGGAAGGAGAAGGAGTTTGATGTGATGAGATCACTCGATGTTTAGGGAAAAACGAAACTTTTATGAGCCGCAACGGCTATCGGCCACGGTTCTTGTTCTGTCAAAGCTTTTGAAGATTCAGCTTCCGCAAGTGGATTGATGTTTGCTTCGAAGAGTGCACGAGATCTCGCATGGCGACGGAGGACACGTAGGCGAGTCCAAATTGAAGCAGTTGGTCCCCAGCGGATATTATCAGAGATGGTGGGCAGCCATTGACGACTCCTCCAGCATCCATAAACTATTCACAACACGCAGAGGAGAGTGAGAGAGGGATGGGTAGGTCCCGTGAAGAAGATGATTGAGAAATATGCTATACAAACTAAGATTCAATTAGTTAAAATTTGTGTAGTTATGTGACATGACAGATTTCTACTGGCATTTCTAAAAGACTCACCGGAATAGAGTGCCATCCTACTTAATGAATTTACGTAGTAGACAAGTTGTCGTATCTTCAGTATCACCCCCTTGTAAGCCGATCGTCAGATTAACATAGGTCCCGTGAAGAAGATGACTAAGAGAGAATGCTAAATAAACTATTATTCAATTAGTTAAAATTTGCACAATTACGTGACATGACAAATTCCCGCAAGCATTTTTAAAAGACTCACTAGAATAGAGTGCCACCCTACTTAATGAATTTACGTAGTACACAGGTTGTCGTATCTTCAGTATCTCTCCCTTGTAAGTTGATTGCCACATTAACATAGGTCCCGTAAAGAAAACGACTGAGAAATAATGCTATACCAACTAAGATTCAATTAGTTAAAATTTGCGTACTTATATGACATGATAGATTCCCGCTGGCATTTTTAAAAGACTCACTTGAATAGAGTGCCACCCTACTTAATGAATTTACATAGTACATGGATTGTCGTATCTTTAGTATCACTCTTTGTAAGCCGGTCGTCGGATTAACAACATACTCAAGTTGAAGACTTCGCACTTGAGGGTCATTGCTCGGGTATTCAATGATTAGGCCTATGCAGGTCAGATTCGGGTCATTACATACATATGTGGGATGATCCTTTATCATTATACAGTGCTCCTCTCGGTGTCTCGATAGATCCTAATGATTACTAACAACTTCATTTTCTTAAATCAAACGATTGAGATTTATTGAAATGTCGGAATGAGCACCATGTGAGGTGCAGAATCCACGTCCGCAAAAGGTGTGGAAACTAACGTTGGATAGTTAACCATTCGATGTTTACTCCTATACAGTTGTACCGGCACACGAATAGAGAGAGGCCCGTGTAACGGCAATTAAAAAAAAGAGGATTCCTAGGTAGCATTACCAACAGCGTAACCAGCGACCACATGGACTAAACAATTATTTAGCAATGCGATTGATTGGTTTGCGGTCAACTCTTGGTAATAATAGCATTTAGCGTTGCCAAATAAGAAAGCTGTCAACTTTGCAAGTGTCATCCTGCGATTTCACATGCATAGCGCAATATAATTATTTCACAAATTATAAAAGAAAACCTGTCAACTTTCAACCTAAGCTATTCGTAGTTTACTTAGTTTTCACATTAAATGGGACTTATTGAAAGAGAGTGCTGGACCAAGGAAGGTTCCCTGTGTATGTAGATTAAGAGCAGGCTCTAACGCACTTATCTAATAGCAACGGAGAAAGACCGATACATTTATTAAATCGCGGGATTGCTTGTCGTGTTAGCAGCATCATAAGATTAGTTACTGACGTGATTACATGGTTAGCATGGCCGCCGACCTACTCCCATGAACAAATATAGGCGTGTAATCGGTTGGAGAGGAACATTGGATCCGTTGATTCGGGATAATATTATATAGCGTGAGCTGATTCATGAACTCAAGGTTTATCCTAACTTTTCGCCCTTTTAATATATAGAACCATTGATCATTTAGTTTGTTGATGGTGTGATGTTCACGAAAATGAGAGGGGAGGAAAGATTGCACTTCAATTGGTTCAATCGCTTGGAAATAGTCAGCGAGTTCTTCCCCCGAATGACTTGAAGAAGTATAATCTTATATGTCATGGTCAAGAAAGATGGGTAGAACATGGTATTAAAATTAGAGACAAGGACAATAAATATTGTAAAATTGCCGGATGGTTAGATCTTGAAATTACATATATGTTAATATATGTTGTAACTAACATGTAAACCTTGATATAATCTATGCTTTAGTGTCTTTCAATGGGGCACACTGAAAATGTTAACAAACATTCTAGTTAGGAATTGTAAAATATTCATGTCTTATGAAAAATGGATGATGATGACGACGACGACAACAACAACAATAATAAGGGAAAAGAATACAAACGGTTCATGAACTTTTGATTTGTTCAATGTAGTCATGAATTTTTTGTAAATATTCAATTTAATCCCACAATTGCATGAAAGTGTTCAATATTATCCTTCAATCAATTCAAGTTACCAAAAAACATTGAATATTTTCATATAGTTTAGAGACTAGATTGACAATTTAACAAAAGTTTAGGAATGATATCGTACATTAGGCTAAAGTTCATGAATCATATTGAATAAATAAAAAATTTAGTGATGATATTATACATTGGGCTAAAGTCTATATACCGTTTGTGTAATTATCCATAATAATAACAATGCTTGTGCTTTTTCCACCCCATTTTTGGCTTCCAATGCTCCCATACCATCTTGAATTAACCACATTATCCATTATTGGTCCCACTTTAGATTTAAGACTATTACTTACCTTTTTTTTTTGCTCCTTCTTATCAATAGCTAATTGTTAGCAAAGATAATATTCCACATAATAATGTCTTTGGGAGCATTTTCTTTTGAATTTGCATAATAATAATGGATGTTCAAAAATCTCTGTCATATTTCTATATTGTTTGATGATATCCTTCAAAAAATCGTGCAATAATGGCATGAAAATTAAATAAAAAAAGGAACTATTAGACCAAATGCAATGACAAATATGAAGTTATTATTAAACTAACTGCATTCATTAAAACTTGTAGATGATCCTTTTCTCTCTTATTTGTGCTTAGGTTTCTATTAGAATAATGGCTCGCTAGTTCAAAATATAAAAAAGAAGAAGAAGAAGAGAGAAATATACAACTCATGAATACAATAATTAGTTGGTTATCTGTTAAATAAACTATTTTTTTAAGAAGAGGGGGATGCACATTGACTAGGAAATTCAAATACATGGCCGGCGCCGTAGGATATTCTGTTTGCAACTTGCGGAGGAGAGGAGACTCCCCGAGTCAAAACAAGCGTGAAAGTCATTTTCTCACATCACAATTTTTTTATTTTTATTTTATTATAAGCCTATCGAAATGCCCTTCAATTTTCCTTTTTATTTTATTTTATTTGTCTTATGACCAACCAAATTTATTTCCCGGTCCGAGGTGCAAACTGCGATGACCTGTCCTTAGTGGGAAACTGAATCTTGGATCATGAATTAATGTATGTTATAATTTGTTTATTAATTTCTTTTTTTTTTTTTTTTTTTTGTTGGGGGGTTGAACAATGAAAATAAATGCATTTATTTTGGGTTCAATGTTGGACTTACGATTTTCCCAAAAGGCAAAAGTGGTGATGCCCTGCTTTAAGATGGGGCGATTCTTGCCGACAGTAGAGACTAACAAATCTGCGCGCCAGTTCTAGCATCTTACGGCTCATTGGGGTGATTCAGATCTATAAAATTTGACTTTTTTTTGTCGACTTCACAATAGTCGCACTTTGACTTTGATTCAACCATTTCAGAGATATATCCAAATATCCACGTGTAGAACATATGATCTTTTCATAATTTTCAGAAGTTTACATAATTAATGCCTTTTACTTTAGAATTTGGGAAGGAAGCCTATAAAATAGATCTCGGAAGTTAATGAAATTTGCATGGATTACATGCAAGACGAAGGTTTGTTTTCTCTGTGGAGTCCAAACACTATCATAAACCGTCTTATTACCAAGGGTTTTGGCTTGCGACTCACTCATCTTATCAAGTTAAGATATTTCACTGGCTTGACATCGAGTAACTAAAGTGAACCTCGTCGTCACGAGAGCAGTATTTAGTTAATAGTCTGAATTGATTAATCGTGAAAGTTTATTATCTCGTACATTCTATGTGGCGATCCTGCTGCACGTACATCTAAGATTTAGGTATCGGGCTAACTTCTCAATTTGTCCGAATAGAGATGTGCCATTTGGTTCGGGGTCGAGATTCATTGCTTTCCCCAATTAAGTTCCGTTTTCAAGCGAGACGTACAAAGCCAAAAGGGGAGTGCATTGGCAGATTTTCACGAGAGCAGTGATCTTTCAACGCATGCATAGGAAACAGGCTCTTACCATGCTTTTGTTTCTCGATCAATTGGAGCAAGCAAGTGATCTTTCCACACATGGGTTCGTCTCCTTCCTCTACATCTTGTCTAGGTTGTCGCATGTGGTCATTTAAGGCAGTCTCCTTCCGGCATTGAAGACGCAGCGGAGGCAACGCTGATCGTGGGGTCAAAAGCCAACAAAGCGTAAGAAGCACCAACAGACATAAGAGCCCTACCCGAATACATCCCACCAAGTGGTCACAACCCCCACTCTCCAACTAGGACCACTGGCGTCGTAATGCAGCTGCTAGAATTGGGTCCATCGCCTAGATTCAACGTCCCTGCTTGATTTCGATTTTCCAGTTTATACTTGTTACAATCGTTATCCTTATGTAAAGGAGTGACGCAGCAATCGCACCGGCCCAGTTCGATTCGGTGTGAATATAACCTGATTGACTCAGAATTGAGATCTTGATTTCATGATTTGAATTATAACAAACATGCCATATGAATGTTAAGTGAATTATCTCACAAAAACTAGAATTGAGCCGGTTAGGAATGTCTTTCTTTCTTACAAAGAGGAAATCCGAATCAATATTGTTATATCACCTCACAATGTAACTGTCCAGTTCAAACTGATCACTTTTAGACTTCTAATTAAAGTGAACGGAATTTGCAGAAATTTCCATAACCGAATCACAAGGCTCGTTCGTTTAGACTTGGGAGCCTTTTCCCTTTCTGAAAACAATCGATTCAACTGACCCGATGAAAAAGTTAGAAAACAGACAAAATTTTCGGGCCATAATTCTCCAAAGTACTCCATCGACATCCCCTTTCGCAAAGTTTTCCAATCAAAAGTTGATGTGAACGGCACTACTATCCCCCGAGGTCAAGCTAAACTTTTGCAATTTGCGAATGTTATAAAATGAATTTCGCTAATTTCGAGAAAGAAAGAAAACCTAATGTGCGACTTGGGCGAAAGGCAAAATAAAATAAAATAAAATAAAATGTCGGCTAAAAAGGCGCCGGGAAATTGAAGCCACGATATCCACACATGACATGGATTATTCATCAACAACACAAGGCGGGTGAACCAAGCTGTCCCGTATGTCTATTTTCTTTTCGACTATGTATGAATACCACGTGCCGGATTATTATTACTAAAGAAATAAAAATCAGATCGGAACCGTGACTAATTTCAAGTGGGTAGGATCAAGATGACATTATCCAATTTTCTTAGTTACGTACCCTTCGGACTAATCTTTGCATTTGCTTTTCAATTTAAATCTTTATGCATTAAAAGTTCTCACTTTTCATCTTCCACAAGTCAACTCTAAAGTCCCTGTAGAAGTGCAGTCCCTCCCCACAAATTCTCTCTCTCTCTCTCTCTCTCTATTTCCAAAATGGCAGGCGCAAGCATCTCGTCACACTTTTCCAGATATAATTCTATATATAACACCATACGTCTAGTCCTGTAATTAACAAGAACGTCCCTGTAGCTTCTATCTAACCCTCACTCTCACCCCCCAGAGAGAGAGAGAGAACCGAGACACACCATACAATGGTGGTCGCCGGATCCCCCCGAGGACGTGGAGGCCTTGCTGGCCTCTCGGACATGAGGCACCTGGCGGTGCAGGTCATCATGGGACGGTGGTTCATGGTGTTCGCGTGCTTCCTGATCATGGCGGCCGCCGGGGCGACCTACATGTTCGGGCTCTACTCGCAGGACATCAAGGACTCGCTCAGCTACGACCAGAGCACCCTCAACCTGCTGAGCTTCTTCAAGGACCTTGGCGCCAACGTCGGGGTCCTCTCGGGGCTCATCAACGAGGTGACGCCGCCATGGGTGGTGCTCTCCATCGGGGCGGTCCTCAACTTCTTCGGCTACTTCATGATCTGGCTTGCCGTGACCAAGCGCATCGCGAAGCCGCAGGTGTGGCAGATGTGCCTCTACATATGCATCGGCGCCAACTCACAGGCGTTCGCCAACACCGGCGCCCTTGTCACCTGCGTCCAGAACTTCCCGGAGAGCCGGGGCGTTGTGCTGGGGATACTGAAAGGGTAGGTTTACGCAAATTTAATATCCTTACGTATAGATTTGGTAGTTCACGCTTGTTTCATTTATTCATTTAGCTCAATAATTGGACGAGTGAATCCAAGACAAGTTGCAAAAACTGGTTTTTATGTGTGAAAATGATACGTGAACAACATTTCCTTTCAAGCTGTTGGTCAAGAGAGAAGACCAGTTCTTGATCTTGCAAGACGGTTAATCAAGTTACAAGTTTTGAAATTAATTCACTCGACATGTCTTGCTTTATATACGCGACGAAGTTTTGCTCTTTATCACAAGTTGTGAATTTTCTCATTTTGATTGCATGCATCTTCTAACTAGTTGCGTATACTCAATCTTATGGTCAGTAGAATCATGCAATATGCATTCTTTCCTTATTTCCAAAAGGGAGAGACAAGTTTAAACTCATACCCACGTCTTGAAAGAAATTTGAGAACTTTCTGTCCCCTGAATTGCCTAACAAGTTTTTTTCACTGATTGAAAAAGAATAAGAATAGTTTCGAATGATCGTTCCATTTCTCTGAACTTTTTTGGGCAGCTATGTTGGCCTGAGTGGCGCGATCATCACGCAACTATTTTATGCGTTCTACTACAAAGACACCAAGGCCTTGATCCTCCTCATCGGATGGCTGCCGGCCGCCATATCATTCGCCTTCGTCCGCACCATCCGGATCATGAAGGTGGTCCGCCAGCCCAACGAGGTCAAGGTCTTCTACAAGTTTCTCTACATCTCCCTCGGCTTGGCCACCTTCCTCATGATCATGATCATCGTCGAGAAGCACTTCAATAACTTCACGCGCCCTGAGTACGGTCTCTCCGCTGCCGGCGTCCTATTCTTGCTCTTCCTGCCACTCGCCATCGTCGTCATTGAGGAATACAAACAATGGGCACAGAAGAGAGAAGCCCTGAACGACCCGTCTCCGATCGAGATCACCACGGAGAAGTCGAACGCGGAAACATCCCTCCCTCTGCCACCACCTCCCCCGGAGACGGCACCCCCTACTGCCATCTTGAACAGCGGAGAACAGCTGGAAAAGCAACCCTCTTGCTGGAGAACGGCGTTCAGGCCACCGGACAGAGGTGAAGACTACACCATACTCCAAGCTCTCTTTAGCATAGATATGTTCATCCTCTTCTTGGCCACCATCTGTGGCGTGGGGGGAACGTTGACGGCCATCGACAACCTGGGCCAGATAGGGAAGTCACTTGGCTACGCGACTCAGAGCACAAGCACGTTCGTCTCCCTCGTCAGCATATGGAACTACCTTGGACGCGTCGTCGCTGGCTTCGTCTCTGAGATCCTCCTGAAACGGTACAAATTCCCACGCACGCTAATGCTCACGATCATCCTCCTCATCTCATGTGCTGGCCACCTCCTGATTGCATTC
The DNA here is from genome assembly GCA_014182405.2 of Eucalyptus sideroxylon. Lineage (NCBI taxonomy): Eukaryota > Viridiplantae > Streptophyta > Magnoliopsida > Myrtales > Myrtaceae > Eucalyptus > Eucalyptus sideroxylon. The sequence goes on along the minus strand of CM024554.2, from coordinate 57,393,200 downwards.
GATGTCCCGAACGGCCTCTACTTCGCATCCATCATCATCGGTTTCTGCTTCGGCGCGCAGTGGCCACTGCTCTTCGCAATCATATCGGAAATCTTCGGGCTCAAGTACTATTCGACTCTCTACAACTTTGGCTCCGTGGCGAGCCCCATCGGAGGGTACCTGCTCAACGTTAGAGTGGCTGGTCATTTGTATGACAAAGAAGCCAAGAAACAGCTGGCCGCTCTAGGGCGTGTCCGACAACCCGGCCAGGACTTGGAGTGCACCGGGGTCAAGTGTTATCAGTTGTCGTTTCTCATAATAACGTTCGCAACATTGTTTGGCGCGTTCGTCTCGTTCATTTTGGTGGTGAGGACGAGGAAGTTTTACAGGAGTGATATTTACAAGAAGTTCAGGGAGGAGGCAAAGGCAGCCGAGACGGAGATGGCTTTGAATAATGGGACGACGACGACAATGACAGCAACCGCGACGGAGGTAAAAGGTGGGCAGAGAGAGTCAGACACATCACAATAAATTGTACCTTTTGGAGGTTTTAATTATTATTAGTAGAAAGATTGATCAGAGGGAGACGTACTCATACAGAAATGGCAAACGATAGATTACATGAACGACGGAAAACGATTACATGAACGACGGAAATCAAAGACATCGCATGAAGAAATGTATAATCCACTTCAGTTTAACTTACTTGTTACCTGTTGCGTATTTTTTCAGAAGTGTGTTAGCATGTAATACATGATAGACCCGTTTTCCAAATGGTTCAATGTTCGGAAACTAGCCATTTATCTGGCATAACATCCTAGGAAGATCGAGACTCGGAATCGACAATCTAGCTTATGTTAATTCTCACGCTTAATGGAACACAGAGCGCACCCGCTCAATCTGTATAGTTTGATTTTCTTCTTGTATAAGACGACAGTCCTTTGCGGTCGTATAAGAATTTTAAAGAGCTAGAATCTCTCTCTTGGTAGAAGAAGAAGATTAATTTAAGAATAAGTAGGGAAAGGTCATGTGGATACAGTTGTTTTTGACTGATTGCGGTCTTGATCAGCCATTGAAGTCTTGGAGATTGAACTTTCTCATCCCCAAGTCTCCATAAGGAGAGAGGGGAGGAGAAAAGGCCGGGGGGATCCTACTTGTCTCGTCTTTTCCCTTGGGCGCATCAAGGTTTGAGTAAAGATAATCCCTTCTCGATTCGATTATACTAAAGATATTATTTTTAAATTCGATTCGGGAATTGACTATTTTCCTTCTTTCTGAGTTTGAATACGCCCGCCCCCCCGGTTGTTTTTTGAAATGTAGAGCTCGAAGTGGACCTTCGAGTACGCTGTGACGATATTATTAGTCGTCGCCTTCACACTTGTCCGTAGAAAATGCTATGCCTAATCCATCCTTTTTTGTTTTGTTGTTATTTTGGAAGGGAGTTAATTAGATGGTCCATGGATGGCTTTCAAGAGCATGAGATCTGATGAATCTTTTGAGCAACGGCGAGATTTTTGATGGCAAAATGAGTTTTTTTTTTTTTTTTGCATAAATATAAAATTTCAGTCATTTTGCAATTGACTTTACAAGGAATCAGTTCTCTCTCGAATTTGTTGTTGTAGTGATATTATTGAATGTGGTGGTTGTGACCACTCCATCCATTTCTGCCCGCATGGCTAGGGATGGAGTAGTACTAGTTCGAGGTCGTGCAATTTGACTAACCTATTAATGTTTGAAGTCCAAATCAATGAGCCTTAGAACTAGTCAAATGAATGGACAGGAATGATGTGATTCGATTGCAAAGTATTGCCAATTGACAAGTTGTGCACAAAACCAATGGCGTCTCTCCATGACCCCACGTTTAGGTATTGTTGACCATAAGATAAGATGATTTTAGAACACCAAGCTCACAAATTAGGGTTTTATAAATGAGTGCATTTAAGATGTATTTTCTTAATAAGTTCCTCGTGAACACTTGTTAAACAAACCGATCAAGGAATTTTTGGTGGTACCCAATGCGCTGATTGTGCTTGTGATAATGCTTTAAAACTGTAGATTTCTTAGACACATGCAACTTAATGAGCGTCTCAAGTTTACTCTATATTAAAATTCTTCAAACATACAGAGTAAACAATCAAATATAGAGAAATCGCAGTATCTGTGGCTACAATATCGAAGCACCCTCTTATCAAATGACACTAGCCAATCTCCTAGAAAGGCCGGTCAACAACACCGGTGCAATTTGACGCTAGTTCCAAAGGAGGGGGGGGGGACCAAAGGTTTTTTTGTTTTGGCGTGTCAAGTTGAATTCAATTCAATGACGAAACTGTTTTGTGCTGCGATTGCAAGGACAAGGAGGTTCCCCTAATACCTCCACAAATAATTTTTTGCATTAATCAATCATCAATTAATTCCCTAATTTTAATTATCATCTTTAAGGAACTTGTCAGCGCGGTCGCTGGTTTACTCAAGAAGGCAAAATGGCCCAGGCGAAAAGAGGCTCCATCGTGGACTCTTCATACGCAGTCCTCCATGACCCACTTTTTGGCCATTGACGGGCTGACCCAACTAGATCCACCCGACCCTTCACGGGTCAAGAACTCCGAACCCGTCCATATCCAGAGACGACGATCTTCCCATGACGATGACCGCCGGTGGCGATGGTGGCGGACGATTCTGCAGCCTCGTCTTCCGAATCCTCCGAGGGCGGTGGTTCATGATGCTCGGGTCGTTCCTGATAATGGCAGGCGCCGGCGCCACCCCTACCTCTTCGGCGTCTACTCCAAGGACGTCAAGTTCAGCCCCAGGTACAGCCAGTCGACCCTCAACCTTGTCAGCTCCTGCAAGGACCTCGGCGCCCAAGTCGGCGTCCTCTCCGGCCTCATCAGTCATCACCGAGGTCTCCTCCACGTGGCTTGTCCCCCTCATCGGCTCCGCCATGAACTTCGCTGCCTATTTCCTCATCTGGTTCTCCGTCACCCGTCCCATCCCCCGGCCAGCGGTCTGCCAGACGTGTGACTTGGGTGAAAAGCAGAAAAAAAAAAAAGGCTAAATTAGGGCCGGGGAAATAAAGTCACGATATAGACAGATGATATTAATTATTCATCCATAACATATGGTGGGGGCACATGTATAAATATCCAGCATGTGAACTGCCGAAGGATTATTGCTAAGAAACACATCAGGTCGGCACCGTAATTCATTTCAAGGGGCACATGCATAAATAAAAGAATACAATACTTGAGCATGTCTTCCTCTTCAATACAGAATTGCCGAAGGATTATTACTAAGAAACACATCAGGTCGGCACCGTAATTCATTTCAAGTGGAGAAGATCTTGAGACATCGTCCAATTTTCTTGGTTTCATACCCTTTGGAGTAATCTTTACATTTGCTTTCCAATTTGAATCTCCTTCGCATCGAACCTTTTCCCTTTAGAAGACCCAAGTCAACGCTTAAGTCCTCCCTCTCTCTCTCTTTAGAAGACCCAAGTCAACTTAAAGAGTCCTCCCTCTCTCTCTCTCTCTCTATTTCCAAAATTGCCGGCGCAAGCATTTCATCGCACTTTCTCAGATCTAACTCTATATATAACCCTACATCCCAATACTACACTTCTTGTAATTAACTAGGTCCTTATAACTTCTAACCCTAACTCTCACCCCCGAGAGCGAGAGAGACAGAGAGAGCCGAGACACGCCATACAATGGTGGCCGGATCCCCCGGAGGGCGCGGGGGCCTCGCAGGCCTCTCGAATGTGAAGCACCTGGCGGCGCAGGTCATCATGGGACGGTGGTTCATGATGTTCGCGAGCCTACTGATCATGGCGGCCGCTGGGGCGACCTACATGTTCGGTCTCTACTCGGAGGACATCAAGACATCGCTCGGCTACGACCAGAGCACCCTCAACCTGCTGAGCTTCTTCAAGGACCTCGGCGGGAGCGTCGGGATCCCCTCAGGGCTCATCAACGAGGTGTCGCCGCCGTGGGTGGTGCTCTCCATCGGGGCGGTCCTCAACTTCTTTGGCTACTTCATGATATGGCTCGCCGTGACCAAGCGATCACGACGCCCCAGGTGTGGCAGATGTGCCTCTACATATGCATCGGCGCCAACTCGCAGGCGTTCGCCAACACCGGCGCCCTCGTCACCTGCGTCCAGAACTTCCCGGAGAGCCGGGGCGTCGTACTGGGGATACTGAAAGGGTAGGTTTACCCGAAATTTAGTGGTTCACGCTTTCAGTCACGGTTAGCTCAATGATTGGACGAGTGAGTCCAAGACAATTTAATAAAAGAAAGAAGTGGTTCTTATGTGTGAAAATGACATGTGAACGACATTTCCTTCCGAGCTGCTGGTCAAAAGAGAAGACCAGTCCCCGATCTTGCAGGATAATCAAATTAACTTACAAGCTGTAGTACTAGTTCACTCGACTTGCGTTGCTCTTTATATACGCTGCAAAGTTTTGCTTCTTATTGCTATATTCTTTGTTAATTTTCTCATTTTAATTGCATGCATCGTCTAACTTTTTGTGCATACTCTAATAGTATGGTAAATATGGTCATGAAATTTGCATTCTTTCCTTATACAAAAAGTAGAGACGAGTATAAACTCGTACCCTTGTCATGAAAGAAATTTGAGAACTTTCTGTCCCTTGATGAACTACTCCTAATTGCCTAAAGAATTTCTTGCATTGACCGACTTTGTGTTTAGGCCATCATTGTCATGGTCCTTCTTCTTTAACTTAAGTCCGACTACAGATTTGTTGCAACAAAATATGTTTCCTGATCTCTTGCATCTCTTGATTCAAAGAAAGATATAAGAATTAGGTTTGATAAGTTATGGACTCTCGAATAATCGTTCAATTTCTCTGAACTTTTCTGGGCAGCTATGTCGGCCTGAGCGGTGCCATCATCACGCAACTATACCTTGCGGTCTACTACCACGACACCAAGGCCTTGATCCTCCTCATCGGATGGCTGCCGGCTGCCATATCATTCGTTTTCCTCCGCACCATCCGGGTCATGAAAGTGGTCCGCCAGCCCAACGAGCTCAAGGTCTTCTACAGATTCCTCTACATCTCCCTTGGCCTGGCCACCTTCCTTATGATCATGATCATCATCGAGAAGCGCTTCAATAACTTCACGCGCCCCGAGTATGGTCTCTCCGCTGCTGGCGTCCTCTTCTTGCTCTTCCTGCCACTTGCCGTCGTCGTCATCGAGGAATCCAAACAATGGGCACAGAAGAGAGAAGCCCTAAATGACTCGGCTCCGATCGAGATTGCCACTGAGAAGCCGAGCCTGGAAACATCCCTTCCTCCACCACCACCTCCCCCAGAGACGGCCCCCCCTACCACCGTCTTGGACAATGAAGAAAAGCTGGAAAAGCAACTCTCTTGCTGGAGAACGGCGTTCAGGCCACCGGACAGAGGTGAAGACTACACCATACTCCAAGCTCTCTTTAGCATAGATATGTTCATCCTCTTCTTGGCCACGATCTTTGGCGTTGGGGGAACGTTGACGGCCATCGACAACCTGGGCCAGATAGGGGCCTCACTTGGCTACCCGGCTCGGAGCACAAGCACGTTCATCTCCCTAGTCAGCATATGGAACTACCTTGGACGCGTCGTCGCTGGCTTTCTCTCTGAGATCCTCCTAAAACAATACAAATTCCCACGCCCGCTATTGCTCACGTTCATCCTCTTCATCTCATGTGCCGGCCACCTCCTGATTGCATTCAATGTCCCAAATGGCCTCTACTTCGCATCCATCATCATCGGTTTCTGCTTTGGTGCGCAGTGGCCGCTGCTCTTTGCAATCATATCCGAAATCTTTGGGCTCAAGTACTATTCAACGCTGTACAACTTCGGTACTGTGGCGAGCCCCATTGGAGGGTATCTGCTCAACGTTAGGGTGGCTGGTCATTTGTACGACAAAGAAGCCAGGAAACAGATGGCCGCACTAGGGCATGTCCGGAAGCCCGGCGAGGACTTGGACTGCACCGGGGTCAAGTGTTATCAGTTGGCGTTTCTCATAATAACATTCACAACATTGTTTGGCACATTGGTGTCGTTCATTCTGGTGTTGAGGACGAGGAAATTTTACAGGAGTGATATTTACAAGAAGTTCAGGGAGGAGGCAAAGGCAGCCGAGACGGAGATGACTTTGAATAATGGGACGACCACGACAGAGGTAAAACGTTGACAGAGAGATTCAGAAACGTCACAATAAATTGTACCTTTTGGGGGTTTAATGTTATTAGCAGGAAGATTGATCAGAGATGTACACGTAGAGAAATGGAGAATGATAGCTTACATGAACGACAGAAAACAAAGGCGGTCGTGAAGAAATGTAAAATCCGCTCGATCATGATTTCCGTGTGGCTTACTTGTTGCATATTTGTTAAGAAGTGTGTTTGCGTGTATATCCGTGATTCACTCGTTTTCCAGATATCCGTGATCAGAGATGTACACGTACAGAAATGTAGAATGATAGCTTACATGAACGACAGAAAACAAAGGCGGTCGTGAAGAAATGTAAAATCCGCTCGATCATGATTTCCGTGTAGCTTACTTGTTGCATATTTGTTAAGAAGTGTGTTTGCGTGTATATCCGTGATTCACTCGTTTTCCAGATGTCTCGATTTTCTGGAAACCGGCCATTTATCTCGTATGACATCCTAGGAAGATCAAGGCTCGGAATCGACACTCTTGCTTATGGTTATTCTCGCGCTTAACGCGAAGGGTTAGAATAAACGGTTCGGATGGAACTCGGAGTGCACGTGCTCGATCTGAACCATAAAATTTTCTTTCTGTACAAGATGACACAGTTTCCATTGGTGGTCGTGCGAGGACTTGGAGGGCTAGATTCTCTCTTGGGAGAAGAAGAAGATTAATCAAGAATAAGTAGGGAAGGCCGTGTAGATCTGGATTCCGGATCAGTTGTTTTGACTGACTACTGTCTCGATCAGTTACTAAAGGTTGAAACTTCTCATCTGCCAGTCTTGATGGGGGCTGATCCTACTTGTCTTTTTCCTTGGTGCATCTAGGATATTATTTGTATATTCGAAACTGACTATTTTGATTCTTCCAAGGTTTGAATATGTCGGCCCCAACGTTTTTTGAAATATCGGGCTCGAAGTGAACCGTCGAGTACGCATAGGTCGTCGCTTTCACGTGTGGCTGCAGAAAATGCTCATACAATTCTTTTCCTTTTTGTTACTTTGGACGATAGGTTAATTAGGTGGCCCATGGATGATTTTCAAGAGCACCAAATCTGACTGATCTTTCGAGCGATGAGAATATTTTTATTGGCAAAATGGGTTTCGATGTGAATATAAAATTTTACCGTTATTTTGCATTTGACTTTACAGGCAATTTGATCCACTCGAACTCATTATTGTCAAGATATTCTCAATTGTGATCGTGACCAATTCATCCATCCGTGCACGCATGTTGGATTGGAATGGAGCCGTTCTATTTTGAGGTCCTGCAATTGGACTAACTTATGGATCATTTGAAGTCCAGGTCAAAGAGCCTAACTAATAATTCATTATTCTATTTCTTATGCAACTAGTTTGATGAATGGATGAAAACGATGTGATCCTACCGCAAATTATTGCCAATGGACAAGTTGTGCACAAGACCGTTGGCGTCATGACCCAACATTTAGGTATTGTTGGCAATAAAGTAGGATGATTTTAAAACGCGCAGCTCACTATGGGTTTAAATAAATAAATATATTGAAGATGGATTTCGTTTTCAAGTTCCTTATAAACACTTGCTATACAATGGGTTAAGATAGTTTTCGCAGCTCCCAATGCATTGATTTTGAAAACGTAAATTTCCTTGTTCTAAAATTTAACAAGCCTGTCAGATTTACTCATAAATATAACCATTTGAGCATACATACTAAGCGATCAAATAAAGGAAGTCATAATATCGATGGTTAGAATATCAAGGTACCTTTTTATCAAATAAAATTAGCCAATGCCCTATAAACACTACTCAACAACACCAACGCAATTAAAACTAATTTCCAGGTTGGTGGACCAAAGGTTGTTTTGTTTTGGCATGCCAAGTTGATTTAAATCCAATGACAAAAAAGAAAAAGAAAAAAAGACTTGTCTTGATTTGGGATTTCAAGGACGAGAAGATTCCCCTAACCCCTTTATTTAATCATTAAAAAATCTCCTAATCTTAATTAGCATCTTTAAGAAAGTTGTCGGCACGGTCGCCCGTTTACTCGAGGGAGCTCTTTTGAGCCCAAGAAGGCAACATGGCCTGGACGAAAGAGACTCCATCATGCACTCTGCAAACACAATCCTCCACGACCCACAGGCTTTTGACCATTGATGGGCCGATTTGTTTGGATCCACCTGACCATTGACAAGTAGGGATGAGCATTGGTCCAAGGTCAACCTTGGATCAATCCTGGACCGGCAACCCCACCAGTCCTTATCCGATTCTCAAGAGGATTGGGTCGATCATTGATCCAAAGATCCTTAGATTAGTACTATACAAGTTGGTACTATATAAGTTGGTATTCGATCCTGTAAATTTAGGGTCGGTGACCTCAATCTAGGGTCATCCATGACCTTAGACAAGTGGATGGGGGCGAGGAGGGGCGGCGAGCGAGAGCAGCTGCCACAGAGGACAAGGGCTGCAGGTGCTTTGGTGTTTTTCAGCCATGGAATAGATAGTTAAGCTACAAAAGTTGAGGAGGGTTTTTGTGAACACGAATTTCGTTTAAAATTCATCCATCAAATAAGTGATGGGTGGACAAAGTCGCATCATCAGGTCGTCTTTTGAAAATTTTGGCGTTGAACTTCTAGAAATGATTTCATCGTCATCGACATAATTATTGATACTAATCAATTTGGTCGAGATTGGCCAACAAAAGTATATAAAGTTTGGTGGAGAAATAAAAAAAATTAGAAAATCATCAAAATACAATGGAACAAGGGTGCCTTTGATTTCGCATTTTGAAAGCTCTGTAGGAAACAGACCTTCGACCTAAAGGAGTTTGGAAAAATGCAAATTATGTTTGGTAAAAAATCATTTATGAAGTAACTTTGGGTGAAAAATGTTTGGTAATTTTTTTTTTGTAAAGGGTTTTGGTTGTAGTTTTTTTTTTTTTTGCTTTATTAAAAAAAAAAAACCTTTCACTAATTCCAGCGAACAGCTTAGGCCATCGGTTAGCTAGATTTAACGCTGGCAGCTTGTCAGCTGAGGTTGCACTAGCTAGGTGACCGTCATTGGCTTCTCGCTAGTTAGATCTAACCTCATCGTCCCTCGTTGGCCACCTTTGCAAAGAAGATAAACAGTAGCAATGAGGGCCAAAAAATCATTTAACTCTTTCAGTATTTCAACTGAAACCTTAAAGCTGGTCTGCATTTACTTTGAATTTTCAGCTTGCTTTCATTTAAAGCTCCTTGAAGATGGTTACCAAACACTCTAAATTTTTCTAAAGGGATTTTCAAAATTTCAAACCAAAGGCAACATAAGCCTTAAACCTACAACCTTAATAATTCAAACAAAATACTCTATTTCACAAAATGCGATAGTATTATCAAATGCCGACCACTTCAAGAATTGAAATTTATTTTTCTAAAATATTCAACACGTGCATTTTTCCCCGTTTTATCGGAATTTCAAGAATCTGCGCCAACATCTCCATCAACTCCAAATAATGCAACCGAAAAAAAAAAAAATGATACCCACTTATCGGCACGCCATTTCGGGGACGACGAATAAAAAACGAAGATGTATCGGTTTGAGACGTGATCTTCACTCATGAATTGTGTCATTTTTGGGTTTGTGGAAAATTATTTTCGAAGAATTTTCTTAGGGCGAGGGTATGTATAATATCAGTATTTATGAAACAAGAGTGTGAAACCATACTAAGCAACTTTGACTATTAATTAAATTTGGAGTTTAGCGGCATTCACGTGGGGTTGACGTAGGTGTGGACTCTCTGATTAAAGTTGCCGAAAATAGAAAAAAGAAATGTGCGAAGCTTGACCTTAATGAAACGTATGGATGATGATGAATTTGCTTGACACTCCTCCTATCTTCTTTTATATAAAATATATAAATATATATATTCTTTATTTTCCAGAAAATATGACATAAATAGTCCATGAACTTTGATTTAATGTGTAATGTGATATTTGAATTTTAGTCTCATGCATAACGTTATTCTTGAACTTTTAAACTGTTCAATATAAACTTTGGACTTTTGGTATATATTCAATTTAATGTTCAAATTTGTCCTCAAACTTAATTAATGAAATGACAACATTAAATATCTTCACATAGTTTAGGGATCACATTACAAATTGGGATAAATTTCACGGATCATATTACATGTTGGGCCAAAATTTGAGGACCATTTATATCATTATCCCTTAGTTTCTGTTCCTTTCATCAAAAGCAAAATTCGATTATAGGTAATTTAAAATACCGCCGGAGGTTTCTGGGCGTTGACTAGGAGGTGGTCGTTCAAAGGAAGGAAAGAGTGAGTGAGAGAGACAGAGAGGGGAGTTTGATTTGATGAGATCACTCGATACTTTGGGAAAACGACAGTTTAATGAGCTGGCATGGCTATCGGCCACAGTTCTTGTTCTGTCAAAGCTTTTGAAGATTCAGCTTCCGCAAGTGGATTGTTGTTTGCTTTGAAAAGTGCATGAGATCTCGCACGGCGATGGAGGACACGTAGGTGAGTCCAAATTGAAGCGGTTGGTCCCCAAAGGATATTGTCAGAGATGGTGGGCAGCCATTGACGAAGACTTCAGCTCCCATAGACTACTCAAAACACGCAGAGAAGAGAGAGAGAGAGAGAGATGGGTAGGTCCTGTGAAGAAGACGACTGAGAAATAATGCTATACAAACTAAGATTCAATTAGTTAAAATTTGCGTAGTTATGTGATATGATAGACTCCCAGTGGCGTTTTTAAAAGACTCACCGGAATATAGTGCCACCCTACTTAATAAATTTACATAGTAGATAGGTTATCGTATCTTCAATATCACTCCCTTGTAAGCTAATTGTTGGATTGACGACATACTCAAGTTGAAGACTCGAGACTTGCAGGTCATTGTGTGGGTATTCCTGTGAAGAAGACGACTGAGAAATAATGCTATACAAACTAAGATTCAATTAGTTAAAATTTGCGTAGTTATGTGATATGATAGACTCCCAGTGGCGTTTTTAAAAGACTCACCGGAATATAGTGCCACCCTACTTAATAAATTTACATAGTAGATAGGTTATTGTATCTTCAATATCACTCCCTTGTAAGCTAATTGTTGGATTGACGACATACTCAAGTTGAAGACTTGATACTTGCAGGTCATTGTGTGGGTATTTGATGATTAGGCCCTTGTGAGTCAAATTTGGGTCATTACATATAGATGTTTAACGATTCTTTACCCTTATATAGTGCTTCTCTCGGTTTTTCAATAGATCTTAATGATTGATGACAACTTTATTTTCATAAATCGACGATCGAGATTTATTGACATATCGGAAGGAGATGAGAGAATCCACGTCCACAAAAGGTGTGGAAACTAATGTTGGATAGTTGACCATTCGATGTTTACTCCTATACAGTTGTAGTGGCACATGAATAGAGCGAGGCCCATGTAATGGCGATCAAAAGAAGAGGATTCCTAGGTAGCATTGGCATTAGCATAACCAGAGAGCGCATGGAATAAGCAATTATTTAGCAATGTGATTGATTGGTTAGTGGTAAACTCTGGGTAATAATAGCATATGTCATTGTGAAATGAGAAAGTTGTCAACTTTGCAAGTGTCATCCGGCGATTTCACATGCATAGCGCAATATAATAAAACCAAGTCAACTTTCGATCTAAGCTATTCATGGTTTGCTTAGTTTTCACATTAGATGGGACTTATCACAAGAGAGTGCTGGACCACCTGTCTATGTAGATTAAGAGCAAGGGCTCTAATGCACTTATATAAAAGCCACGGAGAAAGACCGATACATTTAATAAATCGCAGGATTTCTTGTCGTGTTAGTAGCATCATGAACTCGAGGTTTGTCCTAATTTTTTCAACATTTTAATATATAGAATCATTGATCAGTTAGTTTGTTGATGGTGTGATGTTCACGAAAATGAGAGGGGAGGAAAGATCGCACTTCAATTGGTTCAATCGCTTGGAAATAGTCAGCGAGTTCTTCCCTCAAATGACTTAAAGAAGTATAATCTTATACGTCATGGTCGAGAAAGATGGGTAGAACGTGGTATTAAAATTAGAGACAAGAACAATAAATATTGTAAAATCGCCAGATAGTTGGATCTTGAAATTATAGATATGTTGATATATGTCGTAACTAACGTGCAAACATTGATATTATCTATGCTTTAGTGTCTTTTAATAGGGCACACTGAAAACGTCAACAAATATTCTAGTTAGGAATTGAAAAATATTCATGCCTTTTGAAAAATGGATGATGATGATGTTGATGGTACGATAACAACAACAACAATATTAATAACAACAATAATAAGGGAAAATAATACAAACAGTCTATGAACTTTTAATTTGTTCAATGTGATTCTTTAAAATTTTTGTAAATGTTCAATTTAATCCATCAACTAAATAAAAGTGTTTAATATTATCCTTCAATCAATTTGAGTTACCAAAAAACATTGAATATTTTCATATAGTCTAGGAATTGGATTGAAAATCTAACAAAAGTTTAAGGATGATATCGCATATTAGACTAAATTTCAAGGACCATATTGAATAAATAAAAAATTTAGGGATGACATTATACATTAAGCTATAATTTAGAGATCGATTGTGCAATAGTCCCTTGTGCTTTTAAAAACACCCCATTTTTGCTTTTTCCACCATCATACCATTTTAAAAATTTAGGGATGACATTATCAGTCCCACTCTTGATTTAATATTATTACTTACCTTTTTCTATTCTTTATCAACGGCTAATTGTTTCATGTAATCAAGGCAAAGATAATATTCCACAAAATAATGTTTTAGGAAGCATTTTCTTTTGAATTTGCATAATAATAATAATAATAATAATAATAATAATAATAATAATAATAATAATAATAATAATAATAATAATAATAATAATAATAATATTCATAAATCTTTGTCATATTTTTATATTTTTTGATGATATCTTTTAGAAAATCTTGCAATGATAGCATGAAAATTAAATAAAAAAAGTGAATTATTAGATTTACCGAATAAAATGAAAGTTGAGCAATTAAAATCACAGATTATAATGTAATGACAAATATGAAGTTATAACTAAACCAAATGCATTCGTTAAAACTTGTAAACGATTCTTTTCTCTCTTATAGCTTAGTTGTTGTGCTTAGTTTTCTATTAGAATAATGGTTTGCTTGTTCAAAATAAAAATAAAAGAAGAGAAATATACAACTCATGAATATAATATATAATAATTAGTTTTTTTTTTTTGGTCGTATAATATATAATAATTAGTTGGTTATCTGTCAAATAAACTATTTTTTTAGAAAAGTGGGATGCAGATTGACTAGGATGGAGGCTGACTAGGAAATTCAAATACATGGTAAGGCGCCGTAGAATATTGTCTTTGCAACTTGCCGAAGAGATAAGACTCCCCGAGTCCAAAGAAGCGTGGAAGTCATTTTCTTACATCGTAATTTATTTTTATTTTTATTTTATTATATGCCTATCGAAATACCCTCCGATTTTCCCTTTTTTTTTTATTTCTTTTTATTTGTCCTATGACCAACCAAAATTATTTCCCGGTCCGAGGTGCAAACTGCGATGACCTGTCCTTAGAGGGAAATTGAATCTTCAAGGATCATGAATTGATGTGTTTTATTTTTTATTTATTTGTTTGTTTTTTCTTATTTTGGAAGGGGGGATCATGATAATAAATGCTTCTTTTTTAGGTTGCACGTTGGACTTATGATATTCCCAAGAGGCATGATGCCCTGCTTTGGGATGTGGTGAATCTTGCCAACCGTGGAGACCAGATTTCATATTATTTTGGGGATTCCGATCTCGAAACTTTGAGTATTTGTCGACTTTACGGTATTCGCACTTTGATTTGTATTCGATCATTCCATATATATATTTAGAAATAGATACATAGAATCGTATATGATCTTTTTGTAATCTTCAAAGATGCCTTTCACGTTCGAATTTGGGAGAGAATATATCATAAATAGATCTTGGAAGTTAAGGATAAGTGTAGGCAAACGGGTTACCTAAGGTCATTTTTTCCTGCTCTAAAGAGAGATGAGAGATCGAAAGTATAAATATGCATGCTACAAGATTCGACTAGTGAATGAAAATAGAAATGTGCATGGATTAGACACAAGACAAAGGTTTGTTTTCTTTATGGAGTCCAAACAATGTCATAAACGGTCCTATTACCTAGGGTTTCTGCTTGCATCTTACTTATCTTATCAAGTTAAGATATTTCACCAGCTTGACATCAAGCAGCTAAAGTGAACTTCATGTTGTCACAAGAAAAGTATTTAGTCGAAATTTGAATTAATTAATCATGAAAGCTTTTCGTTTCATACATTTTATGTGGCATTCTCGCTGGACAAACATCTAGGGTTGGCTCTCGAGTATCAAGCTAACTTCTCAATCAATCTAGGTAGAGATGTGCCATCTGGTTTGGGGTCGTGATTCATTGAGGACAAACATCTAAGGTTGGCTCTCGAGTATCAAGCTAACTTCTCAATCAATCCAAATAGAGATGTGCCATCCAGTTTGGGGTCACGATTCATTGCTTTCCCCGGCTCAGTTTGGTTCTCAAGTGAGACGTAGAATGCCAAAAGGGGAGTGCATTGACAAATTTTCACTAGAGCAGTGATCTTTCAACACATGCATAGGAAATAGGCTCTCGCCAAGCTTTTATTTCTCAATCGACTGGAGCAAGCAAGTGATCTTTCCACACACGCGTTCGTCTCCTTCCTCTACATCTTCTCTAGGTTGTCGCATGTGGTCATTTAAGGCAGTCCCACTCCGGCATTGAAGACGCGGCCGTGGCAATGCTGATCGTGGGGTCAAAAGCCAACAAAGCATTAAAAGCACCAACAGGCATAAGAGCCCATCCGATAAGAAGATAAAAAAAAAAAGACATAAGAGCGCTGCCCAAATACATCCCACCAACTGGTCACAACACCCCCTCTCCAACTAGGACCACCGGCATCGTAATGCAGTTGCTAGAATTAGGTTCATAGCCTAGATTCAACGTCCCTGCTTGATTTCAATTTTCCAGTTCATACTCGTTACGATCATTATCTTTATGTAAAAAGACGACACAGCAACTGCATTGGGCAAATCTAGTTCCACGTAAATGTAACATGATTGATTCAAAGCCGAGATCTTGATTTCATGAGTTGGACTATGACAAACATGCCATATAAATCTAAAGTGAATTATCTCACAAAAACTCGAATTGAGCCAATGAGGAACGTCTCTCTCTTTTCAAGGAGGAAACCCTAATCGATTAGTCGTTATTTTCCTTATCTTTAGCCTGCTTGCATTTGTTCTTTCCTTTCGGACTCGTGCACAGAGAACAGGAGCAAGGGGAATGCTGGGAATCCATCCCAGTCAGGGATAGGGGCAGCTTATCTCCTCATGATGTAACTGTCCAGTTCAAACTGATCGCTTTTGGACTTCTAATAAAAGTGACCGGAATTTGCAGAAATTACCATAACTAAATCACACGGTTCTTTCGTTTAGACTTGGGAGCTTTTCCCCTCTCCGAAAACAACCGATTCGACTGACCCAATGAAAAGGTTAGAAAACGGACAAAATGTTCGGCCCATTTTTCTCCAAAGTACTCCATCCACACGCCCCCTTGTAAAGTTGTCCAATCGAAAGTTGATGTGAACAGCACTACTGTCCCACGAGGTCAAGCTAAACTTTTGCAATTTGCGAATGTTATAAAATGAATTTCGCTAATTTCGAGAAAGAAAGAAATCTGCTGAAAAGGTGCCGGGGAATGAAAATCACGACATCTACATGTGACATGGGTTATTCATCCACTCCTCACGGTAGGTGTACCAAGCTGTCCCATATATTTATTTCCTTTTCGATCATGTATGAATGCCACGTGCCGGATTATTATTACTAAAGAAATGACAATCAGATCGGGACCGTGATTAATTTCAAGTGCATAGGATCAAGAGACACTGTCCAACTTTCTTGGTTACATACCCTTTGGACTAATCTTTGCATTTGCTTTTCTATTTAAATCTCCTATGCATTAAAACTTCTCACTATTCATCTTCCACAAGTCAACTCTAAAGTCCTTGTAGAAACGCAGTCCCTCCCCACAAACTCTCTCTCTCTCTCTCTCTCTCTCTCTCTCTTCCAAAATTGCAGGCGCAAGCATTTCGTCACGCTCTTCCAGATCTAATTCTATATATAGCACTACACGACTGGTCTTGTAATTAACTAGAACGTCCTTGCAACTTCTCTCTAACCCTCGCTCCCACCTCAAGAAAGAGAGAGAGAGAGAGAGAGAGAGAGAGAGAGAGAGAGAGAGAACCGAGACACACCATACAATGTTGGTCGCCGGATCCCCCCGAGGGCATGGAGGCCTCGCCGGCCTCTCGGACGTGAGGCACCTGGCGGTGCAGGTCATTATGGGCCGGTGGTTCATGGTGTTCGCGAGCTTCCTGATCATGGCGGCTGCTGGGGCGACCTACATGTTCGGGCTCTACTCAGAGGACATCAAGGACTCGCTCGGCTACGACCAGAGCACCCTCAACCTGCTGAGCTTCTTCAAGGACCTTGGCGGCAACGTCGGTGTCATCTCGGGGCTCATCAACGAGGTGACGCCGCCGTGGGTGGTGCTCTCCATGGGGGCGCTCCTCAACTTCTACGGCTACTTCATGATTTGGCTCGCCGTGACCAAGCGGATCGCAAAGCCGCAGGTGTGGCAGATGTGCCTCTACATATGCATTGGTGCCAACTCGCAGACGTTCGCCAACACCGGTGCGCTCGTCACCTGCGTCCAGAACTTCCCGGAGAGCCGGGGCGTCGTGCTGGGGATACTGAAAGGGTAGGTTTACACAAATTTAATATCCTTACGTATGGATTTGGCGGTTCACGTTTGTTTTATTCATTCATGATTAGCTCAATAATTGGACGAGTGAATCCAACACAAGTTACGAAAACTGGTTTTTATGTGTGAAAATGATACGTAAACAACATTTCCTTTCGAGCTGCTGGTCAAGAGAGAAGACCAGTTCTTGATCTTGCAAGATAATTAATCAAGTTACAAGTTTTGAAATTAATTCACTCGACGTGTCTTGGTTTATATACGCGGCGAAGTTTTGCTCTTTGTTTCAAGTTGTGAATTTTCTTGTTTCGATTGCATGCATCTTCTAACTTGTTGCTCATACTCAACCACATGATCAGTAGAATCATGCAATATGCATTATTTCCTTATTTCCAAAAAGGGAGAGACAAATTTAAACTCATACCCTGGTCATGAAAGAAATTTGAGAACTTTCTGTCCCCTGAATTGCCTAATAAGTTTCTTTCACTGATTAAAAAAGAAAAAAAGAAAAATTTCGAATAATCGTTCAATTTCTCTAAACTTTTTTTGGGCAGCTATCTCGGCCTGAGCGGCGCAATCATCACGCAACTATTTTATGCGTTCTACTACTACAAAGACACCAAGGCCTTGATCCTCCTCATCGGATGGCTGCCGGCTGCCGTATCATTCGCCTTCCTCCGCACCATCCGGGTCATGAAAGTGGTCCGCCAGCCGAACGAGGTCAAGGTCTTCTACAAATTCCTCTACATCTCCCTCGGCCTGGCCACCTTCCTCATGATCATGATCGTCATCGAGAAGCACTTCAATAACTTCACGCGGCCCGAGTACGGTCTCTCCGCTGCCGGCGTCCTCTTCTTGCTCTTCCTGCCAATCGCCATCGTCCTCATCGAGGAATACAAACAATGGGCACAGAAGAGAGAAGCCCTAAACGACCCGTCTCCGATCGAGATCACCATGGAGAAGCCCAACCTGGAAACATCCCTCCCTCCGCCACCACCTCCCCTGGAGACGGCACCCCCTACTGCTGTGTTGAACGGCGGAGAACAGCTGGAAAAGCAACCCTCTTGCTGGAGAACTGCGTTCAGGCCACCGCACAGAGGTGAAGATTACACCATACTCCAAGCTCTCTTTAGCATAGATATGTTCATCCTCTTCTTGGCCTCCATCTGTGGTTTGGGAGGGACGTTGACGGCCATCGACAACCTGGGCCAGATCGGGAAATCACTTGGCTACCTGAAACAGAGCACAAGCACGTTCGTCTCCCTCGTCAGCATATGGAACTACCTCGGACGCGTCGTCGCTGGCTTCGTCTCTGAGATCCTCCTGACACGGTACAAATTCCCACGCACGCTAGTGCTCACAATCATCCTCCTCATCTCATGTGCTGGCCACCTCCTGATTGCATTCGATGTCCCGAACGGCCTCTACTTCGCATCCATCATCATCGGTTTCTGCTTCGGCGCGCAGTGGCCACTGCTCTTCGCAATCATATCCGAAATCTTCGGGCTCAAGTACTATTCGACTCTCTACAACTTTGGCTCTGTGGCGAGCCCCATCGGAGGGTATCTACTCAACGTTAGAGTAGCCGGTCATTTGTACGATAAAGAAGCCAAGAAACAGTTGGCCGCACTAGGGCGTGTCCGACAACCCGGCCAGGACTTGGAGTGCACCGGGGTCAAGTGTTATCAGTTGTCGTTTCTCATAATCACATTCGCAACGTTGTTCGGCGTGTTCGTGTCGTTCATTTTGGTCT
Organism: Eucalyptus sideroxylon; assembly: GCA_014182405.2. NCBI lineage: Eukaryota > Viridiplantae > Streptophyta > Magnoliopsida > Myrtales > Myrtaceae > Eucalyptus > Eucalyptus sideroxylon. The sequence goes on along the minus strand of CM024554.2, from coordinate 57,374,401 downwards.
TGAGGACGAGGAAGTTTTACAGGAGTGATATTTACAAGAAGTTCAGGGAGGAGGCAAAAGCGGCCGAGACAGAGATGGCTTTGAATAATGGGACGATGACGACGACAGCGACCACGACGGAGGTAAAAGGTGGGCAGAGAGAATCGGACACATCACAATAAATTGTACATTTTACTAGCAAAACAGTTCTTGGGATATTGTGAAAATAACAATCTATTATGAGTTATAAATTCTTGAAAAAATGGATCTTACAATAATTTATAATTATTTGTAATTTGATTTTTTCTTGTCAAGAATTGGCTGTCATTTGCAATCATTTCTTTAAATGTTATTAGCAGAAAAATTGATCAGAGATGTACACGTACAAATATGCAAAATGATAGATTACATGAACAGCGGAAAACAAAAAGGTCGCGAAGAAATGTATAATCCGCTTGATCACGATTTCCGTTTAGCTTATTGTTTGCATATTTGTTAAGAAGTGTGTTTGCATGTGATCCATGATCGACCCGTTTTCCAGACAGCTCCATTTTTGGAAACCAGCCATTTATCTTGTATGACATCTTAGAAAGATCAAGACTCGGAATCAACACTTTTGCTTATGATTATTTGTTAAATTATGTCTCAAGATTGAATTCATATATAATACCCGATCCGTATAGAACATTTACATGCCGAAACGAGAGAGAACGTCCGCGGAGCATTTGATGAGAAATGGCGCGTGATGGGAGCCGAAAGGATCCAACCTTGATATGAGCTTCACGTTGGAAATGAAGGCTACAATCCATGTGTTGACTTTTGGGACTCTTCTCATTTGTCTCCATCATGTGGAATCATTCTGAAGAGTTGATCGTCCGAATTTCTTCTATGTCGTTAAATGCATGCACATGGTCCATGCCTGTAGAAAAATTGGTCAGCACTTGCTGCCTCAAAAGCCTATAGGCGCCGAACTCTCTCTCTCTTCTTGGTCATCTTTTGTGGACTTCTTTCGTCTTGTTTTTTTTTTTTTGGTAAATCTTCTTTCGTCTTGTTGATAAATGAGGGAAGGCAGAAGCTATTCTCCTTGTGTCAGTGCATGATGGTCATACGCTCACACGCTATCATTAATTGCATGGAGGCGCATGCTTTGAAGATCAGCACCGTGTTGACATTTCTACAATATAATTTTTTGTTTTGTTTCCTTCCCTTCCATCGATAAAAGGAGAGGGCTTCTGAGGACGAAGCAGCGAGAGAGGAAAGAGCTAGAGAGAGAGAGAGAGAGAGAGAGAGAGGCTTGAGCTCAAGAGGTTTGTGTGGGAGTCGAGTCTATTAGACTGTGTTGTTAAACACTGGGTATTGGGCATAAAGTAGGACTGAAAAACAATTGAGTGCATGAGTAATTATAATCCTGTAATTCTCCGATTTATAGTGGATAATGATTACAACATTATTCTCGTGCTTAAGGTAAACGGTTCAGATGGAACACAGAGCGCACGCGCTCGATCTGTACAGCAAGATTTTCTTTCTGTACAAGATGACAGGATTTCCCTTAACCGTCGTGTAAGAATTTTAAAGGGCTAGAATCTCTCTCTTGATCAGCTGACTGGTTGCGGTCTTGATCAGCTGACTATTTTTCCTTCTTTCTAGGTTTAAATACGCCGGAATATCGGGTTTGAAGTCGACCTTGGAGTACACACCAGCGACATAAATTGGCCGTCGCCTGCACACTTGTCCACAGAAAATGACTGAGCCGTTCTTTCTTGTTTTGTTGTTATTTTGAGTAACGTCAAGATTTTTAATGGCAAAATAAGTTTCTTATAAACATAAAATTTCACGTTCATTTTACAATTGGCTTTACAAACGATCGATTCTCTCTCGAACCTGTCATCGTCTTGATATTATTGAATGTGATTGTTGTGGCCACTCCATCCAATGGCACGCGCCGACTTGGGAAAGAGCCGTACTAGTTCGAGGTTGTGCAATTTGACTAACTTATCAAACGTTTGAAGTCCATATCAATGAGCCTTATAACTAGTCAATGAATGGACGAGAACGATGTGATTCAATTGCAAAGTATTGCCAATTGACAAGTTGTGCACAAAACCATTGGTGTCTCTCCATGACCCCACGTTTAGGTATTGTTGACAATAAGATGAGATGATTTTATAACACCAAGCTCATGAATTAGGGTATTATAAATGAGTATATTTAATATGTATTTTCTTAACAAGTTCCTCGTGAACACTTGTTAAAAAAACAAATCAAGGAATTTTTTTGGCGATATCCAATGCGCCAGTTGTGCTCATGATAACATTTTGAAATTATAGATTTCCTCGTCACATAAAACTTAATGAGCGTCTCAAGTTTACTCTCGATCATTCTTTGAATATGTTGTAAAATATTGCATTGCAAATATATAATAGAGAGAATAGAGAGATTGAGTAGAGAAAGCCAGACACCAAAGATCATAGAGAAAACCAGAGTAGAAAATTTTATTTTCACTATATCACCATATATCTATAAACAATCATGCACTTATCATTAATATCAATGTATCGAATAATACATACATTGGATAGGGAGATAAATATTCATTGTAAAGGGAGATGTACTTAGAATATAAGGTACAAATGTACCATAATAAGTACATTAGATAAGATGAATATAATGAATATTCATTCATGTATTTCATAACACTCTCCCATGAATATTCATTGTATTCATTATATTACGAATGTGCATCGAATGATACTGCCTTAGAATGTGCATTGAATGATATTGCCTTATTAAAAACCTTAAGTTGGAAAAACCTAATGAAACAAAAACCGGACAAAAGGGAAAAAGAGTATAGAGCACAAATTTTATGATCTCTCCCTTTTATGGATGTATTAATTACCTCGTTAAAAAATTTAAACCGGAAAAATACTGTGGGAAAAAATTGGACAAAAAGAAAAAAAAAAGTGCAATGCATAGTTCATAATATTAATAATATCTCCCCATCAATTAAGCTATATATCTATTGCTGGGGCTAGTCAATCTTGCATTTGTGAACTTGCGACATAATTTCTCAAAAGTTGACATTGGCAATAATTTGGTAAAAACATCTGCAAAATTATTTATGAATCAAATATGTTTAACATTAATTTGTCGATTTTCTTGGAGTTCATGAGTATAGAAAAATTTCAGCGAGATATGCTTGGTCCTATCTCCTTTGATATATCATCCCCTAACTTGTGCAACACAAGCAACGTTATCTTCATAAATTATAGTGGGAAAATTTGTAATCGGTATTAAACAACAAGAATTATGAATATGCCTTATAATGGATCTTAACCAAACAAACTCTTTTCCAGCTCCATATAAAGCAATAATCTTAGAGTGGTTAGAGGATATAACTACTAGCAATTGCTTCGTAGAATGCCAAGAAATAGCGGGGTCTTTATAACAAAATAAATAACCGGTTTGAGAGCGAGCCTTATGTGGATTAGATCTATATCCAGCATCAGCATATCCAACTAAACCAGATTCAGTGGAATCCCTGGAATAATATAATCCCAAATCTATGGTTCCTCAGAGATAACAGAAAATATGTTTAACTCCATTCCAGTATTTTCGAGTTGGCTTAGAACTAAAATGTGCCAATAAATTTACCGCAAAAGCGATATCTGGTCTTGTATATTGAGCCAAGTAGATCAAAACCCCAATTGCATTGAGATATAGTATTTCATGAACCAAGTATCTGTTCATCAGATTTTCTAGGACGAAATGGGTCATTTTAGGGATCTAGAGACTTTACAACCATAGAGGTGTTAAATAGATAAGCTTTGTCCATATTGAAGCATTTAAGTAATTTTTCAATGTATGCTAATTGATAGACGATTATTCCATTTCCTTTATGCTCAAGCTCTAGACCAAGACAAAGTTGGTTTGACCTAAATCTTTAACTTTAAACTCCATTTTCAAATACTTAGTAGTTTTAGCTAACTCTTATGGAGTTCCAATTAAATTTATATCGTCGACATAAACTGCTACAATAACAAATCCAGTTTCTGATTTCTTAATAAACACGCAGGGATAAATAGGATAATTCTTGTACATTTCCTTAATTAGGTACTTACTTAGGCGTTGATACCGCATGTGAGTGGATTGGTTAACCCGTATAAGGATATTTGCAATTTTATTGAGAATAAATTGTAGGGAGTGCACGCATCAGGCATTTTGAATCATCCAGGAATGTTCATATAAATATCATAGTCTAATGAGTCATATAGATATGCCATCACAACGTTTATAAGATGCATTTCCAATCTTTCAGAGAGTGCTGGGCTAATAAGAAAATGAAATATAATCATATCAATTATAAGTGAATATGTCTCATTATAATCAATCCCAAGTCTCTAGGAGAATTATTGGGCAATGAGTCGGCTTTTATACATGACAACCCCATTTTTCTCATTTCGTTTTCGAAAAAATACCCATTTATATCCAACGAGCTTTACATTATTGGGAATTCAAGTTACGGGTCCAAAAACCTGTCGTTTAGCTAAGGAAGCTAATTCAACCTTAATTGCTTACTCCCACTTAGGCCAATCTTGCCTTTGACGACATTCAATAATAAATTGCTTTGGCGTACGACAACTATGTGACCAGTGCCTCGTCATGCCACAGCGATGACAAATACTTTCATTAATCATCTTCTTTGGCTTTTTTTCTTTGCCATGATTCGAGCCAAAGTTAGATTTCCTAGGACGGTTAAATTTCTTGTCATCCCTTCTAGGATTATGTTATTGCCTGCGCTTATAACCCTTAAAATAGCCAGTATTTTCCTCAGAGTTAGCATGTGCTTCATGCAATGCTTTTGAGCCAGCATGTCTAAGATCATGATTTTTGAGTAACAATTCATTAGTTTGCTCAGTAGTGAGGAACACAGAAATTAATTCAGAGTATGTGGCAAATTGATGCTGCCGGTATTGTTGTTGCAATACAATATTCGAAGTATGGAAAGTGGAAAAAAATTTCTAACAATTCCGCATCAATGAGTTTGATATCATATAACTCAAGCCAAGAAACAATATCAAATAAAGTAGAGTTATAATCAGACATTGATTTAAAATATTACAGTCCGAGATTTTGTCAGTCATATTGTGCTTGAGGGATGATAACAGTCTTAGTATGATCATACCTATCCTTCAACTTCATCTACAAGGTCTGAGGGTCTCGAACGGATAAATATCGAGTTTGCAGGCTCTCATGCAAATGACGACGAATAAAAATCAGTGCATTTGTTTTATCTTTTGCATTTGAGGTTTCGTATTCTATAATTGCATTAGTGAGACCTTGCCTTTAGAGGTGCATTTCCATGTCAAGGCACTAGGATAGATAATTCTTTTCACTCACTTTCAGGATATGGAATTTGGGCTTTTTAATATTTGCCATAATTCTTGCAAAAATATATCATTAAATCAATTAGAAGGATTTCCAAATATCCATCGCCACTTCAGGAGCAGAATGATACTTTTAGATTTGAAATTTGGCTTTGGGCCAAGAAAAATAAAAATGAAAAATTGATAAGAGAAGGTGAAATATAAGGTTGATTAATGAAAATAAAAATAACACCTACCTTGCAAAAATTACTTATTTAGTTGATAGATCTTCATGCTGATAATGTGTTGTAAAATATTGCGTTGGAAATATATAGAGAGATTGAGTAGAGAAAGTCAGAGGAGAAAATTTTATTTTCACTATATCACCTTATATTTATGACAAAAACTAAACCTTTATTTATAAGAAAATAAGGATGCATTTATCATTAATATCAATGTATTTAATAATATATACATTAGATAGGGAGATGAACATTTATTATATAAGAATATGTACTTAGAATATAAGGTACAAATGTACCATAATAAGTATATTAGATAAGGTAAATATAATGAATATTCATTTATATATTTCATTCATTCATCTATTTCATAACAGAATATACATAGTAAATAATTAAATAAAGAGAAATTACGATATCAACGGCTATAATATGGAAGCAACCTCTTATCAAATGACACTAGCCAATCTCCTAGAAAGGCTGCTTAACAAGACCGGCGCAATTAGAAACTAAAGGGGGATGGGGGGACCAAATTCCAAAGGGGGGGCGACCAAAGGTTGTTTTGTTTTGCCGTGCCAAGTTGAATTAAATCCAATGACGAGACTGTCTTGTGCTGCGATTGCAAGGACAAGGAGGTTCCCCTAATCCCTCCCAAAATAATTTTTCTGCATTAATCAATCATTAATTGATTCCCTAATCTTAATTAGCATCTTTAAGAAACTTGTCGGCACGGTCGCATGTTTACTCAAGAAGGCAAAATGGCCCAGGCGAAAGAGACTCCATCGTGGACCCTGCAGACGCAGTCCTCCACGACCCACGGGCTTTTTGACCATTGACGGGCTGACCCAACTAGATCCACCCGACCCTTCATGGGTCAAGAACTCCGAACCGGTCCGTACCTAGAGACGACGATCTTCACATGACGACAAGCGCCGGTGGCAATGGCGGCGGACGATCCTGCGGCTTCGTCTTCCGAATCCTCCTAGGGCGGTGATTGATGATGTTCGGGTCGTTCCTGATAATGGCGGGCGCCGGCGCCACCCCTACCTCTTCGGCGTCTACTCCAAGGACAACAGGTCCACCTCGGCTACAGCCGGTGGACCCTCAACCTCCTCAACTCCTGCAAGGACCTCGGCGCCCAAGTCGGCGTCCTCTCCAGCCTCATCGCTGAGGTCTCCCCCACGTGGCTTGTCCCCCTCATCTGCTCCGCCGTGAACTATGCTGGCCTCATCTGGTTCGCCGTCACCCGTCCCATGCCCCGGCCGGCGGTCTGGCAGACGTGCGACTTTGGGTGAAAAGCAGAAATCCACAAAAACCGGCTAAAATAGCGCCGGGGAAATAAAGTCACGTTGGAGACACATGATATAAATTCATTATTCATCCATAACACATGGTGGGAGTGGGGGTGGGGGTGGGGAACATATATAAATATACAGCATGTGAATCAAGCTGTCCCCCATATTTATTTCCTTTTCGACGAGGTATGAACGACACGTGCCGAAGGATTATTACTAAGAAACAAATCAGGTCGGAAACGTAATTAATTTCAAGTGGAGAAGATCATGAGACATCGTCCAATTTTCTTCACATTTGCTCTCCTTTGCGAATCTCCTATGCATTGAACCTTCTCCCTTTAGAAGACCCCAAGTCAACACTTAAATCCTCTCTCTCTCTCTCTCTCTCTCTCTCTCTCTCTCTCTCTATATTTCCAAAATTGCAGGCACAGGCATTTCGTCACACTTTTTCAGATCTAATTCTATATATAACCCTAAGTCCCAATACTACACCACAGTCTAGTAATTAACAAGAAGGTCCTTGTAACTTCTCTCTAACCCTCTCACGCCCGAGAGAGAGAGAGAGAGAGAGCCGAGACACGCCATACGATGGTGGTCGCCGGATCCCCCGGAGGGCGCAGAGGCCTTGCGGGCCTCTTGGACGTGAAGCACCTGGCAGCACAGGTCATCATGGGACGGTGGTTCATAATGTTTGCGAGCCTACTGATCATGGCAGCCGCGGGGGCGACCTACATGTTCGGGCTCTACTCAGGGGACATCAAGACCTCGCTTGGCTACGACCAGAGCACCCTCAACCTGCTGAGCTTCTTCAAGGACCTCGACGGGAGCGTCGGGATCCCCTCAGGGCTCATCAACGAGGTGACGCCGCCGTGGTGGTGCACTCCATTGGGGCAGTCCTCAACTTCTTCGGCTACTTCATGATATGGCTCGCAGTGACCAAGCGGATCATGACACCGCAGGTGTGGCAGATGTGCCTCTACATATGCATCGGCGCCAACTCGCAGGCGTTTGCCAACACTGGCGCGCTCGTCACCTGCGTCCAGAACTTCCCGGAGAGCCGGGGCGTCGTGCTGGGGATACTGAAAGGGTAGGCTTACACGAAATTTGGTGGTTCATGCTTGTTTCATGCAGTCACGATTAGCTCAATGATTGGACGATTGAGTCCAAGACAATTTAATAGAAAAAGAAGAAGTGGTTTTTATGTGTGAAAATGACATGCGAACGACATTTCCTTCCGAGCTGTTGGTCAAAAGAGAAGACCATTTTATGATCTTGCAAGATAATCAAGGCTTGAAATGTTGAGCATCCGGTCGATGGCTAATGTTCTTCAATCCAAAGTCGAGCATCTGACAAAGGAGAATGAGAAGCTGAAGCGGAAGGTTCAAGATGCTTAGTTGCTGCTCGATGGCTTTGATCTTCTTCCTGGTTGTTGTACTGTTATCTATCAGTGGCCTTCAGAAGTCCACTTGTTCGATGTACCTTGTAAGTCGTCGTAGTTGTAGTGTTTCTGCCTGTCTGTGTCCCTTGTCTGTCTTGAACTAAAAAATACTTTGAACCAGATAGACAATGATTTGGGCCTATTCCCCCTTCTATTATGTTAATTTGGGAAGCAGCACCTGATTGATCTCGAGCAATCCTTTTGTTATGGGGTCGCACATGATTTATTTATATGGAGCCGTTGCTACTTCCGGGGATACCGATGGAGGTTATGAGTTTGGCGTTCTAACTGATGATGTTGCATTGAGTTACTCGGTTCATTGCTTGCCGTTCGAGTGGATTGATGTCCAGAGGTCTTCCTTTATCGTCCTGTTTACGGTTTTTTAGGTGGGAAATTGAAAGCCAACTAGTTAAGTTCTATCGTCACTCTTCGTAGCAAGGGTTAATGTATTATCTTGTGTCGATTGGATGAAGCTAAATCCTTTTCATCTACTATCTGTAGCCTGTTAAAGCAACTGTGCCCAGCAGTTTCATCGGGTTCTAGACGTACGAGCTGACTTGAGTTTGCTTGTGATCCTGAAGAGTGATGTGACGGAGAAATTCGATGCTACCCGGCATTGGCACTGAGAGCTCGGTATGAAGTGGATCTCATGCTATGACGGGCTCGTGGCACGGTGAGTCCTCTTTGCGCATCTTAGGAGATCCGATCTGAACCAGTGGTCTTCGTCCAAGAACAACAAAATCACGCCTCTTAAGGGATATCAAATTGGAGGAAGTAGCTTCCTACTGGTGTTCCAATACCTGGTCAATGCACTTCAATCTGCTTGTTTCATGTGTTTTCGAGTAGCAGTGAGAATCGGTCCAACCCAATCCAGCCGATCCTGGTGCATTTTTTCAACAGGATTGGGTTGGTCTTGATTCTGAACCTCTAGATTTTGCACTATGCAGGTTGATCATTGATCCCGCGAGTTTGAAGTTCATCCAATCCAGATATATATGTGCGCACGCGCGCGTTTTTATCTCCTCCAAACCCTAGTATCTCCTCTTCTGGTCTCTTCTTTCTTATGCAATTTAGTTTACTGTGTAAATTAGAAAGTAGAAAGAAATCCAGTTCTACTTCAACCAAAAAAAGTAGAAACCCTCTTTGCACGCCTTGTGGCTCACCTCTTTTCACTCACCTCATCATTCGCCTCTCTTCACTTGCACTCACCTTGCCACTCGCCGCTGTTCATTCACCTTGCCACTCACCACACTCACCTCTAACATCTCCTCACTCGCCTCACTGTTCTTTTTGTGGTTTACTACTTGTAGTAAGTGTGGAATTTCTATTGTTACATTATCTTACATTGGTATTCGTAGTTTGGTTGCTCAATGTTACATGTTGATATATATATAATTTGAAATAATATGTTTGTCTTTTTAATGAACACAAAAAATAAAATAAATAATCATTAAGTCTAGAGTTGACCCTAAAATTAGACCGACCATGGTTTCAAGCTCAAGAGTCAATCCTTGGCCCCAAAAATTAAGTACCAATACTATGCGGATTGATCCCTAGGTTAGTTACTAAACTAGCTCACCTTGTTCATGCTTACCCCCATTTTTTAGTAACAAGTTGACCCCTACTAGTGGACATATTCAATTCAAGAATATGCAACACATGTTTGATATTTCACGCAAGGATTAGGCGTTAACCAAGAATATGCAGCACGCATTTGATATTTCACGCGAGGATTAGGCGTTAATTGCTGATGCTTTATCCAGTAAATGATCAGGTCATTATCAAATCCTCTCTGGCTATTATTGTTTGTTGCTAAAATGATCTAGTCCGAGTCGATACTCCCACATCGATTTCAATTTGGTTGGAGACATCTGTCCCTGGCCAGCCCCAGAAGGCAGATTCGCAGGCATGGAATCCAAGCCATGCGAAGCATAATAATAAAAAAAGGTTTCTTGTTTGCCTGACTGGCAACGGTGCATGAAGCATCAGATAAGAATCTTCTCAAATTTTTGGAAGAATCGACGGCTTGGTCCCCACGCTCTAGCCGGCCGCTATCACATGTAACGTCCTTTTATCAAATCGTGTCGCTAGGACGACGATGTTTACGATGACAAACCTTAATTTCGACGTACAGAAAAAGACAATTGAGATAGCTCAAATATGCTGCTTCGGCATTAGAACAGCCTCCAAAAGAATTTCTGAGCCTCTGAGAGTGTTTGCCATCTTCAAGTTGGGAGTACAAATATGTCAATTGAAGAAGGGTCCTCTGTTCCCAACGAAGAAACAAGACAACGCAGCCCCTCTGTTCATAGAACAAGCGGTTTCGATCCAAGAACCGGAATCTTCAACTCTCTCGTCGAGCTTAATGAGCACCAAAAATCCTGACCGATCCCAACCTCGACGTTGCTTCGTTTGTGCTCTCGCAATTCCCACATGCTCTTGCTGAGTCGCGTATCGCACTGATTGATGCGGCCACAAACTGCCAGATCTCATATGCACATCTCTACCGCTCCATCAGATCGCTCGCCTATGGATTGTATCATGCAGTCGGGGTCAGAAAAGGCGATGTGGTCTTCCTGGTGGCTCCGAACTCGCTCCTTTACCCGACTATATGTCTTGCCATACTATCGGTCGGTGCGATTCTCACTCCAGCTAATCCGCTAAATACCACACTGGAAATAGCTAAGCAAGTGGCTGATTCCGGAGCGAAGCTGGCAATATGTGCACCAGAAGAGCTACATAAGTTGATACCAACCAAGCTTCCTACTATGCTAACAACCAAAACATGGGGTGGCACTTTGCTTTCTGTGGAAGAACTCATAGAATGCTGCGACCCAATTGATCTTCCCCTAGAAAGGCCGACTCAAACGGATACTGCGGCTGTCCTCTACTCCTCAGGAACCACTGGCACTAGCAAAGGCGTCATATTGACTCATGCGAACTTGATATCCGTCATCACGCTACTAAAATGGTCAGTCAGTGCATCCTCGTCCCAAGACGACGTGTTCCTATGCTTCATCCCTATGTTCCACATTTATGGGCTTGCTTTCTTCGTGCTTGGGTTGTTCTGCTCAGGAATCACTACAGTTGTAATGCAGAGATTCGACTTCCAGGCCATGCTCGATGTCATTAAAGTGCATCGAGTCAATAACATCGCTGCGGTGCCCCCAGTGATTCTTGCACTCATGAAGCACGCCAGTAACATGAAATGTGACCTCTCGTCACTTCGAAGAGTGGGTTCTGGGGCAGCACCACTGAGCAAAGAGGTGACTGATGGGTTCCGAGAGAAGTTCCCATGGGTCGAGCTGAGGCAAGGGTATGGGCTAACCGAAACATGCGGTGCAGCCTCTTTTTTCGCATTGGATGAGGATGCAAAGGCCCATTCTGGATCTTGTGGGGTTTGCTACCGCACTTCTTGGCCAAAATTGTCGATATCGAAACCGGGTCACCTTTGCCACCTAACACAGAGGGAGAGCTGTGGCTGAGAAGTCCTACAATAATGAAAGGTTATCTGCGGAATGAGGAAGCAACGACTGCAACGCTAGATCCCGAAGGGTGGTTAAGGACTGGTGATCTCGGTTATTTCGATGAAGATGGGTTTCTTTACATTGTTGGCAGGATAAAGGAGCTGATCAAGCACAATGGTTATCAGGTTAGTTACCTCATCGGGCTGATCAATTTGGTTTGATCTAACATGTAAACTGAGGGATAGTGCACCTCTGGAAGATCAGAATTTAGTTTAATGAGACCTGAAAATTGGAAAGGATGCTCAAATGATCTAGTAATTGAACCATTCTGACCCGTGGATCCTATATACGATATTACAGGTTGCTCCTGCAGAACTGGAAGCTCTACTACTCAGCCATCCTCAGATTGTTGATGCAGCTGTCATACCGTATGTCATCTCTCTCTCTCTCTCTCTCTCTCTCTCTCTCATGCGCGCGCGCACACATATGCCTGCGCACGTTGCACACATGAACATACATCTTTATGTGTACATGATATGTAGATTAAGCAAAATGCTGATAGTATGCAGATTAGAGAATGAGGAAGCAGGACAAGTACCAATGGCATATGTAGTTAAAGCATCCGGTTCGGAACTTACCGAGAATCAAGTCATTCGATTCATTGCTGACCAGGTTTCTTATCAGTCACTGTCTACTACTTCCTCACCCCAATAATATGCGGCATCAGAAAAGAACAAAAAGTAAGATTTTTCTGTGTGTTCAATTGAAAATTTGTAGGTTGCACCATACAAGAAAGTGAGAAGGGTGGGGTTCATCAGCACCATTCCAAAATCTGCTGCCGGGAAAATCTTGAGGAAGCAGCTGATTTCACAAACCCAACAACAACTCAATTCTAGATTGTGAAGTAATGAAGTTAGACGATGATTGCCAGTGTGTTGAATTAAGAGAAAGAACTCCAGTAGTTATTCAAGATCTAGCTACGGTCTTGAGGCTTTACCAATAAGGAGTTCACTATGAAATGTAGCTCGAAAGTATCCACTATTTCAAGTCTCTTTCGTCTTCTAAAGTAATAGCAATCGATAGCTATTAGTTGCATGTCATCTATTGTCCATGTGTTATGCCCCGAACCTCGAGCGCGCCAACATCCCATCATGGTCATGCAAATGCGACATTTCCAGGTAGTGTCGCCGACCCCATTAATTTATTATTGCGCAAGCGGAACGTATTATAAAACTCTTGACAATGAAATATGGGATAAAAAAGCAGGAAGCAAAATCACAACATAACACTTTCATAATTCAACAGAATTACAAACAGAGGTTTACGGCAAAAAGTCTACAAAAGACCGGCTCTTAAAAATGAACTATCATACGATCTATAAGTCGGACACATTCTCCAATCCTCATGACTTCACCTCTGCAACTCCTCAAGGTTAACCAAAGCTATCTAGCCGCTCCGTCCACCAGGGACTTGAAATTGTAATCCCCAAACCGGGATGAGATAATGTCTTAGCAAGTTCAATCCCCTAAACCCCTATTAGAAAGAAAATACGCCCCAGGTGGCCTAGCCACATCACACAAAAGACTTACCTCGCATTAGTCTTCATCTGCAAGTTAGCACAGTTTATATAATTCAACCACGTGCAATTATGATAACCAAACAACTGTGGCACAATCACATTATTAGAACAATTCAACCACTTGGATCGTCTTAGCGATTAATCGACTCGGCCGATTACATGTCATTCTAGCAAATCAATCACTGCCTCCAATCACGACCCTACAGGTAAGTTTAACATATAGTGGTAATCACGGCCCCACTCGGCACAACCTTTAAAATGTGGTAGATCCCGGCCCGATGGGCATGACCTCTAATAGGTGGTAATTCACGGCCCGGTTGGGCGCGACCTTTATCAGGTGGCAATCCACGGCCCCACTGGGTGCGACTTTTATCAGGTGGCAATTCACGTTCCCACTGGGCGCGACCTTTATCAGGTGGCGAATCACGGTCCCACTGGGCACGACCTTTATCAGGTGGCGAATCACGGTCCCACTGGGCACGACCTCTAATAGGTGGTTATTCACGGCCAATCTCCCCTCAATTTCGACACTTAGGATTTTATAAAGAATCCCTATTTATCACAATCACACTCAATTTGCCATAATCAATTATCAATTTTAAATTCTAAATACACAGTAGCGATCGGCATGAAATTATGAGCAATCGGGGTCAAAAATAATTTTTCCGTTTTTTTTTATAAATAATAATATTTTAATAATTTCGGAATATAATATAATATTATAAATTCCAGAATTTCGAAACAATTAAATAATTCAAAAATAAAACCCTATTATGTCCCATCAAGGCTTATTATTAAATAACTCTATTAGCTTTAATTAAACACAGTTTAAATTAAACAAACTTCTTAATCCAAATCACAATTAAATAAACTAAACTATCCACCTAAACTTGCTTAACTTAGACTAAGCACACGTATGGCATCATTAACCATCTAATTAAGATTTAGTGAGCTAAACTCACCGGATTAGCAAGCCGAGCGAACCAAAACAACGAGGATGACGCGAGGATTGACTTTCCTCAAGGCGGGCCAAGCATCCGGGCTAGGGAAGGCGGCCAAAACGGGCCAAAACCGAGCTGGAATACCCATTTTCCAGCTACTGTTTTGGGGTTGAAGGAGGGCGGATTTGGTGCTGGTTCGGGTCGGAAAGGGCGGAGGAGAGGTGCGGTAGCTCGTGCGGTGACTGGCAGTGGCTCCGACGGTCTCTCGGTGGCCTTGGCGGTGGCAGCAGCTGGACAACGCAAGACGGCGATCAGATGGAGGCGAACGAAGGAAGAGCAGCGGCGCAAGCTAGCCAAGCGCGCGGGCGAAGGAGAAGCGGCAACGAGCTGGCTTCGGCAGCTTCGGTTGCTCCGGCTACGTGCGGTGGCTCCGAACAGTAGTTGGACGAGGGCTGGAGGCTCGAGGTCATGTGGACGAAGGCTGGAGGTGGCGAAGGCGATGCGACGACGAGCGGGCGTGGTGCGTGGGCGTGCGGATGAACGGCGACCACGACGGCAATGAACGGTGGATGACGAGCGGCAAAGGAGGCGGCGTCCGGTCGGCTGGTTGGTTCGAACGGGCACTCCTCCCCTCTCTCTCTCCTCCAAGTTCAAATGAAGAAGATGAAGTAGTGGGGCCATTCACTTTTTGGGGATTAAATCCACCCCTCCACTTGTCAAGATCTCCACCAATTGGCCACCTACCATGACATCACCCCATGATGTCATCATCCACTAACTTATTTCCTCTACAACCTATTTCAATGGGTCTAAATCAATTTCCACCGGGGTCCAATTCTTTGTACATCAAAGTCTTTAATTTCCAATCGATTCACTTCCAACTGAGTCCAATTAAAGTCCATAAAATTAATCTAATTTCACCACACTTCAATTCACATTTTCACTTCTCCATAGAACCAGCTTAAGTTCTAAAAGCATGACCAAGGACAGGCCTACTAATTTTCTGAACCAAATTAACCATACCTTAATTATTTTGCTGAAAAACTCGGCTTGCATGAAAAATCTTCTAAAGATGAGTCAATATTCCTAAAATGATTTGTGACATACCCAGACTTCCAATTTCTGAATTCAATCTCAATTCTATGGTTAATTTCACTTTGGCACGATATTAGCGCGGTCCAACCTACCAGGTAGCCTTTAGGACTTTTCATACATTTAACCTGTGGTTGATCTTCTCAAGCCACAATATATATCTTTGAAACATTGGCGACTTTCGGTTATCAGGGTAATCTCAAGGTTTCAAATACGAACACATGATATCCAATCGACAGAAAAGTCGGTCCCGTGCCGATCGACAAGAATTGTACAATCTGGTGGAATCACCCACACCTGATCACATGCCTCTGTCGAGTCGACCTATCTCCGATCTCTAATCGATTTTTAATTGTGCCGTAATGACCCTTGCAGATTAGCTTGGTCGAAAGATCGCTTCTTGGTCAAATTCTCGAGTCTGATGCATTAGAATTTCTTAACGGCTTCACCTGATAGACTAGTTTTCACATGAGTGGCCGACTCAAGGAAAAGAATTATATGCGTGCCAACAAAATGCCCGTCTCAATTTATTGAAAATAGAATTGGAAAATCGGGATGTCACACCATGAAACTAGTTTCCTTCATTTGGGTATCATTCTTTTTTTTTTAGGACTGTTAGGCCCTGTTTGGTTCAGCATTTGGAAGGGGCTTTGGGCAAAAGCAAGTGGTGTTTGGTTCAATTTTTTGAGGACTTTAAGGAGATGCAATTGCATCTCCAACGGGTTTCAAAGGGCTTTAGGGGAATGAAGGGTCCAAGGTGCATTTGAGAGTAGCATTTTCGGAATGCTGGGGTCTTTGTTTAATGAAAATATGTTAGTTGCCCATTTTACCCTCATTTATTAACCAAAATCCATTTTTGCCATTTTCTAAATAGAAAACCCTAAAAGCCTCTTGTAGCCTCATGCCTCTTTCCGTCGTTCCTCACCATCTCCTTTGCGAGATGCTCTCCGGTGTCCATTTGAGATCAGCCATCCCAACCTCGAAGATCACCTCCCGCTGTTCTGTTGTCACGCTCGCGTGGCACTCGTAGCAGAGCAGTTGGGTAAGCTTAGAAGCTTCGATTCCATCGCTCATTTGTCCAATCTCACGGTCGCCACTGAAGATTCCGCACGAGATTACTCGCGAGGGCCATGGGCATTACTCTTCTTACGCTCTCACGCCTCTCTCTACCTCACTGTTGTTTTGTGGCCGACCCTCATGTTCTCTCTACCTCACGATTGTAACAGTGGAGCTTTTGGAGAAGAGTATCTAGAAGATTGCTGAATATGTGATGAGGAGTCATCCATGATAGTAGATGGACTTGATGGAGTTGATGTTGTGGTGAACACCCCTTGAAACTGTGGGGGCTTAGTAGAGGAATAACAAATGCAAACAAGAGAACTAGGCGATGGTGATGACAATTGACCAGATTGTGATTTAGCAAATGGGAAGAAGTTCTCCTGGAAAATCACATGGCGAGAGACATATATTCGGCTAGTGCGATGAAGACAATGATAGCCACGGTGATGAGGAAAATAGCCAATGAAGATACATTGCATTGTTCTATCATCAAGTTTATTGTGAGTATAAGGGTGTAGACAAGGGTAGCATGCACATCCAAAAACACGCAATTGTAAATAATCGGGTTTCTAGCCAAACAATTTCTCATAAGGAGACAATCCACTCAAAGACCATTGTAGGTGTTAAGTTACTTTAATTGAGTTATTTTAATTTTTAGAGTTTTATTTCTCTTTTACTTACATAAGGGTATTATAGTCATATACAATTTATATTTAATATAAACACAATGGATGTAGGGTTTTACTTACATATTTATGTAGAAACCTACAGCCCTCTCTTTGTTTCTTTTACGTTCTTCTTCTCCTCCTTCTCTCTATTCCTTCTCTCTTCATTCTTTCTCTATTTTTACTTGATGCAGGTTCTCTGATTAGCCTTGTGACATGGTATCAGAGCAGGTCTAACTACCTATTGATCCTATTGCTGGTTTGAGAGTCCCCTAGTAACTCTACTTTTTCTCTGGTGCGCAGCCACCTAAAGTTGCAATTTTTATCAATTTTCTCTTTGAGTCTCAATATGTATGAGATCAGAAAATATCAGATTCATCAAGTTCGATTTGTGAACATTGATTACAACACTTATTGATCAGTGGATTTAAGAATCAAAGTACTTCATTGATTATGGTTGATTGATCTTGCTAGGTTCCCTTTGGTTAACTGATGGAGCCAATTACATCTTGATTATACATTAGTGTTGCTGTTTTGTTTCTTGCACTAAAGTTTCAGCCTTCTTGATTAAGTGGTAGATATATTTATATTGAGACTATCATCATAAGTGATACTAAGGCTTCTACAGATAGTGTCAATGTTCAAATTACAACTATTAAATTACATGGATCTTCCAATTACTTGTTATGGGCTAAGCTATGAAGGTCTATATTAATGCCAAAGGGAAACTCCATTACCTTACTACAGACCCTCCTATTGAAAATTCTAAAGACTATAGTGATTGGATGAGAGAGAATGATACACTTTTGGTGTGGTTATGGAATAGCATGGAACCATCCATCGCTGCTAATGTCATGTTCTACACAACTGCTAAGGGAGTGTGAGATGATCTTATAGAGAGTTACTCACAAGACAAAAATATGTCTAGAGTTTATGAACTATATGAGAAGATTTTTAATTTTAAACAAGGAGACAAGTCTCTTGGAGAGTATTATAGTGCTTTGAAAAGTATGTGGGAAGAACTTAATCTTTATCAGCCCACCACTACTGATCTTAAGAGACTTAAGACATAGCGAGTTGAATTTCAAGTGGCCAAGTTTTTATCTGGCTTGAATGCCGACTTACAGCCTGTGAAGAGTCGGCTTCTTGCTAGAGAGAGGGAGAGGGAGAGAGAGAGAGAGAGAGAGAGAGAGAGAGAGAGAGAGAGAGAGAGAGAGAGAGAGAGAGAGAGAGAGAGAGAGTTCTTTCTATGAAGGAAGCTTTTGTCGAATTCAACACATTATCCCTCCGTCTTCTACGTCATCGAAAGACAATTAAGCATTTGTGGCTAGTAGTAGTGGTCGTGGTCATGGTGGTTTTTCCAATAGAGGTCATGGTTTTGGGGGAGGTTGTAGTCGTGGTGGTGGACGTAGTGGACAAAGTTCTAATTGAGATAGCCGTCAGTATATGTATTGTGGCAAATCCAGTCATATTGTTGACACTTGTTGGGCCGAGCATGGCAAGCCTGAGCGAGCTCAACGATTAATTACTGCAAATGTTGTTGTGTCTAAAGGGAGTGCTGGAAATGTGTCTTACATCGACATGAACCCATCTATCCCACCCGGGGGTTAGTTCTTATGAGTCTACGACTCGAGATGATATGGTTGCACAACTCATCAAACGTGTCCAACAACTAAAGGCTTCCAATTTCTCATCCATTGCCACTCTTGCATATACAGGTAACATGGCATCTTTCTCCACTTTGTCTCCTAGCACTCCTTAGGTCATTGACTCGGGAGCTTCTAGTCATATGACGGGTAAGCAAGAACTATTTTCTTCCCACCATAACTCTAGTCCTTCATCATAAGTTATTTTAGCTAATGGTTCCTCGACTCAAATGGTTGGATCAGGGATTGCTTCACTTACACCTTCCTTATCTTTGTCCTCTGTTTTACATGTTCCCCAACTTCCTTTAAATTTGTCATATGTTAGTCAATTAACTAAAGCTCTTAATTGTTCAGTTACATTTCACCCATCTTATTGTGTTTTTCAGGACCTTCAGACAAATAAGATGATTGGTGGAAGGCATGAACGTGATGGACTCTACCATCTGAATGGTGTCTCTACTGCATATGCCAATGGTCTCGCTCAAGTTCTATTAACCCCCTATTATGGAATTCTCGTTTAGGGCATTTATCTTTATTTAAGTTACGACAAATAATTCTTGAGTGTAAATCAATTTCTACTCTTGAGTGTGAAGCTTGTAAACTTAGGAAACATCATCATAGTTCTTTTCCTAGTCGTAATGATTCTCATGCATCTACTTTACTCGAACTTGTTCATTCGGACATTTGGGGACCTTCTCGTACTGTTAGTAGAAATGGTTTTAAGTACTTTATTACTTTTGTGGATGATTATTCTCGTTTATCATGGCTCTATATGCTTCATGATTGTTTTGAATTTTTACATGTTTTCCAATTATTTCATCATGAAGTTACTAATCAGTTTAATACATCCCTTAAAATTTTGCAAACATATAATACTCTAGAATATACACAGAAATCAATTTTTTTGTTTTGTTCTAATCTTGGCATTATATATCAAACAAGTTGTACTTATACCCCTTGGCAAAATGGCGTGGCTGAGAGAAAGTACCGTCACCTTCTAGAAGTTGCTTGTTCACTCTTATTTCATATGCGTGTGCCAAAATCATTTTGGAGTGATGTTGTCCTTGCCGCATATTATCTCATAAATCGTATACCTTCCACTGTCCTAAATCATCAATCACCAATTAGTGTTATATTTTCTAACAAGTCATTATTCCTTCTTACCCTGCGCGTCTTTGGGTGTGTTTGTTTTGTTCATAACCTCCATTCCGGTTTTGATAAACTATATCCTCATGCCACTAAATGTATTTTTCTCGAGTATTCATGTACACAAAAGGGGTATCGGTGTTATGATCTAATAACTTATACCCAATATGTTAGTGTCGATGTTACTTTTTTCGAGGGCACACCATACTATTTTACTGAGGGTAAAGAGTTTTCAACTGACATTGTAGTTGATCCTCCTATCCCACATCTTATCCCCTTAGATTATGTTAGTTCTTCTCCAATACCTCCTCCCTTGCAAGTGTATCGGCGGCGAAAGCAGTCTACGACACCACCAATTTCTAGCTCTTCCATGCCCTCCGTTCAACCTTCCCCCTTGTCTCTTGGTCCGGACGATCTTCCAATTGCCCTTCGCAAAGGTACTCGATCGTGCACACAAAATCCTCTTTGGCTAACCCTATTGAGCATTATGTGTCTCTTTCACATCTTCCTTCTCCATTACATGACTTTGCTCTATCATTACAAACTCACACAATTCATACTTCTACCACTGAGGCTTTGTCTCGCTTTGAGTGGAAGAAAGCTATGGACGTGGTCATTAGTTGATCTTCCTCTTGGGAAAGATGTGGTGAAGTGTCGTTGGGTGTACACTATCAAGTACAATTCGGATGGCTCAATTGAGCGTCTTAAAACTCGGCTCGTTGCTAAAGGCTTTACTCAAACTTATGGAGTGGATTACTTTGAGACTTTTTCACCTGTGGCACGTCTCAATTATGTTCGTGTTATTATTTCTCTTGCCGTGAATTTTGATTGGCCATTATATCAATTGGATGTCAAGAATGCTTTTCTTTATGGCAATTTGTCTAAGAAGTATATATGGAGCAACCTCTTGGGTATGTTACTTAGGGAGAGAATCGTAGTAAAGTATATCAGCTACATAAGGCTATTTATGGGTTAAAACAGTCTCCAAGAGCATGGTTTGAAAAATTCAGTTCGGTAATTTCCAGACGTGGTTTCCACCAATGTTATTCAGATCATTTTGTTTTTGTTCGCAAGAAGGAATCGGGGGTGGTCATTCTTATGGTATATGTGGATGATATAATTGTCTCTGGTAGTGATGTGATCGGCATTTAAGAGGTTAAGTTATTTCTTCAACAGGAATTTTAGATTAAAGACTTGGGAACCCTTAGATATTTTCTAGGTATTGAAGTTTTATGAAGTAAAAAATGTATTAATTTGTTTCGGCAAAAGTATGTTCTTGATCTTTTGTCTGAGACTGGTACACTAGCTTCCAAGCTAGTTGATACTCCTATGGATCCAAATCAAGAGTTTGGAGTTGATGATGGAAATAAAATTGAAGACAAGCAACAATATCGACGTTTGGTTGGGAAACTAATTTATCTTACTGTTACACGTCCTGATATTTCTTTTGTTGTTGGTATGGTGAGTCAGTTTATGGAGTCACCTAAGAAGGTTCATTGGGATGTTGTCTATCACATTCTTCGATATTTTAAAAACTCTCCTGGTAAGGGACTAATTTATAAACCTAACGGTTCTTCCACTCTTGTTGGCTATTCTGATTCTAATTGGGCTAGGTCAACGTATGATCGACGGTCTACGATTGGGTATTGCACCTTTATTGGTGGTAATTTGGTTACTTGGAGAAGCAAGAAATAGACTACCATTGCTAGGTCTAGTACGGAGGCTGAATATCGTGCTATGGCACATACTGTAGCCGAATTGTTGTGGTTGAAATCTCTTCTCCAAGAGCTTGGATTTTCTATTAATCAACCCGTTTATATGATGTGTGATAATCAACTAGCTATTTATATTGCTGGGAATCCTGTTTTTCAAGAGCGAACTAAGCATATAGAAGTTGTCCGTCACTTTGTTCGTGATGCTGTGAAGTAGAAGTTGGTTGCTACTCCTTACGTTGCTTCTAGAGATCAACTTGTTGATATGTTCACCAAAGCATTATTTCGTCCTGTTTTTGTTGCTGGTTGTTCCAAGCTGGGCATGGGTGACCTCTATGCTCCAGCTTGAGGGGGAGTGTTAAGTTACTTTAATTGAGTTATTTTTAATTTTTAGAGTTTTATTTCTCTTTTACTTACATAAGGGTATTATGGTCATATACAATTTATATTTAATATAAATACAATGGGTGTAGAGTTTCTGTTACATAGCAACCTACAGCCCTCTCGTTGTTTCTTTTATGTTCTCCTTCTCCTCCTTCTCTCTATTCCTTCTCTCTTCCTTCTTTCTCTTTTTCTACTTGCTGCGGGTTCTTTGATCAGCTTTGTGAAAGTAGGCATGCGGTTAATTAGAAAGACCGCAATGAAGAAGGCATCATTCCAATGTATACGAGGAACAAAAGCTCGGGTAAGCAATGTGATGCTAGTTTCCACAATATGACGGTGTTTGCGTTCAACCCAACAATTTTGATTTTGTGTGTGTAGGCATGAAAGACGATGTAGGATGCCATGAAGACAAAGATAAGGATCAAATTTCTTATACTCATCACCTCCATCAGTTTGAAGGGCCTTGATCTTACAATTGAAATATTTTTCCACTTGGGATTTAAATTTCACAAAACTAGACAGTGCATCAAATTTCACAGTAAGTGGAAAAAGCCATGTATATCCATTATACGCATCGATAAAAATGATATAATAATGAAAATATTCACTGAAGTAATAGGAGATGGTCCCCATGGATCAGAATAAAGTATCTCCAAAGGAGCATTACAAGTAGTTGATGATCTAGTAAAGGGAAGACGACGCGACTTGCCCAAGTGACATGATTCATAGAAACTAGATGAGGAAGGCGGAGATATCAACAAGCCATGCTTTGAAATGACTGAAGAAGTAATGTGGGCAGTTGGATGACCCAAGCACTCATGCCAAATAGAAGCAGAAACTCGTTCACCAATGAAGTAGGATGGAGCTAGTGGTGATTTATTTGACTGCAGAGGGACCTTATTGGTGATACGTGCATTATTAAGATAATAAAATCCATTCTTATACTGGCCTTTAATTAGGAGGTTCCCCAAGGATCAATCCTTAACACAACATAAAGTATGATGTAATTCAAACACCACATCGTTGTCTTTAGTAAATTGAGAGGCTGATAATAGATTCTTCTTGATAGAGAGAACATGATAAACATTTCCTAGTTTAAAAGAACCGGTAGGAGGATATAAGATGGAAGAACCGATATGTGATATTTGCAAACCTGACCCATTTGCAGTACGGATTTGATCGGTGCCAGAATAATTGCTCCGAATGTTCAAATTTTCCATGTCAGTTGTAAGATGATGAGTGGCACCAGAGTCTAGGTAACACTATGGATCAAATGACTCACTAGTTGAAGATGCATATATTGTAGATGGAGAGCCACTATTAGCTTTATAACTAGGATTAAATCGCTGGTAGCATTAGAGAGTTGAGTGACCTGCACGACTACAAACTTGACAAATGAATCAAGAATGAGAGGAACCTCCTTCATAAAAATTGCGACCACGGCCTCGATCGCATCCTTGTCCTCGACCGCGTACTTGACCATTGGAGGGAGGATTCGGGGCAACAGATGATTTGACCGCAACATTCACAGTTGGAGAAGACTCTATTGGAGATTCAATGGTGCGGCTTTGAAGAATAACTTCCTGATTGTAAAGTAGGCCGAGGAAGTCATCAAGAGGTAGTGGATCAAGACGAGATGTGACTGAGGTAACAAATGTATCATACTCCAAACCTAGGCCACCAAGGATGTTGAGAACTAATTGGGAATCAAAGGTGGGATGAGCAGCGGCAGAAAGTTGATCCGCAATGTTCTTGGCTTTTTGAACAAAGGCTTCCATGGAAAGAGAGCCCTTCTTTAGAGATCAAACCCAATACTCTAACTACATTATGCAAGCTTGAGATTGAGGAGCATAAGGTTTCTCAAGCGAGGTCCAGACATCATGAGAAGTCTCAAGATCGACAATGTGTGAGAAAACTAATTTAGTAAGAGTGGAGAGGATGCAACAAAGGATGAGTTGATCTTGATAATGCCATGCAGTATGATCCAGGTTGTCGATCACAGTATTATCAGCATTAGTGATAGTGGGTGGCGGACAAGGATATGAGCCATCCACAAACCGAAGATACCCATGAAGACGAAATAAAGGAAGAAAGTGTGCTCGCCATAGAAGGTAATTGTTGTGATCTAGCTTGATTTGGAAGCCCATGAGATATATTGCCTAGAGCAAAGGGCGGTTGGGAGGGGGATAACAAGGATGAAGAGTTGATGATAGTAATGGTGTTTGAGACAGTAATGGTGTTGGAGGATGTAGAAGAAGACATTGTAGTGGAGAAGAGAAATAAGATGAAAAAAAAAATTGCAAAGCTTTGATACCATGAAAGAGTATGAATTTGAGCTTGATCACACACCAATCGGTGTGAAGATTTGTATTATAATTATAATATGTACATGAGCGGGAAAAACACAATTAAAAAGATTTTACAAAGTAAATAATCTAAAATATCAGTGATAATAATCTACAGTATTAGTACAGATTGTGAAAGATTTGCTCTATCAACGAAATTGACACAAATTGTGAAAGATTGGCTCAATCAATGGGATTGGCACATATTATAGAATATTGATGTATCATGGGAGATTTGCTTTATCAATTTGAACCGTAATTTTTTTTTTTCTATACAAGATGACGCAGTTTCCATCTGTGGTCGTGTAACAACTCGAAGGGCTAGATTCTCTCTTAGGAGAAGAAGAAGAAGAAGATTAATCAGAGTAAGTATGGAAGGCCGTGTAGATCTGGATTCCGGATGCAGTTGTTTTGACTGATTACGGTCTTGATCAGTCATTGAAGGTTGAACCTTCTCATCTCCCACTCTTGATGGGGGATGACCCTAGTTGTCTCGTCTTTTTCCTTGGTGCATCTAGGGTTTTGAGTAAAACAATCCCTTCTAGTTTCGAAATATATTTATATATTCAATTCGGAACTGACTATTTTTCATCTTCCTGGGTTCTTGAACATTTCGGGCCCGTTGTTTTTCTGAAATATTAGACTTGAAGTGGACCTCGGAGTACGCATAGGTAGTCACCTTTACGTGTGTCCGTGGAAAACACCTAAACAATTCCTTTCTCTTTTTTGTTAACTTTGGAGGAGAGGTTAATTAGGTGGCCCAAATCTGATGGATCTTTCGAGTGATGAGAAGATTTTTAATGACGAAATGGGCTTTCATGCAAATATAAAATTTCACAGTTATCCTACAATTGACTTTACAGGGAATTCAGTTCGCTCGAATCTATTGCTATCAAGATATTATCGGTCATGGTTGTGACCGATTCATTCATCTGACTGGTTTGAGGTCGTGCAATTTGACTAACCTACCAAACATTTGAAGTCCAGGCCAATGAGCCTAACTAATAATTCATTTTTTTTTTATACAACTAGTCCGATGAATGGATGAAAATGATGTGATCCTACTGCAAATTATTGCCGATGGACAAGTTGTGCACAAGACCATTGGCGTCTCTTCATGACCCCACACTTAGGTATTGTTTTCAATAAAGTAAGCTGATTTTAGAACGCGCAGCTCACGATGGATTCAAATAAATGAGTTTATTTAAGATGGGTTTCGTTATCGAGTTCCTTATAAACACTTGTTAAACAATCTATTAAGAAATTATTCGCAGCTCCCAATGCATTGATTGTGCTCGTGATAATGCTTTGACAACGTAAATTTCCTCGTCACATAAAATTCAACTGGCGTGTTTGGCTTACTCATGAACATAATTTTTCGAGCATACATTATAAGCGATCAAATAAAGGGAAGTCGCGGTATCAATAGTTAGAATTGTTAAAGGAAATGATGACGTACCCTAATTCAGCTGCAATCTCTCCACCGCTTCCTCATCAAGCAAGATCAATTCTTTCCAAGGAAAGAGATCACGATGACGTGTCTTGATTCAGCTACAATCTCTCCACCACTTGCTCATTAAGCAAAATCAATTATTTCTAAAGAGAAGATATCATGATCGTGTCCCTCATTAATTCTGTAACCCTAACTTGTATTATATAAAGACACCACCCTACATAGCCGAAGTATGTAACAAAAATTCTATCACTGAAACACAAAAACACTTATTGGCAATTGCTACTCATTCTCATCTTGTTAGTTTATTATTTTTACATGGTATCAGAGTCATATCTTGCAAAAGTATTAAGGGCAAACCAATCAGAAATTCACCCTATCTTCCCCAAACTCAACTGCTAGCAATCAATTAACAAGTAACCAAATCCCAAGTGTTGCTAATCTAAAAGACCTCATCAAGAATGTTGTCCCATCGTGTCCTCTCATCCCTTCCACAGGGGGCTCATCTGGATCAATCACATGCCTTGTAGTTGGTATCAAATTAACCAGAGACAATTACATCATATGGAAGGCACGCCTCCTTCCCTTTCTACGGGCCAGTCGACTCCTGTCAATTGTGGACAGAATTGAACCATGCCCTCCACACGCTATCACTGACATTAGCGAGGATGGTGTTGCCAAAAGTTTACCAAATCTAGCATATGAAACATGGTTTACCAGAGATCAAATTGCCTTGGGGTGGATTCTCAATTCCACAACCGCCAACATCGTTGCACAGCTTTCCAATTTAGGCTCTTCAGCAGCCGTGTGGTTTTTCTTGGCTCAATCATATGCAGCACGTAATAGTGTCCGCACCACACATCTACAAATGCAACTTCAGACTCTTCGCAAGGGAAATCAAACAATCACGAAATATCTGCAACAAGTAGCCTTCCTTATTAATCAACTTGCCTCGATCGGTGAGAATATCTCTTCACAAGAATATCAAACTCACCTGTTCAGGGGACTCGGAGCGGAATATCAAAATTTAGCAGCGTCGATATCCGTTCAAAGTCAGTACCAATCCCTTATAGGTGAGTCTCTACACGGGCTGCCCTTGGCTCATGAGGCACAACTTGATTTGCTTGAGCCCATCATCTCCACTCCAGCAGCGTTCATGACGTGAACAGCACACCAAGCACCTCAATAGCTTCCTTCTCGCATGGACAGGTCACCACGGCCTGGGCAACAAATTCCACAAAGTGGCAGCACTTTGGCCCACGAAATTTACCCCAAAATTACTTATCAAAGGAGGGGCAGTGTTCGATGTCAACTTTACAATCAATTTGGCCACCGAGCCAATGTGTTACGTGATCGTGGGTCTCCACCACAATCTTTAGGCTCGGCCACAACTCCACATTGCTGAAATTCCACCACCACCGTCAGTCTTTTCGGACCCGTGGCATCCAGATTCCGATGCCAGACACCACGTCACAAATAATTTGTCTCAATTGTCCTCTCTTCAGCTTCACACAGGCAACCAACATGTTATCATAAGTAACGGGTCTAGCCTCCCGATAACTCATACAGGTACTCTTGTTTCTCAAAATTTTCAGTTGTCTAATGTCCTAGTTGTTCCCTCTAAAAAAAAAAAAAAAAAAAAAAAAAAAAAAAAACTTACCTAGTTGTTCCCTCTATAAAGAAAAACTTACTTTCCATTCGTCAATTTTCACAGGAAAACAATTGTGATTTCATTTTTCTCACCTAATTGTTTTCCTGTGAAGTGCCGCCGTACGGGCCGGATTCTCTTCCAAAGGAACCTTAATCAGGGATTCTGTCAATTGTCGGATCAGTCCGAGCTTTCTCTTTCAGCTTATTACCTTTCTCAGTCCAGCTCCTTTGTCCCTTGGCACCATCGTTTAGGCCATGCTGCATATTCTACTATTTCTCGCACGTTTAATAAGTCGTCAGTTGTTCAATCAACTTGCTCAGCATGTGCATCTAGTAAGAGTCATTGTCATCGTCATCCTCCCACTTTTCATAGATCCAAGGTTCCCCTAGAATTAGTTCATTTTGACATTGGGGGCCGGCTCCTGTAACATCTCATCAAAATAATAAATATTATGTTTGTTTTATTGATGATTACTCCAAATTTTCTTGGCTTTATATGTTCAATTCTCGTGATCAATTTTGACATATTTTAACAGTCTTTCTAAACTTTGTTGAAAACCAACTCAATACCCGAATTAAAGCCATCCAAAGTGACTATGCCAGAGAATTTCTTTCTGCGTCTTTTAATAATTTGTCATAGGAGTGTGGCATTTATAAATGGACATCCTGTCTTCGCCTGGCCCTTCAAAATGGTTCAGCCGAGCACAAACATAAACATTCTATTCCCTCTCATTTTTGGGATTTTACTTTCGAAAGTACAATTCACATTATCAATCGACTGCCTACTCCCATTTGGCAGCAGAGCAGCCCTTATGAAGTACTCTTTTCTACTGTACCACCCGTTGACCATATTCAGAGTTTTGGCTGCGCTGTGTACCCAAACCTACAACCTTATGCCAAGCACAAACTGGAGCCTAGGTCACACCGGTGTATTTTCTTGGACAATCCCTCAGGTGTCAAGGGCTATCACCGCTATGCTCCACAACAACAACAGTTCTACACAGTTGTAGAGACCATTTTTTATGAGACTATTTTTCCATTTGCTGCTCCCGTCACTGATGTAACATCGAATGTGTCTTCACCAGCATCATTGGAGTTACCCCTTTATGTTCTCCTACTGATTCCTACTGATGCATTTGCAACCTGATGATTCAAATATGCAGGAACCGAGTATCAATGCATCCCACATGTCGACACCTGTTTACGGCAGTCTCACAACTTCCCTCTTAGTATCTTTCCAATTGCAACTAGAAATGCCATCTCTTACCACTGAAATTATCCTACAGACCATCGCCAGCCCACCCCCATGGTGACCAGACTTCGAGACGGCACCATTCCCCGTTGACATGTGCAAAAGGATCGCACTTATGCACTCACCACTTCAATAGCAGTCTCATTTGCACCATCTTGTTATGGCCAGGCGATAAAAAACCCGAATTGGCAGGCAACTATGCCTGAAGAGTACACCGTACTACTAAAAAATGGGAAAAGAATCAAAAAAAGTCCTAAATCTTTTATTTTTGTGCCGATTTAGTCCTAAACCTTTTTTGGTGCTGATTTAATCCTAAACTTTTTTATGTTGTGTCAATTTAGTCATTTTCGGCCAATTTTGACTGAATTTTGCTGATTGGACGCCGCCCGACGTGACGTGGCCTGATCGGTGCTGATGTTGACAACTTTTAATAATATTTTAATATTTTTGAATTTTTGAATTTTTTTTTTTTTTTTCTTCTCTCTTCTTCCTCTAGCCAATTGCCAGACCTCGGCGACAAAGAGGTCAAAATCTCCTCTTTCATTTAGCAAAATAAGTAAAACATAGCAGAACGCACCAACTAAAGTTACCCACATCTGGCATCGCTGAACTCCTGTAAAATCTCTTCCATCACCCCGTCAGACAGAGAAAGAGAGAAAAGAGAAAGCGAGAAATTACCTGGACAAGCCGGTGTCGAATCTGGAGTCGGAGGGAGGGCGCGGTGGTTCGCCGTTCACGCGCTAGTTCGCTGTCAAAGAAAGGGAGGGCAGACAGAGACGCGAGGAGAGACAAAGAGTAGGGGACAGACGAGTTGGGGCCGGAAGCGGAGCCGAGGGGCGACGCGGTGGTTCGCCGATCGAAAGAGGGAGGGTAGAGAGAGGGAGGTCACACGCTGGTCGGTTGCTTGCGGTCGTCTCACCGGTGTCCTCCTGGTTCGTTGGTTGCTCGCGGTAGTTCGTCGATCGGAAAAAGCGAGGGCAGAGAGAGAGAGAGGGAGTTGTCGGGGAGGGAGAGCGAGGGTAGAGAGAGAGGGGCAAAGAAGAACCCACGCGACAGAAAATCCTCTCTCCATAAGCTACAGTACAGGAAAATTTTCAAAATGGGCACATGAAATTGTGGGTCCCACGAGACACGTGTCGTGCTCCCACCGCCTTCTTGTTTGCCACGCTGGAGTGTCTTACGTACCTAATATTTTCTCGGAGCTAAGTCCGAAATTTTTTCAAAATGGCGCCTGATTTTCTCCTCAGTCCGAGGAGAGAGACGATCTGCAGAGGTGGGCCAGGGCTTATGCTCAAGAGAGCAGAGAGAGAGGCTTCCGCACGTTGGTTTGAAATGGAGAAGTGGGACGACGTGGACTGACGCACAGACAGGTGTTATGCTCTGAATGGTTTAGAGCACGGATTGCATGGCATTTTAAGGTACCTAATATTTTCTCCTTATCCTACCCTCCCCATACAACGTTGCCATTTGCCCGATGTGACACGTGGGCCCCGGCGGGACATCACAACCTCACATGCGAAGAAGAAATCACCCCTCCCCCTCCCCCAAATCTTAAATAGAGGTTCTCCCCCTTAGATTCTATATGATGATAATGTACTGATGCGTGAGGCCATGGTGTGATAAAAGGACCCCAACAATGTACCGATGAAACCACTGGGGGTTCGCCCCAGTGGCCACCCTTCCAACTTGGAAGGGAGGTGAGGGGTTCAAATCCCCACATTCTCAGGGAGGATTGGGGTGGAGACGATTTCATTTCAGGAGTGGGTTTCGACTCTCACGCCCTGCAAGGAGGCAGGGCAAAAGTCTAAGAGTGAATGTTAGAATAGGCTTAGCGTAGAACCGACCAAAAAAAAAAAAGATGTACCGATGATTTATTTATTTGATTTGGAGGGACGCGGGATGCTATTGGATCATGTCTGTTGAACGAGTCTATGTTTCTAGTTTGTTTTTTATGTGTTAATAGTCTATTAAGAACTTTTATTATGTGGATTGGTTACTGTACGTGTGAAGTTAGTGGGGTGTGGTGGTTATTTGTTTTTGTAAAGCCTATATAAAGGCTATGGTGTCGGTTTTTTTTTTAGTATGTGTGGTTATGCAGACGTTCCTCTGTTTTTGTGCATATCAGAAAATTTCCTCTGTTTTCCTTTGTTTTTAACGCTGTTTTTGTGCACATCTGCATATCTGCATCTCCTCTGGTTTTTAACATTGGTATCAGAGCGGAGGTTAGGAAGAAAAGTGTGTGTTTGAGTGCTGTAAAAAGGTGAGAACCAAAAGAGAGTTTTTATTGCAGCAAGTACTTTCGTTTGCAGCAGTCAAGGGAGGGTATTGCAGCAAGTTATTTTCGTTTGTAGCAGCAGCAGGTTGCTTTTGTGGTGGTTCTATTTTGCAGCAACAGTAATGGCCTCAGAAACATTTGTACAACCTGCTATTCCACACTTTGATGGTTATTATGATCATTGGAGCATGCTAATGGAGAATTTTCTTAAGTCCAAGGAGTATTGGGATGTTGTTTCTTCGGGAGTTGCCGAACCTAATGAAGGAGTTGTGTTAACGGCAGCACAAAGAACGGCTTTGGATGCGTTAAAATTGAAGGATCTCAAGGCCAAAAATTATCTTTTCCAAGCAATTGACAGATCCATTTTGGAGACAATTCTTTGCAAGGATACCTCCAAGGAAATATGGGATTCCATGAAGAAAAAGTATCAAGGCTCAAAAGAGCAAAGAGGCAGCAGCTTCAAACGTTTCGTTCGGAGTTTGAAATGCTACGAATGAAGTTGGGAGAGACAATCACAGATTTCTTCTCTCGGACAATGGTAATAGTTAATAAGATGCGGATTCATGGCGACAAGACAGAGGATGTCATCATCGTTGAAAAGATTCTTCGATCGTTGACACCAAAGTTCAACTTTATTGTTTGTTCCATAGAAGAAGCCAAGGACATTGAAGAACTTTCCATTGATGAGTTGCAAAGATCCTTGTTAGTTCATGAACAAAAACTCCTACAACAAGAGACGGAAGAGCAAGCTTTGAAGGTCTCAACTGGAGATCATTCTTCATCAGCAGCAAGGGTGAACAAAGGAAGAGGCAGAGGAAGGGAGAACAACGATCGTAGTGGCTTCAGCTTTGATCAAAAGTCTGAAAGCTATTCCTATCGTGATTTCCAAGGGAGAGGAAGAGGTCGTGGAGGACGACATTCAACTGGTTTTAGGCCAAGGTCAGCGACAAATCCAAAGTGGAGTGTTTTAGATGCCACAGGTATGGGCATTACAAATCTGAATGTCGAACTAATTTGAATAAACAAAGAGTTGAAAGAACTAACTTTGCTGAAAAAGAAGAAGAAGTATCTCTTTTGATGGTGTGCCATGAGAAAGAAGAAACTCAACCAAATATGTGGTATCTCGACACTGGTTGTAGCAATCACATGTGTGGAGACAAGAAAATGTTTTTTGATCTAGACGAAACGTACAACAACACCGTAAAGTTTGGTGATAATTCCATTGTGTCGGTGATGGGGAAAGGAACAGTGGCAATTCATCCAAAAGGGACTTTGGTACAAACTATCTCAAATGTATTGTATGTCCCTGAATTGAAAACTAATATGTTAAGTGCTGGTCAGCTGCAAGAGAAGGGATATGAAATCTCTATTAAAGGTGGGATTTGTAGAATCCAAGATGAGAAGTTGGGTTTAATTGCTGAAGTCAAAATGACGGGCAATCGGATGTTTCCATTGTATCTCCACAACACTACAAATTCATGTTTCTCTGCAAGATTGAAGGAGGAAGCCTGGTTATGGCATTTTCGCTATGGGCATCTTAATTTCGGTGGGTTGCGAACACTATATAAAAAGAGATGGTGGAGGGTCTTCCTCAAATCTCTGCTCCTTTGGAAATTTGTGAAGATTGTGTTGTTAGCAAGCAACATCGTGCTCAATTTCCACAAAGAAAATCGTGGAGAGCAAAAAGTCCGTTGGCGTTGGTTCATTCAGATATTTGCGGACCAATATCTCCAATTTCCAATGGAGGTAAACGGTATATCATTACCTTCATCGATGATTTTAGCCGGAAGATTTGGGTGTATTTTTGCAAGAAAAATCTAAAGCTTTTGCGGCTTTCAAGAACTTCAAAGCACTTGTTGAAAAGGATGGAGGAAATCAAATAAAGGTCCTTCGCACGGATCGTGGTGGAGAGTACAACTCGCTTGAGTTTACAGAATTTTGTATGAAGCATGGGATCAAGAGACAACTTACAGCAGCCTATACACCACAGCAAAATGGCGTATGTGAGAGGAAGAATCGTACCATTCTGAATATGGTGCGAAGTCTCTTGAGGGGAAGTGGAATTCCAAAAGTTTCTGGCCTGAAGCAGTCAATTAGAGCATTCATATTTTAAATAGAAGTCCCACTCTAGCTGTTCAAAATATGACACCGGAAGAAGCATGGAGCGGCCAAAGACCTGCAGTAGATCACTTCAGATTTTTGGGTGTATTGCCTACGCCCATGTTCCTAACCAAAAGAGGAAGAAGCTAGATGACAGGGAGTCAAATGTGTTTTTCTTGGCATTAGTGATCAATCAAAAGCCTATAAACTTTATAATCCTATGACCAAGAAAATCATTATCAGCCGTGATGTGATATTTGATGAAGAACAAACTTGGCCGTGGGGTGAACAAGGTGTTGGTAAGCAAATTCCAACGAATTTTGAAGATGAAAATGGGTTGGTGCAGCAATCCACAACAACCCAAATCGCCACAGGCAGTGTCCAAAGTACAGCAACAGCTGCGGAACCTGAAGATCGGCCTTATCGTGTTCGACGGAGGCCTGCATGGATGAGTGATTATGAAGTAACAGGAGTTGATCAATATGAAGATCCACTTATCCATTTTGCTTTGTTTTCAGATTGTGATCCAACAACTTTTGATGAAGCATTACAAAAAGAAAATTGGAGGATAGCAATGGATGAAGAAATTACAACTATTGAGAGGAATAACACTTGGGAGTTAACAGATCTTCCAAAAGGATACAAAACAATCGGAGTCAAGTGGGTGTACAAGATAAAATTGAACAAGAATGGTGAAGTTGATAAGTATAAGGCGCGTTTGGTGGCTAAAGGCTATAAGCAGGAATTTGGAGTGGATTACAAAGAAGTATTTGCACCTGTAGCAAGATTTGACACAATCAGATTGGTAATTGCATTAGCAGCGCAGAATTCATGGCCTATCTTCCAATTGGATGTGAAGCCAGCATTCTTGCATGGTGATCTTCAAGAAAATGTATTTGTTGATCAACCTTCTAGTTATGTGAAGCTCGGTAGTGAACATAAAGTTTATAAATTAAAAAGGCACTTTGTATGGGTTAAAACAAGCTCCCGAGCTTGGTATAGTCGCATTGATGCCTATTTCTTGAAGAAAGGTTTTAGAAAATGTCCATATGAGCATACACTCTTTATTAAAATTGGTGATGGTGGAAAGTTGCTTCTTGTATGCTTATATGTGGATGATCTTATTTTTACTGGGAGTGATAGTGCCATGTTTGACAAATTCAAGGAGTCTATGATGGATGAATTTGAGATGACTGATCTTGGATTGATGCATTATTTTCTGGGCATAGAAGTTATTCAATCTGCAACTGGAATCTTTATGTCTCAAAAGAAGTATGTTCAAGAGATTTTGGACAGGTTTCAAATGAATAATTGTAACCTCGTAACTACTCCAACTGAAGTTGGATTGAAGCTCTTGAAAGATCCTTATGGAAGCAAGGTGGATAGCACTCTCTACAAGCAGATTGTTGGAAGCCTGATGTATTTGACGGGGACAAGACCAGATATCATGCATGCTGTGAGCCTTATAAGCAGGTATATGGAGCACCCAACTGAGTCACATTTACAAGCTGCAAAAAGGATTTTTCGCTATTTGCAAGGAACTAAAAATTTTGGGCTGTTCTATAAAAAGGGAGAAAAGTCAGATTTGTTTGGGTTTACAGATAGCGATTATGCTGGAGATGTTGATGATAGAAGAAGTACTTCAGGGTATGTATTCATGCTTGGTTCAGGGGCGGTTTCATGGTCTTCAAAGAAGCAATCAGTTGTTACTTTATCAACAACTGAAGCAGAATTTGTTGCTGCAACTTCATGCGCTTGTCAAGCCATATGGTTACGGAAGATTCTTGAAGAGCTTCAGTTCAAACAGCAAAAAGCAACTATAATCTATTGTGACAACAGCTCAGCTATCAAGTTGTCCAAAAATCCAGTTCTACATGGGAGGAGCAAGCATATAGATGTGAAGTACCACTTCTTAAGAGATCTTACAAAGGATGAAGTAGTTGAGCTAGTTTTCTGTAGAAGTGAAGATCAAGTGGCTGATATATTC
The DNA here is from genome assembly GCA_014182405.2 of Eucalyptus sideroxylon. NCBI lineage: Eukaryota > Viridiplantae > Streptophyta > Magnoliopsida > Myrtales > Myrtaceae > Eucalyptus > Eucalyptus sideroxylon. Next base: position 57,339,331 of record CM024554.2, on the reverse strand, counting down.
ACCAAGCCCCTAAAGTTGTCCATGTTTCAGAAGCTGAGAAAGCTCCTTGGTGTTCGTTTGTTGGATATTCCAAATTGAGAGAGGGTCCTTTAAACTGATTGTTTGCAACATCAGTTTAAGGGAGGGAATGTTGAACGAGTCTATGTTTCTGGTTTGTTTTTTATGTGTTAATAGTCTATTAAGCACTTTTATTATGTGGATTGGTTACTGTACGTGTGAAGTTAGTGGGGTGTGGTGGTTATTTGTTTTTGTAAAGCCTATATAAAGGCTATGGTGTCAGTTTTTTTAGTGTGTGTGGTTATGCAGACGTTCCTCTGTTTTTGTGCATATCAGAAAATTTCCTCTGTTTTCCTCTGTTTTTAACGCTGCTTTTGTGCACATCTGCATATCTGCATCTCCTCTGGTTTTTAACAATGTCAACGTTATGTGGAAAAATTGGGTAAAAGATGGAAATCCAATTTCGATCCAAAGAGTGCGGGCCAGCCAAACCACCCATTTTCCCCAGAACAAGGTCGGTGCTAAGAGGACTTGAAAGTTCAAACCACCACTCACGAACCTCATTCAGTTGCAGCCTTCCGAAACAAGAAAAGCTCTCTGCAAATCATTGGTTTTCACCTTCATCTTCTTCAAAAGGTTTTCAAGCGGTAGACATGGTGATCAAGTCCCTGGAGGTGACGGTGGTGTCCGCCAAGGACCTCCACAACGTCAACGTCATCTATAAGATGGACCCCTATGTCATTGTCTCCCTCTCCAACAACCACAAGCAGAGCACCCACGTCCACAAGAACGGCGGCACCAGCCCCAGGTGGGTCAAACTCCTCGCCTTCCCCGTCAACGAGGCCAGCGCCGGCCTCCTCATCCTCGTGTTCAAGATCATGAGCAAGAAGACCCTTTGCCTTGGCGGCGACAAAGAGGTCGGCAGGGTCGAGGTGGGGATTGATGAGCTGCTCGACAAGCAGGGGGACGGAAAGCCCAAGTCAATGAGCTCCAGCGTGAAGCTGCCGTCCAGGAAGAACCAGGGGGTCCTGGAATTTAAGTACAAGTTCGGCGAGGAGCTGCCGGCGGGATGTAGAAAGACGCACTGGGAGCCTCCAAAGAAGAGCCGCGGGCAGGGGCTGCTCAGCGGGTTGACCAACGGGTTGGCCAGCGGGGTGACCGAAGGGTTGACCGAAGGATTGACCAGCGGGTTGACCATCGGGTTGTTAGCCGCAGAGAAGTAAGATGATGTCGGAAGCCGCAGAGAAGTAAGATGATGTTCTTGATATATAAAACCGATTTTTTTCTTGCTTTGTCCGCTATGTTTGATCTGTAGTACGCCAGCGTCACCCCAGGTTCGGTGGTGGTAGCCCCCGGTGTCTGATGTGCGCTTTTTTTAATTTTCTGTGTGTAACTAGACTGGAGGCGTCAGCCGCTGACGCCGCGTTCGGTTTTTTTTTTTTTCGTGTGTAATCACTTATCATGATGGACGTGTTTGTTTCATGGACCAAAATAGCGATCTGACCTTTCGATTTTGTCTCTTTTTCCTTTCGGTTGCTTTCTTTTTGTAATTTATGGCAGTGAATTGGATCGTAGAGTTGGTATCTCACTAAAATAATGACACAGTTAATGAAAAACACATTGAGAAAGAAATTTTGGGGATATGAATATGACCGATCTTTACAATCCTTGTGTCGATCATCTAGATCGAGCGTCATGGCCGCTTAGGCGACCTCGATCTGGGGTCATCCATGACCTCAGACAGGGTGGATGGGGGTGGGGAGGGGCGGCGAGCAAGATCAGCCACCGCCGAGGACAAGGGCTGCGGGTGCTTTGGTGTTTTTCAGCCATGGAATGGATGGTTAAACTACAAAAGTTGAGGAGGGTTTTTGCGCATTTTCCATATAATAGGACTTATTATCACATTTATGCATATTAACTCAAGATTATCATTCCAATGGAGTAACTTCAAATATTGTAATGTTTAAAATTGTCTCTCCATGGGGTTAATTGTTAGATTAATGATAGTCAAGATTCTATTTGTTGATTTTATAAGTCGTCTCTCATGTGAAGACGTCACAACCAACCCCACGCGCTCTGTTGTTTCTATCAACTAAAAGAAAGGAGAAAGGGATAGAGAGAGTTGATCGGTGATCGCCTTCGCATGCGTCCGCAGAATACGCTGAAACAATTCATTTTTCTCTTTTGCTACTTTGGAGGAGAGGTTAATTAGGTGGCCCGCGGATGATTTTCAAGAACCAAATCTGACCTATCTTTCGAGCAATGAGAAGATTTTTGTTGGTGAAATGGATTTTCGCGTAAATATAAAATTTCACCGTCATTCTATAATTTACTTTACAGGGAATTTGGTCCGCTCGAATTTGTTAATATCAAGATATTATCGATTGTGGTTGCAACTAGTTCATCCATTTGTGCATGCATGTCGGATTGGAATGAAGCTGTTCTAGTTTGAGGCCGTGCAATTTGACTAACTTATGGAACATTTGAAGATCGGGTCAAAGAACCTAACTAATAATCCATTATTCTAATACAACTAGTCCGATGAATGGATGAAAACATTGTGATCTTATTGCTAATTATTGCCAATGGACAAGTCGTGCACAAGACCATTGGCGTCTCTTCATGACCTCACATTTAGGTATTGCCGTCAATAAAGTAAGACGAATTTAGATGGCTAGGCTCTCGATGAGTTTAAATAAATGAGTATATTGAAGATGGGTTTAATTATCAAGTTCCTCATAAACACTTGTTAAACAATCGACTAAGATATTTTTCGTGGCTCCCAATGTATTGATTTTGCTCGTGATAATGCTTTGAAAACATAAATTTCCTCATCGTGTAAAATTTAACAAGCATGTCGAGTTTACTCATGAACATAATTTTTCAAGCATAGTAAGTGATCAAATAAAGGGAAGCCGCAGTATGGATGATTAGAATATCGAGGTACCCTCTTATCAAATAACATTAGTCAATGTCCTAGAAACGCTACTTAACAACACCAGTGCAATTAACACTAATTTCTATGTTGGTGGACCGAAGCTTGTTTTCTTCTGGCGTGTCAAGTTGAATAAAATCCAATGACAAACAAAAACCTGCCTTGATTTGGGATTTCAAGGACAAGAAGGTTCCCCTAATCCCTTCACAGAAAAAACAATAATTTATTTTTCATATTAATCAATCATTAAATAATTTCCTAATCCTAATTAGCATCTTTAAGAAACTCGTCGGCACGGTCGCACGTTTACTCAAGGGAGCTCTCGCGAGCCCATGAAGGCAACATGGCCCAGACGAAAGAGACTCCATCATGGACTCTGCAAACGCAATCCTCCACGACCCACGGGCTCTTGACCATTGATGGGCCGACCCGACTGGATCCACCTGATGACGGGTCAAGAAATCCGAACCCGTCCATAGCTAAAGGAACTCATGGATTGTGGGCTTTATCCGCTCCAATCCAAACGGATACGGTGCGGGTATTTTTTTCATCGGACCCGATGGAATGAACCATCTCTCTCTCTCTCTCTCTCTATATATACATTTTTTTTTTTTAAACTTTGCTAAGACAACGGTACCGTCATTTACATTTAATAACAGTGTATTTCTCACCACATATTTGTTTTACAAGTTCATGGCAACTGGGAGGACTTGTAGATGAATTTAAATATAAATTTTATAAGACACACATACCTTATTTACTTCTGTGATACCGTCGTTTTTTTTTTTTTTTTTCATATTGGTCATTATGTTAAAAGAGTAAAACCGAAAATACTAATGAGATCGACTAATCCGTTAGCTAGCGATGTGATACCTACTTGGCATCTTATGTTGCTTTCGAAATAATTAATTAAAAATTATAAAACAAAAGAAATGTAGAAGAAAACAACCATTAACCACTTGACCGCTGTTGTCGCTCAAGAGAATTTCAATGAATTTCACTTACTTAAGAATTTGTCTTAGATAGGTCATCGTAGCTATTCTCCGTCAAGGAAGAATAGGGGTTTTCAATTGTCATTAGTACTTATTATTATTAGAAGAAATAAATTGACCTCTAATCCATAAGAAACGAAGTAAAGTCAAGTCTCACCTGGTCATGCAAGTTTTCTCAATGAACCAATATTCGTGGTTGATAACAATATTGATCTTCCCCGACTCAATATCTCCTTTTAATTGGTGCACGGGAATGGTGTGGTGGTGGATTTTCAGTTTAGGATCATCCATTTGGATTCCGCGAGCTGTGTGCAAACTACTTAATTTAAAATCACCCACCTGCACATCTGGGCTTAATTGAGTTTCGAAAATGAGTATGTCCTTAAGTTGTTTCATCTGAAATCTGGTATGTAAAATTCAGGGGTATTCCCTTTTGCACAGAAAAGACAAAGATGCCCAAAAATTAACGGACTTTCTCAAGATATCACCCTACATAGCCGAAGTATGTAACAAAAATTCTATTGCTGACACACAAAAACATTTATTAGCAATTGTCACTCATTCTCATCTTGTTAGTTTATTATTTTTACAAGAATATCGAGGTACCATCCTATCAAGTAACATTAGCCAATGTCCTAAAAACACTACTCAATAACACCAGCGCAATTAACACTAATTTCTATGTTGGTGGACCAAAGGTTGTTTGTTTTGGCGTGTCAAGTTGAATTAAATCCAATGATTAGTCTTGATTTGGGATTTCACGGACAAGAAGATTCCCCTAATCCCTTCACAAATTTATTTTTGTTTTTATTTCTCGTAGTAATCAATCATTAAATAATTTCCTAATCCTAATTAGCATCTTTAAGAAACTCGTCGGCACGGTCGCACGTTTACTCAAGAGAGCTCTCGCGAGCCCATGAAGGCAAGAAGGCCCAGACGAAAGAGACTCCATCATGGACTGCAAACGCATTCCTCCACGACCCACGGGCATTTGACCATTGATGGGCCGACCCGACCGAATCCAACCAAACGGATAGGGTGCGGGTTTTTCTTTTCATCCGACATGGAATGAACATCTATATAGTCGAGAACGGAAGATCAAATCTATTCTGACCTTATCCGCTTAACTAAATCTTCTCTGTTTCAAATCTCTATCAATGATCTCCACCATAAAACCCATCCAAAGTCCGCATTAGAATCCTCCTTCAGACGACGATCTCTCTTCCATGGCGATGACCACTGCTGGCGGCGGCTGCTGCGCCTTCGCCCTCCAGGTCCTCCGGGGGCGGTGGTTCATGATGTTTGCGTCCTTCTTGATCATGGCGGGCGCCGGCGCCACCTACCTCTTCGGCGTCTACTCCAAGGACATCAAGTCCACCCTCGGCTACGACCAGTCGACCCTCAACCTCCTCAGCTCCTGCAAGGACCTCGGCGCCAACGTCGGCGTCCTCTCCGGCCTCATCGCCGAGGTCGCCCCCACATGGCTCGTCCTCCTCGTTGGCTCCGCCATGAACTTCGCCGGCTACTTCCTCATCTGGCTCGCCGTCACCCGTCGCATCCCCCGACCCGCGGTCTGGCAGATGTGCGTCTACATCTGCGTCGGCGCCAACTCCCAGAACTTCGCCAACACGGGCTCCCTCGTCACCTGCGTCAAGAACTTCCCCGAGAGCCGCGGCATCATGCTCGGCCTGATGAAGGTATTTCATGGACGACTGATTTCTCGTCAAATATTCATATCGGCGACGTAACAAATACGCGAAATGCTTTCTCTCGTCTCGTGCAGGGCTTTGTGGGGCTGAGCGGCGCGATGATGACGCAGCTTTACTACGCCATCTATGGGGACGACTCCAAGTCCCTCATCCTCCTCATCGGGTGGCTGCCGGCGGTGATCTCGATCGTCTTCGTGTACACCATCCGGACGATGAAGCTCTCGACGCACCCCAACGAGCTCAAGGTGTTCTACGAGTACCTGGCCATCACGGTCGTGCTCGCGCTGGTCATCATGGCCCTGACCATCGCCCAGAAGCAGGTCAGCTTCTCCCATGGGGCCTACGTCGTGAGCGCCGTCGCCGTCTGCGTCTTGACCTTCCTCCCCCTCGGGATCGCGGTGAGGGAGGAGTGAGCCACGTGGAAGTAGAGGAAGGCACAGAAAGCTACGACGGCGACCGTGGGAGTTGCTGATGATGACGCCTCCAGTCCTGCTCGTGATTTGGAAATTCATGCGACTGATCAGCGGAAGCAAGAAGAGCAAGAGGCTGCCAATCCGAATGACACTTCGTGTTGTGCCGATGTGTTCAAGCCTCCCGAAAGAGGTGCGGACTACACGATCATGCAGGCCCTCTTGAGCTTGGACATGATCACTCTCTTCGTGGCGACGTTCTGCGGCCTTGGATGCAGCCTGACTGCGGTCGACAACCTGGGCCAGATCGGCGAGTCCCTGGGCTACCCGCAGCACACGATCGGCACGTTTGTGTCCCTCGTGAGCGTGTGGAACTACTTCGGCCGGGTCTTCGCCGGGTTCGTCTCGGAGATCATATACGACAAGTGGAAAATGCCCCGCCCCGTCATCATGATGCTCTCGCTCGTCGTGTCGGGGGTCGGGGACCTCCTCATCGCGTTCCCGGCCCCCGGGTCGGTCTACGTCGCCTCCCTCCTCATCGGGTTTTCCTTCGGCGCGCAGCTCACGCTCCTCTTCATCATCATCTCCGAGCTCTTCGGGCTCAAGTACTACTCGACGCTGTTCAACTGCGGGCAGCTGGCGAGCCCCCTCGGGTCGTACATCCTCAATGTGCTGGTCGTGGGCAGGCTTTACGACGTGGAGGCAACGAGGCAGCTTGCGGCCAGGGGGCTGACACGATCGGCGGCGAAGGAGCTGACCTGCGTCGGGAGGCGGTGCTACCGGACGTCGTTCAGCATCCTGGCGGGCGTGAAAGCGCTGGGGGCGCTCGTCTTGCTGGTTTTGGTCGTGAGGACTAGGGAGTACTACCAAGGGGATATCTACAAGAAGTATAGAGATCAAATGGCTGAAAATGAGAAGGGGATTGCGTTGAGCAATGCCGGCATTGACGAGCCCGTGAATGTAAAAGATAGAAAGTGACAAGGATCGAGTGAAGTTACGAACCCATCTTCTTCTTTTTACTTTTAAGTTTTTCATGCTTTAGTGCGAACATGAGTTGCTTAATGTACACGAGTCTCCTCTTCCTGGTTCGTCTTATTGTTTTTTGCCCTCATAGATTTCAATCAGCGGACCTTCTTGATCACGTTCTAAAGTTTCATTTAATCCAGTGATTTTGACAAACTCAATAGTAATCAATCAGATTAATTATTAAGATGATTAACTGTTATTGAATCTTGGCCAAAACAGGGTACTTTTGAAAAGGAAAACACTGTGGATAACTTTATGAAATTTGAATCCCTTCGGCAGTTAAGTTAGATGAGATCGTCCCACTTGCAATCTAGTCACCAGAAAGTATTTTCAAGTTATTTTCTTATCGTCATTAGTCAGAGTAGGTAGAGTCAAATCTCATGCAAAGTGGCTCATGGGGCAGATCCAAATGGAGGTAAGGCCAAGACCCATCTGATTGACTCAAGGACCCAAATTGCCCCCAGTCCAGCCCAATAGCATATGTTGATATCGTGATGCTCTTGGAGCGCCCAAGTTATTAAGGTAGCGCATGCAAACGTTTCTATTCCTAAGAGTTCTTTTCGAAAATAGTTTTTTTTCATTTCATTCCCGGCGAACAATTTCGAAAGAAAAGAAACTCGTTTGATAACGTATAAAATTTCTATTTTTGGAACGAAAAAGAAATGTAAACATGTTTGATAACTGCAAAAATTATATTCCAAATTTTAATTTTTAAAAAATTAAAAATAAATAAGAAAAATGAATATATTAGATATTACGTAGAATTGACAAGATCAAAAAATTATTAGATTAATATATTTTATTTTTGCGAATTTTACTGTTTGGTATATCAAATATTACGAAAAAAAAAAAAGCACAAGGCATATTGAATTTGTAGTAATTTCCTTGGGACTAAGTTTTTACTCTTTATTTTTTTAAAAAAATTGTAATTCTAGAGCATGCGTGGCTTGGGAATTTTTAGTCTTGTAATCTTGATATGGATGTCAGGTTGGGGTTGGAAATTTCCCATCTTGATACTACTTTTTACCTATCTTCTTCTAAATTACAAACTATTTTATTTTCGTGTTTCACATAACCTTATAAGGTTTTGGCTAATTTTGATGAAGGGAGATGTTTTTCCTCTCCTCTTTTGCTTTTTTTCTTTCTTGAATAGGACCAATGCAGTCTTCAGATGGCGGTTTGTATGTCTTGAAGTGTCAACTATACAATAGCTTTCAATTTGCTTTTCTTTTGTTTGTCCACATTTATGATACATTCAATGGCATTTGTGCTCATGGAGATAGAATTGGATGACCTTAATACTATTTAATAGAAATATATTTATAATAGTTTACAAACACATCGCAAAAGTTTTCACCAAAAAACAAAAACACATCGCAAAAATCGGAAATAAAAAGTCATGGAATCTCTTGCATATTGTGATCCCTTGCCATCATATTTGCAATATTTTTCCTGATCATGTATCATCCGCAACATCGTCTTGTGTAGGTCCAAACGGAAACTCCGGATCTCCATATAAGGCAAAGTTCATGTCCATCTTGTCTTGGTCGCGAATATAATTATGGAGAGTACACCATGCGATTACAATATATACTTGCTTTCGAATTGAAAATGGAGACATGTGTCTCAAAATTGGGAAGCGATTTTTTAATGCCCCAAATGACCTCTCAATAACATTTCTCAATGAAGAATGCTTATGGTTGAACAATTCTTTTGCTGATCTGGGCCGTCTTGTTCTACCCCTATAATCATTCAAATAATACCATTCACCTTTGAATAGAGTTAAAAATCCTAGAAGTGCTGCATAACCAGAATCAACTACATAATATTTTCCTACAATAATATATACATAAATTTATTATGATATGCAATAGCTATACAATTATAAAGAAAATCACTTGATATAACAAATCAAATACCTAGTGGTGGTCGAGGAAATTGCAATCGAGGAGTCTCGAGTGCTGCTGAGAGAACCCAACAATCATTGGTAGATCCTTCCCACCCAGCATATACGAAAGTAAATCTCATATCAAATGAACAAGCACACAGCACATTTTGAGTGGTAATCCCTTTCCTGCCTCTAAATGGGATTTGTTTTGATATAGGGACGGATGCATTAACGTGGGTGCCATCAATAGCACCAATGCAATCCTGCGATTTTATGAAAGTATAGCGTTAGACAATATTATCGGCTATATATATTTTAATAATGTAAAATTAATATAAAAATCATACCTTAAAGTAACGTCCATGGTTAGGATCAAGAAGAATCTCTTCTGGAACAATATCAAAAGAAGGCGGCCTGATAATTTCTTTCGCTAATTCGAGAAATGCTTTCAACTCTAGAGTAAAAAACTTACTAATTGTTTGTCCCGAACGTTGAAATCTCTCACATAAATCTCTATTGGAGTTTTTGTGACCAACCGTAGATAAAAAAATCCCAACTTGTTCATCTACCCTTATATCTCGAGTATCTTTCAGCCAGCCTCTTGCCTTCATTAAATCACATAGGTTAAGAAAAACATGTCTCTCTAACCTGAATGCTTCATATATCCTATCTGAATGTCCGTAAACAATTTCTCTTACCCACTCGGCTCCTGATAATTTACTGTCCCTAATAGGCTCTCTTGTATGCAAAGACTTGTTAAAAATTTCCAGAAATAACCATCCTATTATTAGGTCAATATCAAACTCATCCATATAATATTCAACTGCTGCTACTTCTTCATTAGACATACTATTTGATTCATCTTCCATAGTACCTATGTCATCACACAAATACAAGAAAATCAATATAGATATATGTAAAAATAAAAATAAAAAACAATAGAAACCAATATCGTGAAAGCAAACCAAATATAGAAAGTCAACGCAATCCATCACAATCCATCATATCCAAACCAACAACATAAAAAACATAATCTCAACATCCATAACTTCAACAACAAAATGACAACCAGCAACATAAAAAACATAGTTTACTAAAACTCCATGCAATTCCTAGCATCCACTAAAGATATTGGAGAAGCCCATATCTCATGTCAGCTGGGGTTTTGATAAAAGCCTCCCTCCATGTGAGATTAACCCAGGCTCGTTCCACTGCTTTGCTGTAAAGATCCGGCTCCAACATAGGAATGGCAAGTAGAAGATCAATCACAATAGATACGAAGAATGGGTCTATAGGTGGTGATGTGACATGTGAGTTGATGGAACCACTCACAGATTGACTAGCCCTGCTCTTGATCATCTCTCGTAAGGCTTTGCAAGTGCTAGCAATGCCAAATGATTCACTCCTCATTCTCCTCTTACTATTTGGAGTTCTATCCATCCTATGTTTGTCATGACCTGGAGTAGGAGTTTTGTCTGTAAAAACTCCCTCATCAAGATGGTGTTCACCAACGTCCTCTGGTCCAACGTCCTCTAGTCCATTGTCTGCATCATCACCACCAATGTCAAGTTCATCTGACATCACAAAACCTTCGACATTTCCTCCTGCATAATCCCCAGTAGCATATGTATCTCCAAATACAATATACAAGTCAGGATATTGAGGAAACCCATCCTTCTTGAATTTTGCCCACTCAATATTATCCTGCAATTTTCACAATGATAACATATATCAGCAATACAGTTAATCATATTGCACGTACCAAAATGATCAAAGGTTAAAACATACCTTGATGTGCGATTCCCATATACTTGGATCATCAACAACAACTTTTTTGTTCACGTTATCCCGGCCAAATCCAGATTGTGAAAGAAGCTTCTTGAAACTAGCATACCACTTTCTCAATTTGTTAACCTTGTTATTCAACTGTACTTGAGTATATTGAAGTTCTGCTCGTTTATTGAATTATGTCCATATGGAATTCCACCCTGCTTTATTGAAAGTAGAAGAGGTTCAATTTCCCTTTTTGACATCTTCTACCAACAAATTGACGTACAAATTAGTTAAAGATTCAGTCCACTTTGCGATGAATGCCTCTTTTTGGGATGCCATGTATCCTTCACTAGTTGAGCATAATATGAGTTCAAGACAATTAAAAAGAGAGTGCAACATGCTGCTTCATTGGCTAAAACGAAGCCTCTATCACAACCTATCGCTAAAATAGAGCATCGACAACTGTAACTACTCATGCACACGCACACACATACACAAAAGATGAAATATATAGGCACTCACAACAAGAACACAATAAGAACACACATTCACCAGCAACTGTTTCATTTTCCAGAGGATGAAAATTCTTGTCTACTATGCTGATATTGTTAGTGGATTTACTTGAGAGGTGAGAAATGAAAGATCATAGACAATTTCACTTCCAAAATTGGGAACTCAAGCCATTTATCTATATATATATATATATTATTAAGAAAAGTTCTGTTTGGTTCAAAATGTTTTTCTAAAACATTAAGCTCAGCATCTATCATTTGAGAATAAGTAGGAGAATGATGAGGGGAATCTGTATTTTCTAGGACTGGTTCAGGCTGGTTTTGTTGATAAACTGGCCTGGAAATCCCTGATCTATTATCTAAACCACTAATTTCTGGTTCCGGAGGTGTCTCTTGATTACTTCTACTTTTGTGGAAGGAGGTAAATGTGTTGTATCGTGTGTGGGAGTATCTCTATGTACACTAGGAGGAGGAGTGTTTCTGTGCGTACTAGGAGGAATGGTGATTATAGGAGGAAGATTTGGATTAAGATCTATGGACCTTGTATAAGAATTATGAAAAGAAGGACTAGATCTTGAATCGAAAGATCTTCTAGGAAATCTAATGGTCACTCTTCCTTCTGGATGTTGAATGACATTAGTCGGATCTGTATTTTGAACAACTTGTTGGGGAATTTGGTTTTCTAATTCCCATTGTTCTGTAAAGTAACTTGGTTCCAATTGATAGACCTAGGAATTGTTGTATTAGCTCTAGAAATGTCAGTTTGGAGGAGAAGTGTTTCTCCTCGAGGACTATGTTTGAAAGCATTTTCTCCAAAGACGGAGGACATGGCTTTATAATGAATTCTATAAACAAGGGCTAAAGGAATAGAACCATCTGCCACTTTGTAATTATGGGTTTTGATTTGGAGTGTTAGGGCTCTAAGAATGTTCTTATCTTTGAGAGATACAGAAAAATTGGGGTAACAGTCAAAATGTATGGGTCCTTTGCAGAGACTTGTCTCTACAAGACGAGAATGGATTCATCGTAGTTTAAAAGACGTGAATCTCGTAAAACTAAGAGAATGGAAGTATTAAGGCCTTCTTTTGTAAGAGGTTTGACTCCTACTTGGACTAGTCCTATATGAATGTAATTGTATTTTTGTTTATGCTTTTGGATGGACTCTTTATTCAAAAGATGTATTTTTCATAGGAATTAGAAAGAGGAACATCTCTTTCTTCGGTGGATATGACATAGTCTGATTTTTTGAAAAACTTCAATTTTGATTGTTTGTATATTTCTTTAAGTTGTATTTTAGGAATTTCCCAATTTTCTATAGATTTGTTGAAATCTTCTATCCGTACTTCTTCTCTATGTATAGGACTTGGATCTGAGTCCATTTGTGATAGAGAACTAGAGGAAGATGTAGATCTTCTATGTAAGCTCATACTTAGGATCGGAACTAACCCTTCTTCAAAACCGTTACAGAGCTAAACCAACGGTCTAACAGCCACTCAGGGACTTACGGCCTGGACCACTCTGTAGAAACAAGAAGGATGCCAACGAATGGCTCTCGATCTAAGTGTATGTACTTACAAAGACTAACTATACTTTCCTACTAGCTCTGATATATATATATTGTTCCTAAATGCTGTTTTTTCAGCCATTACGAAGCATTGTTATAATGCTTGAGTGTTTTGTTTGGTATTGTTTCTTTAGAAGAAATCTATAGCAAATTTTTAATGGAAAGTCTCAGTTTCCATCTCCTCGGTGATTGATGAATGGATTTTGTGACATCCCGATTTTCCAATTCTATTTTCAATAAATTGATAATGGCATTTCGTTGGCACGCATATAGTTCTTTTCCTTGAGTCGGCCATTCATGTGAAAACTAGTCTATCGGGTGAAGCTGTTAAGAGTTTCTAATGCATCGACTCGAGAATTTGACTAGGAAGCGACCTTTCGACCGAGCTAATCTGCAAGGGTGATTACGGCACGATTAAAATCGATTAGAGATCGGAGATAGGTCGACTCGACGAGGGCATGTGATCGGGTGTAGGTGATTCCACCAGATCGCACAATTCTTGTCGATCGGCACTGGGCCGACTTTTCTATCGATTGGGTACCCTGTGTTTGTATTTGAAACCTTGAGATTACCCCGACAACCGAAAGTCGCCAATGTTTCAAAGATGTACATTATGGCTTGAGATGATCAACCACAAGGTCAAACGCATGAAAATTTCTAAAGGCTACCGGTAGGTTAGGCCGCGCTAGTATCGTGCCAAAGTGAAATTAACCGTGGAATTGAGATCGAATTCAGAAATTGGAAGTCCGGGTGTGTCACAAATCATTTTAGGATCATTGACTTATCTTTGGAAGATTTTTCATGCAATCAGAACTTTTCAGCAATTAAATCAGAAAATGGCTAATTTGGCTCGAGAAATTAGTAGGCCCGTCTTTGGACACGCTTTTGGGACTTAAGTTGATTTTATGGACAAGTGAAGATGTGAATTGAAGTGTGGTAACATTGGATTAATTTTATGGACTTCAATTTTATTCAATTGGGAGAGAATTGATTGAAATTAAAGGAATTGTTGTACAAAGTTTCATGCCCCGACGGAAAAATAAAATGGACCCATTGAAATAAGGTTGTGGGAGATAGTGGAGTGTGATGTCATACATGAGGTCATGGTGGGCCATTTGTGTGGATTAAAGAAAAAGAAAAAAAAAGACAAGGGAATGGTCCCATCTCTCTCTCTCTCCTCCTTCTCTCTCCTCCCTCTCTTCTTCCTCTCTACCGTGCGACTCCTCCATCTCCATCTTCTTCATCTCCTTCTTTGAAAACCCAGCAACCAGCAAGTTGGAGAAGCCGCACGCCTCCGCCGTTCACCGCCGTCGCACGCTCCCTCCGCCGCTCATCGCCGCCGTTTGTGCCGCCGTCCACTCGCTCGCCGACTAGCTCGCCGCTCCGCCTTAGCCCGTTTCCCAGCAGATCTAAGATCTCTTGCAGCAACTGGCCGGGACCAGCCGAGCTCGACGCCGCACGCCCGTCGCCGGAGCTCGCCGCCACCCGTGTCGTCCCGCACCCACGCGCCCGTGCGTCACCCCGCACGCACCTCGCCTGGACCGCCGCCTCCGTCTGCCCCTGCTCGCGTATTTCAGGAGCTGCCGGAGCTCCCTCCGGCCACCGTGAGGCCTCGCCTGGCCGCCACCTCGCTCGTCCAAGCCCCGCCGATCCTCCTCCGCCGTTCCTCCGCCCGATCCACCGCCGTGCAGCCCTTCTCGGCCCCAAATCAGAAGCGAAAAAAAATGGGTATGCAGCGGACGTTTGGCCCGTTTTGGCCGCCTTCTCGAGCCCGGATGCTCAGCCCGCTTTGAGGAAAGTTGTTCTCCTCGGCGTCCCCGTCGTTTTGGTCCGCTCGGTTCGCTAATCCGGTGAGTTTAGCTCACTAAACCTTGATTAGAGAGTTAATGATGCTTTAGGTGTGTTTAGTTTATGTTAAGTGTTATTAGGTGGTTAGTTTAATTTATTGAAGTGTAGATTAGATTAATGTGCTTGATTAACTTAAAGTGAGTTTAATTTAAGGCTAAATGAAGGTTTATATCAATATAAGCCTTGATGTGACATAAAGGAATTTACTTTTGATTTATTTAAATATCTCGAAATTATTTAATAATTTAATAATATATTATTATTCGAAATTATTAAAATATTAGTATTTAATTATTTTCGGAATAAATTTAATTATTTATTAAATTTCGAAAATTTTGTCGGGACCCTAAATTCTCAAATTTCGTGCCGGTCATTTTTGTGTATTCGGATTTTGAAATTGATGGTCGGATATTATAAATTGAATGTGGATTGCGAAAAATATGAATATTATTATTTAATTAATTTTCGGAATAAATTTAATCATTTATTAAAACTCGAAAATTTCATCGGGACCTTATACTCTCAGAATTTCGTGCCGATCGCTGCTATGTATTTAGAATTTGAATTTGATGATTGATTGTGGCAAATTGAGTGTTGATTGGGATAAATAAGGATGTTATTCATAAAAACCCAAATGTCGGGTTTTGATGCAAAAATTGGTTTTAATGATTATATTAAATAGTGGGGTTTGAAAAAGTGAGATATTGGCTTTTTGATTCTAAATTAGCGTGTCCCCACACACGTGAGTAATTTATGGAATATTTTTAATATGAAGAAAAATGGCCGGGATCACTATTTTAAGTGGAAGCGTTAAGTTAAATGCAAAGTGTCCCGGGGCCGAGTATGATTTGGCTGTGTGATAATTAAGAGGTATTGTCCTAGGCTGTTGAGCCGGACTTGCCCCTATATGGGATGCCCACGCGGTGGTTGCGGGTCGCAGTAGATTCTAGGCCCATGCTCCTCCGAGAATGCCGTCGAGGTATCGACGAAGCCGCGCTCCATGGGGGGAGACGATGCCTGGCTATATGCCAGTAGATAGCCGAACTGTGAGTAGGCTATGCCCTTGTGTGGCAGTGAATAATAATTGGAATGCGTGCTAAGTGCGATTGTGATTTATACGAAAGTGATGGCGTTCCAATTGTTTGAGTTCCTATTACTATCTGTGATTTGGTGATATAAATTGTACTAACCTGCAGAAAGGAACTGAGACGAGGTAAGTCTTCTGTGTGATGTGGCTAGGCCATCCGGGCGTCTTTTCTTTCTAATATGGGTTTAGGGGGTTGAACTTGCTGAGACATCGTCTCATCCTGGTTGTGGGATTAAAATTTCAGGTCCCTAGATGGCGGTCGTGGAGGACCCGAAGCCCTAAGTTTGGAAAGGTGGAGACTGAAGTATCGGTGAACGTGTCCTGCTAGTTGGTTTTAGGATAGTTCCCCATTCGTTGAGCTGGTCTATTTTGTAGACAGTCCAGAGTTGTATTTAAACCTATGTGTTTGTAAATGAGTGTTTGGTATTGTGATTGATTGCCTGCTTTTCTATCCCAAGTTAAATGTTGTCAGGGGATTTGTTTCGCTTCCGCATGCGTAATAAAATGAATGGGTACGCGACGTATCCTGGGATGTCGCATATTTGATCGACCGCAGTGGGATGTGCGCGCGCTCGGGGTTCGGGGCGTGACATCCCCATTTAAGTGGTATTAGAGCATGGTCTGTTTATGGAGTGATAAGGTGCGATGAGTCATGGGATAGTTAGTAGGAAATGCTTTTAATATGTTGATGCATGTGGTTGATAGCTGCTTGGTAGCTTGTTTGTGGGGTCACTCAAATTCTAACCTGATGTTGGAATCGAAAGCAGGTGTTTATAAAGAGCCTGTAGGATGAGTGGCCAGGAGTGGAGAACTCCTTGGAAGAGGTCGATAGGACCTATACCTTTGGGTAGGACACCGACATGAGTTGGTACCCGAGGTAAAGTGCCGGCTTAGGCCAGCGCGCGTGTAAGAGTACCGCCGTAGGTCGGTATTGAGAGTGTAGCAGCACCGAATGATCCTAGGTTCATCGGGATTGTTTGGCCGCTTGAGTCTCTGGATAGCATTTTGGGTCAGTAAGTTCAGGACCGAGCCGTTGCTGTTGCCGTTGTTTTTACCGTTGCCAGTGTGGTGACCGTTGTTGTTGCCACGCCTGTTGAGGCTCAATCTGGAGTTGTGATCAAGGATCAAGCCATTGTATCTAAGTCAAGGTTCAGTTTAGTCAGAGATGGAAATTGATTAGGGAGAAAGGCTGATGTGAGAAGAAAGGTGCCCCGTTTCACCCAACCGGAAGAGTAGAATGAGAAAGTCAATGCTTAACTCGATTGATGTGTGTCATGTCTGTAAAAAAAGATATGGATCTGTTTTGTGCCATAAGAGGGAAAGGACTTGCTACCAGGGGTTGCCAGTACAGTCTTTCGATCAAAGAATGTCCGTATAGACAAATGGAATTACATCTGTTCCTGCCACCGCCGTTGATAAGACATAACAGAAGAAGCATGCTTCGGGACATTTAGTGGGGTACTTGGAATGGACCTCAGTGCAATGATGGGTGCATGATGTCACTTGATGGGAGGTAGAGGACTCTCTGATTGTGTGTCGAGCTTGTGGAAAGGAGGCTCGAGTCAACCCAGTGTCAGAGTAAAAAGGGAAACATGCTTTGAATGTGGCCAACATGGCCGTCAAGTTAAGAACTGTCCGCGTAAGTCCATGAGAGTGTAAGCACCGTTACTGCAGATATAACGCCACTAGGATGGCGAAAGGAGTACGAATGGATTGACTATGCATTAATCAAGGGAAGAATATTTTGAGGTGTTTTATCATAGTAGCGCAACAAGATTTTGAGTGAAGGTTGTGGAGTTTCCGTTGTTGTAATAAAGTGATAGAAAGATGAATTTCTGACTATAATTGTACCTGAAGGGGGTTTGCTTAAATATGACTTGGAAGTCATTTATAGAAAGGTCTGGCTCAAGGAGTTTTCTGTTGTTTTGAATCATGACAATGATATAATTCAGTTTGTTCAGTTAGCGTGTGAAAGTTTTGAATTACTATAAGTCAAAGAGGAGCTTCAATCCTTGTTATTCATCACTGAAGATGACTTGATTCAGGTTGTTGGTTATCGAATCTTCATGACAACTGTAATGGATGCGTCAGTTGAGGGGGTCGAATATGGAGAACATAATCGTGGTGCATAAGTTTTCTAAGGTATTTTCTGAAGAATTGCCAAGTTTGTTATTAGGGAGAGAAATAGTTCGTGATTAAATTAGCATCCGGAGCAGAGCCAGTCCCTAAGGCTCCTTACTGGATAATGTTACTCGAATTAAAAGAACTAAAAGTGCAGATGTAGGTATTAAGAATTATTGGATAAGGGATTCATACGTTCCAGTGCATCACCTTGGGGAGCACCCGCTCTATTCGTGAAGAAGAAAGTTGGTTCATTGCATTTGCACATTGATATTCTTCAAGATCGACTTGAGGTTAGGGTATCATCAATTGAGGATCAAGAAGAAAGACACACCGAAGTTAGCATCTCGCACTTGATATGGCAGTTATGAGTTCAGTGTAATATTGTGTGGTTTGATGGACATTTTAGCTGTTTGTTTGGGTTTAATGAGCGGAATGTTTAAGGGTACTTGAATCAGTTGTGATCATGTTCATTGAAGTTGTCCTGGTGTGTTCAAAAAATGTTGAGAAGCACGAGAGACATTTGGGGATGGTACTTCAGACTTTGAGTACTTTTGGATTTTACGATAAGCTTAGCAAATGTGAGTTTTGGATGACTCGTATTGCGTTCCTAGGTCACGTGATTTCACGCGAAGAAATCTCCATAGACCCCGTCCAAGATTGAAGCAGTGAACAGTTGGCCGAGATTGACTACAATGACAAAGATTAGAAGTTTCTGGGGATTAACAGGATATTACAGAAATAATATACCTATTTAGGGCAAGATGACCACGAGGCGACGCGACCAAAGCGAGCCAACCGGAGCGAAGAGAGTGCAGGCGGCGGGATCGGAGAGAGGCGACCCAACCAGAGGCGACGTGACCAAAGCGAAGCGACCTTCAACTTCAGAAAAGGCCCCAATCACCACTAGAACAGGTAATTTGAGAAAAAAATCAAACCAACAAACCTGATTTAGGGCAAGATAACCACGAGGCGACGCAACCAAAGCGACCCAACCGGAGCGAAGAGACTGCAGCGGTGGGATCGAGGGAAGGCGACCCAATCGGGATCAACCGGGCGAGGCGTTGGTATGGAAGCGAGGGTGTCGAGTGAGCTCGGATCAACCGGGCGAGGCAAGGGCTCGGACTTTGGAGGTTAGGTGATGGGCGACGCACGGGTCTTTGGCTCCGAACAGCAGGTGGGTCTTTGGCTCCGAGAAGCAGGTGTCGCGATTCGGGCAAGGCCGGGGTGTGACATCCCGAATTTCGACCCATTTTCGATAAAGTGAAATGTGCATATCGTCGGCGCACCTATGGTCCTTTTTCTTTGAGCTGATCACTCACGAGTTAGCTAACCTATTGGGTGAAGCCGTTAAGGGATATAACCGCGGTAAAATCCCTAAAAGCTATCTAATTGGTTAGATTGGACTAAAATCGTGTCCGGTCGATTTTAATCATGAAATTTAATTCGGTTTTGGGAATCAAATATTCGGGCATGTCACAATTCATTTTGAAGATCCTATCTCATCGTCCGTCAAATTATTGACGAGTCCGAAATTTCGATAAAGAAATTATCGGAGGAAAAAGTGAAGACAAAAAGAAAATAGAAAGGGAAAGGGAAAGAAAAAAAGGAAAAGTGGAATAATGGTATTATTTATTTCTTTTTCTCTCTCTCCCTTTTTCTCTCTTCTCTCTCCTCTCTCCCTCCCCCTTCGTGCGATTCCCCCCCACCGCCCATTCTCTCTCTCTCTTTCTTTTTACTCTTTGACCGGTCAATGCCTATCTCTCTCTCTCTCTCTCTCTCTCTCTCTCTCTCTCTCTCTCTCTTCTTCTTCTTCTTCCTTCTTGCGCACGCTCGAGCGAACCAACAACAGGAAGCTCGAGTAGAAGCCGCCGTCGCTGCACCGTCATCGCCCGTCCCGCCGCCGCACCGCCGCCCGCTCCCGCGACGCCGCTCGCGCACACCGTGCGCTCCGCCCGCATCCGTCGCCGCTGCCGCTCCTCCCTCCATGCAAACCAGCCGCTGTTCGCCCCTGTTCCGCACCGACCAGCCACCGTTTGGCCACCTCTGGCCACCGCCTAGCCCCGCCAAACCTCCCTCGCGACCCCCCTCACCCTCCGCCGGCCTCCCCTCGCCACCCTAGCCGTCGGAGCAGCCTCGATCGGCTCCGTCCAGCAGACCCACGAAGTGGCTTTCCAGCACTTCGGGCCCGCTTTGGGCCGTTTCCTAGCCCCGAACCCGAGCCGTTTTTTGGGAACAATCGTTACTCGCGTCGCCACCGTCGGATTGATCCGATTTGCGCGCGATTTGGTGAGTAATCTCACTAATCCAGGATTAGTTGGCTAATTATGCTTAATGTTGGTTTAGTTTTAATTAATTATGTTTAGGTTGTTAGATTAGAATAAATTAGCAATTATTAGTCAATTGTGATGTGATTTAGATAAATTGATTGCGTAATTAGCAAGTAGACGTGGTCTACTAATTATTGGAAGTGCCTCGGGATTTTTCCGGACCCTTAGTGGGCTTCAATTTGGCGATTCGGGCCTAAGTGGGATTTTTGGCATTTAAATATTAATTTTTGGAATTAAATTAAATAATTATTTATTTTCCGAAAATTCAAGGGAGATGGTCCAGAACCGGAAAATTTTGCTGATGACCTTGGTGAAGTCCGTTTATTTAATCGGGCTTTATTTTGAGCTAAATTGAATTTTTAATGTTAATTGTTTAATTTTCGAAATTAATTATTGAATTATTTATTTCTCGGAAATTAAGGTTGAGATGGTCAGTGACCGGAATATTATGGTGATGATCGTGGTGCAATCCGTTTATTTAAATTGGCTTTATTTTGAGCTAAATGGAATTTTTTAATAATAATTAATTAATTTTCGAAATTAATTAATTATTTATTTATTTATTTTTCGGAAATTAAGAATTTGATGGCTGACGACCGAAATTTCATGCTGATCATCGTGGGGCAGTTTAATTATTTAATTGAGCTTTATTTTGTGCTAAAGTGAATTAATTGTGATTATAAGATTATTTTCCTAGGTTAATTAATTTGGAAAATTAATTGGAAAATAACCGGGTGTCGGTTGACAGCACCAAAAGTGTTTTGGTGGACACTAATAATGGTGGGATTTGTGGAATCGAAATCATTATATTTTGGCTAAAGCCAATAGTGTGCTAATGCACGATATTTTATCAATGATGATAAAATATGAAAAGAAATGCTATGTGAAGAAATGTTGTGTGATGTGGCTCGGCGATTATTACATCGCTTTGGCATGTAAGATGCCTTAGAGAATGTACGTAAATTGTTGGATAATTGATCTTGCATGTGTGCCGATAATTGATCATGCCTGTGTGGCGATAATTGATCATGCATGTGTGGCGATAATTGATCATGCAAGTGTGGCGTAAATTGTGCCTGCGTGGCTGTATTTCTGTGTATCGAGTATCGATTGCCAGTGATAAAGGTATTGTGGTAGACTACCGATCACATTGGAAATTGTGGAAATGAAAGTGAGTATGTAAGATGTATGCTGACCTGATGACTTGGCATGTCATTTAGAAATTTGGTCATGTGTATCGTGGCTCGGTGATTGGTTTTATCAGTTGAGACTAGATAGCAATGACTAGAATGACCTAAAGATGGTCCGGCTGACATGTAATCGATTAGGTCGATTGATCATTGTTTTGATTTGATGTTGTGAATTGATTGACTAAATGGAAATGACCGTGAGTGGTCTTGTTGGCTTGTAATCGACTAGGTCGATTTGATCGATGCTTCGATCGGTGATATGATTGCTTGAGTGCCTATTGTAAATTGCACTGACTTGCAGTGGGATCGATGCTAAGGTACGTCTTCTGACCTATGCGTGTTTAGGCAGCCTTTAGTATAATAGTTTACTAATCGGGCTTAGTGGGGTAGAACTCGCTGAGACGTAGTCTCATCCCAGTTTGGGGAAAACATTTCAGGATCCCGACGAGGAGCTGAGGAGGAGGAATTTGTGAATGAGAACTCGCTGGTGAAATTGAGGAAGAGAATGATCTGAGTGAGGAGGAATCAAAGGAGGATCAGGATGATCTCGAGTATGACTTAGACGAGGATTGAAATCCCATATATTTGTGAACCATTTTGTATATGTGTAGATAGAGTGAGACTTTGAAGTTGCGAATAGTTTGTGAAGTGCTCTATCTAATGCCATGTATAAAGGTTTGGTTGTAAAATTCAATATGAAAAATATAGCCTGCTTTTCTATCCCATTGTTTTATTGTCTAGGGATTTATAATTGCTTCCGCATGTGCTTAATGAATGAAAGGGTCGGCGATATATAGTCCTGGGATATCGCATATTAAAATCGACCAAGAGAAGGATGTGTGCATGCCCAAGGATCGGGGCGTGACACGGGGAGCAGCGTTCGGTTGCTGGTGCGAGACCGACTCAGGCAAGCGAGGGCGTCAAGCTTGGTTGCAGCGGGCTTTGAGTTGCAGGGCGGTGAAGACGGTCTCGGCGGGAACGAACAGCGGGATCTTGGGTCGCGCGGCACGGGAGGCGTCGGCGGCAACGAGTCACCGAAATCGTGGGTCGGTGCGGCGCGAACGGGAGTACGAGCATGAGACCAGAGAGAGTCGACCGGAGGCTACTCGAGGCCACGATACCGGCGGCGACAGATCGGCGGCAACGGGACTGGAGAGGCGGCCGGAGATGATGAGATCAAAGAGAGGCAAGCGAGACGAAAGGAGAAAGAGAAGTTAGGGTTCGTAAAAAGAGAAGAGCCATGAGTTGAGATGAGAAGGGAGAAAAAAAGAGAAGGGCTGTGAGGAGTGAAATTGGTTCTTATTTTTGTTCTCGGGAACAAGAAGCAACTTTTTTGCTTCTTGTTTCTGTTCCCAAACCATTCCCGAGCTAAGTTTTTATTCCCGGAACAAAAAAACAATGTGGCGTTAGCAAACAAGTTTCTGTTCTTTTTTGTTTCGGGGAACAAAAGAACAGAAACCATGAGAAACAAAAGCGTTTGCATGCGGAGCCTAAAATCACCTAATTGGGTTGTGAAATTCTGTTTTTTTTTTTCGAGGAAAATAGTTTGACAATACTAGGGCTTTTCTCGGATGAATGATCAACGTGATTCTGCGAGAGCGCTCGCTAATTTATCGATCACATGCACAAAATCAAATGTAAAAAAGAAAAAACATTCGAGCAATTTGGATATCCCTTGTGTGGATTTTCTTCCTCTGTCATAAAAAAAGAAAATGGGGTTCGTAGTTGATAATAAATTAATAATATTGATCTTTCCCAACTCAATATCTTTTTTTAATTGGTCCACGGGAATGGTGTGGAGGATTTTTAGCTCGGAATCACCCATTCGGATTTCACGACATGTGTGCAAACTGCTTAATTCTAGGCCAAAATCGCTCGCATGGCAAGGATAATATATCCACGTTTAATCGAGTTTCAGACCTGAGTATGTGCTTAAACTGTTTCATCCGAACTTTCAGACGAAAATTCGAGAATATTTCCTTCTACACAAGGGAAATAAAGATATACCCAAAAATTAAGGGACTTTCTTAGGTGGAGAGAGAAGACTCTACCATAACTCCTTCAAAAGTTGTTTGCAGGAGATTGAATGCCTCCATCTCAAGAAGACTCCTTCCTCGTCCTCCTCCTCATGTGGCACCGGCAACCCCATCGACGACTAATGGTGGTGTGACCCGAACTGGGCCTCGAACCAGCGCCTGGTGAACTGCGGCATCTGGTTCGAGCAATCGGTGCTAGGGGGTCATGACGGGTGCACCTACGTGGTCATCGACTCCTTGGACTCAGACGTGGTGGACCCGAAGCCGGGGACGCTCCGGTATGGGGTCCTCCAAGAGGAGCCCCTGTGGATCATCTTCTCCGCCAACATGATAATATGGCTTAAGCACGAGCTCATCATCAACAACTTCAAGACCATCGACGGCCGGGGGCACAACATCCAAATCACCGGCAATGGCTACCTCACCATCCAAGACGTCTCCCACATCATCATCCACAACATCCATGTCCACGACTACAAGCCCTCTGGCAACACCAACATCCGGTTGTCACCAACCAAAGTCGGGTTCCGTGGGGTGTGCGACGGGGACGGGATATTGATATTCAGGGCGTTGCACATATGGGTGGACCATTGCTCCCTATGGCACTACACCGACGGGCTGATCGACGCCATCATGGGCCCAACGGCAATCACCATATCGAACAGCTACTTCGCGCACCACAATAAGGTGATGCCGCTGGGCCACAAGGATACGTATGCCCCAGACTCCGAGATGCAAGTGACCATTGCGTTCAACCACTTCGGGGAGGGGCTGGTGCAGTGAATGCCGCGGTGCCAGCATCCACGTGGTCAACAACGACTTCATGGAGTGGCATGTTAAAGTATGTCTCGAGTTTGAGTCTAATGCAAAATTTCGAATATTCTGATTTGGATATATTATGGACGTTCGAAAAGAAATTCAGCAAAAAATATTCGAAGATCAACTTCCCAAAGTTTGAATCTGCATTGGAGAATTTGGCCGTTGAAATAGGAAAGTTCAACTTTGATTTGGACTTGGATTTTGTTTAAAATATACAGAGATATATTTTGGATAAAATCGGGCAAGATAGGAAACAGAATCCTATGAGAAGTTGGCAAAAGAATATATATATATATATATAAACTTGTGGCCGTGGATGGAAGATGGTTGATCATGAAGAAGTTTTCTTGAAACGTCATCTAGTCGTCGAATGCTTGGGAGGGATTTTTTTTGTCGTTCTTGTCTGTGAATTACATCCAAGAAAGATTAGTCTTTGTAGCCGATTTAAATCTTGTGGTAAGATTTTTTCGTGTAATTCTTTCGTGAGATTGAGAGATTATTTCTTGAGAAATTTCGGTGCTAAACACTACATGCGTTGTTGGGTATAATTGGGGTTTAGGAAACACCAGAAGAGTGTTTGAGTGACTTAAGTATGTAATCTCCTTGTATTGCTTGATCTATAGTAAAATTCGTTGCTGCTCTCCTTGTAGACGCAGGTCTTTACAACCGAACCACGTAAATTCGGTGTCCGATATATTTTCTTCCTCTCTCTATATTATTGTTCAATCGTTTATTTTATTTTATTTTTTGTAACAAGTGGTATCAGAGCTAGGTTTGGCTAAGTTGAAGTGAATCGATGGCGACAAAAGAAGTAAAAGTGAAAATCGATAGATTTCATGATATGAATTTTAGTTTTTGGAAGATGCAGATTGAAGATTATCTTTACCGAATGAAACTGCATTTGCCCTTATCTTGGGAGAAACAAGAGTCGATGAAGCAAGCTGATTGGGATTTGCTGGATAGACGAGCTATGGGTGCTATTCGACTGACGTTGACTCATAACGTCGTGTTTAACATCCTAAGGGAGAAGACCACTGCTGATTTGATACAAGCCCTGTACGAGAAGCCCTTTGCGATCAACAATGTCTATTTGATGCGACGTCTATTTAATTTGAAGATGAGCGAAGGTGCGTTAGTTGCAGATCATATCAATGAATTCAATGTGAATGTTAGTCAATTGAGTTTGGTTGAGATTGACTTTGAAGATGAGGTACGTGCTTTGATTTTGTTATCCTCATTGCCTAATAGTTGGAATACTACTGTTACTACTGTTAGTAATTCCTCTGAGTCAACAAGTTTAGCGTTTGATGGGGTTAGAGATTTGATTCTGAGTGAGGACATTCGTAGAAGAGAATCTGGCGAACCTGTATCTACTGCTTTAGTAGGTGAAAATAGAAGAAAATCTAGAACACATGTAAGTAATAGTAGTACTAATATAAATAGGCGTAACCAGTCTAGGACTAGTGATGTTGTCTATTGGAGTTGTGGCAAGAATGGGCATCTTAGAAGAAATCACCTTAAACTGAAGAATGAGAAGGATAAGGGAATTATAGTTAATTTTGCAGATAATGTTACAATTGTAGCAAATACTGTCGATTATGTCTTGTTTGTCACTAATGATTTATCATTTGATGAATGGATTATGGATTCTGATTGTTCTTTTCATATCACAACAAATAGAAACTAGTTTATCACTTATCAATGCACGGGTAGAGGTAAAGTCCAGTTAAGGAACAACGCTGAGTGCGATGTTATGGGTGTTGATGATGTTAAAATCAAAATGCATGATGGCATTATGAGGACATTGACTGGAGTAAGACTTGTTCCAGAATTGAAAAAGAACTTAATTTCCTTTGGTGCTTTAGATTCAGCTGGTTGCAGGTATTCTTCAGAATGTGAAGTTCTAAAAGTTGTTCGAGGTACTCTAGTGATAATGAAATGAATCGAGCATGGAGGCATATATAAATTTCAAGGTGAGAGAGTGACAAGTTTCGCTGCAAAGATGTCGGATGCATCTATTCAAGAGTCTATTGACTGCTCGAGGAAGACATGGGTATTTATGCCAATGCACAAGTTTGATGCTGGTGTCAGGATCACACGATTGAGAGCTTTGATTGAGACGAAGACCGGTAAGTCAATCAAGCATGTGTGAACTGACAATAGGATAAAGTTATGCTCGGAGCTGGCAAATAAATTATGCATGAAAGAGGGCATAGTAAAACATTGCACTAGTATTAGTAAATCACAACAATTTGCAAAATTGATGAGCAGAACAATACTAGAGACGGCCCGTAAAATGATCTCTGGTGCTGGTATTGCTAGGAGAATCCTAACCGGTGTGCTTAGTACAATAAGCTGCTTGGTGAATAAATTCCCATCAACTGCTATTGAATGGCGGACTCCTAAAGAAGTGTGATTATGTAACGTTGCTGGTTATTCTATTATTAGAATGTTTGGTTGCTTGTGTTATTTTCGAGTGAGTGATGGTAAGCTTGATTGGAGGGCAAGGTGCATATTCTATGGCTATGTACAAGGTGAGTAGGGCGATCTGTTGTGGTGCCCAGATATAAATTCACCTGTTAACAGCAGAGAAATTACCCTTGATGAGCCTTTAATACTTCTAACTAGGAGTGTTTGTGGCAGTGTTAATATGGATCTATACGTTGTTCAGCTTGAAGTGGAGTTGCGACCAGAAACTCCTAAGGTAGCAAGTACGAATACTAGCAAAGTAATTAACATAAATGGTGCTTGTAGCGAGGTGGAGCCTATAGAACCAATAGTTACTACAATTGTTGAAATTAACAAGGTACGTATTCGATCTTTTGATAGATATGGATACAATAATGATTTTACTTTGTCTACGGTTAAGGAGGTTGCGTCGGAAAATCCTTGTGAAATAGTTAAAAGTGCATGTGGAGTTGGTATTTTGATGAGGTTCTTGATTATGGCGAAGTTCAAGCGAAACTTGGACTTGGATAATATCTGTGGCGGTTGAGCCCATTGGGGGTTATGGAAGAGTAGCAGCAGAGTTTGAATTTTTGCGAAACGATTGCAACTTAGCTCAAACGTCGAGCCAAGATGGAGATTGTTAAAATATGTCTCGAGCTTGAGTCCAATATGAATTCCAAATATTCCGAATTGGATATGTTACGGACGTTCGAAATTGAGCAAAGAAGATCCGACGATCAACTATCCAAAGTTTGAATCCACATTGGAGAATTTGGCCGTTGAAATAGGAAAGTTCAACTTTGACTTGGACTTTGATTTTGTTTAAAATATACAGAGATATGTTTTGAATAAAATCGGGCAATATAGGAAACAGAATCATATAAGAAGTTGGCAAAAGAATAAAGGTCTCACTTATATATATAAACTTGTTGCCGTGGATGGAAGAGAGTTGATCATGAAGGAATGTTCTTAAAGCGCCGTTTAGTCGTCAAGTGCTTGGGAGGGATTTTTTTTATCGTTCTTGTCCGTGAATTACATCCAAGAAAGATTAGTGTTTGTAGCCGATTTAAATCTTGTGGTAAGATTTACGTGTTATTCCTTCGTGAAATCAAGAGATTATTTCTTGAGCAATTTCGGGACTAAACACTGCATGCGTTATTTGGTGTAATTGTGGCTTGGGAAACACCATAAAAGTGTTTGAGTGACTTGAATACGTAATCTCCTCGTATCGCTTGATTTATAGTGAAATTTCCTAATGCTCTTCCCGTGGACGTAAGTCTTTACAACTAAACTACGTAAATTTGGTATCCAATATATTTTCTTTTTTTGTCTATATTATTGTTCGATCGCTCGTTTTTTTGCAACATAGTAAATGTACACCATCAGCAACAGCACTGAAAGTGCTAGTATGAAAACCTAGAGGGGAGTGAATAGGTGTAAAAACAGATTATGCAAAATGCAGTGAAAACATTTACTTTTAACCTGAGTCTAAATAACAACAGACTTTTGAAACTGAGTCTGAAGAGTAGCAGACTTTGAGTGAGATCAGACTTTAGTAGTTAAATAGAACTACGAACAAAATAAAGAGATTCAGGGAAGAGAATAAGAACACAAGATTTATAGTGGTTTGGCTTAATTTAAGCCTAAGTCCACTCTCCCACACTAACAGCTTTCTTGGCTGGATTCCATTATGCAATCAACAAGAGATTACAACTTTAAGTGCAAACACTTAGTAGTAGATCACACTATCTAACTAAGTCACTCTTTTGGTATTTCTCTTACGATCACAAACGTTTAAGCTCACAAGAGACAAGTGTATGAATAAAGATCACACAGACTTTGGAATTATAAATTATATACTCCATCTCTTACTTGATTATCGGTCCTTCATTTCCTTAAATACTTCTCCACTTCCAAACTAGCCGTTGGACAATATCTCGAGGATCGTCTTCCAATCTACCCGTTGGACAGATATGCATCTAAAAAATTTAGTAGCCGTTGAGTGACAAAAGTAGAATCCCAAATTGATTCCAATCGCCCATACAAACAGAATCTTGGTTTCCATAAGTAAAGCTTCTTCGTATAAAAAGTTTTTGTCTTGAAGATCCAATTGTCAATCAATTAGATTGAGTCAATCAAATTGATTTTGATGTGGAATCCAAACCATATCACTGGCTATTATATGATTGGGGTTTGTATTACGTTCGGTCGAATTTGGATGTAAAGTCTTAGTGTAATAGACTTTACAATCTGAGTCTAAACATATTCTGCTTCTGAACAGTTTTAGCTTTAAGGTCTAAACACAGTCCGAATAAGTTTAGCTTCAGCGTATAGTCTATTTTCTAGTTCAGCTTCTACATAGAGTCTATCTTCTGGCCGTCTTCAAACTTTGACAATATCCTTTATATGTTCTATCATTTGCATGGTTTATTACTTAACCATTAAACACATTAATTGCCTTTGATTTATTTTATCATCTTCAAAACATCAAAAGGGATTTTTCTAACAATCTCCCCCTTTTGATGATGACAAAACAATCTCTGAATATGCAAATTTGTAAACATACTTTTAAAAATATTAATTTAAATCAAATGATATTAGAAGATATCAAATAGATTGAGCATAACAATAAATAGAAAAATAATCGCAGCTCAATATTATGCGATAAATAATATCAACCAATCAACACATATGCATATTCATATATTCTCCTCCTTTTGTCATAATCAAAAAACGATAATAATGAAAATAGTATCATGTAGAGGATATAAAAGTATAACAAATATCTTGCATGAAACACAATTTCCAAAAAAATCAGCTTTTATCGAATATTAAAGATATGCAATATAGCTCACTTCGATTATATCAGCAAATATCAAATAAAAATCACAGATGCATTATAAAATTCACTTATCATTTTTGTCATAACAAAATGATAATATCAATAAGAGATTTATTAATGACAAAAGGTAATAAGAAATGCACTAACCGGATTTTGTAGAACTTAAATTCTGATACATTTACCTTCTCCTTCTTTCCATAACAAGATCACGATCAATCCAAAAAGATTTTTCCATAATTGATCAAAACTCCCCCTCAATTTGTAGCATTTTTGAGATGATCATGATTTTTTTCTCTCTTAGATTCACGTTCTCCCCCTGTGATCATGACAATATTTGCGAATATAAAAAATTGTTTACGCAAGTTGAACATAATATTTTTCAATATTTCCTTTGTAGCAACAACATTCGCAACGGTCACTTGCATTTTGAAATTCGAAGAAAAATTTATTTTCTTCAATCAAGCTCTTCTCGAATTCAACCTGCATCAACTTAACAAACTTTTTGCACAAATAAGCTGTAATAATATCCACATAATATATAATGCCATTTCTTCAAATAAATACATTGAATAACATATATAAAATTATCAATTGTTAAAATTCTGAACTACTCAACCTTCCATATGACACATAAGAGATTTCCTTAACAATTTGCAAAAACTTAGCACAAGGAATGGAATTTTTGAACCTTTAGAAGATAGTATAGAATCTTCATAATTTTCAAATCGAGCTTTCCAAAATTCATATGGAATATTCTATTGTCACCTGCAAAATCTTGTATAATAGATAATTATCTTTGCAAAAACGTCACGTAATATCTTCCTTTGATTTGTGGATCAAACTTGCTAGATATAATATATCTTCTAAGAATATAGCAATAATATCAATGGACGCGCGAACCCCTGGTGTGCCTTAACTTTGGCCAGATGGACACTTAAGTGCCATAACTTACGAAAGGTACACTTAAGTGCCAAAATCGGAGTAAAAGAGATCACTTGAGTGCTAATCCGGCGAAAATCCGGCCAAAATGTCGATGTGGCACATTTCCGGCGAACCGAGCTCAAAACGAAACCGTTTTGCACGCCGACGTGGCCAAAATAGCGTTGTTTTGGCTGACGTGGCAAAAAAAAAAATTAAATTAAATTAAATTAAATTAAATTATTTAAAATATTTAAAAAAATAATTTTAGAATTAAATTTAGTTAAAATATTTTAAATTAATAATTTTGAAATTAAATTTAGTTGAAATATTAAAAAATTAATATTTAAAAAAAAAAAAGGAAATGGGGGAGGCGGGCGAGGGATTAGCCCCTCAACCGCCACCGCCGCCACCCCGCCGCCGGTCGGCCGGGGTCGCCACCCGGCCGGGGCCCAGCGACCCGGCCTACCCTCCCCGCCGTCGCCACCCTTCTCGGCGGCGGCGGTGGCTGAGGGCTAATCCCTCAACCGCCTCCCCCTTTCCTTTTTTTCTTTAAAAAAAAAATAAATTATTATTTTTTAATATTTCAACTAAATTTAATTTTAAAATTATTATTTTTAAATATTTTAACTAAATTTAATTTTAAAATTAATTTTTTTAATTTTTTTACTACGTCAGTCCAAAACGATGCCGTTTTTGCCACGTTAGCGTGCAAAACGACGTCGTTTTGGGCGCGCTTCGCCGGAAAAACGTCACGTTGGGGTTTTGGCCAAATTTTGCCCGGAGTAGCACTCAAGTGATCCGTTTTTCTTCGAATGTGGCACTTAAGTGTACCTTTCGTAAGTTATGGCATTTAAGTATCCCTTTGGCCAAAGTTATGGCATTTGAAGTGTTATTTTGCCAATATCAATGAATATGCAGTAATATCTTTCGAGATCAAAGAGATTTCCTTGAGTATAAATTTCAGATATGCATTTTACAAAAGGAAAATAGATATTTTTGTCACGTGCCAAATCAAATAAAAAATATTGCAATGCCTTATATTTATAAGAAGAAATACTTGCAATATAAATGATAAGCAATCGTTCAAAATCAGGATAAATGCATGTAGAAATTTGTAAGGCGGGATAAAAAAAAAAATCTCTTACCCAAGTATATGTTTCAAATATACCATTGATTTAAAAAAATCATTACCAATCTTCGCATGAGATTCTTTTCTTATTGCACCAAAATCTGCATAGATTTGCAATCATTCTTGCCTTATTAAATTTCCTGCAATCAACTCATTTCCTTTTTGGTATCCATCAATTTGGATCCTTTCATGACGTTAGAGCAAAATATAAAATCTCATAGATAATCAAATATTCTTTCTAAACTCATCATAACATGTTATTAGGAAAGAATATTATGCACAATAATATCTTGAAAAATAAATTCTCACTTAGTCATAATACAATAAAATCAGAGAGAATAAATCTTTGAATATCTAAGAATATTTTGCATCATCACGTAAAACAGATTTTCACTTTGTAAAATATGACTAAATCTGAGAGTATAAAATTAGACAAAATAATTTGAATTATCTCAAATAATCACATGTATTAAATCAAATCTCAACTTACGAATCACAAACAAATCATACGATTCTTTCTTCAATGAAACAAAATATGATCATTATAAAATCTCAATCAACCAAGGATATATCAAATATCAAGTATAATGAGAAATTTTAAATTGTGTACTCAAACCAAATTGAGAATAAAAAATATATATATACATTCTTTACCAAACTATCATTCTTCTCTTCCTTTATTTCCTGCAAAAATAACTTATCTTTTCTTTGGTATCCATTTTTTCTTGGGTCCATGAGAGTTAGTAGAATATGTTGTTTTTATCCAATCTTTCTTAATAGGTCTCCAGACTTTAGGACATTCTTTCTCAAAGTGTTCCAAATCTCCACAATTTGAACACTTGAGGGCATTTCTACCAACAGGTTTTACAAACACTTTTTGAAAATGATTTTTATAAAATGCCTTTGGAGGTTTTTGTTTAAGTCTCTCTTGACTTTAGGAAAATCAATTAGAGAATCACTTTCCTTTTGAAACCAAGTCCCTACTTATTATAGTAAGGTACTTGCATGGAAATGATATACTCTAATGTTTTTGAACCATTTGAAAATCTTGTCGAAATATTTAAAAATTCCCTTTTTAAAGAATCATTTTCTTTGACAAGTAAATCTTGACTTTCTTTTGTTTGTAGAAAACCTTTTTGCAAAATTTCAAACTTTTCTTTTAGAGAAAGATCTTGTTGCCTAAGCCGAGAATTCTCCTTTTAAGTTTAGAGATCCTTTTAAAAGAATATTTGAGATTTAAGTAGACCTCATTTATATACTTAAGAACTTTGATGTGAATTTTTGAATGGCTTACCTCGATTTCCTCATCAGATTCTGAGTCTGTGTCTGAGTCAGACTTTGATTCTGAATGTGCCATCAAGCATATATTTTCTTGCTCATCATCTTCTTTTGTTCTTTTCTGGCCATTCTGCTTGTATTGTCTTCTTTCACTGAATTTCTTTTCTTTTCTACTCAACTTTTTGAATTTCTTGATCATAAAAGCAAGTTCTTCGTTGTCCATGTCATTTTCTGAGTCTGCATCATCAAAATCAGCGTTAGATATTAAAGTGATGGACTTCTTACCTTCGGGATCTTTGTCGTTGAGTTGTTCCACTTCATAGGATTGAAGAGTGCCAATCAATTCATCAACGGAAAGTGACATAATTCTCTAAGTCTCCCTTATTGAGGTCTTTACATGGTTTCAATATTTTGAGAGACCTCGCAAAAGTTTGTTGACCATCATTAGGGAAGAAATTGGATGATCTTGATATGCCAAACCATTTACAATTTTTGTAAAACGATCGAACATATCTCCAATTGACTCTCCTTACTTCATCTTGAAGGATTCATATTTGCCGAGCAAGAAATTTACTTTTGTCTATTTTACACGATTAGTCTCTTCATATATAACATGAAGTCTATCCCAAACTTCTTTTGCTATTTCACATGAAGAAATTCTGTTATATTCAGTAGGAGATAGTGCACAATATAAAAAATAAATAGCTTTTGTATCAAGCGCTTCTCTTTTGGACAACTCTGTCCGAGACATAGGAGCAGGGGGTTTGGTTTCTTTGTCTTTGCCATTCTTATTTGATGTAGACGCAATAGTGGGATTGATTCCTCTTTCCACAACATCCCATTGCAAGGGATCTCTAGATCTTAGGAACGCTTTCATTTTGTTCTTCTACACGTAATATTTCTTTCCATCAAAATATGGTGACCTAGTGTTGCTTTGTCCCTCCATAAGTCCTGATACCAAGATATTAGTCATAGAAGATCTTTAGCTCAAAAGTAAAAAACAGTTTTATAAACCAAGCACTTGGCTCTGATACCAATTGAAAGTGCTAGTAAGAACACCTAGAGGGGGTGAATAGGTGTAAAAACAGATTCTACAAAATACAGTGAAAGCCTTTACTTTTAACCTGACTCTGAAGAGTAGTAGACTTTGAGCAAGATCAGACTTTAGCAGTTAAATAGAATTACGAACAAAATAAAGAGATTTAGGGAAGAGAATAAGAACACAAGATTTATAGTGGTTCGGCTTAATCCAAGCCTACGTCCACTCTCTCACGCTAACAGCTTTCTTGGCTGGATTCCACTATGCAATTAATAAGAGATTACAACTTTGAGTGCAAACACTTAGTAGTAGATCACATTGTCTCACTAAGCCACTCTTTTGGTATTTCTCTCACGATCACAAACGTTTAAGCTCACAAGAGACAAGTGTATGAATAAAGATCGCTTAGACTTTAGAATTATAAATTTTACGCTCCGTCTCTTACTTGCTCATCGGTCATTCATCTCCTTAAATACTTCTCCACTTCCAAACTAGCCGTTGGACTGTATCTCAAGGATCGTCTTTCAATCTATCCGTTTGACAAATCTGTATCTAGAAGATTTAGTAACCGTTGAGTGACAAAAGTAGAATCCCAAATTGATTCTGATCGCTCATACAAACAGAATCTTGGTTTCCATAAGTAGAGCTTCTTCATATAGAAAGTTCTTGTCTTGAAGATCCAATTGTCAATCAATTAGATTTAGTCAATCAAATCAATCTTGATGTGGAATCCAAACCAGATCACTAGCCGTTATATGATTAAGGCTTGTATTACATTCTATTGAATCTGGATGTAAAGTCTTAATGTAATAGACTTTACAGTCTGAGTCTGAACATATTCTGCTTCTGAACATTTTTAGCTTTAAGGTCTGAACACAATCTAAATAAGTTCAGCTTCAGCATAGAGTCTATTTTCTGGTTCAGCTTCAGCATAGAGTCTGTCTTCTAGCCGTCTTCAGATTTTGACAATATCTTTATATGTTCTATCATTTGCATGGTCTATTATTTAACCATTATTAAACACATTAGTTGCCTTTTGATTTATTTTGTCATTTTCAAAATATCATAAGAGATACCAACCCCACCATCAACAACCAGGGCAACCACTACATGGTGCTCGTCGACCCCGACGCCAAGGAGGTGAGCGAGCGATAAAAAATGATTCCTTTCTCGTGACTAAGATACTTTTGTGTGTCTCGTTAGGAGCAGTTTCAGTCAATTTTTTTAAGTCTGATTAATCATAGAGAAACGATTTTTACAATACCCTTTTGCATTACACAAGACGAGGTAGACTTGTAGCATTGAAAAACGATTTTTTTACAATACCGTTTTGAGGCGCTGTTGGATTCATTAATAAAAATCTGATTTTTACGAGGGAAGGGGTCTGGGTCGTCGAGCGTTTTTGACTTCAGCTTATTTGCGCCTTGATGGGGGACGGGTGTCCTTGTCTGTGCGCGACGTGGGGTGTTTCCCCACTTGCCGTGACGGCGCGTGGGGAGTAGACGCCGCTGTCCTTGGCCTAGTCCAGCCTGGTACCCTACGTGGAAGCTTTGGTTGGTCCGTTTCGTCCGACAGATCGACTCTGGTCTAATCAGTGCTTGACAGCCATGCAACGAGCAGAGTTTCTTTTGGTATTGAATTCGACCCAATAGTTTTCGAGCCGTTTCACATTGAGGATGCACTTGTTTCGGATCTGGAGGACGTTTCTTTCCGGGGATTTGATACGTTTGTTATGAGGCGAAAGATTTGATATCGATAGGCCTCAGTGACGCTATCCCAATGCAGGTGACGAAGCGCGTGGACACGCAGGAGAACGATTTGGCGGACTGGAACTGGCGGACGGAGGGGGACATCATGGTGAACGGCGCCTTCTTCGTGCCGTCCGGGGTCGGCCTCAGCGCCCAGTACTCCCAAGGCCTCCAGCCTCGAGCCCAAGTCCGTCAGCCTCACCAACCAATTGACCATGAATGCCGGTGTCTTCGGCGATCCTAGGTACACTCTCCCTCTCTTCCTTGCAGGTTCTTTTCCCGGCATTTTGGTTAGTTATCATTTGCTTCAAAAGTTGACTCATTTTACTCTGATAAGCTCAGTCTCGGATGCCGAATTTAGATTAGAAGGTTGCTTTGCATTTGTTAGAATATATAAATATTAAATCGCTCATTTATTTAACAGTTTAAACTTTTAGAACAATAAGTGATGGTCCATGAAATCTCACATTACTCTAATTTGGGGGCAAGAATGGGGATATGATAATTTGACATCAAGTTCAAAAGATTACATCACCCATTTTCTACAAAGTCGCACCAAATGACTAAGCTTTCCATCGGTTCGTCATGGCAAAGCTTTAAATTATGGTAACTTCTGATAGTATCATACTTTATTGGCACATGATCCAGATTAGGATTTTTGTGGAGTTCATTGTTAGTTAGTAGAAAAATAAGTTCTACGCTGAGGTGTTACTGGTGCTTTCTGCTTTTCAACTATCTATCTCGACTGTCAAGCAGATTTGGCATGCCCATTTATACTTGATAGCTCTTTACAAATGCATTTTCATCCGAGAGATTTGGGTAAATTGCATTCTTCCAGGAGTATTTTCTTGGAATAGAGAACAAATAGTGTGTTTTATTTGATTGGTCTTTTGTTAGATCTTGATAGCTTTTGCTTAGGTACCCTTCACTTTGAATGACTGATTTTTGCGATGCTCTACAAATTGGAAACATCTACCAATTGGAACGGTTGGATCGATAATTCTCAGGGGAGAGATATTCTATTTATTTCTTTGTTTTGAAACGACAACGGACCGAAGATGAATCCGGATTTAACACCTTGCAATCGTTCCTGATAAAGTCATCGGTGACCACAGAACCCTGTCACTTTAGCTGTCACTATGAAGGGGTATAATTCGTCTTCGTCATCGTGTGCCTGCTTTTCTCTTTCTCAGTTGCTCTTGTTGATCCATGGCCTTTTAACCAACAAGGAGAGCAAGTTGTTTTCGCTGGAATCTCATTTGGAGCTAATCACCAGATCATCATGAAAAGTCAACGATATAAAAAAAGATAAAAACTTTCCACTGCATATAATAATATTACAGACATTATGGTGAGCTTTTTTCTATTATTTTGTCATTCTATCTTTGCACGTGATCTTGCGGGGCTTAGAGAATCTTTCAAGAGGGCCAACGGTCCAGCCTTTTAGTTCAGTTGTCCTTTTCCTTGTGTGCCTTTTCCAGTTCATCAATAATCTGCAGTCCTTTGCAGTGATTTCTTCTTTCTTTTAAGAAAATGGAGAAGCAAATCCTCTTTTTGCCCACTACTTTTTACCTTTTTCTCTCAGTAGGCCATTTAGCGATTCTTGACCAATCCCTAGGCAGGCTAGTCGAAACCTATATTCGAGTCCATTTAATGCATGCTTTCATCATCGCATTGATTTGCGATCAAAAGTCCTAGAATTTATTCTACCAATTCGAATCTCTAATTTCGGCGACAATTGCTTCGAGAAAAATAGGTGAAATGACGTAAAAATGCATTTTCTTTTTCCCGGTATTGTTTGGACAGGGCAAATTGCACGCCATTTTCTCCTAAGTTTTGACAAGTTCAAATTTTTTGGAGTAGAATCCCTTGTCTAATGAGAAGGCTCACTCAAGCTGATGAGTAGCTTTTGCGATGTGGACATCCAGGCTTGTAATAGTAAAGTGAACCCAACCCATGTGGCAATCCTGCCTAGGAATAGCATACAGGACAAAGATGAGATGCTTTTTAGCTTTTTCTGGCATATGGGTTTGAGTGGAGGGGACAGTGACTACTTTTGAAATGATATTTGGGACTTGGGAGCACGCTCCACCGGCACATTCATCAGCCACCTCCATCCTTTTTTCTTTACTAATCGTTTTAGTTTTGTACACTATCACTAACCATGGTGCTCTATTATCATTGCAATTATTGACATTGTAGAAACATTGGAGAAAAGAAGAAAAGTCTTTTCATGCTCATGCATAACAAACACTGAATAGAGCAAAAATAACAAAAAGAAAATGAAAAAAGAAAAAGAGTTTCCCTGACTAGTGTGGTTGCATTGCCTACCCACTACTCTATAATCGAAAGTGCATCGAGGCATGACGTTTTGGCAAAAGAAGTTGAATGCATAATGCTCCTTCTAATCTAGTTTAGTGAGTTCAACATCGCAAAATTAGAAAAAATTGAAAGATGAAAAAGCTATTTGATTCGATTTGCT
Organism: Eucalyptus sideroxylon; assembly: GCA_014182405.2. Classification (NCBI taxonomy): domain Eukaryota; kingdom Viridiplantae; phylum Streptophyta; class Magnoliopsida; order Myrtales; family Myrtaceae; genus Eucalyptus; species Eucalyptus sideroxylon. The sequence continues at coordinate 57,301,207 of CM024554.2, read as the reverse complement.
TCTTAACTACTATCGGGTTTGGTTATGTTTCTAGTATTCTTCAAGACGTATTTATGTGCTTTGCTTCGGATTGATTTGACACTTGAATTGCACCGTGCTCGCTCCTGTGCGATGTGAATGCATGTGGTACGGATGGCTCAGGTGACTATTATAGGGGCTCTACTTGCTGCATTAATTTCAGGGCATTTTTTTCCTTCGTTTCTCTACCCCCACATCATCTTCATTGGTCCTTTGATCACAGCGTTCACGAGCGTCTCCACATTGAAATAAATACGATTTTCGAGAAATTTATTTCCCATGACGGGAAAGGAAACTATTTTTTTTTTTATTAGTCTTACTCTAATCTTACTCTAACATTCACTCTCAGACTTTTACCCTTATCTCCTTGCAGGGCGTGGGAATCGAAACCTACTCCTGAAATGAAATCGTCCCCATCCCAATCCCCTCTGAGAATGTGAGAATTTAAACCTCCAATCTCCCCCTTTCAAGTTGGAAGAGTGGTCACTGGGGTAATTGAAATTCTCTAAATATCCTTCAAACAATCGTCAACAAAATCTTTCAGTTTTTGTCCTATATACTTTCTTAAAAAGCGATGAAGTAGGCCTGAGCTCGAACATGGGCTTGTCCCGGAACAACATTGGCCCTGCCAAACCGTCAAAACTGAAATTGGGCATGTGCCACCATCAAGAAGAAGCCCTAACCACCGGTCAACTATCCCTAGCACAACAATCGCACCGCATAACTTTAGTAACTTGAACACTAAAGCCAAAGGAAAATAAATGGATAGAGGGTAGCTCCTATTTCGAGCCAATTTATGTAATTCGTCGGCTAATTGGACCCATTATCAATGCCGGTCACATGTCATCCCGAGTTGCCTGATCCATCATTGTACAAAAATGTTTGGGCTGCTCCCATGATCCCGATTTGGAATGAAAAGTTGATCAAGTATAATGTATTATCACATGAATTATTACCAACTTAAAGTCTCAGATGACATTAAAAGCAACCACTTTATATCCGAATTTCTCATCAACCACTTTATAGATATTTTTAAAAAAATGCAATCTTCACTCCATGGGAAGTCAAAAGAATCATAAAGTGTGACCCGATAAATCACTTTTTAATTTCTTGGACCTTTAGGCCGCGCATGGTAATATTTCTATTTATTAGCATTTTTGTTCTTTTGTTTCTTAGAACAAAAAAAAGAACAGTTTGGTAATGCCAAGTTATTTTTCTATTCCCCATAATAGAAACTTAGCCTAGAAATGGTTTTGGAATAGAAACGAGAAAAAAAAAATTTGCTTCTATTCCCATAAATAACTTCTAGAAATAAGCTAATTTTCTTTTTTATTTTTCTTTTATTTCTCTTGCTTGCCGTTGCCACCTCCAACCGCCTCGCCGCCGCCCACTGGTCACCGCCGGCCGCCGGGCAAAGAATAAAAAATGAATAAATACAAAAGAGAATCGTTGCGTTACCAAACGCAATTCTATTCTTTTTCTATTCCAATAAGTAGAAATTTTATGTAATTCCCAAATTGGTTCTTTTACTCAGAAATTATTCCTTATAATAGAAATAGAAAATAACTACTTTTGAAAAAAAAAACTTTTTCCCAGTCAAGAAGAGTTGTCATGCGCAGCCTTCTCCTCCCCCTCGTCTCCTACAATGTTGTCGTTTGCCCAACATGACACGTGGGCCCCGGCGGGATATCACGACCTCACATGCGAAGAAGAAACAAGGCACGTCCATCCATCGCCTCTTTAAGCCATCCGATTCTTTCCTTTTTGGCACCTCCAATGCTGCGTCTAGCCCAACCACAAACACATTATTTGCCCCGAAAAAGGCTTTCGATTTCGTACCGAATTCTTTAATAGCGGCCCCCAAATCTTAAATAGAGGTTCTCCCCCTCAGATCCTATATGATGATAATGTACTGATGTGCGAAGCCCCGATGTGATATTTAAAGTCGAAAAGGACGCCGATGATGTACCAACGATTTATTTATTTGATTTGGAGGGGCACGGGATGCTATTGGATTTTGTTAACGTTATGTGTATATATCGAGGGAATTAACAGCTTGGAAAGGGCTAAAATGACAGTGGTGGCATTATACATTTATTAGGCAAATGATTTATCTATGGCACAAGATCCTGTTACTTAATTTCATAGATGAATTACACGTGTTGGATCCATGTTAAGGAAGGATTGCACAATCTTTTATTTTATTTTATTATATTATTATTTCTTTGATTTTTTATTTATTTTTATTATTGAGTTGATGGAAATACAATCCGTCATCCTTTTTCCGTTTAAAGATAACTTTGTCCCGAAAGAGGGAGTCCCTAAGGACCCTACCATGATCACTTTGATAAATAAAAAAAAAAAAAAGATTTGGTGGGAAATTTCTGTTGCCTCACATCTATTGATGATTTTAGAAGTAAGCTGCATGCATCAAAATACACACTCAATTGCATTCTTAGAAAAAATCGCCTACTTTCCTGCAAATGAGAAAATCGGGTTTCGAGTTTCACATGCTTTAGCACAGTACGAATACCGATAAGAAAGGAAAAAAGGCATCCTTAGAAAAACTGTTTTTTTTTTTTTATGTTAAAGGGGAAATAAATTCGAGAACCCTTGAAATTTAGCGGAAATGGAAGTAATTAGGAGTTTATCAAGACCCATTTTGATGACAATGAATAAGATTACATTCTAGTAAGGGATAAAATGAAGTGAAAAAACTGAGGTGGGATTTTCAATTTGCTCTTTCTTCGGGGGGTACAAGATGAAAGCCTTTTCCTGAGTCAAAGAATCGGGTACGTGTCTAATGCATGAGGAATTGGGGATTCTCATGTTGCATCTTTCTCCTGCAGGAGAGTCGAAAAAGATATTTGGCACCGATCTCTTCAAAGAAAAAACCACTGGGATCAGCCAATGGCTTGCATTGTCCTCGAACCATTTAATTCAAGAAATCCAACCCTCGGGGGCGTCCCAAATAGTGAACCACCGACCGCGTCCCTTATCCTCCCCTCCCCATACAACGTTGACGTTTGCCCGACGTGACACGTGGGCCCCGGCGGGACATCACGACCTCACATGCGAAGAAGAAACAGACAAGGCACCTCCATCTCCATCGCATCTTTAAGCCATCCGACACTTTCCTTTTTGGCACCTCTAATGCCGCATCTAGCCCACCCACAAACCACATTATTTGCCCCGAAAAAGATAGAGGTTCTCCCCCTTAGATTCTATATGATGATAATGTACTGATGCACGAGGCCCCGATGTGATACTTAAAAGTCAAAAAAGACCCGACAATGTACTAGAGGTGTTAAAATGGCTCATAAACCCATTTATGACCAATTTAAATCTTAAATGGGTCATAAATTGGTCACTTGTTTATAACAAAAGATAGTTAAATGGGTTTCACAATTAAAGGTTTAAGATAGGTGGGTCTTAAGTGGCTTTTTAAATGGGTTGGGTTGAAAACTCATCTTAAAAAAAAAAAAATATTATAATCCCTCCCTTCTTTCTTTAACTTTATAAAAATCGAAATTATAATTTTTTTATTTTTATTTTCTCTTTTCTTTTTCTTTCTTTTTTATCTTTTTTTTTTTCTCCTTCCTCCTTACGGTCGTCGGCACGGCGGCGACGGCCACAACGACCGGGCGAGCCTCGAGCTTGCGGGCGTCGAGCGAGCTCGAGCTCGCCGGATCTGGCGAGGTGGAGGCCTCGGCGACACTCGGCGAGGCTCGAGCCTCACCGATCTAGCGAGACTCAAGCCCGCCGACGTCGGCGAGGCGCTCAAGCCTCGCCAATGGGCGAGCCTCGAGCTCGCCGGCGTCGAGCGAGGCTCGAGCCTCGCCCGGTTCCGGCAAGGGGACGAGCTCGAGCTCGTCGGATGGGCGAGGCGGAGGCCTCGTCGGCGTCGGCGAGCTTGAGGCTCGCCGGATCTAGCGAGACTCAAGCTCGTCGGCATCGACGAGCTCGAGCCTCGCCGAATCCGGTGAGACTCAAGCTCGCCGACGTCGGGCGAGGCTCAAGCCTCGCCGGATCGGGCGAGACTCGAGCTCGCCGACGTCGGCGAGGCCGGGCTCGGCGGCGTTAGGCGAGCTCGAACTTGCCAATCTAGCGAGCCTAGAGCTCACCGCGTCGGTGAGCTCGAGGCTCGCTAAATCTGGCGAGACTTGAGCTCGCCGGCGTCGGGCGAGACTCGAGGTCGCCCGATGCAGTGAGCCTCGAGCTCGGCGACGCCGTGAGCTCGAGGCTCGCCCGTGGCCGATCGGCGGCCGTCGTCGTGGCCACCAACCACCAAAGAAGGAGAAGAAAAAAAGAGAAAAAGAAAAATAAAATTATATTTTAAAAATAAAATAAAAATAATTAAAATTTAATTTTTAAAAAATAATTAAAATTTTAATTTTTAAAAAATAATTAAAATTCGATTTTTTTAAATAATTATTTTAAATTTTATAAAAAATTTCCATTAAATTTATATGGTATAAAACTATTTTAGCAATACAACTTTAAAAAAATAATATATATAAAAGCTTGGAAGTATTTTAATAATATAATCTTAAAAAAAAAAAACATAGGAATAAGTTTTTCTAAATTTGTTAAATATGAAAATTTTTTATTAATATGAGTTGGGTCGGGTCGGGTATGGGTTGGATATGGGTCGGGTCGGGTTTGGGTCGAAAATTTTACATTAAACATAAATGGGTCATAAATGGGTTAATAGGTCAATTTGGGTCGGACCATTAATGACCCGACCCAAACCTGACCCGACCCACCCGTTTAACGGCTCTACAATGTACCAATGATTTATTTATTTGATTTGGAGGGGCGTGGGATGCTATTGAATCTTGTTAGCGTTACGTGTGTATATATCGAAAAATTGGGTAAAAGATGGAAATCCAATTTCTATCCAAAGAGTGTGGAGCCTGCGGGCCAGCTAAGCCACCCCTTCTCTTTTCCCCAGAACGAGGTCAGTGCTAAGAGGACTTGAAAGTTAAAACCACCACTCACGAACCTCATTCAGTTGCAGCCTTCGGAAACAAGAAAAGCTCTCTGCAAATCATTGGTTTTCACCTTCATCTTCTTCAAAAGATTTTCGAGCGGTAGACATGGGGATCAAGTCCCTGAGGGTGACGGGGATGTCCGCCAGGGACCTCCACAACGTCAACGTCATCCATAGGATGGACTCCTATGTCATCGTCTCCCTCTCCGACAACAGCCCCAAGCAGCACACCCCCGTCCACAAGAACGGCGGCACCAGCCCTAGGTGGGTCAAACTCCTCACCTTCCCCATCGACGAGGCCCACACTGACCTCCTCACCCTCGTGTTCGTGATCATGACCGAGAAGACCCACGGCGGCAACAAAGAGGTCGGCAGGGTCGAGGTGCCGATCGCGGAGCTGCTCGAGAAGCAGGGGGACGGGAAGCCCAAGCAAATGAGCTACAGCGTGAGTCTGCCGTCCGGGAAGACCCAGGGGGTCCTGGAATTTACTTACAAGTTCGGCGAGGAGCTGCCGGGGGATGTGAAAATACGCCGGCCCCAGAGCGGGCGCCTCAAACGGGGAGTCGCGCGCGGGGTTTGGTCAGCGCGTTGACCAACGGGTTGACCAGCGGGGTGACCGAGGGGATTACCGACGGGTTGATCGGCGGGTTGACCAACAGGTTGGTAGGCGCGGTGCTGTCGGAAGACGCAGCGGACCCGTCGGAAGACGCAGCGGACCCGTCGGAAGCCGCAGAGAAGTAAGATGATGTTCTTGATATATAAAACCGAGTTTTTTCTTGCTTTGTCCGCTATGTTTGATCTGTAGTACGCTAGCGTCACCCTAGATTCGGTGGTGGTAGTCCCCGGTGTCTGATGTGCGCTTTTTCTAATTTTCTGTGTGTTATTAGACTAGAGGCGTCAGTCGATGACGCCCCCCGTTCGGTTTTTTTTTTTTTTTTTTTTTTCGTGTGTAATCGCTTATCATAATGGATGCGTTTGTTTCATGGACCAAAATAGCGATCTGACCTTTCGATTTTGTCTCTTTTTCCTTTCGGTTGCTTTCTTTTTGTAATTTATGGCAGTGAATTGGATCGTAGAGTTGGTATCTCACTAAAATAATGACAGTTAATGAAAAATAGATCGAGAAAGAAATTTTGGGGATATGAATATGACCGATCTTTACAATCCCTGTCTCGATCATCTAGATCGAGCGTCATGGCCGCTTAGGCGACCTCGATTTGGGGTCATCCATGACCTCAGACAGGGTGGATGGGGGTGGGGAGGGGCGGTGGCTGGATGGGGGTGGGGAGGGGCGGCGAGCAAGATCAGCCACCGCCGAGGATAAGGGCTGCGGGTGCTTCGGTGTTTTTCAGCCATGGAATGGATGGTTAAACCACAAAAGTTGAGGAGGGTTTTTGCGCATTTTCCATATAGTAGGACTTATTATCACAATTATGCATATTAACTCGAGATTATCAAAAAAAAAAAAAAAAACTCGAGATTATCATTCCAATGGAGTAAACTTCAATTATTGTAATGTTTAAACTTGTCTTTTCATGGAGTCAATTGCTAGATTAATGATAGTCAAGATTCTGTCTGTTGATTTTATAAGTCTTCTCTCACGTGAAAGCAAGGAAAGTTGTAGCCTTTGATTGAGACGTCACTGCCAACCCCACGCGCTTTGTTGTTTCTGTCAGCTATCGCCTTCGCATGCGTCCGCAGAATACGCCAAAACAATTCATTTTCTCTTTTGCTACTTTGGAGGAGAGGTTAATTAGGTGGCCCGCGGATGATTTTCAAGAACCAAATCTGACCTATCTTTCGAGCGATGAGAAGATTTTTGTTGGTGAAATGGATTTTTGTGTAAATATAAAAGTTCACCGTCATTCTGTAATTTACTTTACGGGGAATTTGGTCCGCTCGAATATGTTAATATCAAGATATTATCAATTGTGGTTGCAACTAGTTCATCCATCTGTGCATGCATGTCGGATTGGAATGAAGCCGTTCTAGTTTGAGGCCGTACAATTTGACTAACTTATGGAACATTTGAAGTTCAAGTCAAAGAACCTAACTAATAATCCATTATTCTAATACAACTAGTCTGATGAATGGATGAAAACGTTGTGATCTCACTGCTAATTATTGCCAATGGACAAGTCATGCACAAGACCATTGGCATCTCTTCATGACCTCACATTTAGGTATTGCCATCAATAAAGTAAAACGATTTTAGATGGCCCGGCTCTCGATGAGTTTAAATAAATGAGTATATTGAAGATGGGTTTCATTATCAAGTTCCTTATAAACACTTGTTAAACAATCGACTAAGATATTTTTCGTGGCTCCCAATGGATTGAGTTTGCTCGTGATAACGCTTTGAAAACGTAAATTTCCTCACCATGTAAAATTTAAGAAGTGTGTCAAGTTTACTCATGAACATAATTTTCAAGCATACATAGTAGGAAGCCGCAGTATGGATGATTAGAATATCGAGGTACCCTCTTATCAAATAACATTAGTCAATGTCCTAGAAACACTACTCAACAACACCAGTGCAATTAACACTAATTTCTATGTTGGTGGACCGAAGCTTGTTTTCTTTGGCGTGTCAAGTTGAATAAAATCCAATGACAAACAAAAACCTGCCTTGATTTGGGATTTCAACGACAAGAAGTTTCCCCTAATCCCTTCACAGAAAAAAACAATAATTTATTTTTCATATTAATCAATCATTAAATAATTTCCTAATCCTAATTAGCATCTTTAAGAAACTCGTCGGCACGGTCGCACGTTTACTCAAGGGAGCTCTCGCGAGCCCATGAAAGCAACATGGCCCAGACGAAAGAGACTCCATCATGGACTCTGCATACGCAATCCTCCACGACCCACGGGCTTTTGACCATTGATGGGCCGACCCGACTGGATCCACCTGATGACGGGTCAAGAAATCCGAACCCGTCCATAGCTTAATGAACTCATGGATTGTGGGCTTTATCCGCTCCAATCCAAACGGATACGGTGCGGGTATTTTTTTCATCGGACCCGATGGAATGAACCATCTCTCTCTCTCTCTCTATATATACATTTTTTTTTTTTAACTTTGCTAAGACAACGGTACCGTCATTTACATTTAATAACAGTGTATTTCTCACCACATATTTGTTTTACAAGTTCATGGCAACTGGGAGGACTTGTAGATGAATTTAAATATAAATTTTATAAGATACACATACCTTATTTACTTCTACAAATTAAGCTAAAATGAAAGGATAATGGCATGCTAAACAATTTTATTTTTTTTCAAATTGGTCATTATGTTAAAAAAGTAAAACTGAAAATACTAATGAGATCGACTAATCGGTTAGCTAGCGATGCGATACCTACTTGGCATCTAATGTTGCTTTCGAAATAATTAATTAACAATTATAAAACAAAAGAAATGTAGAAGAAAACAACCGTTAATCACTTGACCGCTATTGTCGCTCAAGAGAATTTCAATGAATTTCACTTACTTAAGAATTTGTCTTAGATTAGTCATTGTAGCTATTCTCCGTCAAGGAAGAATAGGGGTTTTCAATTGTCATTAGCACTTATTATTATTAGAAGAAATAAATTGACCTCTAATCCATAAGAAACGAAGTAAAGTCGAGTCTCACTTGGTCATGCAAGTTTCTCAATGAACCAATATTCGTGGTTGATAACAATATTGATCTTCTCCGACTCAATATCTCCTTTTAATTGGTGCACGGGAATGGTGTGGTGGAGGATTTTCAGTTTAGGATCATCTATTTGGATTTCGCGAGCTGTGTGCAAACTACTTAATTTAAAATCACCCACCTGCACAAATAATAAATCCGGGCTTAATCGAGTTTCGAACATGAGTATGTCCTTAAGTTGTCTCGTCTGAAATCTGGTATGTAAAATTCAGGGGTATTCGCTTTTGCACAGAAAAGACAAAGATACCCAAAAATTAACGGACTTTCTCAAGATATCACCCTACATAGCCGAAGTATGTAACAAAAATTCTATTGCCAACACACAAAAACACTTATTAGCAATTGTCACTCATTCTCATCTTGTTAGTTTATTATTTTTACAAGAATATCGAGGTACCATCCTATCAAATAACATTAGCCAATGTCCTAAAAACGCTACTCAATAACACCAGCGCAGTTAACACTAATTTCTATGTTGGTGGACCAAAGGTTGTTTGTTTTGGCGTGTCAAGTTGAATTAAATCCAATGATTAGTCTTGATTTGGGATTTCACGGACAAGAAGATTCCCCTAATGCCTTCACAAATTTATTTTTATTCTTATTTTTCGTATTAATCAATCATTAAATAATTTCTTAATCCTAATTAGCATCTTTAAGAAACTCGTCCGCACGGTCGCCCGTTTACTCAAGGGAGCTTTCGCGAGCCCAAGAAGGCAAGAAGGCCCAGACGAAAAAGACTCCATCATGGACTGCAAACGCATTCCTCCACGACCCACGGGCTTTTGACCATTGATGGGCCGACCCGACCGAATCCAACCAAACGGATAGGGTGCGGTGCGGGTTTTTCTTTTCATCCGACATGGAATGAACATCTATAGAGTCGAGAACGGAAGATCAAATCTATTCTGACCTTATCCGCTTAACTAAATCTTCTCTGTTTCAAATCTCTATCAATGATCTCCACCATAAAACCCATCCAAAGTCCGCATTAGAATCCTCCTTCAGACGACGATCTCTCTTCCATGGCGATGACCACTGCTGGCGGCGGCTGCTGCGCCTTCGCCCTCCAGGTCCTCCGGGGGCGGTGGTTCATGATGTTTGCGTCCTTCTTGATCATGGCGGGCGCCGGCGCCACCTACCTCTTCGGCGTCTACTCCAAGGACATCAAGTCCACCCTCGGCTACGACCAGTCGACCCTCAACCTCCTCAGCTCCTGCAAGGACCTCGGCGCCAACGTCGGCGTCCTCTCCGGCCTCATCGCCGAGGTCGCCCCCACATGGCTCGTCCTCCTCGTTGGCTCCGCCATGAACTTCGCCGGCTACTTCCTCATCTGGCTCGCCGTCACCCGTCGCATCCCCCGACCCGCGGTCTGGCAGATGTGCGTCTACATCTGCGTCGGCGCCAACTCCCAGAACTTCGCCAACACGGGCTCCCTCGTCACCTGCGTCAAGAACTTCCCCGAGAGCCGCGGCATCATGCTCGGCCTGATGAAGGTATTTCATGGACGACTGATTTCTCGTCAAATATCCATATCGGCGACGTAACGAATACGCGAAATGCTTTCTCTCGTCTCGTGCAGGGCTTCGTGGGGCTGAGCGGCGCGATGATGACGCAGCTTTACTACGCCATCTATGGGGACGACTCCAAGTCTCTCATCCTCCTCATCGGGTGGCTGCCGGCGGTGATCTCAATCATCTTCGTGTACACCATCCGGACGATGAAGCTCTCGACACACCCCAACGAGCTCAAGGTGTTCTACGAGTACCTGGCCATCACGGTCGTGCTCGCACTGGTCATCATGGCCCTGACCATCGCCCAGAAGCAGGTCAGCTTCTCCCATGGGGCCTACGTCGTGAGCGCCGTCGCCGTCTGCGTCTTGACCTTCCTCCCCCTCGGGATCGCGGTGAGGGAGGAGTGGGCCACGTGGAAGCAGAGGAAGGCACAGAAAGCTACGACGGCGACCGTGGGAGTTGCTGATGATGACGCCTCCAGTCCTGCTCGTGATTTGGAAATTCATGCGACTGATCAGCGGAAGCAAAAAGAGCAAGAGGCTGCCAATCCGAATGACACTTCGTGTTGTGCCGATGTGTTCAAGCCTCCCGAAAGAGGTGCGGACTACACCATCATGCAAGCCCTCTTGAGCTTGGACATGATCACTCTCTTCGTGGCGACGTTCTGCGGCCTTGGATGCAGCCTGACTGCGGTCGACAACCTGGGCCAGATCGGCGAGTCCCTGGGCTACCCGCAGCACACGATCGGCACGTTCGTGTCCCTCGTGAGCGTGTGGAACTACTTCGGCCGGGTCTTCGCCGGGTTCATCTCGGAGATCATATACAACAAGTGGAAAGTGCCCCGCCCCGTCATCATGATGCTCTCGCTCGTCGTGTCGGGGGTCGGGGACCTCCTCATCGCGTTCCCGGCCCCCGGGTCGGTCTACATCGCCTCCCTCCTCATCGGGTTTTCCTACGGCGCGCAGCTCACGCTCCTCTTCATCATCATCTCCGAGCTCTTCGGGCTCAAGTACTACTCGACGCTGTTCAACTGCGGGCAGCTGGCTAGCCCCCTCGGGTCGTACATCCTCAATGTGCTGGTCGTGGGCAGGCTTTACGACGTGGAGGCGACGAGGCAGCTTGCGGCCAGGGGGCTGACACGATCGGTGGCGAAGGAGCTGACCTGCGTCGGGAGAAGGTGCTACCGGACGTCGTTCAGCATCCTGGCGGGCGTGAACGCCCTCGGGGCGCTCGTCTTGCTGGTTTTGGTCGTGAGGACTAGGGAGTACTACCAAGGGGATATCTACAAGAGGTATAGAGATCAAATGGCTGAGAATGAGAAGGGGATTGCGTTGAGCAATGCCGGCATTGACGAGCCCGTGAATGTAAAAGATAGAAAGTGACAAGGATCGAGTGAAGTTACGAACCCATCTTATCGAGTGAAGTTACGAACCCATCTTCTTCTTTTTCCTCTTAAGTTTTTCATGCTTGCGATTTAGTGAGAACACGAGTTGCTTAATGTACACGAGTCTCCTCTTCCTGGTTCATCTTATTGCTTTTTGCCCTCAAAGATTTCAATCAGCGGACGTTCTTGATCACGTTCTAAAGTTTCATTTAATCCGGTGATTTTGACAAACTCAAATCGTAGTCAATCAGATTAATTATTAAGATGATTAACTGTTATTGAATCTTGGCCGAAATAGGGTACATTTGAAAAGGAAAACACTGTGGATAACATATGAAATTTGAATCCCTTCGGCAGTTAAGTTAGATGAGATCATCCCACTTGTAATCTGATCACCAGAAAGGATTTTCAAGTTATTTTCTCATCGTTATTAGTCAAACTAGGTAGAGTCAAATCTCATGCAAAGTGGCTCGTAGGGCAGATCCAAATGGAGGTAAGGCCGAGACCCATCTGATTGACCCGAGGACCCGAATTGCCCCTAGTCCAGCCCAATAGCATCTGTGGATTTCGTGATGCTCTTGGAGCGCCCGAATTATTAAAATCACCTAATTGGGTCGTGAAATTTTTATTTTTTTTTTAATTTTTGAGGAAAATAGTTTGACAATGTTAGGGTTTTATCGGATGAATGGTCAACGTGATGCTGCAAGAGCGCTCGATAATTTATTGATCGCATGCACGAAATCAAATGGAAAAAAGAAAAAACCATTCGAGCAATTTGGATATCCATTGTGTGGATTTTCTTCCTCTGTCATAAAATAAAGAAAATGGGGTTCGTAGTTGATAATAATATTAATCTTTCCCGACTCAGTATCTTCTTTTAATTGGTGCACAAGAATAGTGTGGAGGATTTTTAGCTTAAAATCACCCATTCGGATTTCACGACTTGTGTGCAAATTGCTTAATTCTAGGCCAAAATCGCTCGCATGGTATGGATAATATATCCAGGCTTAATCAAGTTTCGGACCTGAGTATGTGCTTAAACTGTTTCGTCTGAATTTTTAGACGTAAAATTCGAGGATATTCCCTTCTACACAAGGGAGATAAAGATATACCCAAAAATTAAGAGACTTTCTCAGGTGGAGAGAGAAGACTCTCCCATAACTCCTTCAGAAGTTCTTTGAGGAACTAATAGGTAAGCATAGTAACTGCCCATGCCAGTGATGATGAGAGAAGGAGGTGAAAGCCCTCTTGTTAGGCTGACCTGTGCTTCGCACAATGGGTCCATTGAAAGAAGACACCATTGTCGGTTGAAAGATACCGTGTGAAGATGATATATCCGAGCTTAACCGCGTTCATTAAACTTGTAAGATGGTCAAAACGCTTGCAGACTGTCCGTCAGATCTCTTTCGTCCAGTGTTTCGGATTATCAAAAGGAGAAATATATGTATGGATTGGCTCATTTAATATGCCGCTACGGAGCCTTTTGCAGAAGGCAAAGGCAGGACATTGTATTGACGATGGCAGGCTTTTACGCTGTGCTTTTGCTCCTCCATGTAGTAGTCTGCGGAAAAAGAAGGGGGAAAAGAAGAGAGCAAAAGGGACCTCTTTTATACCAGATCCGCAGCAGCCATTGCCAGAGCAGCCTCGTCTTCTACCTCCGAGAAGCAAATTTTAACTGAATCAATGGAAGAATCTGACCCAGAAATCATCAAAAACAGAACCTTCACTCGCACAAAAGAAAAGAAAAGAAAAGGAAAGGAAAGAAAGAAAGGAAAGAAAGAAAACCCAATAGAATAAAAGTGAAAAAGGCCTTTGTCCACATTGTCGAGGAAGAACCCGAGCAAAGAATCTCCATCCCCCATGCGAGATAAAAAGGAGATCACTTGCTCATCCATTTGGATATGCTATCCCTCCCTCCCTCCCTCTCTCTCGTCTTTCTTTCTCTGTCAATTTGGTTTGTCTAAGTATTTGTGAAGAATGATTAACAAGCAAGCTAGGAATGACCGAGAGGGTCGTGCAAGAAACAGAGGATTAGGGTAGAGAGATACAGAGGAGGCGGTTCTGTCTTCTCCTTCTCCTCATTCCAGCTCTCACGGCGTCCTCCTTTCTCCTTGTTTTTTACCAGCCTTTCTCCTTGTTGAAATGAAATAGAAAAGCCCCTTAAAAAAAGAAAAAGAAAAGAAAAGAAAAGAAAAAACCACCCCCGACTGCAAGAAAGTATAAAATACAATTTTGCGGCAGCAGCGCCTCCCCCATTTGCCTCATTATTGCTTGTCGTCCCTTGGAAAGGCTAGGGATGTTGTTCCCGACCACCTGCATTCTCCCTGCGTGCATCGTCTTGGTCTCTCTCACACTTTCGGCTGCTTTGAACCTCACCCTCCCTCACCAACATCCGACCCTGAAGCGGTAGTACAAGATGTGCACAGGTATTTCTAAGCTCTAATCCTCATCTGCATTCATCCGCACACCATGCAATGTCTTCTTAGGCCTGCAAACCTTCTGGCCGAGGACAGACCAAGAGACCCACTCTGTTTTTTGACCCACATTGCTCTGTTTTCTCCCCCAAATCTCAAATCTGAGATATTTTCCCCTTTCTTTTTCTCAAAAGAGATATCTCCCCAGATATTTCTTCCTCGAAAGATTTGTTTCCATTTTTTTTTCTCCATGACAAGGAAATCGTCCATCTGCTCGCATCCCATTTTCCTTTTTTGGGCCACATTCAGCTCATCTTCTGAGCTCATCCAGCAGAGAGCATTTACATGGTACATTCTCAAGTCCCAGCCATTTGCTAGGGGCAAAAAACAGGGGCAAAGAACCCATCCCAGCGTTCTCCATTTTCCCACATTTTAAAGCAAATTGTGGGAAACGCCCTCATTTCTTGGCTCGCAGCCCTCTTTTCATCTCTTCCAAGAAAAAACAATAACCACCAGCTCTTTCTTGAGTTATTCCTACCACGGTTTCCGAACAAAGCTAAAAACCTTCCTTGCAATTTCATCTTTGCAGGAGACTGAATGCCTCCCTCTCAAGAAGACTCTTGTCCTCGTCCTCCTCCTCGTGTGGCACCGGCAACCCCATCGACGACTGCTGGCGGTGTGACCCGGACTGGGCCTCGAACCGGCAGCGCCTGGCGGACTGCGGCATCGGGTTCGGGCAGTCGGCGCTGGGGGGTCGTGACGGGCGCATCTACGTGGTCACCGACTCCTCGGACTCGGACGTGGTGGACCCGAAGCCGGGGACGCTCCGGTACGGGGTCCTCCAGGTGGAGCCCCTGTGGATCATCTTCTCCGCCGACATGACGATCCGGCTTAAGCACGAGCTCATCATCAACAACTTCAAGACCATCGACGGCCGGGGGCACAACATCGAAATCACCGGCAACGGCTGCCTCACCGTCCAAGACGTCTCCAACATCATCATCCACAACATCCACGTCCACGACTGCAAGCCCTCCGGCAACACCAACATACGGTCGTCGCCGACCCACGTCGGGTTCCGCGGGCGGTCCGACGGGGACGGGATATCGATATTCGGGGCGTCGCACATATGGGTGGACCACTGCTCCCTGAGGCACTGCAAAGACGGGCTGATCGACGCCATCATGGGCTCGACGGCGATCACCATATCGAACAGCTACTTCGCGCACCACGACGAGGTGATGCTGCTGGGCCACAAGGACTCGTACGCCCCGGACTCCGGGATGCAGGTGACCATCGCGTTCAACCACTTCGGGGAGGGGCTGGTGCAGCGGATGCCGCGGTGCCGGCGAGGCTACATCCACGTGGTCAACAACGACTTCACGGAGTGGCAGATGTACGCCATCGGCGGCAGCGCCAACCCCACCATCAACAGCCAGGGCAACCGCTACACGGCGCCCGTCAACGCCGACGCCAAGGAGGTGAGCGAGCGAGCGAGCGAGCGAGCGCGTGGGGGGGGCGAGGGGCAGTTTCGGGTTAAAAAAATGATTCCTTTCTCGTGCTTTGATACTTTCGTGCGTCTCTTTCGTGCCTCTCATCAGGAGCAGTTTCAGTCAATTTTTTTAAGTCCGATTAATCAAAAAGAAACGATTTTTACAATACCCTTTTGCATTACACAATACGAGGTAAACTCGCAGCATTGAAAAACGAAGAAAACTTAGCGAGCGTTTAGAGGCGCTGTCAGATTCATTAATAAAAATCTGATTTTTACGAATTTTTACGTGG
Source organism: Eucalyptus sideroxylon (assembly GCA_014182405.2). Lineage (NCBI taxonomy): Eukaryota > Viridiplantae > Streptophyta > Magnoliopsida > Myrtales > Myrtaceae > Eucalyptus > Eucalyptus sideroxylon. The sequence goes on along the minus strand of CM024554.2, from coordinate 57,285,404 downwards.
GAGGGGGTGTGGGTCGTCGAGCCTTTTTGACTTCAGCTTATCTGCGCCTTGATGGGGACGGGTGTCCTGTTGTGGAGTGTTTCCCCACTTGCCGTGACGGCGCGTGGGGAGCAGACGCCGCTGTCCTTGGCCTAGTCCAGCCTGGTACTCGACGTGGAAGCTTTAGTTGGTCCGTCTCGTCCGATAGATCGACTCTGGTCTTGTCAGTGCTTGACAGCCATGCAACCGGCAGAGTTTCTTTTGGTACTGAACTCGACCCAATTGTTTTCGAGCCGTTTCACATTGAGGATGCGCTTGTTTCGGATCTGGAGGACGTTTCTTTCTGGGGGATTTGATATGTTTGTTACGAGGCGAAAGATTTGACATCGATAGGCCCCAGTGACGCTATCCCAATGCAGGTGACGAAGCGCGTGGACACGGAGGAGAACGAGTGGACGGACTGGAACTGGCGGACGGATCGGGACATCATGATGAACGGCGCCTTCTTTGTGCCGTCCGGGGTCGGCCTCAGCGCCCAGTACTCTCAGGCCTCCAGCCTCGAGCCCAAGTCCGCCGGCCTCATCGACCAATTGACCATGAATGTCGGCGTGTTCGGCGATCCTAAGTACACTCACCTTCTCTTCCTTGCATTTTCTTTTCCCTGCATTTTTGTTAGTTATTATTTGCTTCAAAAGTTGACTCATTTTACTCTGCTAAGCTCAGTCTTGGATGCCGAATTTAGATTAGAAGGCTGCTTCGCATTTGTTAGATTATATAAATATTAAATCACGCATTTATTTAACAGTTTAACTTTTAAAACAGTAAATGATAATCCATAAAATCTCAGATTACTCTAGGGGCAAGAATGGGGATATGATAATTTGATATCGAGTTCAAAAGATTACATTACACATTTTATACAAAGTTGCACCAAGTTACTAAGCCTTCCATTGATTCGTCACAGCAAAGCTTTAAATTATGGTAACTCTTGATAGTATCATACTTTATTGGCACATGATCCAGATTAGGATTTTTGTGGAGTTCATTGTTAGTAGAAAAATAAGTTCTACGCTGAGGTGTTACTGGTGCTTTCTGCTTTTCAACTATCTATCTCAACTGTCGAGTAGATTTGGCAAGCCCATTTATACTTGAATACAGCTCTTCACAAAAGCATTTTCATCCGAGAGATTCGGGTAAATTGCATTCTTCCAGGAGTATTTTCTTGAAATAGAGAACAAATCGTGTTAGATCTTGATAGCTTTTGCTTAGGTACCCTCCACTTTGAATGACTAATTTGTGCGATGCTATACAAAGGAGAGAGATATTCTATTTATTTCTTTGTTTTGAAACTACAATGGACAGAATATGAATCCGGATTTAACACATTGCAATCATTCCTGATAAAGTCATTGGCGACCACAGAACCCTGTCACTTTAGCTGTCCCTATGAAGGGGGTATAATTCGTCTTCAGCATTGTGTGTCCGCTTCTCTCTTTCCCAGTTGCAAGTTGTTTTTCGCTGGAATCTCATTTGGAGCTAATCACCAGATCATCATGAAAAGTTACCGATATAAAAAAGATAAAACTTTCCACTGCATATAGTAATATTACAGGCATTATGGTGAGCTTTGTTCTCTTGTTTTGTCATTCTATCTTTGCACGTGATCTTGCGGGGCTTAGAGAATCTTTCGAGAGGGCCAACAGTACAGCCTTTTAGGTCAATTGTCCTTTTCCTTGTGTGCCTTTTCCAGTTCTTCAATAATCTGCAGTCTTTGCAGTGATTTCTTCTTTGTTTCATGCAAATGGAGAAGTAAATCCTCTTTTTGCCCACTACTTATTACCCTTTTCTCTCAGTAGGCCATTTAGCGATTCTTGACCAATCCCTAGGCATGCTAGTCGAAACCTATATCGGAGTCCATTTAATGCATGCTTTCATCATCGCATTGATTTGCGATCAAAAGTCCTAGAATTTATTCTACCAATTCGAATATCTGATTTCAGCGACAATTGCCTCGAGAAAAATAGATGAAAGGACGTAAAAATGCATATTCTTTTCCCCGGCATTGTTTAGACAGGGCAAATTGCACGCCATTTTCTCCTAAGTTTTGACAAGTTCAAATTTTTTGGAGTAGAATCCCTTGTCTGATGAGAAGGCTCACTCAAGCTGATGAGTAATAGTAAAGTGAACCCAACCCATGTGGCAATTCTGCCTAGTAATAGTATACACGACAAGATGAGATGCTTTTTAGCTTTTTCTGGCATATGGGTTTGAGCTGGAAAACCAGTGTCTCCATGTCAAAAGCTCGAGACTTTGAGCATGGTGGATAAAAAGGAATTTCTATGTGCAAGAGGCCTTGATAAAGGAGGCCATTTTTTCTTCCTTTGGTTTCCTTTATCTGGTCTAATTGGGGGGGCTGCTTCATTATAGTCAGAGAAAATGTCATTTGCCCACTCAGGAAAGTCACAGAAAAGGGCGTATGGGTTTGGGTGTGTATCGGGGCTGGAAGTGAGTTGAGCGAGTGAGGAGCGTACACACTGCATAGTCGCCTGCATCTGCTGTCCAGCCAATAGTCGTGGGACCTGCCTATGACAAATTGCATTTTTTTTTTAACTAGGCAGGACCGTAGGATGCGCGTTGTGGGCCCCACCCACCTGCTGGGGGGATCTGATATGAACTAGACAGAGACAACCAGCTGTGGTACCCGTTACATATAATAAAATTGAAAAAAAAAAAAAAAGAAGAGAGAGAAAACTTTTTCCTCCAAGTGACCTTGTTCGCTGTCCTATTTTCCTATTCTACACTCAGCCACTTTTCACGTTGGTATGTTCAATGTTATTACCGTTATGTCCCCCCAGCCATGCTTTGAAGGTTTGTTTCTGAACACACCTGAACAGGGAAAGGGAGAGAGATGGTGCCTTCTCCCGACTCCCATCAGCCGCATCTTGTTTCGAAACCATGGGATTTTCGGGCGAATGCTTTGCCTCAACCCGGGTCAGCATAGGCTGGGGTTAGTCACATTTCATGGCTATGATTGTGTACCTGGTGAACTGTGGTCAGGCGTGAGGACCTGAGATCTAGATCCTCCAAAGAATGCACAGTGCTATATTTCCTTTTGACCATGTCATGCTAGCTTCAGATCCATGCGAGGATCAGTGGCTACTCTAAATGAAGTCGAATTTTCCAAAGTCCAGTTTGAAGTGTAGCTTGAATGGATTCTCTCAGAACCGAGAAACAGAATGGGGATTCCCTCTACTCCAGAGCAATATCTATCATTTACCAGTTTCTCTGCTCCTAGAACTTGGAACGGTAGCTGGAGTCTTCTATGTTAGGTTGCAGATAAATGACATTCGACAGAGGAGACCTATCGATGGCGATTGAATGATGCGAAAAAAGTCAATAAACCTGCTTGATTAGGCAGAGAGAGAAAAGCAGGGCTGACACAGACTGATAGCACCTAGGATGGTCCCATTGCTATAATGGAACTGCGCCTTGCTGCAATTGGCCTTAGTTTAGTGTATGCGCGTCTTCTCATTTAAAAGCAAGAGCACTTTGAGTGATTGGTTCAATAATATACACTTCTCTTTCTGCAGCGTCTGTATCAAAGTATCATCAATTTGACTGCATTTGAGTTTTGAGATGAGCATAGCAGTGAGGAAGGTTCCCTCTGGGACAGCATTTTTTAAGAAGACAATGCAGCCAAATTGCCAGTTCAGTTAGATTGAACCTTACTCCTACCACTAGGATCTTGCACTCTGCAATTTAAAAATGTCTTTGTTGTTGTTCAGCTAGATTGAACCTTGTTCCTACCACCTTGTCCATCACCCTTTGTTTAATTCCTCTAGCCTGATGTCAGGACTTTGTCCTTCGATTATGATTCATTCAGAAGGGTCCCTTATTTTCTCTCTTTTTTCGCGGTTTGTTCATTCACAGGGACACCAGCGGCATATCTAATCCGGGGTTTTCTGGGGCTGGGACCACCACCACCACCGCCGACGGCGGCGGAGGCAATGGGTCCAATGGAGGGGACAGTGACTACTTTGGAATGATATTTGGGAGCGACGCACCACCGGCACATCCATCAGCTACCTCCTTCCTTTTGTCTTTACTAATCATTTTGGTTTTGTACACTATCACCAACCATAGTGCTCTATTATCATTGCAATTATTGACATTGTAGAAACATTGGAGAAAAGAAGAAAAATATGTTCACGCGCATGCATAACAAATTCTGAATAGAGCGAAAAGAACAAAAATAAAATAAAGGAGTTTCCATGCACGACGTTTTGGCAAAAGAAGGTGAATGTCTAATGCTCCTTCTAATCTAGTTTAGTGAGTTCAACGTCGCAAAATTATAAAAAGTTGAAAGATCAAAAAGCTATTCGATTGGATTTGCTTGTTAACTACTATCCAGTCTGGTTATGTTTCTAGTTTTCTTCAAGACGTATTTATCTGCTTTGCTTCGGTTTGATTCGACGCTCAAATCACATCGTGCTCGCTCCTGTGCGATGCCGGCAACATTGAATTTAAGTTTACAAAACGCTTGATCAGCAGGAAAAAGGGCAAAGTGAATGAATGCATGGGGTACGGATGGCCCAGGTGACTATTATAAGGGGGCTCTACTTGCTGCATTAATTTCAGAGCATTTTTTTTTCCTTCGTTTCTCTACCCCACATCATCTTCATTGGTCCTTTGGTCACAGCGTTCACGAGTGTCTCCGCGTTGAAAATAATTCGATTTTCGAAAAATTTATTTCCCGTGACGGGAAAGGAAACTATTGATTGAAATTCTCTAAATATCCTACGAACAATCGTCAACAAAATCTTTCGGTTTTTGTCCTTTATACTTTCTCAAAAAGCGATGAAGTAGGCCTGAGTTCGAACATGGGCTCGTCCCGGGAATTGGGCATGTGCCACCATCAACAACAAGCCCTAACTACCGGTCAACTATCCCCACCACAACAATCGCACCGCATGACTTTAGTAACTTGGACACCAGAGCCAAGGGAAAATAAATGGATAGAGGGTAGCTCCTATTTCGAGCCAATTTATAGTAATTCGTCGGCTAATTGGACCCATTATCAATGCTGGTCACATGTCGTCCCGGGTCGCCTGGTCCATTATTGTACGGAGATGTTTGGGCCGCTCCCATGATCCTATAATGTATTATCACATGAATTATTACCAACTTAAAGTCTCGGATGACATTAGAAGCAACCACTTTATATCCGAATTTCTCATCAACCACTTTATAGATATTTTATAAAAAAATGCAATCTTCACTCCATGGGAAGTCAAAAGAATCATAAAGTGTGACCCGATCGGTCACTTTCTAATTTCCTGGACCTAACTTTTTTTGTTTTATTATTTTATTTTGTCTTTGCTAGGCAGGCATGCCCTCTTCTAGTTGCTCCACTCTTTTTCACCATAATTATCATAATTAAATGTTTCATTTGACTTGAATTGAGATTGATGGAAGATCATGTCATGTCTTCTTCACTCAATTGCCTTCTCCAATTGGCCCGTTGCTCTCAGCTTGAAGGGAAAGTGAGTCATGTCGACATCTGACGTGACCAAATCAAACTCATACATTAACTTGCACAAATGAAATTAACAAGAAATGCAACCCGCAATTTTCAATTTAAATTTGTTCATTTCCAACTTTTTTCGATTGAAGTTGCAATCTTGAGAAGTACTTTAAATTTGGACTTATTAAGAAGCAAAACGATGACCAAAGTCCGAAATTCTTTTCTTATTGCTGCAGTTTGTCTTCTTCTTCTCTTTTTTTTTTTTTCAACAAAATCGGCTTTGAAAAGAGGCCATAAAATTATAAATGTAGAGTACATGCAATGTAGTCTTAAACGGTCAATTTATTAAAGCTCCATCTATTTTAAGGGAAATGAATGATTTGGAAAATAATATCCTAAAGATGATCGTTTGTATTGCTTTAAATAATTAATTAATGAAAGACGTTTTTATTTTCGACAACAATTTATATCTAAGCATTTTCGTAAATATTTTAAAAAATTTTTTAAATTTTTTTCTAAGTGATGGAAGCAATCATTTTTTAAAAAAGATAATTTTAAATCACTTATTTTCCACAAAATAAACACAACTAAAGAATATACACACACACATGCATATATATTTTATTCTTTTCATTTTCTTGTGTACAGAAAATCTTACCGCCAGCTAGATCGAATAGCAAATACATGATGGGGCATGCATTAAAATTTCTAAGTTAATGGTCAGACAGGTACAACAAGTTGTCTTTTTTTTTTGGTCGGTTAACAAGTTGTCTTAACGATAATGATTATTGTTAGAGAAGGCAAATTTATGTCGTGGGTCCTGCACAAAAAATCTAACTTTATGTGCCAAAAGTATATAATCTTTTGCTTCGATCGGGAGAAATGCTCATGACTTTTCGGAAAGATAAAAGTAACAAGATGATGGAGTAAAGGTGGTATGAAATCTCGAAATAGCTTTTCTTCACGAGTCGCGGCCGACACCACCACCCCACCTCTCGTCTTCTTCCCTCCCAATTTGTGCCCCCGCCACAGCATCATCTTTCATGCCAAGTAGTTCTCCTCTTCACCAAAAAAGGAAAAAGAAAAAGTAGTTCTCCCCAAGGTCTCTATGAAAAAAAAAAAAAGAGAAGTGGTGTTGAAAACATAATTTTTAATCTTTTGCTTCGATCGGGAGAAATGCTCATGACTTTTCGGAAAGACAAAAGTAACGAGTTGATCGAGGAGGTGTAAGACATCTCAAAATAGCTTTTCTTCACGAGTTGAGCCACCCCCACCACCCCCCCCTTCTTTCTTCTCTCTTCTTCTTCCTCCCAAAACAGAATCATCTTTCATGCCAAGTAGTTCTCCTCTTCACAGAAGAAAAAAGAAAAAAAAGGAGTCCTTCTCCAAGGTCTACATGAAAAAAAAAAAGAGAAGTGGTGTTTGAAAACATAATCTTTAATTTCATATCTAGTGAAAACTGTCGTTTTAAAGTTATTCTTACAATGTCATCAAAGCATTTGATTCGACTTTAAAATGAGTTTTGAAGCTTTAAAGGCCTTTGGACAAATGTTAAGTTGTTATGACAAATTTTTTGAGAAGGCTTTGGGAGAAAAGTTGTATTTTCAAAGTCCTTCAATTTTGAGCCATGAGCATTTCCGGAATATTAATACATTTTTTTTCAATTTTACTCTCGCCAATGCATGACGGTGATGATGTCATATTTGAACTCCTGTGAAACAAATCTACCTCAACAAGTCAGATCCAATACCAATGACCCTTATCGGGGACACCTAAATTTCAGGCCATGGTCCAAATGCCAAATCTGGCCATATTGGCTCGTTGGCATCCAATAATCACAAAGTAGATTTTCTTTTGCTTATTTACTTAAAGTATATACCTTAAGTTTTTTACAAGTTTGGTTTTTTTCCGAACAACATTTAAACAACAATTGATTCTCATGACACTTTTCAATTACACTATACCAAAAACTAGTTGTATTTGGGAAAAAAAAAAAACCTTGGGGTTTATTCATTTCACATAAAATATTGCAAATCTAGAAAATATTTTCTAGGAAACTATTTTTCAGGATAATGTAATTATTTTTCGTTATTCAAATGAAACTTAAATTTGAAGTGCAAAATATTTTGTGCTGTTAGATAAGGAAAATCATTTCCTCTATATACTCTTTTTCAATAATTTTACTATTATTTTATTTTTAAAATCGACTTTTCATTATAATTTATTAAAAATAGCTTATTAAATTATTTTTCTTTGTTTTCCTCCTCTTCTTCTTTCTCGGTCAGTTGCTAGCCATAGTGATGGCTGGCGATCTAATGATAGACCACAGGTGAGCCTCTAGCTTTGTTAGCGAGCTTGAGGCTTGCCCACCTCTAGTGAACTTAGGCTCGCCCCTCACCAAAGTGATGAGTGTAAACGTCAAGTTTGACACTCGCCGATCTAGGGAGGTTCAAGGTTGGCAATCTCGAGGCTTACTAGATTAATGAGCACAAGCCTCATAGAAGTAGTCGTCGAAACCTTAAAAACCTCAAGATCGACCTCAAAATCGACACCAAATTTTCAACTTCGAAGGGACAATAAAGGGGGACTAAAGACAGAAACTCACCATTGCTTGCTGCTTCTTGAGATTGCCTTCCACCATTAGAAAAACCTTATTCGAACGCTTGAGGATTATTGCACGAACTAATGGTGATTGTTGTATCGAAGCTCATTGGCCTCGGGCCTTGGTGGATTGGCAAGCTTCGAGCTCAAGGCTCACCTATGGCCGGTTGTTGACTATCACCGTGGTTGGCTATCGACCAAGAAAGAAGAAGAAGAGGAGGAAAAAAAAGAAAAGAAAAAGAATAAAATAAAATAAAAATAAAAAAAAAAAAAAAATTAAAAAAAAAAAAAGAGAAAGAAATTGGGGCTTGTAGAGATGTGAGATAAGAGAGAGTTAAGTGAAGAAAATGTTTTCCATTTCTCAAAAGTAGAAAATATTTTCCCCCATTTTAGAAGCATTTTGTTTCCCATTTATGGAAAATGTTTTCCCCAAACAATTCATTTCTATGAAACGAACTTCGAAAAATTCGAAAAATATTTTTTTGGAAATTGTTTTCATCGAAACAAATGAACCTTAAATTTTTTGCAATTTTAAAAATATTATTTAAATGGCCGATCTAAACATAGCTATTCTCTTTAACTTTCTTGGTGTTTGAATGCTTTTTATTTCGTTTTCTAATTTTTCGTATTGTAACGCTAAAGCTGGTTTTAGAACTTCCATCAATTATGGTGTTGGTCGTTTGGGCTGTTAATTGCAGACATGGGCCTTGATGATCGCCATGTGGGCTTCACGCTCGTTTGGGTCAACGCTAGATGAAAAGAGGCTCGTGATATTCTTGTGGGAATACGTTCTTCGCAATAGCTTACCAAAGTAAGGTGCCTATTCGTACTTCAAAATAATTATAACTTTTTGGGTTTACATCCTTCAAGAGCTCCAAACTTTAGGTCCAATCCTACTTTATCCCCAAGTTTTTTTTTTTTTTTTTTAAATCACAAACTTTCATTGTAGTCCCCTCGTGTGGAAAAGTCACCATTAATTTTTTTAAAATTATCAATATTAGGGTCAAGTTAGAAGGCTATTATTAGAACCCGCGTTTTCATTGAATCATCAATACCATCACATTTAGATGGAACAATAGTAGCCTTCTGATATTGATAATTTTGAAAAAATCAATGGTGATTTTTGAATGTGAGGATAAATTCGAGACTAGAGAGAAATTTGGGGATATTTTTTAACAAAAGAGAAGAAGAACAGTTTAGGGTAGAATCAAGATTAAATATGATCAAAAGCGAGTTAGATCAAGCCTAGCTCAGCAATCAATTTAACACGGTCTTATTCAAGTCCAGTGATGACCCATTGAATTCGCTCGAGAATTGCACTTTGATCGACGCATCTAGTTGGGTTAGGACGGACCATGGATTGGGCTCAATGTGCATTAACTTTTTTTTTCAAAAAGGTCATTTCTTTGCTAAAAATCGAATTTCAAGGCCCAATCTCCCTTTGGGTTTGATCTCAAACCATTTAATTCAGGAAATCCAACCCTCGGGGGCGTCCCAAATTTAAAGTCAACCACCGACCGCGTCCCTTATCCTCCCCTCCCGCATCCCCCGTCCCCCGTCCCCTACAACGTTGCCGTTTGCCCGACGTGACACGTGGGCCCCGGCCGGACATCACGACCTCACATGCGACGAAGAAACAAACAAGGCACCTCCATCCCCATCGCATCTTTAAGCCATCCGACACTTTTCTTTTTTGGCACCTCCAATGCCGCGTCTAGCCCACCCACAAAACCACATTATTTGCCCCGAAAAAGGCTTTCGATTTCGTACCGAATTCTTTAATCCCCCCCCAAATCTTAAATAGAGGTTCTCCCCATAGATTCTATATATGATGATAATGTACTGATGCGCGAGGCCCCGATGCGATAGTTAAAAGTCGAAAAGGACCCCGATAATGTACCGATGATTTATTTTATTTCGATTTGGAAGGGTGCGAGATGCTGTTGGATTTTGTTAACGTTATGTGTATATGTCGAAGGGATAAGCAGCTTGGAAAGGGCTAAAATGACGCTGGTTGCATTGTAGATTTAATAGGCAAATGATTTATCTATGGCAAAAGATCCTGTTACTTGATTTCATAGATGAATTACACGTGTTGGATCCATGTTAAGGAGGGATTGCACAATCTCTTTTTTTTTTTTTGATTTCATTTTTTATTGTTGAGTTGATGGAAATACAATCCGTTATCCTTTTTTTCCATTTAAAGATAACTTTGTCCTGAAAAAGGGAGTCCCTAAGGACCCTACCATGATCACTTTGATAAAAAACAAGATTTGGTGGGAAATGTCTGTTGCCTCACATCTCTGACTGAAGATTTTAGAAGTAGGCTGCATGCATCAAAATACACACTCGATTGCATTTGTAGAAAAAATCGCCTACTTTCCTGGACACAAGAAAATTGGATTTCGACTTTCACGTGCTAAAGTACGATATGAATTATGCAATTTCATTCGTCCTCATAAAAGTACCGGTAAGAAAGGAAAAAAAGGCATCCTTAGATTTTTTATTTTTTTTAAAAGGAGAAATAAACTTGAGAACCCTCGAAATTTAGCAGGAAATGGAAGTGATTAGGAGTTTATCAAGACCCATTTTGATGACAAAGATAACCTACTAGTAAAGGATAAAATGAAGTGAAAAAAAAGTGCGGTGGAATTTTCAATTTGCTCTTTCTTTGGGGGGTGGAAGTTACAAGATGAAAGCCTTTTTCGGAGTCAAAGAATCGGGTATGTGTCTAATGCATGAGGAATTGGGGATTCTCATGTTGCCTCTTTCTCCTGCAGGAGAGTCAAAAAAGAAATCTTTGGCACCGATCTCTTTTAAGAAAAAACCACTGGGATCAGCCAATGGCTTGCATTGTTCACCCGACTCTTGGGGTTCGCCTATCAGGTTCACCGCGCTCGTTGAAAAACACTCATTCCCCCTACAAAAAACGCGTTATGACGGCTTCGTTCGCTCGCGAATGGGAAGAAATTGCACCGCAAACCCTCAGTCATATGTACGGATTGTTATTGAACCTTAAACTTTTCGTTCGGTTCAATTTAGTCTTAAATCTTTTATGAAAAAACACAATCAAGTATCGAACTTTTCAATTGGCTTTGATTAAGTCCTCGACTGTTATCCAAAAGACGACATCGAGTCCCAAAATTATGTTGCACTTTGCAATTCAAGATGCGAGGCAAGTACTTTGAGTAACATGAACGTAATTTTGGGTGTTATTTATAGAAAGGATTTGATTGTACTTTTTAAAAAGAGTTTATGGCTTAACTCAACCAATCAAAATGTTTAGGATTTGATTGCATTCCATACGCAAGATTTAGGACTTCTCGTGTAATCTTCCCCTTGAATTATACTTAATTTTTAATCCCTACAGATGTGTATACAAAGCTGTATCACTTTGTTGCACAAATGAGAGAATTTTCTAAAAAAGGAGATCATTGTTATAACGTTCTTATAACTAGTCTGACAATGAAGTGTATCAATGAAAAAAGGCTCTCAATTAAACTAAACAGAAACAAAGCTTCTTTTTTTTAAAAAAAAGAAAATTTCGGGGAAATTAATATCTTCTTTGGTGGTTTGTCCTTCCATTTTCTGCAGAGAAAAATGCAGAAAGGGAAGCTATCAAGGCTTCACTGACTTCCCCGCCTTGCCTCAGCCTATCAACTGGCGCTGTGCAAAAGGGTATGGTTAAAGTAGAATGAAGTGCCTTGTCTTATGTTCTTTTGGATCGATTGAGGAATATGTGCATGCGGCATCAATAACATGATGTAGGAACTTCCTTTTTGAGGTGCACGTGCCAGGACGGCGATGCTAAAGATGCTACAATCAGATCAAGGAACAGTGGATGCTGAAGTTGCCACCTTCTTGGCTAATGTGTACACAGGATGGAATCTACTAATAATCTTCCAAAGGTGTAGAGTATGTCCTATTGTCCTTTTGTCCCTTGTGGCGTTGTTGCTGTTCAACATGTCCCTTAAGCTTAGGTATGAAAAGAAAAGAGCGAAAAGAGGGAATTAGAGGAAAGTGCCCAACAGTGGAAAAAAAAGGATCCCGTTTCTGATAAGTAGCGAAGATCACACCCTCATTTCGAGCATCCCCTCCAAAAAGACCGCACTAGACATTCTTTCGTTCGACTCTTTCTCACACCAGACTCCCTTCATCATCCATGGAAGACCAATGCAGCCCATTTAGCTGGGAATTCTGCTACCAGGAAGAGGTAAGGAGAATTACAAGAAAGAGCCATGGAATTCGCGTCTTTCTTCTTTGTGTCCTGGTCATGTAATTCACATTGCCTGGTACTCACTCTGTCACAAAGTTTCTTGTTTCTTTTCCTCGGGTTTGTGCTAAAGGGTGTTTGTTTTCGCAATTCAATCTTTTTGTAGGGCATGGAGGAGCTGAGGCAAGCTTTCTTGTACGCTACTTTGGAGCTGCAGAGCACAATTGCCTCAGCCAAGGAGGACATCACAAGGAGAGAGCTAGAGATAATTCAAATCAAGGATCTGCTGACCAGGACCATGAAAGAGAGGGATGAGTCTCAATCCAGATGTAAGGAGCTGCAATTGGAGAAACTTATCCTCCACCAACAATTAAGCAGAATAGTGCAACCGAAATTAGCGCCAGCTCCATCGCCACACAAAACTTCCAGTAGTGACGATGAAGCAATGTTGGTTTCCTCCAGAGTAAGTAATTCTCCACTGTCCCCATCGCCGCCGCCGCAGTCGGCCACACCAGTGCCAACAGTGGCCCCAGAATTTGTGGTCCAGAAGCCATTGCCGCCCCAAGGGAAGCTATTGCAGGCAGTGATGGAGGCCGGGCCGCTCCTCCAGACGCTTCTCCTCGCAGGTCCCCTGCCTCAGTGGGAGCACCCGCCACCACCACTTGACTCTACCGAGATTCCTCCTGTGGCCGTTCCTTCTCCGAGCTCCAGCGCAAAGTTCAATGGCCGTTTCGGTAACAAGAGGAGTTCGGAATGCAGTGAAACCTCGGAATCCCCCAAGAACAAGCATCAGAAGCTCATTTTACATTGATAGAAGAGCAAGTTCTTACTAAAAACTAGAACTTTAGTGTGCCCTTTTTCTTTTTTTCTCCTAGCATGATGAAATGGGTGGCCCTTTTGCTTCACTTTAGAAGTAGACTAAGTCTCTCCTAGATTTTCGAAAGAGGGATCTTTAACTTTCATTCCGAGATGGAAATAGACAATCTTGTTCAGTATTGAGTGTACTAATTGTGGATATATGTGTGTATAGAGTTCTGGTATAACTTGTTCAGATTAGTAGGGGGGGTCATCTAACGCCACCATGTACTGGCTCTGCTAACTTCTGAATACAACTTTTGGGACTCTTGAGACCCTCTTTGGATATTGGTGGGGGAAAAAAAGAAGAATGCCATGACTTTCACTACTTGCTTTTCTGCTTTTCTGCTTTTCTGTTGGATGTGTTAAAGCGAATGATGGTGATGATGAGTGTGTGAGGCCATGACATGCAATCATAAATCTCCCCAGGGATTTTCCTTCCATGTTTGGTGCCTGCCATTAAAAGTGCATCTAATTGGATTTCACCACCATCATGACTTCACTAATTTAATATCACTTAGAGAAAAAGCATTATCACTGAGAAATGACAATGATTCTATGGTGCAACCATCTCAGAATCTCTTCAATCTTTGTTATGTTTGATCCGGTCCAGCAAAAAAGGTCTACAGAATTATAATGACCAGAAGCACAACCGACTGCAACGGTCTTTGTTCAATCGAGAGCAGCTCTTTGAAAATCTAACCAATATTGAATGAGCTCACGGGCATAGGGAATATAATATATATCACAATTCAATAATCTTTTCAAGAGTATTCTCGTGATAGAGGTATCGGCCTGCAGATAAAATACTTTATCTTGATAAATTAATCATAAGGCTGGAGATTTTGAATGCTATCTTTCGAGAACAGGAGAGTTTTTCAACAGTCACATGAAGAGGAGGAAATCATCATCTCCGGAAGAAGTCAAAAGGGAGGGATTGTTATAGGAGCTGAGGAGGCTAAAAGGTAATGAGGGTTGCTTTCTTTGAACGGTTTATGAGCATTATCATGGGGACGCACATGCTGCTCAGCGAGGATTATACATTTGATTAGGAGGTCCCACGCGCTTTCAATTGAAGACCTACCCTCTTGCACCGTTCTTTATGTGCAGCAGGGGAAGGGGGGGCTTTTGCTTCCAACATTCTACGACGGATTAGATGGATAATGTCTGTGACCCTTTAGTCACTTCACACGAAATCTTGTTTGTTTTAATGTAATTTATACTTGTTTCCATTCGCCCTATTTTTTAAACCATTATAATGGATAAACAATTATATCAATCCGTGAATCTTGTTACCTTATGAATTCAAGATGACACTAAAAAAATGGCTAAATATAATATTAAGTCTTCAAAAATTAGGCTTTTAACTGATGTTCACATAGAGAGATTTTAGATGGAGATCACTTATACTCTTTTGAAGTGATAAAAAAGGGAGCTTGTTAGTATTATCGCTGTCTCAAGTTATTTTCTTAGAATTTTGAGATTATAAAGTGAGAAATCTATGCTTTCGGTACGTTGGTATTGTATTCATAAAGATCAATTCATTACGAGACATCATAAATTATTTGTCTTGAAAACCTATTATGTGCATTCGTTGATAAAGATAAGGAATTGAGCAATTCCTTAATCTTCCTGTTCGAAATCTTCAATGTTATGAATATCCTTGAAATGGATTGTATAAACTTTTCTATATTGTGTGTTTAAAGATCGATTATTTAGGCACTTCATCAAATGTTATCATGGAAAGCTAAAGAAATCAATTGAATTGCATTATAAAATAGTATAACTATCATTTCCGGACTTTAAAAGGTGAAGTTGCCATGATGATCGACTTTAGGTTCTAACTGTAATTTAATCACATCAATGTAATATCTATTCATGTATCAGCTAAAGAAATCTATAATCTACCATCTATCCGAAAATTCCAATTTATCTTGGATCTGAAGACCCAGAAAACAAAGGAAAAAAGGAAACAAGAAAGAAAAAAAGGAATAAAAAAGGAAGATAAGTGATGTAAAATACAAAAAAAAAAAAAAAAAAGAGGAGTGACAAATCCACAGTGCCAGCTTCTTCATCTCTCCAGCTAGATTCTCTGCAAGACGAACCCAGATGTCCTTGCTCCACTGCCATCCGTTTCCAATCCCGCTGTCACCAACTCGCCATCACAGGCGTCTTCCATGTCCAAGACTCCATCTTTCCGCCACCAAAAGCAGACCCACTTTCGCTCTCCCGTCGCTTTCCCCAACCCTCTACAGACACCCCTTTCGCTGCTCCTCCTCCATGTCCGTTCAGGAAGACAGTCCCACGTCTCAGGTTCAACCTTTTCTCTTTTCTGAGACCATAAACCTCGTTTTGGTTTTGGCTATATTTCAAGATTTAGCCCACAACCATTCTGGTCGTGTAATTTCCTTCTTCATGGAACCGGAAGTCCGTGGCAGCTTAAATTGAGTGCTGGACAAGGCGTAAAAAATGTTAATAACTAAAACGAAAGCCGAGGGTGATCTTAAATTTCCTTTAGTTTTAGAAAGGAAAAAAGGGAGTTAATGAATTTGCGGTTTGGTTATCCCTTGCAAGTGATGGTAGCTTTTGGACGGTGACAAAAAGAGTAGATTTTGTGACTTCTGGAACGAGGACACAACCTTATTCCCTTACGTGCGACTAAGAGCGGGGGTGTTGTTATATTCTGAGCGCGGACCAGTGCGACGAAAAGGTGCTATACGCTTCGAGCCACCTGGACTCCTTGGTAGATGTCACAGACATCGAGAAAGGAGTCCGGGCAATACCCTTGAACAATCAAATGAAAGAAATTCTAGCAAACGGTTTCTTTTCCCTCAGTTCCTCAATCCGCCCTTGACATTGGAAAATGCTAAAAGAGGTGTTGAATGTAGCACCAATTCTGTTTCTTTTCCAAGTGGTAATTGGTCAAGCTAATGGAATGGGACAATTTTTTTCTTTTTGGTTAATGTCTGGGAACTTAGGCAAGCATTGTCCCAAATCTGATGTACTAGTGCATTTGGGAATTTGCATTGGCCTGGTAATGCCTTCCTTCCTTAAGAGTAGGATGCGAAAAGAATGGCTGTTCAGGCTAATCTGCATATAGACCTGGGTGGGCAGATGAAGATTGAAAATTTGCTTTGACTTTAGAGATCAGGAGTAAAGTTGTTGCTGTAAGATATCTGCAGAAGATGATAGTTTTGTAATGATTGTTGGAACCCTCTGGTAGGGTTTTACTTGCTAGTGAAGTAGCTTTTCTACATTTGGCCTCCTAGGCATGGATATAGTTAAAGGAATAAGTACCATGAGAAGTGTGTTCTGTATTATTTTTTCTTTCTTTGGTATAATCCTGTATGTCTCTCTATGCATTATTTTTATATGGAAGGTATCTTGCTAATTTATAGTTTTGATATGTCCTGGGATGATGGTCAGTTGCAGGATAGCCTACTCCACTCTAGGGCTTACTGGGTTAATAAATCTTTGATTGCTTGGAATGTGGACATTGAAGATGGTTCCTACTTCTTGTATGCCAGTAAATGCGCTTCATTAGCTGTTACAGATGATGGCATTCAAGGTCTGCATCCTACTAAATATTGGCTTCAACCATCTTAATCTTTGTTTGGGAAAATCCTTATTTATAGCCTACTGAATTTCTTCTAGAAGCTGATTCTTTCTGCATAATAGCAGGTTATGATGTGAAGATAAAACTCAGAAGAGCTGGTCCTCTTCCTGCAGATGTGAACATTTTTTTTTTTTTTTGGACCAAATGATTATCCTTGCTAAGCTCTTTCTTATAAGCATTAACAATTTCTTGCACTTTTGATATTAGGTAATTGAAAAATTTCCACATATTCAAGATTATGGAGCTTGTGAACTCCCTCCTGCTCTGGATGCCAAAACCCTCCTCAAATGCCAATTAGCTATTGCCATATTTAGACGTGAGTCAGACAGATAAAGTATGTATATTGCCGAGCAAAACTATTTGTTTGCCATTGTCAAGACTGTCTCTGCCTGTCATTGTTTTCTCTGCAGTTTTAATTTTGGAGTAGCTTCGTACTTTTACGATTTTGTAGCAGCCAATGATACTTCACAGGTGATGGCCTGAATGTAGTTTACTATTCTTGCTTTCTCATTAAGTACGAAAGGTCTGCCAGGTGATGCTCCTCCCATTTCCGTAGGCAGGTGGCTTGATGCGTTGATATTTCATTAGCTTGTGCAATTATTTTGGTTCACAACCTTTGACTTGTAACTCTATGCTTAACCAAGACAAATACACCAGACCTATTGCCTGTTATGAATTGGTGGGGTCAGAAGTAATTGGCCTGTATTATTTCTCTTCTCATGAAACAGCTAATGGAAGATGCTGCGAGGCCACTGGTTTGCAGTTACCTGGTGTCCTTGATGAGTTATTTGCTTACACTGGCCCTCTAGGAGCAGTTTTCTCAGACGAAGCTATCTCTCTTTACCTTTGGGCTCCAACAGCTCAAGTATGTCTATCTTGAAGTATTTGTTGTGTTTGATGTGTAATTGAAGTTTGATTTGGTGCTAAGGTGTTTTCTTATTTCCTCCTGTTTGCTTTCTAGAGTAGACAGTACGAGCTTTTCTTTATAGGGAATCATTGGGTGGGGATCCATTCAAAATTGTGCCCCTAGAGGAGGTTGAAGGTGTCTGGACGGCTAAAGGGCCCAAAGATTGGGAAGGATGCTACTATGTGTATGAAGTCTGCGTTTACCACTGGACCACCTTGCAAGTTGAAAAATGCTATGCAAATGATCCTTATTCCAGAGGGTATGCTGGCTGTTTCCTTTAGTCGTGCCTGCATAGGTTCCATCAACATGTAGTTTCAGTCTGAACATCATTATGAATTTTAAGTTCTTTTTTGGAATGTGATAATTGCAATCTTTGGTTGGTACAGTCTATCATCAAATGGTTGGCGGACATTACTGGTGAATCTCAGATCTGAAGCTTTAAAACCTGAAGAATGGGATAAATTGGCAGAT
The DNA here is from genome assembly GCA_014182405.2 of Eucalyptus sideroxylon. NCBI lineage: Eukaryota > Viridiplantae > Streptophyta > Magnoliopsida > Myrtales > Myrtaceae > Eucalyptus > Eucalyptus sideroxylon. The sequence continues at coordinate 57,267,238 of CM024554.2, read as the reverse complement.
GAGAAGCCCTGCATTAAATCCTTTGCTGATATCAGTATTTATGAGTTGCACATAAGGGATTTCAGGTTGATTCAAAAGTTTCCTCCGTTTTTGCCTTTAGTTGTTTCATTATACTTTGGCTTTTTAAAAGATTAAGGTACATATTACTTGCAAATTCTTGCATGAGAGAATTATTGCTTGAACGTGCTGTTCTGTGCTCTGCCTTAATTGCGCCATGAGACTGCTTCATCTTCTTTTGAGCTTAATAGTTATTAATCTTGTGCTTAATGACATCTCCATGTGATGCATTCATTGTATATACTTCATGACAACATCATCCAGATATGTTGGAAATTCCGATGGTATTTTGTGGTGTACTATATTTGTTGAAACCTGTGTTACTTATTTTGTGTGCTGTCCTCCTCGTATACTTTACTGCAGTTTTTGCCAGTGCTTCTGCTCATATCGGTTGTATCTACTGCCACTGCAGTGCCAATGACAGTACAGTTTCCCCTGACGTTCGTGGTGGTTATGAGGCGTTTACTTTGCAGGTGACTTCTTGTAATCATAATCCATCCTTTCTTCTTTGAATGTGTTCTACTTTGTTACAGCTAACAGAATAGGGATTAATTTTTTTTACTATACAACTTGGATTGCATTGCCCAATTTCCAGAGGGTTTTTTGTCAGCTCAAAATCAACTAGGATTGAGGGGCACTTAATGGAAGAAGATCGGCAATTAGAATGCATTTGCATCCAAGATAATATGTTTTACTTTGTTTAATTAGATTGGTTGCTTCACATAGTCCTAAATCCAGAAACCTTTTCACTGTTTTATGCAAATATTTTGTCCTAGAGGGAGGACTTCTCTGTTTAAATGACATTCAAGTTGAGGAGGGGGGTCCCTGTGCTCCTCACTGTCATCATCATTTCTCTCTAGAATCTACATCCTTCAATCTCAATCACATGCTGGTTCCTTAAACCACAGACTCTTTATTGCTGCTGGCCCTTACAACAATCATTTTTGTTGTCACGAACTTCTTGCCTAGCCCATCTATAGAGCTTCAACTCTTACGAAGAAACTGTTGTTCTCATCATCAGTCACTCTTTATAATCTATTTTGGGGCAGTCATGTATTTTCTTTAAAGAGAGATAAAGAGCCTAATCGGTAAATCTTCCTTTGGACGTTGCTGCTAATGTTCTTCCAGTGGGTTTAAGCCAAGAATGGGACAGAAGGAGCAAGTGGAAAATTGGCAATGTAAATCTCCGTTGTATTTTTCCTAGTAGTTGATTGTGAATGAGACTCTGTGTCACTACTGACTCAAAGTGAAATGAATTAACTATTTCCGCTAATGCTCATCGCTTTTTGCTATAAAAGGAGTCAGCTGGTATGCGGCACTTAAAGAAGTTATCAGATGCTGGCATTACACATGTCCATCTCCTGCCGACTTTCCAGTTTGCTGGTGTGGATGACGAGAAAGAGAAATGGAAGTTTGTTGGTAAGATCTTATTTTTACTTGTCGTAATTTCTTATCCCAAATCATGCCCTGCCCAACTCTACTCAGAACAATTAAGATTTTAGTGCAGTAAATTGTGAAAGCATTTCAAGTAAAAGTGTTGTCTCAGTGGGAATCCAGCCATATTATATGGTGTTCTCTTCCTTTCTCATGCTTGATCTTTCAAGCAGCTTACTATACCATGTCATTGTAGGTTGAATTACTTTCTTCGTAATCACTATATTTTTCTCTTTTAAATTTGTGAGACAATTCAATTTTTAGACAGACCAATTGAGAATATCTGCTCTTTTATGCTTTTGCACTTGAATAACCTTAATTTTTCTTATGTCGCATCATCCTTCTCTTGACATAAAAGGCTTTTGCAGATGTCAAGAAGCTGGAAATATTACCCCTGACTCAGATGAGCAGCAATTTCAAATCACAGCAATCCAAAGTGAAGATGGCTATAATTGGGGGTAAGCTATGTAGAATCGCCATTTAGCAGGGGTACTAGGACTTGGGTCTCTTTCTTGGGTGGGGCATCGAGTGCATGTATCTTTACCAATGGATCAATATATAAACACAGGAGTAGATCCTAAAGGGATCCCATGCTGATACCGTTAGCATTGATAATCTCCTAGAAAAGAGCTGATATCAATGTTAGGTGGATCAGCCTTGTGAAAAGTGCTTATGATCAATGTAGATAGACCCCTGGGTCTAGAAAAAGTGATGGAGAAGCTAGCATTATCTTGTTGAAGCTGTTCAAGAGTTCAACACTAATTGGGTGACAACAAAATGATTCTATTGAAAGAGTTGAAGGGCTGGAGACAACTACTGGTGCCTCAAAGAAGAGGAAGAAAAGGAGGGGGGGTATGGTAGGATGATTGTGAGAGAGGGTTTGCATTGGATGCTCTATGTGATTAAACTTATAAGCAGCAGGATGTTGTATCCTTGACTTGATGGGCAACCGTTAGTCTTATGAATATATTTCTTTTGAAATTTTATTGACATTTAGCCATTTTTTCATTGAAGGAGTGAGATGATAAGAACATAAATCGGTGAAGGAGGAAACAACTTGTTGTGTGGCAATTTCCATAGGGAAGGGAAATAGGAGGAAAGGGACCCTTGATAGTAGGTTTAGAGGTCCTTCGAAAAGTGGGTGGAAATGAAGGGAAATGAAAAGTACCATGAAGGTCAAAATAGTTTATTTTCAAAATAAATTGTTGGTAGCTAAGTTCTCAGGCTCCCTTTGTGGGAACCGACTGATGAGGGTTTCAATCCTCATCTCTTGCAATTGCCCCACAGGGTGATGCATGAGTGATGATGCTACTTCAATCCCACCTTTGGGTGCCGAGTTCAAATCCATTTTTGTGTAATTACCACGGACTTACCTGGCTGCAGTTGTGGGGCCCCTGCTTTACCCCCACAAGGAGTTTTTATGCTGCAACATGCGTAAGCAAGAACAAGTGGGCTCTCCCCACAGTCATATAAAAAAGGATTTCTGGTGACCCCTGTAATTCATTATTCCTTTCCTTAAGCTTCTTTTGAGTGACCGAATAAGAAAAATAGGATATTCTCTTTCCACTTCCTTCCATTCTCTCGTCTCCAAGAAAAATTTATTTTCCTTCTTGTTGCAACTTAAGTCTCCAAGTACTGGATTCTCCTTTAAATCTTACTACTGCAGTGATAATCATTATTTTGCTTGTTTGAATAATGTGCAGGTACAATCCTGTCCTATGGGGTGTCCCAAAAGGAAGCTATGCCAGTAACCCCAATGGTCCCTCCCGTACAGTGCAGTTCAGAAAGATGGTTCAGGTCTGAAAATTGGATCTTCTTTGTTTACTGATATATAATCCATGCTTCAGTGTCATATATAGATCATTCATGCAATGGAGATGGTAGTATCACTGGTAAAAAGACTCACTTTGATGGTTTTTTCTGCATATGATTAATTGCAAATTGCAGGCACTCAACAAAATAGGCCTTCGAGTGGTAATGGATGTTGTCTACAATCATTTGCATGCAAGTGGACCATTTGATGAGAATTCTGTTCTTGATAAGGTAGTTTTTGTCATATTTACACCATTAAACGGTGTCTCAAGCCTTAAATGGTCTGTTATGAGCATTACATTTCACATTACAAAGAAGTCTCATATTGTTAGAAAGTCCAATCCAAAAACTTAAGCTAATAGGTCGAAGGAGACCACATGAGTATAAAGAGTATTTAGGACCCGTTGTCAAGTGATAGGGGAAAATATTTCAACACTTCCTCTCACGTGCAAGTCGGATTACGAGCTGCACGTGCAAATTTGACTATGCACATTCACATGGAATTTTTTAATACGCACCTTCATGTAAGGGAATGCTGGCTCTAATATCATGTTACAAAGCTCAACCCAAAAGTTTAAGCTAGTGGGTGGAAAGAGACCACGTGAATATAAAGAGCATTTAGGACCCGTTATAAAATGATGTCGGACAATATTTCAACACATATATTTCTGGGTGACCTCCTCTTTGCCATGCCAAAGCTTTAGTTTTATTTTTTGGTAGATTGTTCCAGGTTATTACCTGAGGAGGAATGCTGATGGTTTTATTGAGCATAGTACATGCATCAACAACACAGCTAGTGAACATTTCATGGTGGAGAGGTTGATTATTGATGATCTTCTATGCTGGGCAGTTGATTATAAGGTGACAAGTCATGACAGACAATTATGTCTGACTCTGATGACAGATTCTGAGTTTCAACTTTTGGTTGCAATGAATCGTTTTTCTTTCAATCGCATTTAGTGGTCTTGTAAGCCTAGGTTAGAATTTCTTACATCACATCTTTTCAAGCTCACATCTTTCATCTACACATTGAGTCTTAGGATTGCTGACATTTGATATTATGCCTCTTTTATTAGGTTGATGGGTTCCGCTTTGACCTCATGGGTCACATTATGAAACGGACAATGGTATGCCACTTTGCATCTCCATCCCTGTTCATATACCTTCTGGTCCCCATTTATACGGGGTGTGTAAAGGAGTCTTTTGAGAATATATGCCAATTGCACTGGTTCTGTTATTTTTCCTATTTTATGGATTACTTAGTGGACCTCTATGGCTTAGCTCAGTTGGGTATATGCTTTGAATAAACTATAATTTCACTTTGCTTCAAGCATACAGCTATTTGGTGTTACACATGCATTGCTGAGTCAGATGTGTGTCAAGAGAGACCACATTATAAGCAAGATCAATGAGTGACCATACTAAGAGATGTCCATAGTTGCCTAGCATGTGGTGTTCAATGGGTCAAGGTATGGAACGAGAATGGATATGGAAAATGCCATCTACTAAGAAAGTGGCAGGCTTAATGAGTTTGCTAAATAAGGTTGTGGTAGCTTTAAAGCATTCAAGATGTGAATCTAATACTTCCTTCATGTGGTTCTTCTTTTGGATCACCAAAAAAAAAAAAAGTACCATAATGATTATTATTAATCATATAACACATTCTTGTTCAAGACTCATCTCTTGTGCTGGCTGCAACTGCTAGATATGAATTAATTTTGCACAAATTCACAGCAGTATGCATGCTGTTGTACAAGATTTTAACTGACGACCAATTTGCCTCTTCTTTTCAGCTCAGGGCCAAAGCTGCACTCCATGGACTATCAAAAGAAAGGGATGGAGTTGACGGTTCTTGTATATATATGTAGGTTTGGAGTTTCATTAAACTGTGAATTGGAATTATTTCTCATCACAAACTTGTTTCCTCTCTGCTAGTGGTTTAGACTGTTACTTAATAACAGTAGATGCTTTCATCGACTAGATATGGTGAAGGATGGGACTTTGGTGAAGTTGCCAAAATGGAAGGGGCATTAATGCAGCTCAGTTCAATCTTTGTGGAACTGGAATTGGGAGGTAGTAATACTTTACATTGTCTATAAATAAGTTAATGTACATGTAGACATTAATGTATACATGCACAAACTATATTTGATAGGCAGAAGCATTTGTGCACAGATGCAGACATATACTGTCAATTACTAATCATCTGGCAATGTTAATCAGTTTTAATGATCGAATTCGAGATGCACTTCTTGGAGGATCTCCATTTGGTCATCCTCTTCAGCAAGGATTTGCAACTGGTCTTTTCCTGCAGGTAGATTTTGAAAAGTGTTCTCAATTTGGACATGACTTCTTTCCTGGTATATTATTCTTGAGAGCAAAATAAACTTCTAATTCTATCTTGTTAATCTTGAGCTTATCGGATTTTGCTGTCGAATGCAAAATGTTATGCTATTCAGTAGAGGGAAACTACATGTATGGCCCTTTTAAATCTCATTAGATGAGCAATGTGAGATCACTTGCAATGAAAATGGGACGTGGGATTGACAAATAGAGAGCCATGAACATGAAATAAACTTGGCATAAAACCTTACTCAGGTACCATGTTGGAATGCGTATTCCAAAAGTTTAAGTTATTAAGTGAAGGGAGTATATGTATATAAGATCCATTTAAATTACAGAAACAGGGAATGTGGGATAGCAATCTGTTGGTGGACTTGAACTCTTCTTTGGTTCTGAAGTAATTATGGAAAATATTCTTATTCTATCAGCTTGCTGTTAATGACGTGTTATCTTCAGTTTCGTGGACCAAGATGGCTGATGCCATGTTGTCAATTTTTATAAATTAAAGTTTCTTGCAAGTCTTCCACTGCCGAAATTTTATGCCCCCATATTTCACTTTTCATTATACTTATATATTACAGTGTTGATAATCTCATGGACAGAAAGCTGCTTTATCTTGGTTAAGGCCTGACTTATTATTTTGGATGAGTGGATATTTAATCGGAGTTGTTATTGCTCCTCTGTCATATGCTGATTCTTAGGGGAAAGATGTGGCCTCTATGTACTGTATGTATTAATTAGATTATCTAGTTTATTTCAATTGATTAGTTCCTTTCTGCAGTGTAATGGTTATGACCATGGTACACAGGCTAAAGAGAAGCTCATGCTTGCTTTGTCAAAGGATCACATCCAGGTTATTGTACTTTCAAGTTGTTGTTATTGATTGAGTTAGGGAAAACAATACTAATGGTCCCTTAATTTTGTTCCAATGTATAATGTGGTTCCTAAACTTTTGATTTTTCAATGCGTTTCCTAAACTATACCTCAATGTATAATTTTGGTCTTTGAACTTTTAAATTATTCAATGTGGTCCATGCACTTTAGGTACATGTTCGATTTGGTCTTTGATGTTCAGAGTTTTCCTTGAACTTGAATTAATGGAAGGAAAATATTGAACATCTTCATATAGTTCAGGAAATAAATTGAACATGTATTAAAAGTTCGGGGACCACATTGCACATAAAGTTTGGGATTGCACATTGGGGTAAAGTTTAGGGGCCAAATTGAACAAATTAAAAGTTCATGGATCACATTGCACATTTGGTCAAAATTTAGGGACCATTTATGTCATTATCCTATTGAGTTAATATCACAAACTGAAAAAGTATTGCGAAATTGCTTTGTTGTATTAAGTTGAGTAGGGAATGCCATCCATTTTAAAATGGAGGATGTAATGTTACACACAATGACCAGAAAATGAGCATAAAGGACTAGATTGCGTATACTTTTGATATCAAAAGGTGTGATAGTGTACTGCTGTGCCAAGTTGAAAAATAGAGATATAGCCAGATGAAGCATCAGAGGGATGACTTCAGTTGCTGGCCCACATGACCCTTATTATCTAAATCATTTTTATCTGATTCTGATGTAATGTTAACATAAGAAACCTTGCATTTCTCAGGTTGGGATGGCAGCAAACTTGAGGGACTATGTCTTCACTAATCACGAAGGCAATGAGGTATGTGTTTAGCTGCAGGATCTCCCTTTTCTCCTGGTGTCTTAGGACCTTCTATAATAGGCATCTGTCTTTGAGTGAATAATTCATCACTGAAGCCTGCTTGTAGAAAATGAATTACAGTACTTCAAAAACTTGTTGCCAGGACACATGTTTAGCTTGTTTCTATATTTCTTGGCATCTATTTCATTTCAGCTAATTGCTGTTGTTCATTTGACTTAATTTTCCTTGGGTAGGAAATAAGCCAACTTGCCTATTATTTCTTTAAGTTGTTCAAAGGTATACACAGATGCCATGACCAGGATCTGACTGCTTTCAGGATTATTAATAGCCATGAAGCTAATTGATTTTCAGGTAAAAGGGTCTGAAGTTTTAACTTATGATGGAAGTCCCGTAGCATATGCTCTGTCCCCCACTGAAACAGTAAGAAATCTCCATTTCTTTCTTCATGCTGGTTTCTCATCTCTCCTAAGCCTAACGTTTTTACCTGCAATATTCATTTAAATTCTTCTGTCAAGATGGTAGATATCAATAACGACATGAAATTAGTGATTCTTCTTAATTTTGCTATTCAAGATGCAGGTGGCAGAATTACTAAGATAAAATTCGTAGGATGGATGTCATCTTTGTGAAAATAAAGAGAAAGAAATCTCATCAATTGGGAAGATTTGTGTTTGTTGCATGTAGCAAAGACATTATGAAATCATATGCATACTACAAGTTGAGAAAAAGATGCTGATCTATTTTTGCTTGTGATTTTGTATATGACTGCAATGGAGGGTTATCTCCTGAATACTGGATGGAATTACAGTCTTAACAAAATGTGGTGTTAAAATGGTTTGTCTTTGAAATCTTACATTGCCTGGGATAATGCTACAGAGTAGGGCTTACTTCATGGTTCTATGTGCAGTTGGTAGCCAACACCATTTGATATACTCTCTGCTGAAAACTTTGTTTGTCTATAGCTATTTCCCAGTATTCATCAAATGCATATCCGATATCATTCTCAATGCAAACACATCCAAAAAATTTTCTTACTCTTGATGTTCTTATGATCTGCAAGAACTTCCATCACATTTCAAGTTTCTGATACAATGAGTCTTTCCAATATTTTGCAGCTTAATAGTTGTTGTGTTGACACCATTTATTGCTCTAATAGGTTAATTATGTCTCTGCTCATGACAATGAGACCCTATTTGACATTGTGAGCTTGAAGGTATGCAGTTTGCATTTTTGCATATTATAGTGACTCTCTTTTTCTTTTTTTTTGGTAGCTTAGAATTTCCCCAACATGTATGCCAAACAGAAATAGGGGAAACTGCTACTTGACTTACTAAATTTGATTTTTCATCTAATCTTGCTTCCCCTACTTTCAGACTCCTATGTCAATTTCTGTGGACGAGAGATGCAGGATGAATCATCTAGCAACAAGTATAATTGCACTTGCACAGGTTTTTGAGGAACTTTCCTGTTCTTTGTGATGTTACACAGCTTGATGCTGTGAATCTTGAAGGACAACAAACATTTGGAGACTCATGTCTCTTTAAAATGCTTGTGTATGCTTATCACACTCTTTTCTTAAGTATCCACTTGCATGGTAATTCACTCAGGGTGTCCCATTTTTCCATTGTGGTGATGAGTTGCTACGATCCAAATCACTTGATCGTGATTCTTACAACTCTGGTGACTGGTTCAACAGGTGAAGTTTGAATCTTCACTGTCAACTTTCCACTTTCTTTATAAATGATCCACTTTCAACTGAATGTAAATTATGATGAGAAGAAATTAGTATTTGCTGAAATTGCTGTAATGCCAAGTGCTATATTTCTCTTCTTAATCTAACATGAATGTGTTACTATTATTGTTTTCAGACTGGACTTCACTTACAATGATAATAATTGGGGTGTCGGTCTTCCCCAAAAGAGAAGAATGAGAAAAACTGGCCTCTGTGAGTTAATTAGAGTTCCAAATTGTTGCTTGATTTTATTCACCTTGATGTCTGCTCTTATTCTCCCATTTGAGCCATTGCACATACTAATGTGAATTTGCTGATGTTATGTCCATTTCACATAATTGTTTTCCTTTCTTGTTTTTCTTTCCCAGTATTAAACCAAGACTAGCAGATCCATCCTTCAAGCCTCAAAAGAGTAATATCCTTGCTGCTGTGGATAATTTCTTGAATGTGTTACGCATTAGGTACTCTTCACCCCTTTTCCGTTTGAAGACTGCAAATGCTATCCAGGTGAGTTATAGGCGAAGTACCATATACTTCTGGCAAAAAAAAGGTACCACACTGTTGGTAGTAGGTGACTTGTGCATATATATGAACTATCTCATAAGTGGAGGGATGTAAACAGAACTGAAAACTGTGATAGTAAATGTACTGAGTTTGGATCATGCGTGCTTACTGCTTACAAATACATGAAAGTAAAGGAGCAGCAGATGACTTACTTTTCAGAAATATTTTGTAAAATTGAGTTCTGTTAACAATTCTGTCCTATATATAGTTCATTATTCTCTGGTTTTCTTAAATTTATTTCACCTTAATAGATGTGGAGGTTCTCTTGTAGATTAGCTCTTCTTTTTCATGGGTTTTGCCCTCCTAATGGTGATAGTATGAATGAAACTTTTTGCTTATGAATGGATGAAATAAATATGGTACTTCTTCAAAGAAAAGGGGCATAACTATGGCTTCTGCAGACTTTTTCAAATGCACTACACTTGTAATTCTTTTAAATCCTCATTTTCTGGCTGACTGTTTAATTGGCTACTACTATTAATTGATGCAACAAGGTTGACTTTTGCTTAACATGGATAAATTCATTATACATCAATCACTAAGAAGTAATTAGCTGGCAGATGTGTCATTGACATGTTGGGTTGTCAAAATGAAAATGTGATTGTAAAAGTCCTGAAGTGTGCAGACCAAAAGAAAGGGCTTGTGGGTTCTTATGCACTTAGAATTTTGTAGGAACGCGTGCGTTTTCTCAATACTGGTCCATCACAAATCCCTGGTGTGATAGTGATGAGCATTGAAGATGGCCATGAAGGTGTCCCGGGATTGACTCAACTAGACCCCATGTCAGTGAAAGTGAAATACAAATATTGCTTCTCCACATGTAATTGCTCGATCTCATAGAAATTTGTTCTTGGTAGCTATTCATACATTGCCATTGTTATCAACGTGGCCCATCCGAGGTTTCTTTTTCTAGCCCAGCATTGCAAGGAAAAGCCCTTCAACTACATCCTGTACAGGTAAGGAGTTGGACTTGAAGTTACTTTGAATCTCTACGATAGAGTTGCCCCCTTGAATATATAAAGTTTCTATAGTTTATCTTTTGCGCTGTCGAATTTGGAAAGCCATGATTTTGACATCTAATAAATGTACTTTTATGATTATGCTTTGTTGAAACAGCTAATTTCTGTTAAGACTCATGGCTTCAATATGTGTGATGCAGGTTATGTCAACTGATGAGGTAGTGAAGAGCTCAAGCTTTGAGGCATCCTTGTGTGCTTTACCATTCCCGCAAGGACCACATCTGTATTCATCGAGCCAAGAAATATTTGACTTTTAAGTGCAGCCAATGGGGCACCGCCTGATGTATCACTTCACAGTGAGTTGGTTAGTTTGTGAAAGGTTTCATCGTCCAGAGCTTGCAGGACATACTTCACTCTCTCTTCAGCTAATTTAAATTGAAGCAAAAGGAGTATACCCTTAAAAAGCTGTCGTGATGACAATGACAACAAAAAGCGGCCGGGGGAACTCCTTGTCATGGTCATCGGCCGCTGAATAGATACTGGGTAGTATGCAACTTTTGTCAGCCATACTAAGGTTGTGGGGAGTCGAATATAGAACTATTACAATGCTATTTACGCTGTTATAACAGCGTTGTTTTTAAATAATATTATAGTTAGATCTCATCTGCACTCTCCTCCCAATTTTTCTAAGGTTCTTTTGCTTTAGCTTTCGAGCGGCTGATGAGGTTGCACAAGTTGCTCGTGGAAGCCAAGTGAAAGAGACTTTTCCCTGATTAAACGAGTGGTTTGAAGCTAAAATCGGTGGAGTTGGCATCAAGTCCTTATCCCGAAAGCAAGCTCTATCTTTACGTAGTTCAATATAAAATCTACTTGCATAGAAGTAATCAACCTAGCAAGGACTAACTGTTGTCATTTGTCGACATTTCAGTAGTCTCTTTCAGGCTTTTTCCCGTATTTGTGCCGTGATCGACTGATATGCTGGATGAACTTTCAAACATTAGTTCTAATTACCCGTGATATTTTGATCGAAGATCTGAAATGCCTTGTCGCTACCATCAAGTAAGAGAATTCCCTAATTAAAGGTTCCAAAGCAACTCTACCCACAGAAATCTTCATGGGTGCTGGGAACATGATGTTGGGCACAGCGGCGGAGGCAAAACCTTCGTGTAGGGGGAGGGGATGCTATAGTATTTTGGGAAAGTCTTCACTTCAAATGGGACGACATGGTTCGCGGATCATTGCCAGCGACAACTGATGATTCACGCATGATTCACGCAGACTCCACATAATAGAGGGTAACGTTTAATCCAATCTTTGTGAACCACTAGGTCCATATAGATCTAATCTCATTCTCGAAAGTGTACGACAAATCAAAATCCAAGGAGTTTATACGATCTCATCGCTTGCCTGATGGCATTGGTATAACAGGAGCAGTCTACACGTCTGCGGATCCGCAGAAAAGAAGATATCGATGTGCTTGTCCAAGAAGGAGATGGATTAAAATATAGGATATCCACTGGCGACGGGCTCTTCTTGTTCTAATAATCAGCTGTCGCTGTAAGCTGGGTATGCAAGTTGCTCGAGTCAACTCTATACAGGATTATGGGGTTGCTTTGCTTGGCACTTTAATATTCATGAATGTGGAAAATTCTTTAGAGGAGGACATCAAGAGCACTCACTGGCCACTCCCACCCACTTCACTCTCTATGCATTCTACCACTTCTTATTTATTTGATTGCAACGAATCTAGGGAAATAATTGAAGTTTTCCTGCCAACTCCCCCTTTAACTTTGCTTATTATGGGAATTTCCAGCATAATTGGCAACAACTTGTCACTGAATTGCTTAGCTGCAGTTCCAATACAACTTCAGTGAAGGGGAAAAAAAAAGAAAAAAACGCGATTTCAAAACCGGAAATGGTATAGTTACAAAGATGAGATGATATCTGGATCCCCCTCTGCTTCTTGTAGTTGCGGGTTCTGTATCCACAGTGAAGGCTGCCCTTTGTTTTTCCTTCCTTGTCTTCTATGTAATTATGTAAGAGGATGCTTGATCAAGGTAACTGATGGTTTGAAAGATTGCGACCCTTGAATTGAAATGTGTTAAGCTAGTTAAGATGTCATTGGTATCTCATCAATAGGGCCATCTATTGCATAGCTCACCTTTCTATTGACCCATGCAGTTCACCTCAACTTAAAATGCTTGGTTGTCACACTGAGATCATAAAGATACAACCTCGACCAAATCAATCGGAACATCCGATCCACGATCAATTTCTGTACTTGGAAGAACCTAATGAGATCGACCAACTACGATAGGGCATACAGCGAAGGATGTGGTTTCACGTGATTCTCGTGCACTTGATCGGTCGGGTTTACTGACTTAGGTCACAAGCATTTATGTTGACAATAATTTCGTGCTCATTTTTCTGTGAGTTGCTGCTGTGCAGTTACTTGTGGACCGAGACGAGGTGTTGCAGTTGACTAAAGAATCAGGCCATAGAATACATTCCATCCATTCTCTTACACATTCCTGTCATATTTTGGGGAGTTATTAAACCTGAGGCCTTGCGGTTGCTTAGTTGCAACCAACATGCTTGTATTGAGTGTCTCAGAAGCTACTTATTCTCTCTCTCTCTCTCTCTCTCTCTCTCTCCATGGATGCCTTGGGAAGCAGAAGATAGAATAAGAAAGACATAAAATAATGGAAGAGTCGGTTCTATGCGTATTCGGTGGATATATTGTTGCTTATTGTCTTGGGCACTCATGTCAACGGTTTCTTCCCAAGCCATTTTCTGCCCTTAAACTCTCACAATTCATCACGCATGGCTCTTCAAGTTCTGATAGAAACTTATGGGTTCCCACTTATAGTATCATGTATGTTTATTCAAAATGTCAATTTCATTTAATATGGAAGTAGAAACTTACCCAACAAGCTTATTTGCAGGTAGCTACATAGCCCCCACGTTAAAAAGAAAAGCCAGGACATTTATTTGATTTTTTGTCATGTATATTGCATATGTGGTTAAATTAGTGGAGGAATGGTAGAAAATTTCATGATAAATTGGTATTCTTTGCTTCGGAGGAGAACCCACTTCCTGGAGTGGCTGTGGCAACTTACGTGCTTCACACATTCCACGACCCAATCAATAATTAAATACAAAGAAGGAATTGTTCACGCCAATGAAGGAAGTCCTCCTTAACTAACCATGCATACATCACGCCAAATCCCTAATGAGGCTAAAATCGAAACTTCCAATGTCCACCACACATTTATCTTCAAATTTAGCTATGATTTTTCTATGTAATTCGATCATGCTTCTGCCGTTGGATTGTAGATCGAGCGGTCAGGCTTTTACTACCCAATCTATGTGCAACGGTAATTCGAGGACTATAAATCCATCGATTTTGTGCAAGATCATGTGCACTCGTGATTAATGCCATGGCATGAGTAGAGTCCATCACGACATGGCGGATTCGTTCAAGAATAGAATGATGGAATTCGGTTGCCCGCGCATAATATCTCTCGAATCCTTACTGGAACAGCACCAACCACGGGCACTTTGCATAGTTTCCTTCGAAAGAGAACATGTCGACAAAGCCGCTTCATATCAAGTCAACATCAATGATTGCAATGAATTCAGTAACGTGGGAGCGGTAGACGAGAACAATTCTTAGTGTGGTTGGTGTTGAGAATGGTGAGATTCACATTGTCGTCCACCCCCTCCTTTTTTGTACCAGATCTAATTTTTTTTTTTTTTTTTTGGGAGGTGATACGACATTAGAATCAAATATCTCAAATTTGATTTCTCATGCTGTTTTTTTTTTTTTTTTTTTTTTTGGTGGCCCTTCCTAAGCAAAATGAGGATGTCACGACGGGCATGTGACGGGCTACCGACCCGAGGATACCTTCAGTGCAAACACACGGCTCAGAAGAGCTATGTTCCTGTAGTCCACAGAAGAATTAGACAAACTTTTTGGACTACCAAAACCGAGATTTGTGTCTGTCTGAATGATGCTGAAATTGGGTGGCCAAACCGGTCAAATGGCACCTTCTTTCGGAGGGGTGGAGTGCACATAGTTTAGGTGATGTGGGGTGGGAGTTGCAAGCTCATATCGATGGTTGCACGAATGAAGCTTCGGTGGGGAGGGTTGTTTCTTAACCCTTTTGCGAAGGAGAGTGAGTTGGCAAAGTGTGAGAAAGAGAGTGTCAAGCGGGGGGACAACACATGAATTTGCAATTAATAAACCCTCTCCTCGCGCACGAAAATTTATGTCCCACCAGTTCTTCAATGATAGCCCACCACCCATCTCCTAATTTTGCATCTTTTCTGTTTCGATTTATGGTGGTTTTTTTTATGGGTCTCTCTCTCTCTAGCTATTTTGTGGGGTGTGGGGGTGTTGGGGGGAGTGTCGATGTCCAAGTATAGAAATCGGGTAGTGTATAAAATAGGACTTCAAAGGGTGTTGGAAACTCAAGAAAAGATTGGGACGGACTAATTCACACAGCTTACTGTTCCATTGGTGGTGTCATCACATCCCAACATGACTCCAAATATAACTTAAGACTTCCCATCCCTCTCCTCAGGAGTCTCCCTCTCTCCCTCTCTCCCTATCTATCTCTCTCTTTCTCTCTCTCTCTAGTGGAAGAAGCATACCATGGAACCCTCACAAGAAGAATCAGCCCTTGGAGGTCCCAAAGAGCACACCCAGATCATCGTCAAGGGCAAGCGCACCAAGCGGCAGAGACCGCAGTCGCCGATCCTTTTTGTGAGCACTGGATCGCCGATGAGTTCCGAAGGGGGCGATTGTGTCGACAACAGCGAGAGCGACAAGGCCGCCGACCTCTCTCCCTCCACTTCTACCAAATTCCCCGGCGGCTGCACGGAGGAAGAGGAGGACATGGCCAATTGCCTGATCCTCCTAGCTCAAGGCCAATCCAAAGAGCCCTCGAGAAGGGTTGTTATTCAAGAAGACCACGACAACACCAATAAATTCACGAGCAAGAGGTACTTGGAGGGCTATTGTGTCTATGAGTGCAAGACTTGCAACAAGACCTTCCCTTCCTTCCAAGCCCTAGGCGGTCATCGGGCGAGCCACAAGAAGCTGAAGTTGGCAACAGCTGCGGCTGAAGAGAAGCCGCCGCTGTATAAGCAATTCATGTTCTTGCCATCCTCGCCGGAACAAGAAGAAGGAGAATTCAAGAAAGTTCCAACTTTCTCTCCTGGGAGTATTGACATTTACGGGAGCAATGGTAATTGCAAGAAGCAGGCCAAGATCCATGAGTGCTCCATCTGTGGCACCGAGTTCACATCGGGCCAGGCCTTGGGAGGCCACATGAGGCGACACCGCCCCCCGGTTGCTGTCGGGGCGAAGCTAGAATCCGACGATGAATCCACGCGGCTGAGCGCCAACGGGCTCTTGTCCCTTGATTTGGATCTCAACCTCCCAGCCCCAGAAGAAGAGAACCGTGATCATTTGTTTCTCTTGAGCTCCAAACAACAGCATCATCATCAGAAGCAATCTCATCCTCCGATCTTTGTCTCGGGCCCCGCAGTCGTGGATTGCCATTACTGAGCAAGAATTAATTTAAGGTGATGGGTTAAGTCAATCACAGTTCACAGATTAGAAAACCACGCGCACGGGTCCATGTTAATTTTCCGATGGACTGTAGAGCATCCAAAGTTTGATTTATCCAGATCTCCTGTCATCAATTGTGGGGATGTTACATGTTAGATTTAAGAAATTACAGAGATATTCAGTTGATTCTTTGGTTACATGTGTATCTTGATTTGGGCTGTTGCATGGACGTCAGTTTCTTCTGTCCGAAAGCAAAATTTTCCGGTCATTCATGTAAAGAGCATGATGGCACAGAACCGGCTTTTCTCTTGTTTTTTCGCCCTTCTTGCTTCTTTATGATCAACTTTTTGTTGTTTTCCAGTAGGTAACAAGAATGTGAACGTCCAGATCAGAGAGAGAGAGAGAGAGAGAGAGAGAGAGAGGCTTTTCTTGCTTTCTAAACAATGAAACCTAAGCCACCACTTTTGGTTGGTGCTTGTGACAACCCCAAGCAAGCCTCTCTCTCTCTCTCTCTCTCTCTCTCTCTCTCTCTCTCTCTCTCTCTCCAAGAATAGAATATGTGTGCGTTTTTCAGGAAGGACACTGAACAATGCACTTCCCTGAATCCATCCCTTGTCCTTTTCCTCTTATTACAAGCAAGCGCATGAAAATTTCTCCTCTTTTTTGAGCTATTTTATTTTTGTCTTCATGTTGCATGATTCTCCCACTTGTTTTCCAAATCCAGGCCTAGCCCAGCCTGCAAGGAATGCACCAGATATTCATATTTTTTTACAGCAAGAAAGCAAAACTCCAGTCCGTGAAATACGTGCGAACCTCGCCAGATCAGGGAATTTAGCAAAGCCAAAGTCCGAGTGGATGATCCGACTTCACTAAACTCATAAGGGTTCTGTCTTATCTCCTCTCATAGAAAAAACCGAACGATGTAAATTAACTCAGAAGCTTATTATTATTATTTTTTTTTTTTAATTATGGAAAAAGGGCTAAAACCAAATGCAAAAATTTAATGCTGTGAATCTACTATTTCTGTCCTATCACCTAGAACATGAAATAACTTAAAAGCTTAGCTTTCATGGTTTAAAGCCTTTTAAGCCTGTCGACCTCACATTGATTACCCTAAAAAAGAAGAAAAATCAAAAGAGAAGCGCCGATACCCTTTTTTCATTGCGCTGCTGGGAGCAACGAGCACGTTGAAGCAGTTAAGAGAGATTGGTCGCTGATAGTTTTCTGTGTGGTGCAGCTAGCATTGGTTAGGCGACAATATCTATTAGGGACA
Source organism: Eucalyptus sideroxylon (assembly GCA_014182405.2). Lineage (NCBI taxonomy): Eukaryota > Viridiplantae > Streptophyta > Magnoliopsida > Myrtales > Myrtaceae > Eucalyptus > Eucalyptus sideroxylon. Next base: position 57,249,808 of record CM024554.2, on the reverse strand, counting down.
ACTACGAGAGTTTTAATGAGGACAAAAACAAGGCACCTAATCTTTTCTGCCGGCATTGTTTAAGTGGCATGAGCTGTTATTGAGAGGGTGGGTGCGTGTCTCCCTCAACCACATGAGATTAGAGAGAGAGAGAGAGAGAGAGAGAGTTTTGTGAGGCTTGTAAGTGGGTACAGATTAAGTTGAGCAGTTGTGCTATAATCTGGGGATGTCCTCTTTCTCATTTAGCAAAAGGTGGTTCTTTCTTTGTGAGGTCATCATTGAATATGCCATGGTTCCATGGTAACGGCGATTAGTTCAGTGACCAAGGAACGAACTTGTGCGTGTGAATGGTACGCGTGTCACAAATTTGATTTCATACACCACTGAACGGAGATGGTTTTATGTTGAGCGCACTTGTTTGAGTTTGGCTCGTCTCATTGGATCCATCGCATTAGTGGGTTTTTCACAAACTAAGGTGGACTTCCCCCCCTTCGGTTTGAGTTTGATCTTTTACAAAGTTTTCCCTCAATTAAGTGAAGTTTTCTTCTCAATATTGGGATTCGGCGTCTTTGACAAGGGTGAAAAAAACAAAGATGTGTTCGCAAAATTAATTTATTGGTGTGGTTAAGACTAGTGTGTTTCTTGAATATAAGTATTTTTTTCAATTTTATTTGAGTTGCTTACCAATGTCTATGTGACTGATCCAGAATAACTCGCTCTCTTGAAAACTTATCAAATTCTGCTATTATTACCGACTTTTCTAGAAAATTATCAACTTTAATAAGCATAGGAACATGTTATAAGGGTTAGAAAGGATGATAATTTGGAGTGGATTGAATGAATATGCTAAGCGACTCAAATACAAATTGATAACCTAAAATTAGTTGACAACTTCATTAGGGAAAAGTTGGTAATTAGCTAGAGTCGGTAATTTATATAAAGTTGGTAACTTCAACAAAATTTTGATAAAATAATAGAATAGTGGTAATTTGGAGATTACCAAATCAGTTGGAAAGCAATATAAGTAAGGGTTGATAATTTAAAGCTAGCTAGTAATTACGTCGAGGAAAAATTAACTTAAATGATTTTGTTAATTTGATTTGATATATGAGTTGGCAACTTCAATAAAAGTTGATAAATTACTAGAAAGCTAGTTATTTGGAATGCATTAAACAAACTTGCCAGGTTATTCAAATAAGAGTTAGAAAGAAAGTAATTGGTAACTTTATTGAAAACAAATTTGGTAACTTGCTCAAATGAAGGCTTGTAATTTCGTATAAAAGTTGACAACTTCGATGTAATTTTAAGTTTGGCAAATAAATAATGATAATTTATCGAAATTAGTGATATTCTGTGAAAGATCAAATAAATATTGGTGACACAGTAGTGGGATTTGGAATTTAATTACTGTCACTAGACAAACTTTTATCAATAAAAAATTTACAATTACAGGCATTTGAAATTTATTACATCGTGCATATAAAGTTACCCACACATAAAATTTTAATTTTTTGACACGAGGAATGCTTATATTATAGCGAAAACTTCAAAGTAAATCCATTCTTTGGGAAAAAAATTATGATATTTTAATCATTAACTATCAATTTGTCTGCTGTCAAGCAAGATCGTCATTTGGACTATCCCTAAGAATGAAAGGTGAAACGATGGTGGGAGAGCCACCCCCTTACAATTCCGTTGTCGTCCGATCATACAGGAACCAAAATATACTGCAACATCGAATCATGAAAATCAATTATCTTTTGCGTGGTATGTCCTGCTAAAATCCTTTGACGTGATCATCACCACCATGACCATGGTGCAGGTGCAGGTGCAGGTGCAGGTGCTCCGGATTCACCAAATATTCCTGCAACGGGAAATTTGCAAATCTCATTCGAAGCAAATCACTGAGCTCCCATTGTCAGACAGTCAGAGCTAACTTGTGCTGAAATCAAGAGGAAAAGAAAAAAAAATTAAAGTGATGTTTTGTACTAACCGCAAAGGATAAGGTTATCCGGTGGCGGCTGCTCCTTGGCTGGGTTCGGGTCAGGGTCATGGACCCGGATATAGAGTTCTTCACCCAAGTACCAGTTTTGGAGATGCTGTGATCGGAGGTTCCACATTCCAGGGTTGTCGAGGAAGGCGTACACTGCAGTCCAACCTCCTGGGTACACTTGTGTGGTCGACCGGACCACGGGATCATACAGGTTGTAGCCGGCACGAGCGCCTTCATCCCAGTCTCCGAGACCGAACCTGAAACATTTCACAAGCTTTCTTCCATAAGCATCGTTTGATCACATAAGATTCTGCCTAGCTAGCTTCAATATTCTGATTTTGCAGATTCAATTGTTGATGCTCCTATAGTACTCACGCAACAACATAGAAACCGAAACCGTCGAGATGCCATGAATCCATGACATCCAAATTATTCTTGAACACGATCTCCAACCACCCTTTGTGGATCCCCGGCACAACTGAGATTCCGTATGCGGCATTCTCGTTGACTGATCTAGTTGGGAACGCGCCTAGCTGATAAACTCCCGATCCGTTGCGGAAGTAGTCCGCGAGCTTCAGTGGGGTATTGAGGGTGTAGTACGATACATTGTTGACGACATATCGAGCCGAACCTTCGATGTCTCCAAAGGAGTTCTGCAGAACAAAGGTCTGTGCCAAGGTCACATTTGACACATTGAAAGTCCCCTGCGGGTTCGGCCTGGCAGCTCCAGTGGTCAGGTTCCACCTACATACACATTTATCAGGGAATTTATTCTGGTGAGATACTGAGAGAAAAGGAACGTTTCATGTCTAACAATGCAAACCTAAGGTTGTTCTATCTGAAAGATCAAACAAAATTGATGACAAATTTTGGAAGAAAAGCATGTCAGATGATCAGGGGTGAGTAACAAAACTGGCCAGGTATTCACTGTGGGATCCGTTTACCTTATAGATCTAGCCTGAGTCACTGTGAAATTCCAATCAAACGGATCAGGCCCGGCCGGCAAAGGCCCGCCAACTTGGCTGACAGAATCGGAGTAGTGTAGCACTCCGATGCCCGCAAGGCTGCTCAAATCATTGACCCTGAACATTTTAGGAGTCGCCACCATGTAGTAATCCGCTTCATCTTGATCAGCCGTTACAAGGACCGAGTAAGACTGTCCGACATGCACGTCGAGGGAATCCACCGTGATTTGGTTAGTGTAGGACCCTTCCGTCTCCACTATCACCATGGAGTGATTCTGGATTCTAAAGTTCAAACTAAATGTAGTGCCGACATTCGATATTCGGAACCTGTAGGTCTTCCCTGTAGCCATAAAGAATAGAATGAACATTTTCAGATACAGCACTCACACTTAAGAGGACTAACTGGACTTTTCATTGCAAAACACGCAAATACGGTATTGGCGTATATCATACCTTTGGTGACATTTAAGGACTCGTATGAGATCGAAAAGGGGCCACCGTAAGGCCCCTTTCCATTCATTAGTATGGTATCGGGGACTCCATGATATAAGACCTCAGAGTCGCCAATCACAGATCGGATTAACTGCCAGAATGAATAAAACTGTGAGTTCGATGTTGCATTCGCATGTTAGATGGAATTATATAGGGTGATGCCATAAGAATTCTTCAGAACTGCTCAATGAAGGAAGAATCGGAATGACAAAAACAAAAGAAATGGCATTACCTTGTAGCTGTCGTAATACCAGTCTCCAATGAGAAGGTCGTGCTCCGCCTCGGGTTTCGGGAAGGGCACACTGATGACTACGCGGTTGTTGATGCGGATCGCTCCATAACCTCCCGCCGCTTTCTGGAAGTTGATGGAGGGGAAATAGAAGAAAGTGCCGATCTGGTCCTTGGTCTGGAACACATAAGTCCAGTTCGTGCCAGGCAGTATAGGGCAGTTGGTGCCCGAAACCCCGTCCTGCCACGAGTTGAGCCTCTGTTGTATGCCGTTCCTGCAACCAACATTACCAGCTTTTCATCTTTGCTCCCGGATATGCAGTAGGAACTCAGCTAATGTCCCTAGAAAAGGATCGAGCAAGCAGGATATTCTAGGCATCACTCGTGCTCGTACCATGTGAAGAGTAGAGGTTCATCCAGGTCATTGTAGACATTGACGTGGACGAAATCGTTGGTCGTCACATTGATCAACGGGCCCGGGAACTTTCCGTTGATGGTAATGACCTGAACATATATATGTGAAATATTGATCTTTACATTTTAGAACCACGAATTGAAAGATTTACTGATGAAAACGTAAAATGTGGAAATTGCAGTGTATCACCCACGTCCAAGGGAAAAGTACAATTAAACTTACTACTTCTGATTTGTGTGGACTTTTATGCAGATTCAATCCGGTCTTATGTCTGTGAACATCCGCTAAATGTCTAGACTGAAACATACATTTAAAAGCACGGAAATTGGAGTGATACAGATTATCACGGGGGGACATGTATGTTCCAATAAGATAGAGCCGGAGGACAAGAGGCTTTGTTGTAAATTAAGATCATGCAATGAAGCAGTAGTGGCCAAGCGGCGTTCATACTTCATACCGGTTGATCAAGAGTAAGCGGCTTGGCTGTCGTGTCGAAGGCCACGTGCCATTCCAGAAAGATGTCGATGGCCCCAGCCGTGGTGCACAAAATTGCCACCAATGCGGTGCCCAAGATCCACCCCCTAAGCTGGCCAGAAAATGCCATTGCAGCGGCGGAACGCAACTCCCCCCGGGGTTATTTCCCGTGACTTATACGAAGATGAGAAAAGGGTTTAGCTTTTGTTTATATCGACGGCGTGAATGTTCTTTCCTTTGTTTTTGAAGTGTGAAACCGAGAGATGGTGGAGCTTACTAAGATCAGGGAAAGAGACAGAAGAAAAAAGGACAAGTGAGGGCTGTGAACGAGCTAATAGTGACAATTGGAGTTGAGACACGAAGGTTCGTAGAATTCTAGCTGGCAGTTTTTGATCTTTGTATTTCACAACCTTCGCGAAATCGTTTAGATGCATGTAAAGCTGTTCTCTATCTCTTTTGTATAGGGCTATTATGTGACGCTGCCCGTTGACTTGGTTATAGTTCATCTCTTCATGTCATCGATGAACACGATGCAGGCTGTGAAATCACAATAAGAATGATTGTCATTTTGCGTCCTTGAGGATTTGGTTAAAACCTGACCATGCGACAACAGTATCAGCAACAACCTGCATAGCATTCACCTAAGATTGTAGTCTATTTTCCTATACTAGTAGAGCTGTAACTTAGATTAACGTTTCTCGCAGCGCAATTTGAGTACTAATTCAATGAAGACAGCGAAACAATCATAGATATCTTGGCATCTGGCTGATAGCATCACGGTTGCAGAAGAGGATGAGGAAAAAGATCATAGGTCCCATTTGAGATATGGGCAAGAAATTTCTTGAACCGGCCCATTTTTTTTTTCACCTGTGTCCTTTCAAAATCCTATCTTATACAGAAAAGTGCAATTCACAAGTATCATGCAGAGTTTTGAGTTGCTAAACCTCTAATCGACAAGGACTACTTTGTCTATACATCATATCTGCAATTATAGTCTGCAGCTTTCGTAACCAAAACCAGCAAATCTCCTGCAAAGAACTTGCAAAAGCACCGTCTGGATAAAACATGCGGATACCCATGTAGTTGCGTTCGTAAAAATTTAGCCAATGTCAGACTATGATGTGGACAAAATTTAGGTAAGGTGGACACGCATGTAGCCGTCCACACAGGAAAATTTTTATTCATGTCACATTACAACGCAGTTTCGATGGCTCCATTAATTAGATGTGGCCCGATTTGGTTTATGAAGGACTTGATTAGATAAATTAAAAGCACGTGATTATGAATAATAAAACCTTTTTTATTTACAAAACATAAATATAGCACAGCAATAGATCAACAGACTCTGAAAATATACCTATACCTATACCTATACCACCAGGTTTACAATGTACCCGCAACAGTAAATCTTCTGTTCAACATGTGTATCGATTCTGTATGTCTATATCACCTATTTGTTTTTGTACGCCAAAAAATTCTATCTACGAACAGCAGCTGCTTTGGTGAGGCGGTTGATCCAGTTCTTTCTGTTTCAGGATTTGCTTCTTCACTGCCACAGATCCCTTCTCTAGTATACTAGGCACCTCCATCATCTGTGTTGATTAATTTTAACAATATCAGCATATATGCGCCAGTGGAACCCATTGATTGACCTGAACTCGTTCATTATTGATAGACATTTCAAGCAAAGCATTTTCTTTTACTTGAAGAAGTCCCGATATCACAATATGGATGTGGGAAATTCACTTGTGCAATTTTGGGACGGCTTACCTTCTGTATAAGCTCCTTGAAGCATTGATTGACGTTCTCTCTAGTTTTTGCGCTACATTCAAGAAACGAACATCTATGTCTTTGAGCTAGATCTCTTCCTTCTTCCCTTGTTACAGCCCTTTCACTCTCCTGAAATTATCACATCATCAGAAATGAGGTGACTTCTCTTCTATCGAAGAGAAATATTACGTCAGTGAGAGCCAAAGACCATAACTGAGGGCATCAGCTGACCTTATCAACCTTATTCCCAACTAAGATTCTGATACAGTCCTGATCTGTAGAGTAAAGATCCACTTCTTTCGCCCATATATCAGACAAATTTGTGAAAGTCTCTCGCCGTGTCACATCATAAACTAGATCAGATTACATGCAAGCATATATTAGGCTTTGAAATCAGCAGAACAAATACAGCCATATGCATATGAAATCATGATAAAGTATGCTAACAACTTATCTTCTCATCTGAATGTTCTACTAAAGTCATTATGCCTCACATCACATTTCACTCAGCAAGTATACCCATTTAGTCCAGGAAATTATCTAGTAGAGGATATAACTTTCTGAGATTAAACAGAGTGGCACTACAAAATACAGAGCTCCACAACTTGAAAGGACATAGTGGCTCACCCAATATAATTCCGTGTGCCCCTCTATAATATGAGCTTGTCAACGTCCCAAACCTCTCTTGTCCAGCTGCACCAGATAATGATTATTAATAACCGAAACTGCATGACAAAAACCTTGAATTCCAAATCCACCATCACTCAGCCAGAGTTAATATTGATCACAATCAGCGAGCCAAACCTCTTTGTGTAACTTTAGAGAATTCATCAATGAGCCATATGCAGAGTGAATGACCATGAAGATGAAAAGACATTCAGAAAATACGAAAACTTTATTTGGTCCAATTTGAAAGTCTCGACTTTCCAACAAGCACGCTGAATTTTTCTTCAAACGACCAATAAAGAAATGGCGAGGATAGTTATGCCTAGTTTGACAGGTGCATCTCTCAAAGTAATAAGAATAGGGAAAGGTTCACGCTGAAAAAACAGACAGTAAAAGTAGAGTCAAGATTGATTAAAAACTGTAATTAACAGAGCACTGGTTAAAAAAAGAGATAAGAGGTTGGCAGTACCAGTATCCCAAATTGTAAGCTTCAATCTCTTGCCTCCAACAGTCAAAAGCTTGATCTTAAAGTCCACACCTGGATTTTTTTTCCCCAAACCAGAAATTAGAGATTTTGCTTCCTACTCCCATTGCCAACAAGAAGAGGTAGATACAATCACACTAGATATGCCCAACGTGGAGTATGCTCAATCACATTCAATACCATAACCAAGAGGATGCGAGTCTAAAGGAACAGACACTTTCTTGCTGAAAATGGTGTCCAATTTCATCACTGATGTTGTCAACACTGAAATGCATCTTCATTAAGGCAAAGAAAATGGAGTTTTTCAATCCACACCCAACTGGCTAGTATCCAATATCAGACCAATCCTCCACTTTGCCTTACTCATATTGTTGGGACTAGCATATTCTCAGTACTAGTCTAAACAGAATAATCCTAACGAACAGAAATTCAGAAAATAGAGAATCTCACGATGGCTGAATAGTTGCTTGCTACAAAAGCTACAAACCTGATTGCAATATGGGACATAAGAAGTAAAGCCAGAGAGATCCCAGTCCTGGCCATAATTTTAACAGAAAATCCATGACCATTCCAATTCAATGTATCCTAGCTACTCATACGGGCAATAGATAGGGGACAGAATCATACAGAAAGAAAGGAGGACTGATTCGACTTACCATTTACCACATACCTGAAGAAAATAAAAGACAGTTTCAAGCAACCAAAGCGTGAAGAGCAACAGAATAACCACAGAGCAAGTGAAGATAAGCAACTACAATTAGGGCTTTACACATACAAGAGGATCATTCCTCAGTCATTATTGATCAAAGGAACTTTTCTTTAATGCCAGAATGCACAACAGATGAGTATTAAATCATAGGCCAAAAGAAAAGTGTAACCGGAGAGAGAGAGAGAGAGAGGAGAGAGAGAGACTGTACTGTACCAATGGTAGGAGAAGGATCATGAACAGAATTAGAGATGAAGCTGAGGAGAAGGCTGCTCTTGCCAACACCCGAATCCCCAGTCACCAATATCTTGAACGAGTAATCAAAACTGTTGCTGCAGCCTTTCCCAGAAGAACCCATGATTCTTTCCAATCCCCCAACCACACAAAAATAAATCTTCCTTGCGTTTCACTGCACCAACCTCGGCTTCCATCAGCTGGTCACCACTTCAAGAAACAAGAACCCCCCCATGATCCACGAAAGCGTCGTCATCAGCGGGAAATTTCCTCCGTGGTAAGCGACAGTGCACTTGTTGGAGCGTAGCGAATGCCTTGCGTATGACAATTCCTCCCGAGTAATCTCTCGCAGGAGCACGACAGCATCACCTCGACCGGAAAAATTGCAAAGGCACAGAGGTTCGAGCAATGGACAAACGTCCGTTTGATTGTTTGAACGTTTTTTTTTTTTTAATGTTTCTTGATTTGCCTCGAGTGTTGTTTCTGCAGGCGCGGGTCCACGCGCCTCTGCAGGCGCGCTCGAACCGAGGACGCGCATCCACGCGCCGGTCGTTTGGCATTTAATGTCCTGTCCCACTTGCTAATCAAAAATTGATTATGATGCGACAATGTCTAAAGGGTTTTTTTTGGCCCTTTTCCTATGTTTCTAAAACTTTCGACTATGCTTGGAATAGTATATCTAGATAATGACTGGACAAGGGATCCGATGAATTAACTCGGCCAAATTCATATCATTAAGATTTATAAACTCGCCGGATTTTTTCCTTAATATAAATTTCATTAACGTCTATATCAACATGTAAAACGCGCAAAAGAAAAAGTTGGTCATGATGGATATTATTAAGGGAAAATTGATTATATATTTGGGTTTAACCTGTTTAAGAAAAAAATGAATAATTTCAAATAATATTTGTCTCAAATTAATTGTTTATAATGCTTAAGATAATTAGTCAATGAAAAGAATTTTTATTACTAATATTTTCTTGTATGATGAAAATATTTTTTACTTATTTATTTTGGTAAGTATAAAAAAGTAACATTATTAAAAAAAAATAAAAATTTTTTTTTTTATGAAATAAATAGAGTTTTGGAAATGATATGATTTCATGAATAGAATTTGTAAATAGTTATAATATAGTAGTGAAATTATTATTTATTTTTTATAATGAAATGGTGGTGTGTGAAACCATTTTTGTCAATTGACGGGGTATGCTCTACATTTTTAGAATCGAGATGCGTAACGAAATTTGAATATTTATCGATTAAAATCGTCTATAACAAGCGAGTTCCCTCACGCGCTGGAGAGTGCGACGATGATAAAATCAAGAAGGTGGAATTCCAACAACGCATACACTCGTACGTAATGGCGCCACTTGGCCATCATAAGTGTCGGACATGCAATGAACACGCAAGACCGACCTGCCACCTCTTCCCAAATGTTTTCGCTTTCATTTTTCAGTCAACACCTATGTTTATGTCATCTATTATTTCCATTTTTCCAATTATTTTACTTCAAACTGTTAGAGATAATTATGAAATTATTCGTATCCCCTTCTACTATTTGTTTCTCTCACGATCATGCATATATTACTGTTGATTATACATATATTTAATTGCAATTGATATTGCAGTACCTTGTTACTTTACGTAATTATCGTGCAAAGCATATAAATGGTTAAATAATCCTTCGCCATGAAATGCACTGGGATTACACACTTCTTTTCTGCATATTTTTATCGATGTCGGATTTTATTCCAGTTTAGCATGCTTCGGCCAAATCTCGGATACTTCGGATTCAGCTGCTTATTGTCTTTCTCAAGTGAACTATGCCATTAATTGCCTCTTTCTCGAATGAAGTATGTCATCAATCTCCTTTTCGTAGCGGGATTAATAACGAGATTGCTGAAATTTCTATTGCGATTAATGTTAGATTTGACGACAAAGATGGGAATACTCTTTCCGACCACACGCTCTATTATCAATCGGCTGGCAATTCATGAATGCAAGGCCACGTACGGTTTTGCTGCAATTGTTCGGATGGGAGGTACCTTGTGTCATGACTTTACTTTTCTAATTACTCTTAAATCACACTTTCCAATATTAAATTCAGGGTTTAATTGCTTTTTGAATAGAGATTTAGGATTGATTGCACCGATTAAAAAGTGTAGAAATCAATCTCACTTTTCTATAAAGGTTTATTACTAGATTGCTTCAATTAAAAGGTGAAGAATTTAGATTGTATTTTACACATAAAGGTTATCAACTTTTGTTATTTTTAACAACCTTACGAGAGATGAATAGATGCTGCTAGAAACATAAGTAAATATCTTACCTTAGTGCCTTATTAGTCAAAATGTTTAGCAAAAATTTTATGTGCACTATGAGAAAGAGCAATTAATAAAATTGTCACTATTTATCTAAAATGGTGATGGGTGATTAGAATTATATATATATTGTAAAATTGGCGATAAATGTGGATAATATAAATATTGGCGATAAATGTGGATAATATAAATATATAAAAAAATTGCAAAAGTTACATCATAAAAAATTGTGTCTCAGATATTTTTAGACAAATTAAGCGAGGCTTGCCTTTTATTGACCCAGCATGGAACTTAAAATAATTCCATCATTTACGTACTAGATCAAGCCCAATTTGGTTGGTGTCTCAAATCAATAACAAGTTAATTGCCTTTTTCAAAAACAGCTGAGATTTGTTTCCACCATATTATTAATATTATCTCGGATTTGGACCATGACATGCCTTTTATTGTCGGTCCATATCTCATATATATGGTTACTTAATAAATTGACTTTCCTATGATTCTTTGTCTTAGGCCAATGTCATGAAAATCATAAAAACAGAAAAAAAAAAAAAGAAAAAAAAATCAATGTTTATATGGTAAGGGATTCAAAACCATTTCTGATAGCTGTATCCACCTTTTTCCTAGCCATACCTCCTATTTTTCCTGTTTTGGGTGATTTTCTATTTTTGTCGAAATCACACGATAGGAAATAGCTCCTTACTCATTCTAGACTGCACATTCTTACAGAGTGCGATCATAATCACCACGCATTTGATTATCTATAGCTATTCCTCATTTGTAAAGTATGTGATAAAGTTGTTGGGCTAATAGAATAATCTAGAAGGGATTGAATAGATTGAGTATAGATACTAAAATCTTTCGTGAACTAATAACAATCAGCGGATCAAATTATTAATGAGTCAATACGTGTGTGTGATGATAGTTAATGGATAAAGCAGATGACGAACAATAAAAATAGATCACACAACGATTTATAGTGTAGTTCGACTTTATATCCAAGTTTACATTATTCTCCAGCTAACAACCTAATAGGGCTAGATTTTTAGGGCTAGATTTCACTAGTAATCAACACTGCAAGTTATCACTAGCACATGTTGTTCTTTTTGCAAATAGATTACACTATCAGGAGCTGATAACTGCAACCACACTTACCCTAGATTATCTACCTTTAAAGCCAAAATTTACACAAAGATATCAACATTGAGAATTTTTTAGTGTAAAGCACAACTACAACAAATCTGGTCCAAACTCCTCTAAGCTTTGCTAATACTCAATTATAGAAGTTTTCAATCCAATTGTTGGAGATCTTTAGAGAGATCCATCTAACTAGAGTCGTTAGAGACCTATGCTAAAATCAGAATTGCTCATATAGTTACTTCTTTTTACATCCGTAAGTTTCCTAAAATGGTGTGCTACAGTTGTCACATTGCCTAAGAGTAGAAACACTACTTTCAGATATTTTTCCCAATTTTTAGCTATGGAATTTAATACTCTTAACGGCAATTTTTGTGTCGCTAACGGTCATCTTGAGAAGCATATCTCACCATCATCATTATTAACTCTTTATTTGCACAATCCGATATTCATTATCAACACCTATATATTGAGAATGAGTTGATTGACGATTTTCAATGACGATACCAATAGAATGACGTGTGATGACATGATCAATGATCCTTCCACCTTTATTAGTAACCAAATACTCTCAAGAACACTAGCTTGATATAAGTTCCTCCAAGTCACCATGAGATACCACTCAAATTGGTGCTTGTTCACCTAACCGTCATAGTCTAATTTCTTGTCTTTGTTGATACAAAGGAATCATTAACATTTGTAAAGTGAGTTTATCATCTGCAATAAATATTAGTACATAAAACAGTTTTGGAATCGTAAAAAATTTATAGGGATGTTTCCAACAAAAGTTTGCTCATTGTACTTATATCTCGGAAACTCTGGAAAACAGATTTTAGGACCCACAAAACATTTGAATCTACCATACAAATCAGATACATACACAGTTATATTTGTTAAAATATGTCTCGAGTTTGAGCCCAATGCGAAATTCCGAATATTTCGAATTGGATAGTTTGTGGATGTTCAAAATTGAGCAAAGAACATCCGAAGATCAACTTCCTAAAATTTTGAATCTGCGTTGGAGAGTTTGGCCGCTAAAATAGGAAAGTCCAACTTTGACTTGGATTTGGATTTTGTTTAAAATATACAGAGATATATTTTGGTTAAAATCGTTCAAGATAACAACAAAATAAGAAAGTTTTGTGTTGACTTTGATCTGCATCTTGGGATTAACATGTCAAGCAAGATAGGAAACAAAATCCTATGAGAAGTCGACAAAAGAAGAAGGGTCTCACTTATGGTATATAGACTTGTGGCCGTGGGTGGTAGGAGGTTGATCATGAAGAATTGGTCTTGAAATGTTGTCTCATCGTTGAGTGCTTGGGAGGGATTTTCATTGTCATTCTTGTTTGTAAATTACAACCAAGAAGATTTAGTGTTCAAGCCAATTAAATCTTGTGGTAAAATTTGCATGTAATTCCTTCGTAAAATTGAGAGATTATTTCTTGAGGAATTTCGGGGCTAAAACACTGCATGTGTTATTGGGTGTAATTGGGGCTTACAAAACACCGAGAGAGTGTTTGAGTGACTCGAGTATATAATCTCCTTGTATCGCTTGATCTATAGCGAAATTCGTCACCACTTTCCCCGTGGACGTAAGTCTTTACGATCGAACCACGTAATTCGATGTCTGATTTATTTTCTTTTTCTGTTTATATTATTATTCGATCGCTCATTTTCCGCAACAATATTTATAAGGTTGGGTATGCTATTTCAGGCAACAACATTCTCTACCGATTCCGGCACTAACAATTGAAGCCTAGACAGCCTATTTAAACCAATTAGATCGACCCAAAAATATATCATTTCTACTTAAAGTAAACATCCATTCTGCAGCTATAATCAAAATTTATCTTTTTCAATTTTCAATCAATGTCATATCTTCTCATTTCACATCCACAGGTGATTCCTCAAGCATCATCTTCTTGCAATGAATGTCGTGGTCACATCTCCACATGAAAAATGACCATCTTGCGGCTCCTGAGGACAGCTTCTACCCAAGTGAGCAAGAATTGATCACATATCATTCAAGGCAACAATATCACAATCTTATTCTGCTCGTGACATCAGCATCTACAAAATCGAGCTCTGGGAAGTACTAGATTTTGTTTATTTTGCAGAAAATGAATGATTTGGATAACTTTTTTTTTTTAATTTATTGTTTGAAAGAATTAGTCAATCAAAAAAAATTTCATTCTAAACAACAATTTTATGTATATAAATATTTTTGCGGATGATGAAAATACTTTTTGATCATTCATTTTATAAGCGATATAAATAATCATTTTTAGGAAAATATTTTTTCTACATCATTCATTTTCTACCAAATAAATGCAAAATTTAATTTTTTCATTATAGATTTCTGTTTTTGTATATTGAACTTTTGCTTCTATTCTTCCTTTCCAGGTAAGGCCGAAGGAGTCCTAGAATGGTACTTCTTCTCCAAGTTGGACAAGAAGCATCTCAAAGGAGAGCGAATAAATCGATCTAACGGAAAGGGATTTCGGAAGGTCACTGGACCCGAATGCTTGATTAAACAGGACTCGCATGCCACTGGAGCGAAGAAATTTCTTGTTTTGTATTCTGTTCGGGCAGGAAATGAATCATATGACTTTATCATGCCTAATATGCATGTAGAAACCATAGCCCTGACCATCTCTGTAAAAAGAAATAAATTGAACTTGTTGAGTTGCCCTTGTAGGAAACGATCCCTAAACAAAAGGGCTCATCAAGCGACACTAAACCGAGGAGCAGGCCCAAGAAGCAACCCGAGGTGAAGCGAGGCGAGGTGAGGCTCGGTAGCTCAAAGGTTTTTACATTTTCCAAAAGATTTTCTCCAAAAAAGCAAACCCAAACGTAGCCGTAATCATTTGGGATCTCAAATGTTCGGTTCTAGAAGCAATTGATTAATGGAGAGTAAGTAAAACTAAGGAAACTAGTAAGCGAATATGGAATTACGAAAAGTTGTATGCAAGCCTTGAGATGACAGATAAATCGACGGTGGAGAGTGAGTTGCTTTCTCGCATTTGGTAACTCAGAATTTGGCAGGTGCTATATATGGTCTTAAGACGAATTTGTAGTATGTAACTTAGGATGTCGAAACTCGAAAAGGGAAAAAGGGAAGAGCTAACAATGTTGAGATTACCATAATATAACACACTGAGAAAAATTACTTCAAAAAGAATTTTACCATTAGAAATCTCAAACCAATATTTTCATAACATGTTACCCTAAACTAATTTTTTATTACAAAAAATTTCAAACCGGTACTTATGACACATTTATCCTAAACTAATTTTCTTTTGACAAGAATTGTAATTTGCCACGCAGGAAAAATCCAAATTTGTATCCCTGACCCAATTCTACCCTAGGCTAGACATCATTATCCACAAACGTAGTAGATGAGTACATATTTTTGTGAGACGAAAATTAGTTTGAAGTAAATATGTCATGATATACAAAGAATTATTTTTAAAATAAAAATTAATTTGGGATAAATATGTAATGATAATTTATGATTTTTAATAGAGTTCACCCTAAAAGAAGAGAGTACAACTTTCTTATAGAAGACAGAAAGTATTAAGGCAGTACAAGGTACGAGTCGTGTCATTTTAGGAACGACACTTGGTGGTCATATCTTTCCACATTCGGAAAGATTTTTCCAGCCAATCATTTCTGGGGACCACTAATATTTTGAATTGTACAGAAGAGGAAAGGCTTTATACAAGGTAACAAACCCAATGTCTATCCACCTTTCGATTGCCATATAAATAAGCTAATAAGATGCATCTTATGATTTTAATAATTACAAAAGAAGGGAAAAAGAGTTGCCTTCATAACTGGACCATAAGAGCTCCATAAGAACAATCAAACTTGACATTGGTCCAATCCTAAGCCAATCACTAGTTCGTTGTGTTGTTTTAAAATGTTTGCATATTTGCAATTATTACATGACAATACTTCTTCTGACAAAGAACTAGTTTGTTGCTACACTTAATTAAATGCAATGTCAAATTATGGTCAATTTTCCATATCTAAATGGATAGAGTTTATCCTACAATTTAAATATTTTCTAGAAATGTCTCGAAAACTAATGTGGAGAAACATTGGAATTACATTAATCTCATAATGCACAGCATGTGACTACCACAAATTGCCTTGAGATATGTTTGGAAGGCTGCATTTAGTTGTCCCTCAGTTGTAATGATAAGGACAACTTAGTTACTAGTTTGGTGCTTAATGTTGAGGCCAAAGGGGCCTATTTAAATCAACGCAAAGCATGACCAATTGCCATTACAAAACTAATAGCTTGCATTTGAAGTTGCAAACTCCTCCTTCCTCTTCATTCTTCGACATTCCATCCTTCCACAGTAATTTCTTCTTCCTCCTGATTCTTGGACATTCAGTCCTTCAACAGATCATCTCCTCTTCGTTCATATTCAAAATGGATTCTCAAGCATCGTCTTCTTTGACACTCGCGCTAGATGTTGTGTCATCTTCAGTCGCACCACTAAGTAGCCATCATATCATGGCTCCGGGGTTCAGATTCCATCCAACTGAACATGAATTGGTATTGTATTATTTAGGGCGAAAAGTATTCGGAGAACCTTTATACACTGATGTGGTTCCCGATATTGACGTCTATAAATTGGAGCCTTACGAAATACCAGGTGACTGCCATTTTTCAGCCCTCATCTATGCTTAATAGCGTGGATCTAGTCTCTGTGTTGTATGATTTTGGGGTCACGTCTCCTTTTTTTTTTTTTCCTTTGCATACTGAATACCCATTAATAATGGTAGCGTTATTTAGAATACGATTATCGTAACGTAGGCTTAGCATTATTCAAATATCTTATTGGGTTGTGTTTTTTTTTCCCTCTCTTTCAGGAAAAGTTAGAGGAGACATCGAATGGTTTTTCTTCAGTAAGCTGGACAAGAAATATGAGACAGGAATAAGGTTGAATCGATCTACCAAACTGGGGTTTTGGAAGGTGACCGGGCCTGAATACAAAATCAAATACGGCTCCCGAGTGATCGGCGAGAAGAGGTTTCTCGTGTACTACGACGGGCATTCGAAGAGGGGGAAGCGGACGGACTGGGTGCTGCACGAGTATCGATTGACGGATGCAACACTCCCAGTGGCCCAAGTACATGGCTTTTTCGTTTCGGATGTGTATCATCGTTCGTTCCTTATCGTGTGAAAGGAATAAACCAAAGTGTTTTCCATTGTCTTACAGGGCAAGGAAGTCTATGCAGTCTACAGGTTATTTTGGAAAGGCAACTCCGACCCGATCCCTGGTGGCCCTGCACCGTTCGCCTCCGTGGAAGGGGGAGAGCAAGTTCATGGCGACGACGTTGCTCCAGCCTCTGCGGCTTTTCAGGTCTGATGAGCTCTTCTCTCGAAGTGTCGATATTTTTGAAGTGTAGACATTTCGTTTGGACCTGTCTCTTCGTTCTTGTTCTTAAACATGTTTCTAGCACACGTCGGAAACCCTAATACCGCGTCGAGGCCATGTTTCCTGTGCAGGTTGTGGAGGAACTTGGACCGGACGGAAAGAACACAGAGACGACTCCAGCTGACGGGGCTCCAGAAGCAGCACCCAACGCCCTCGCCCTGGTTATTCACAACGAAGCCCCTCCTGACACTCTCGATCTCGTGACCCGTTTTGACGGCAAGCGTCCGTACGAACGCTCGAAGGGGACTTCATCCGCGAGAGAAGACACGCCGGCCTGTCCAGTCAAGAGACCCAGACTTGCCGAACCTGGTAGCTCGCGAAATCTTTCCCCGAGAGGTCAAGAACCGAACAGCTCGAATTCTGCGGCGGGAGCTATCCCATCACTGACATTGAGCTTGGCATGCCCGGCGTCGGAAACAGCACCCGAGCAGCAAGAACAGCGACTAATAGTGGCGCCGCAACCAGTTCCCCGGCAAGCCGTGAAGCCACCGCGGACGACAACTGTTCATATCTTGCCAAAGATTCGCTTAACCATCGAGAGGAGCGGTAAGCGTGGTACCTCGACTAACAGTGGCGCCGCAACCAGTTCCCCGGCAAGCCGTGAAGCCACCGCGGACAACAAGTGTTCAAATCTTGCCAAAGATTCGCTTAACCATCGAGAGGAGCGGTAAGCGTGGTACCCCGAAAGACCGGTGCGCGAAAGATGTTTGACAGTCGCAGTCCGATGATTTGCGGTGGAAAAATCGAGGCATTCAGAGGATAATTAACTCAATCATCACAGTTTAATTTTTGTTGCGTTATGTTCTAAAGTTCAATAAGCAGCTTCTCACATCATGTAGTGAATTCTATGTCAGCCTTCCTTTGGCCCTTTTTTTTTTTTTTTTTTTTGGAGTGTCCTAGTATCTCTGGAGTAATCCTGGCTAGTGGTGGAGCCTTGTCCACCACAGTTTTTTTTTTATTAGCAATAGCTCCAGTTCTTTTCCTTCCAGTAAGTGGCCGCTAATGACAAATTCTGCATCAGTCATTTCTTCTCACCCTATTTTCACCTTTGACTAGTGACCTCAATCTATCCAATTAACCTTTCACTCATTGTAAGTTTAAGAGAACTCATGCTTTCGACTTCTATTTAGCTCGAAACACTTAAATCCTTATAACGTACCTTAGAAAACCGACATGTAAATTTGCAAATTATAATATATTTATTTTCAATTTTCAAAAGAAAAATCATAAGTAAAGATTAAAAGTAGATAAATTCATCAGTCGAAATAAGCCCTCAAGATCTTGAGAGCTATTCAGGAATGCACTTAATTTAGGCAAACCTAGCCTCAATTAGTCATCATACCTTATAGTGCTCCAATGCTCGATTTAAGGGACAATTAATTTATGGAAAGAAAGTAAAATTAAGGAAAATTAGTTTGCAGGACTTGGGATGAAGTTTAATCTCCTTGGAGAGGAAAAGAGAGAGGGGTTATCTCTTGAATTTGGTAAGTCATCCGAAATCATCATTTTGCATCTCTGCCAGTGCACACATACCAAATTTGAGAATCTACACATGGCAACTTATCTCTGCCAGAGATGCAAAATGATGATTTCTGTTTTTGCTTTTTCCATTTCGGATGACTTACCAAATGCGAGCTTTCTCTCTCTCTCCACGTAGATTAAACTTTATCCCAAGTCCTACAAACTAATTTTCCTTAATCTTTCTTCCCATAAACTAATTGTCTTGCAAACCAAGCATTGGAGCTCCATAAGGGATGATGACTAACCGAGACTATGTTTACCTTTAGGTGCCCCCTGAATAGCTCTCAAGATCTTAAGGGCTTGTTTCGGTTGATAAATTTACCTACTTTAATTCTTCACTTATAAAATTTACCTAATATATTATTAATTGCAATTTTACATGTCAATTTTCTAAGGTAAATTATAAGGATTCAAGTATTTCGAGCTAAATAGAAGTCGAGAGCATGAATTCCGTGAAATTTACAATGAGTGAAAGTTTAATTGCATAGATCGAGGTTACTAGTGAAAGGTGAAAATAGGAAGAAAAGAAATGACTGATGCGGGATTTGTCATCAGCGGCCACTTATTGGAAGGAAAAGAACTGGAGCTATTGCTAATAAAAAAAAAAAAAAAAAACTGTGGTGGACAAGGCTCCACCACTAGCCAGGATTACTCCAGACACTGGGACACTCCAAAAAAAAAAAGAAAGGGCCAAAGGAAGGCCAACATAGAATTCACTACATGATGCGGGAAACTGCTTATTGAACTTTAGAACATAACGCAACAAAGATTAAACTGTGATGATTGAGTTAATTATCCTCTGAATGCCTCGATTGAGTTAATAAAAAAAAAATGGAAAAACTGGTTCGAAATTGGCCTGAACAGGCTTACGTCTTTTTTCGCTTCATTTTTTTTTTTTTTTGTGAATCAAGCATCATATTTATTTTTTAATTGTAACGTAAAAAAATTTCTACAAGAAATTCAACAATTCACGGAGATACTGCTGATCCAAACAAGCTGTTGTTTTTCGCTTTCTTTTCTATCTTGTTTTCAGTCAAAGCCCTAATGCTTTCACCTTGCACCGGGAATGTCTCTAAAAGAGAAAATAGATGGCATGATTCCGGTGAGAAGAGCTCAGAGCATTCTGGCTCGTCCCTATACCGCTTTCAGGCTCCGTTGAGCTCAAAGAAAGTGGCTGCTCTACACGGAGAAATCATCATTCTCTGTTTGTCAGCTAGTCAGCAATTTCTTGCCTTGCGAGTTGCGACCTCATGATCAGAGAGTACCACTAATTATGAAATTCGACCTTGCAGGATTAGATTTATTAAGCGGCAAATAAACAAGCTACCACATACCAATCCTATGCGGCTAGGGCCAAGAGAACAAAGGAATCGAAATCACAGCCCACCACAATCGAAACATTCCATGAAGAAATGGAAAATGAAACCGACGTAGGAAGAGAGTGTACCTGGCTAAGAGTGGGCCGATTGATGGCCGACTGACAAAGGCAAGGCCGCAACCCGCAAGATAGAGAGAGAGAGAGAGAGAGACAGCGTCGGCGAGATCGAGGATGAGGCGGGGCGGTATCGATGGGACTGAGGACGAGACGAGACGAGACAGCGTTGGCGAGATCAAGGACGAGGCAAGATAGCGTCGACGAGACTGATCGGCAAGGCTCAAGAGAGAGAGAGAGAGAGAGAAAGATCAAGGGCCCCGCTAGAGAGAATCGAAACTCTAGAGAGTTCGAGAGAGGAGAGGAGAGGGGCGCAAATCTGAGAGCGAGAACTTGAAAAGGAATATAATAGATCTGAGAATCGGCCTTATAACCGGTTCCACTCGAGAACCGGCCTTAGTAGAATCGAACCGAACATTTCCCGAGTTGAACGGTTCGGTTGTTCGCCCCCAAATATTAGGATTAATGAGTACATATATGGTAATTATTTGGTATTTGATTAGTAAATTGACTATTAGCCTACTATTGGAAATATTATAACATTGTATTTAGCAGCATACATTTGTAACTATCTTTCGACTCATTATTAGAAAATTTTGCAACAAGTGAGTGTATTTTCATATTTGTAACTATATGTATACAAAAGCACATATGAATAAATTATCCTTATAACTAGTAAATTCTTGTATGTATTAGTAAAATTGGAATTGCCATTAGGTATATTTCTTAAAACAGGGGGAGAAGTTTGTGATCCATGTGGTAATAAGAGCAATAGCCCATAAAATTGATGTTGGTAATTATTAACTTTCAACTATCAATTAGTAATTTTTGCAACAAGTGTGTACTCAACAGTAAAAATGATAATAGTAGAGTGCATGTATCTAAAATATTGAGTAATATTTAATAGACTGCGAGAATACACTATATAAAACCTATCATTCTAAGTATTGCTTGATATTGTATGGAGTCTACATTATTTCTTCAAAATCCGTACTTTTCAAGTGAAATCACAAGATTTGAATTGATTATCAATATCACTAAATAAACTATAAAAATCATCTATGTAAATCATATTATTTTTAAGTATTGCTCGATTTTGCATGGAGTTTATGTTACATCGTTAGGACATGTTTAGACATTAATTTTTATCGATAATAAAAATATTCTTTATTGAGTAATCATTTCCAAGCAAGTGATTATTTTTTCAAGATCAATGATGCTGTTCCACTTGTTTATATAGTCCTGTCTAGTTCTAGTTCCATCACCACAACAAGACAAAGGCCCATCTAGAAGCCCAGAAGGAAGAGTGCACCACTGTCCAGAAAGAGAAAAACCCTTTCTTGTTTTTTACCTCTCTCTCTCGAGTTGCAGGTCGATGATAGCCCCGAGCCGAGACTCTTCTTCCTCAAAGCCCCCTCCCCTATCTCCAATGCCTCTCTCTTTCTTCTCATCCAAGTAAACTCCAACTGGTCCTTCTCTCCCTCTCTCTCTCTGAACTGCGCCCGACCCTTTTGGCCCCTCTGCCACTTCGCTTCATTTGTAAGCTCTCGTCAGCATCCCACTACCGGAAGCTTCCAAGGTTCTCTCTCTGTCTCTCTCTAGAGCAGTTCAGCCTTGTTCTGTTGATGCAGAGACTGTGTTGAGCAGATGGTCTTGCTTTAGGTTTTGTGGGTTTTTTCTCTTTCGCGCTTTTCAGCGGTGAAGTTGCTTGCTTTTGGGTGAATCTGTGGCTCCTTGGTCCTTCCGTGTTGCCCGATTGTGCCCTCTTGATTTCGTGCTTGGACTGAGTGTCTGTCGGAAATGTCGACCTGCATGTGGCTTTTACCGCTGGATCGCCACTTCTGTTGGTGTGATGGGTTGCTGGCTCCTCTGCTTTTCTTGTCGTCGGAGTTGGACTGGACTTTGTGGCTGTGGTTGTTGTTGTGGTTTCAAGAATTGGTCTTGCATAAGATGGTTTTATGTAGGGAAAAGTTCTTGCCTCGATAGTTTTATCTCCTGTGCTGATGACTTGTCTCCCTTCTGTGATCGCCCTGCGTGAGATTTCGCTGAAGATGTTGAGCTGTGATCTTTGAAAAAGTGAAAGAAAGTATGGACTTTGAGAAAAGGGGCCTCACTTTCTCACCTTGGTGATGATTATAATCACGTGGAGAACAAAGGAATGTGATTTTGCTATCCTATTCGGGGAACTCGATCTTTCTTGGCAAAGGGGCAAAAAGACAGTTTTGATCACAGTCCCGACGACAGTCTTAAATGGTGGTTTTTAAGAATCATAATGGTGACTATTTGTTAAATTTTCCCCCCGTAGCTCAGAGGATATCCGGTTATAGCAAGTCCACGATGGGTAGAACAGTTTAAGGTTATAGTTGCCCTATGAACAGAGTTTATCAAAAACATTGATAGGTGGAGTGACTACTTTTATATTGAAGATAGATTCTTCTTGGCTATCCAGAGTACAAGTATAAAAATTTTGGAAGAACTTTAGGAAACAAGGAGAAGTTGCTATTGCTAGCATAAAGCAAAGAATAGCCCCTTCTTTGATGATTTCAAAAAATAAAAAGGAAAATTGTAGTTGGAGAATCAAGATATATTGGAAGAGTGAACCTTAGTGTAACAATACCGTTTCTCCATTTTGAGGTGTTGCGACAAAAAATTCCCTGGAATGTGGGGTAAAGCTGATTAATTTACGCAACTCCCGGTCTATCTTGGCAGTGCGAGAATCTCTTTCATTGAGAGACACTTTGCTTGTCCTTCTAGCGTTTACAAACAATCTTTTATCATTCAGGTGCATCTAATTGCATTAGTGAGTGCTAGGTTCTGATATACAATGAAAGAATCTGCTTCAAAGATGAAGTCATCTAATTATATTGCTTAGTGATGCTATCAGAGATGTTTGTAAATGTCTTACAAATGCACTGGCTGTGTTTTGGGGGGAAGCCTACCTAAGATTGAGTGATGCTTATGCATTTAGCTTTGTATTTTGGAAATTCAAAGTTCAGAGCAAGCATAAGTTTGTTGCATCTTGTTATATCACGGATGGCATCAAATATGTGCCATGGGGCTTGTGTCAGTTCTTTTCTTTTTGCACTAATATTTGAGATGTGAACTTACAGAATAGACAGGGAGAACTGACTTTGAGGGGAATGTCTCACGACTAAAGAATCTTTTCAGTGGATCATGCAACTCTATCTGTCCATCTCTTGTAAAGCTGTACCTTTCTTTTGCATATACAGATATGGGTTCTGAAACATCAACACCTTCAACATCTGCAATATCTGCACCTCCATCTGCTCAGAAGACTAGCTCCACTGCTTTGGCCCCTGGTTTCAGATTCCACCCAACAGACGAAGAGTTGGTTATATATTATCTTAAACGCAAAATGTGTGGCAAATCATTCCGCTTTGACGTGATAGCCGACGTGGATATCTACAAAACGGAGCCTTGGGACCTTGCAGGTCATTATTCTGTTGTTCCTTATTCTATCTTTAGTTGTTTGTGCAGTTACATGGACTTAGATAAATTTAGATTCTGCAGCTCTTTGGCGCCTTGCAGGTTGCAAGTGCGTTTACTTCTTTCATCTCTCTTCAGTTGTATAACTGTTGAATTATATGGAATTGGGGAAGTTAAGATTATGCAAATTTAATTGGCAGTTATCATTCTTTCTCTGCTCATTAATATTTAGATGTGTTAGTAGTTTTCTTCTGTGAATGTACTTAGTGTTGTACAGTTTTATTGCTAGAGTACTATATGATGATTTCTTGTCCTGCCATTTGTTTCAATAACCTTTTTTTTTTTTTTTTTTTTTTTTTTGTGGGTATTAGGCAAGTCAAAGTTAAAGACTAGGGATCAAGAATGGTACTTCTTTAGTGCATTGGACAGGAAGTATGCTAATGGGGCTAGAATGAACCGGGCCACCAGCTCTGGTTATTGGAAGGCAACTGGAAATGATCGCCATGTTCAACATGAATCACGTGTTGTTGGGCTGAAAAAAACACTTGTTTTCCATAGTGGGCGAGCTCCTGAAGGGAAGCGAACAAATTGGGTCATGCATGAGTACAGGCTAGTTGAAGAGGAGTTGGAAAAATGTGGTAATTACAAGGTACATATTGGCAATCGGCGTCCAATCAATAGCTTATTAACTTGCCTCTGTTCAACTTCAAGTTATTAACTGCCTCATGATAATGAGTAATGTTGTGAAGAAGAATAGGTTTATTCTATCTTGGCTAGACTTCTGAAACCAACCTTCACCCCTAGGAATTTGCTGAGGATAGTAGATTATAACCTCTTATTTTGTGGAACCTTGACATTGTTGTGACTTATTATACTAATATCTCGAAATTGTGACCTGGCCCATTGAATTGCGAGGAGTTTAAGGTCATGGAATTTTGATGGAGTTACATTATGACATTTAATGTCCATCTTATCAGTTCAGTTCACCAATGAATGTAGGTGCAAAATGGTGGAATGTTTTCTTATTTCTATCGTTGGATCGGCAGACAAATATAGTCACTAGTGTGTTTCACCCAGTTAGACTCTGAAAAAATTGTATCGGACGCCTTTTTTATGTATTTTTTGGTGGGGTCGGGCTTGTTATACAAGCCGTCCTTGCATGTTAATCATTGTTTTGTGTGTGTAGGACGCATATGTGCTTTGTAGAATATTTCATAAGGCCAATTTAGGGCCACCAACTGGTCATCGTTATGCCCCTTTTGTTGAGGAGGAATGGGATGGCAAAGATAATGTGGTTCCGAGTGTAGAGACCAGAGAAGAAGCAGTACCTCAGGGAAATGGCATGCTTCAGGTTTGCGTTACATTATCATACTGTACGTATTATCATTCTGTCAACACAATCTTTATTTTTCGTATTGTCTCAACAAAAATGGTGATAGGGGAGTCCATGGTCCAGGTGGTCAGCTCCAAGGGTGGAACCTGGAACCACTCTGCAGGGGCCTGTTTCAGAAAATTGGAATGGGAAACTGCTTTCGGGTGGCTCTTGAGTCTTCGCAGGAACTAGTCTTTTTTTTTTAGACAAAAAATTTGAAATTCAACAACTGAAGCTTTCTTGCTGAGCCAAGTTTATATGACAACCAGCCATCAGAATTTATGATCAAATAAACTTACCTGCAAATCAACTAATTTAGGAAAACAAGCAACAGAGACAAGGCAAATAATTTCCAAAACAAGGATGAAATATAGAACCCTAACTTGTAAAAATAGGGCTGAATCTTGTGCAAAAAGTGAAACATAGCCAAAAAGGAACCTCAAAAAAAAAAAATTAAGAAATTTAGGAAAAAATTCAAGAAACCAGGTTCAGAGTGTGAGGGATACTTGAGAACAGCATAGACCATAAGCTGTAAACATAATTAAAAAAAAAAAAAAAAAAAAAAAAAGATAAAAAAATAATGATCGAGAGAAAGAGTGGGGCAAGCCTTGTTTTTAAGGCAATTTCATTTGGCAATGTTGAACATGATTCACTTTGGTTAAGCAAACTTGATTTAGTGGTGAATTTGTGAGTACTCAAGCCCAGAGTTCAAGTTTCCATGGCTGCACTTAATATGCATCATCATCTTGGGGCAAAAATCACCAAAAATCCTAAACTATACTCATAGTGATACATTTATCCTAAACTTTTTTTCATGACACCAAGAATCTCAAACTTGTATTCGTGTGACACATTTACCCTCTATCGAAATTTCATTAATGAGAACCATAAAAAATCTACCTACATGAACTACGAAAAGCAAACAGTATTGACCTAACGTCCATGTGGCTTGAATGAAATGAAAATGACATTGTTTTGGCTGAAAATTATCTAACAAAACATTGATGGAGGGTAAATGAGTTACATAGATGCAAGGTTGGGGTTTTTAGTGTCACTAGAAAAAATATAATGTAAATGTGTCATAGTGGGCTTAGTCTAGGTTTTTTATGTCACCAAAAAAAGTTTAGGTTAAATGTGTTGTAGTGGGGGTCAATTCCAAAAAAAAAAAAAAAAAACCCAAACTTTACATCCAGTCCCAAATCTTTTTAGAACTTTTTTGTCTCAAAAAAAAAAAATCTAAATTTTAGATCTAGTCCCAAATTTGTCCTAAACTTCTCATTTCTCAGAAAAAAAAAAAACCATAAATTTTAGGTCTAGTCCCAAATCTGCCTCAAATTTTGTTTTGTCTAAAAAAAAAAGTGGTTAACATCACGAAAAACTGCAAACCGGTACATGTGATAATTTATCCAAACCCAAACTAATTTTTTTAATATGAAAAGCCCAAATACAAAAATGATACATCTGTAACAAAATTTCCTCAAATGAAATTTAACCTAAACTAGTATATCTGTGATAAATTTACTCTTCGTTAGTTTCCATTAAATTTACTGTTAAATTGCTAAGTTAAATAACACGTGACAATTGATAAGTGTACTAATTTAAGGTTTTATCCTCATTTATACCCGAAAAAATTACAACTCTTAACCTATTCTTTAATCTACCCCATGGTCTAATCTCAACTTAATGTGGCATTTTCATATTGATAATAAATACATATTGGCAAGGCAACATGGAAAATTATCTTCAAAATAAAACCATTTTAAGATATAAAAAATTAGAGACTACCAATTGCAACTTTTGGATAGAGGGCTAATGGGGGCAAATATAGGACTAGAGTAAAAATTGATGATTTTTGGGGAAAAAAAAATTGGGGTAGATTTGGGATTGGACCTATGGTTTGGGATTTTTTTTAAAACAAAAGAAAAGTTTGAGACAGATTTGAGACTAAACCTAAAGTTTGGGTTTTTTTTTCCAAGACAAAAAAATGTTCAAGTTAAATTTGGAAATAGACCTAAAGTTTGTAATCTTTTAGAACTTTTTTTTTTTTTTTTTTTTTTTTTTTGGGAATTGGCCCGTTATAGTGGGCATAGTTTGGAGTTTTCTGTGGCTTTTTCCCTTATCATTATCATAATTCTTGCTCTAAATATTATTTGATAAATGAGAGAGAAGCAGTGGTTCAATGGGTGGTTTGCTTCCTGGTTTGAAGTGGTGACTCTGAAGGTCAGAAGGAAAACCTTCTAGTACTAGGACCCTGTGGAAGCTAGATATAAGAGTCACGGGCTGGAATCAAACTGCCGGGTCCTGCTTGTAATGCCCTAATAAGCCTCGTATACTTGTGAGGATGATACAATTAAATCTTACATGAAGCTAGATTCAAGACTGTTCAACTGGAATTAAATCAACGAGCAATCTCAAGAGTTTTTATGTGAGCGCTTATATCATGTCACTTGATTACCACAGGAAATGCCGTCTCATGTGCCTCCTGTTTGCCGTAATGAACTTCCAACTAAGACCCAGTGCCTTCTGGCTGTTTGCAAGAGTGAAACAATGGGTGAGACTATAGATGATCCATCTGCAATATGTCCAACTAACAGGGAAACTGCACCTCTTCTTCATTACAAACGAAGGAGAGATATTGATTTGAACTCAATTGATTCAACGGGTTCGGAAAATTCACCCAAGAAAACCGAAGGTCCTTCTTCATCTACCATTACGACAGCAAGGTCGGCTATGAATTTGACATGTGGATTATCAACATTGGTGGAGTATTCTTTAATGGAATCACTTGAAATAAAAGAAAAACCTCGTCTTCCTCTCTCGACTTTTGCCCCTGCCAATCTCAATGCAACAGTGCCTCCCGAATGCTTAGACTTCATCCACAGTTTACAAGAGGAGATTTATAAGGTGTCCATTGAGAGGGAAACATTAAGGCTTGAAATGTTGAGCATCCGGTCGATGGCTAATGTTCTTCAATCCAAAGTCGAGCATCTGACAAAGGAGAATGAGGAGCTGAAGCGGAAGGTTCAAGATGCTTAGTTGCTGCTCGATGGCGCTTTGATCTTCTTCCTGGTTGTTGTACTGTTGTCTATCGGTGGCCTTCAGAAATCCACTTGTTCGATGTACCTTGTAAGTCGTCGTAGTTGTAGTGTTTCTGCCTGTCTGTGTCCCCTGTCTGTCTTGAACTAAAAAATACTTTGAACCGGATAGACAATGATTTGGGCCTATTCCCCCTTCTATTATGTTAATTTGGGAAGCAGCACCTGCTTGATCTCTTGAGCAATCCTTTTGTTATGGGGTCGCACGTGATTTATTTTTATGGAGCCGTTGCTACTTCCGGGGATACCAATGGAGGTTATGAGTTTGGCGTTCTAACTGATGATGTTGCATTGAGTTGCTCGGTTCATTGCTTGCCGTTCGAGTGGATTGATGTCCACAGGTCTTACTTTATCCTCCTGTTTACGGTTTTTTAGGTGGGAAATCGAAAGCCAACTATTTAAGTTCTATCGTCACCCTTCGTAGCCAGGGTTAATGTATTATCTTGTGTCGATTGGATGAAGCTAAATCCTTTTCATCTATTATCTGTAGCCTGTTAAAGCAACTGTGCCCAGCAGTTTCATCGGGTTCTGGACGTACGAGCTGACTTGAGTTTGCTTGTGATCCTGAAGAGTGATGTTTAAGGAAGAAATCGATGCTACTCGGCATTGGCACTGAGAGCTTGGTGTGAAGTGGATCTCATGCTATGACTGGCTCGTGGCACGGTGAGTCCTCTTTGCTCATCTTAGGAGATCCGATCTGAACCGGTGTTCTTCGTCCAAGAACAACAAAATCACGCCTCTTATCTATGAACAGAGGATCTATATAGACACATAGATCCGTGGATCCATATATCTCGATCGGAAAAGAATCAATAGAAAAAGAAAGAATCAGAATTAATCGATATATTTCTCGAAACAAACAAAAAAGAAACGAAAGATAAAACATAAATCATGGATCAACTAAGCCCTCTCAGGGGCTTGCTTAAGAATAAGAAAGAAGAATCTCATGTAAATACCATGGAATAAGGTTTGATCCTATTCATGGGGATTCCATAATTATTCCATTCCAAGGGATATTAAATTGGAGGAAGTAGCTTCCTACTGGTGTTCCAATACCTGGTCAATGCCCTTCAATCCTGCTTGTTTCATGTGTTTTCGAGTGGCGGTGAGCATCGGTCCAACCTAGGGATATCAAATTGGAGGAAGTAGAATTGATCGATATATTTCTCGAAACAAACAAAAAAGAAACGAAAGATGAAACATAAATCATGGATCAACTAAGCCTCTCGGGGGCTTGCTTAAGAATAAGAAAGAGGAATCTCATGTAAATACCATGGAATAAGGTTTGATCCTATTAATGAGGATTCCATAAATATTCCATTCCAAGGGATATCAAATTGGAGGAAGTAGCTTCCTACTGGTGTTATACCTGGTCAATACCCTTCAATCTGCTTGTTTCATGTGTTTTCGAGTGGCGGTGAGCATCGGTCCAACCCAATCCAGCTGATCCTAGTGCATTTTTTCCACAAGATTGGGTTGGTCCTTGATTCTGAACCTCTAGATTTTGCACTATGCAGGTTGATCATTGATCCTGGAAGTTTGAAGTTCATCCAATCCGGAAATATATATATATATATATATGCGTGTGCGCGTGCGCGATTTTGTCTCGTCTAAACCCTAGTATCTCCTCTTCTAGTCTCTTCTTTCTTATGCAATTTAGTTTATTGTGTAAATTAGAAAGTAGAAAGAAATCATCTTTGCACGGCTTGCGACTCACCTCTTTTTTTGGTCGAATTTAGTTCTAATTCGACCAAAAAAAAGTAGAAACCCTCTTCGCATGCCTTGTGGCTCACCTCTTTTCACTAACCTCATCATTCGCCTCTTTTCGCTTGTGCTCACCTTGCCAGTCGCCTCTGTTCATTCACCTTGCCACTCGCCACACTCACCTCTAATATCTCCTCACTCGCCTCATTGTTCTTTTTGTGGTTTATTACTTGTAGTAAGTGTGGAATTTCTATTGTTACATTATCTTACATTGATATTCGTAGTTTGGTTGCTCAATGTCACATTGTTGATAAATATATAATTTGAAATAGTATATTTGTCTTTTTAATGAACACAAAAAATAAAATAAATAATCATTAAGTCCCATGTTGACCCTAAAATTAGACCAACCATTCCTTGGTTTCAAGCTCAATAGAATCGATCCTTGGCCCTAAAAATTAAGTATCAATATTGTGCGAGTTGGTCCCTAGGTTAGTTACTGAACTGGCTCATCCGGATTATGCTTACCCCCATTTTTTAGTAACAAATTGACCCCTACTAGTGGACATATTCAATTCAAGAATATGCAGCATGCGTTTGATATTTCACGCGAGGATTAGGCGTTAACTGCCGGTGCTTTATCCAGTAAATGATCAGGTCATTATCAAATCCTCTCTGGCTATTATTGTTTGTTGCTAAAATGATCTAGTCCGAGTCGATACTCCCACATCGATTTCAATGTGGTTGGAGACATCCGTCCCTGGCCGGCCCCGGAAGGCAGATTCGCAGGCATGATATCCAAGCCATGCGAAGCATAATAATTAAAAAAAGGTTTCTTGTTTGCCTGACTGGCAACGGTGCATGAAGCATCAGACAAGAATCTTCTCAAATTTTTGGAGGAATCAACGGCTTGGTCCCCACGCTCTAGCCGGCCGCTATCACATGTAACGTCCTTCTATCAAATCGTGTCACTAGGACGACGATGTTTACAATGACAAACCTTAATTTCGACGTTCCGAAAAGACAATTGAGATAGCTCAAATATGCTGCTTCTGCATTAGAACAGCCTCCAAAAGAATTTCTGAGCCTCTGAGAGCGTTTGCCATCTTCAAGTTGGGAGAGCAAATATGTCAACTGAAGAAGGGTGCTCTGTTTCCAACGAAGAAACAAGACGACGCAGCCCCTCTGTTCATAGAACAAGCGGTTTCGATCCAAGAACTGGAATCTTCAACTCTCTCGTCGAACTTAATGAGCGCCAAAAAATCCTGACTGATCCCAACCTCGACGTTGCTTCGTTCGTGCTCTCGCAATTCCCACATGCTCTTGCTGAGTCGCGTATTGCACTGATTGATGCGGCCACAAACTGCCAGATCTCGTATGCACATCTCTACCGCTCCATCAGATCGCTCGCCTATGGATTGTATCATGCAGCCGGGGTCAGAAAAGGCGATGTGGTCTTCCTGGTGGCACCGAACTCGCTCCTTTACCCGACTATATGTCTTGCCATACTATCGGTCGGTGCGATTCTCACTCCAGCTAATCCGCTAAATACCACGCAGGAAATAGCTAGGCAAGTGGCTGATTCCGGAGCGAAGCTGGCAATATGTGCACCAGAAGAGCTACAGAAGTTGATACCAACCAAGCTTCCTACTATGCTAACAACCAAAACATCGGATGGCACTTTGCTTTCTGTGGAAGAACTCATAGGATGCTGCGATCCAATTGATCTTCCCCTAGAAAGGCCGACTCAAACGGATACTGCGGCTGTCCTCTACTCCTCAGGAACCACTGGCACCAGCAAAGGCGTCATATTGACTCATGCGAACTTGATATCCGTCATCTCGCTAATAAAATGGTCACTCAGTGCATCCTCGTCCCAAGACGACGTGTTCCTATGCTTCATCCCCATGTTCCACATTTATGGGCTTGCTTTCTTTGTGCTCGGGTTGCTCTGCTCAGGAATCACTACAGTTGTGATGCAGAGATTCGACTTCCAGGCCATGCTCGATGTCATTAAAGTGCATCGAGTCAATAACATCGCTGCTGTGCCCCCAGTGATTCATGCACTCGTGAAGCACGCCAGTAACATGAAATGTGACCTCTCGTCACTTCGAAGAGTGAGTTCTGGGGCAGCACCACTGAGCAAAGAGGTGACTGCTGGGTTCCGAGAGAAGTTCCCATGGGTCGAGCTGAGGCAAGGGTATGGGCTAACCGAAACATGCGGTGCAACCTCTGGTTTTGCATTGGATGAGGATGCAAAGGCCCATTCTAGATCTTGTGGGATTTTGCTACCACACTTCTCGGCCAAAATTGTCGATATTGAAACCGGGTCACCTTTGCCACCTAACAAGGAGGGAGAGCTGTGGCTGAGAAGTCCTACAATAATGAAAGGTTATCTGCAGAACGAGGAAGCAACGACTGCGACGCTAGATCCCGAAGGGTGGTTAAGGACTGGTGATCTCGGTTATTTCGATGAAGATGGGTTTCTTTACATTGTTGACAGGATAAAGGAGCTGATCAAGCACAATGGTTATCAGGTTAGTTACCTATCGGGCTGATCAATTAGGTTTGATCTAACATGTAAACTGAGGTATAGTGCACCTCTGGAAGATCAGAATTTAGTTTAATGAGACCTGAAAATTGGAAAGGATGCTCAAATGATCTAGTAATTGAACCATTCTGACCCATGGATCCTATATACGATATTACAGGTTGCTCCTGCAGAACTGGAAGCTCTACTACTCAGCCATCCTCAGATTGTTGATGCAGCTGTCATACCGTATGTCATCTCTCTCTCTCTCTCTCTCTCTCTCTCTCTCTCTCTCGTGCGCGCACATATGCCTGCGCACGTTGCACACATGAACATGTATCTTTATGTGTACATGATATGTAGATTAAGCAAAATACTGATATTATGCAGATTAGAGAATGAGGAAGCAGGACAAGTACCAATGGCATATGTAGTTAAAGCATCTGGTTCGGAACTTACCGAGAATCAAGTCATTCGATTCATTGCTGACCAGGTTTCTTATCTGTCACTGTCTACTACTTCCTCACCCCAATAATATGCAGCATCAGAAAAGAATAAAAAGTAAGATTTTTCTGTGTGTTCAATTGAAAATTTGCAGGTTGCACCATACAAGAAAGTGAGAAGGGTGGGGTTCATCAGCACCATTCCAAAATCTGCTGCGGGGAAAATCTTGAGGAAGCAGCTGATTTCACAAACCCAACAACAACTCAATTCTAGATTGTGAAGTTTTGAAGTTAGACGATGATTGCCAGTGTGTTGAATTAAGAGAAAGAACTCCAGTAGTTATTCAAGATCTAGCTATGGTCTAGAGGCTTAACCAATAAGGAGTTCAGTATGCAATGTAGCTCGAAAGTATCCAGTATTTCAAGTCTCTTTCGTCTTCTGAAGTAATAGCAATCGATAGCTATTAGTTGCCTGTCATCTATTGTCCATGAAACTAGTTTCCTTCATCTGGGTATCATGCTTTTTTTAGGACTGCTAGTTAAATTCCTCTAGTCAAACGCATAGGATTATCCTGACAACCTATTTGGCAAGACAGTGCACCGCATCATTCGCATCTCTCCTAACCCAGGAGAGTTTTCCACTTCGGGTTTTTGTTAAGCCGGCAAATATCATGGTAAGAGAGTGTACGAGACTTACTTGACATAACGTCCTTTTCATCGGACCATTAAAACATAAGAGATGCAAAACTGAGGTCTAAGCATTTCATTCTTACCGCAAGTTCTCACGTGCTAAGGAGAAAGTATTGTGGTTGGCGTTTCAATTTTTGCCGTAGTTGTAGGAGAATCACCTAGTGCCACCGTCAAAACGTAATGAAATCTTCTCAGATATTCGATTATCAATTGGATGAATTCATCGCATGGAACTGAGAAAGAAACCCGCTCATAACTTTTTTTTTTTTTTTTGTTTTTTGATTGATACCCTGAAAAACCCAAAATCGGTACACATGTGATAAATTTACCCCAAACTATTTTTTTTACCACAAAAAACCCCAAACTAGTATACATTTTGACAAATTTACCCTAAACTGATACACTTGTAACAAATTTACTCTCTGTTAATTTTCGTTAAATTTTATTGTCAAATTATTAAGTTAAATGACATGTAGCAATTGACCGGTATACCAATTTGAGATTTTACAATCCGTTTGTCACAATTTACAATTTTTGTGATTTTTTTGTGATATTAATCTAATTTAGCGAATGGTATATTTATCACAAATTTATCAGTTTGAAGGTTTTTGTGATTAAATAAATTAGTTTTTGGTAGATTTGTCGTGAATATATCGGTTTAGAGTTTTTTATGGTCAGTCAAGATAAATTTATCACAAATGTATCCAGGTTTAGAGTTTTTCATGGTAAAAAAAATAGTCTTTGGTAAATTTATCACAGGTGTACCAGTTTAGAGTTTTTCAGGGTATTAACTCTTTTTTTTTGGGGGGGAGGAGGAGGAGGGAAGGAATCATTATTTCACGGTGAGGTACCCTCCGCTAGAATTCAGCAATTCCCATGCCAAAAAAAGAGCATATAGCAAAGCAATAACAACGAGATCCAGACCAAACAGCAAGTAACGAAAATTTCAGCTCACAAATTTAGGAGGGTTTATGCTGCGTCTGTAATGCGAGTTTATCACAAGTAGGTGAATCTGTAAAATTTCTCAAAAGGAACAACAAAATACAACATGATCCAGGACAAAACGGGAATCCATGACAAACAAGGACAATCTCCCAATTCAAATGAATGAGTAACAGGACCTGATTGTAATGAGAAAATATATTTCCAGATTGCAGAGATGGGAGATGTAGCACCAGAACACAGAACAGCAAAAAGATTCAAGAAAGCAACCTCATATGCCATCCAAATGAATTTTTACGAGAATGGGATCATCTGAAGGCAGAAGACACCTTGGCCATCCATCTTCAGCCCCTCAGGAATTTCTCCCATCAGTAATGCCAAATACTCTGAGATTTGCCCATTTATATTGTTGGGTAGATGTAAAAACCACAGATCTTCAGAACATCTACGAGCTTGACCTAGCAAAGATCCGATCTCTGTATTGTTGTACTGCAGTTGGTCAAGATACCATACAAACAATGAGTCATAACATGATCCGAATCTGGAGCCCTAGCCCCTTGAGACTTCATGAACTTCGTGGAGCCCCGGACAACCAGCTCAACAAGCCGCCAGAACCTTGTCTTGTGGCTGCTGCAGCATGCTCCATATCCTGTTCTAGTGCAGACCTTTGCTTTCGAAGAACTTCTACCTCACTTTCAATTGAGTGAAAGGATTCCAACACCTTCTGCAATTCCGCTATTTGTGCCTGCGTATCATCATAACCAGTAACCATAAGCCGCAAAGTCACAAAGAACAACAAAACCTAGTTTTATCACAAAATGACGATAATGCATATTGCCACTGCATAGAGTTAGAAGAAGAACCTCCAGTTTGAAGCATCTTGATCTCTCAGAAGCCAATTGACCTTGGACGGAAAGAAGTTCCTAAACGAACACACAGAAAAAATAAGGACTTCCATCATCACTTTTGAGGAGGTTATCATCTTACAAAAACTAGACACACCTTTGAGAGCTCAGCATGGGTATTGTTAACTTCTTCTATCTTTTCTCTGAGCCTAGAATTTTCTTGCCTGGCTTCGGTAAGTGACAACTCCATCACTTTCTTGTCCTCCCTGACCGCATCAAGTTCAACTGATACATCTTTTTTATTCACAACTAACTTAATCGGTTCCTCTGTTTCGGAGAAATCCAGTTTTTCAGACTTTGCGAGGGCATACGCAGCAGTAACAGAAGCTGCAGCAGCGGCTGCAGCTGGTGATTGAAATATCTTAGGACGTGAAGAATTTCTTGGTTTGGGTCTCATGAAAAAAATCTTGCATCAAAGGGAAGACATGAAAACCAAGAAGGAAAATGAAGTTACTATTCGATCTCTATCAACATGTAACAACAATAATGAAACTAAGCAGCAAGAGAATCGCTTCTTGAAGATATATTATGAAATAAATTGTTCATGGGAATGCAACAACCATGAACACAGGTGTGTTCTTAGCAAGTAAATTTTTAAAATCCAAGGTCCATTTTACGCTGGTGATTTAAAATAAAAAAGCTACATATTGGTAACATCATAGTTTATGTCCATCCTACAAAAGCCACATATTTCATCTCCATCCCTACCATTATCACAGCAAAATGAATCAAGGACTACCACATGTATAACTTTTCAAGTGAAAAGTACAGGAAATGCCCATTCCAATGGCAATGCATCAACTTGACAAATCTGGAGAAAAATGTAACACATTCCAATAGAGTCCTGAGATTATCAATCTCATGACAAGTGGCCATGAGAAAAAGAAGACATCCTATAAAAACAACACAACAACGATCACACATCTCAACCACACCGAGAAAAGCAAAAGGAAGAAATGATCAGACAGCGGTCTATATTGCTTTCCGCAGGTAACATAACTTCAGCTAACTTCCACAATAACTTGACTGGGAAAAAGAATGTCATGTACATCATGTTTCAATCTCTTAGAACTCCATAGAAATAGGGAAAATAATACAATTGGTATAACTGATCTGCTCAAGTTCCCATTTATACTCAAAAATTTCTCAAAATTACGTTACAACCCATTTGGACAACTATCCTGTACATAGATAAATTGAAGGGAAGGTAAAATCTGCATCATAATTCATCCGAGGGTAGGCAACATGAGTCAACTAAACCTAAAGAATTCATATTCTTCAATACCTCATTTTGATATTTGCCATTGTAGCCACCAAATGCAACCAAATATATCTCGCCGGCAATAAGTGCCGAGCAAACACTAAGTCCCTGCTTCCAAGCGTACAAAAGATAGGTATATCAGAGAGTAACCAGAAAGAATTTCGTAAATGCACATGACAAGAAGATAGCTGTGTTAGATATACACGATATAGGCAAACCAAATATGAAAAGTTTTTTTTCCCCTTTTCTTGAAAGAATTACCAAATTTAAATGGAACAGGATACAAAGACGAAATAAAAACAACAGAATATTGACCTCACTAGCAAGTGGATCTCTCTCCTTCACGGTTGTCAATGTTGACCAGACAAGTTTAGGCATATTTAACATCAAAGTCTCCGAGCAACCTGCAAAACCCTCATTACGTAAAAATTTGGAGGGCTTAATCATGGACTTGGGAGGATCAGAGAAGAATGACCACAATTCAGTTCAATATGTCCTACATACCACTCTTGTTATCTCCACCTCCAACAACATACCAGCTCTCCCCAATGGTAACACCAGCATGACCTGCTCGAGGAGCAATCATATCACCCGGAATTTCAGATTGGGACCATTCCTTCTGCAATATATTGTCATATCGAATATTTAAATGTCATATACAATGAAGGTGTATCGTCTATTTCTATAGATCCATTGCCTCAAAATTTTAGGAAATCTTGTGATAGGTGAGTAAATAAGAAATGCACAAGGAAAGAAAGAAAGACCAAAAAAAAAAAGGAAAACATCACAAGGCTGCATGAAGTCAGAGCAAGATGTCCAAAGCCAATTAAGGGAGTACAAAGAGAAGCAACCAGAGATTCTAAACCCTCAAACAATCTTTTGTTGTGTTCCTTCAAAATTTCCAGCATGAGACAAAGTGGTGCAGCACTCCAAGACTTCTTAGAAATTGAGCTTCCACCATAACCATTCCATCAGCTAAAACGCTGGATGGCATGACTTGGCATGCCATCTTAGACAAGCTAAGGATATGATTCCAAGCTTAAGAGCAAAGTCAAAATGAAGAAAGAGATGATCAACATATTCGCCATAATGCTTACACATGCAACACCAATCCGTGAGGATGACTTTCCATTTCCTGAGATTCTCAACAGTAAGGATCCTAATCTACGCTACCATCCAATAGAAGAAGGAGGTTCCATAAGGTATATGGGCAAGCCAGATTGCTTTAGAGAGGAATGAGCAAGGGGAGAAATTTCCAAAGATGATATAACAATAAATTTCTCGTTATAAGCTGGTCATCCCCGAAATCATCAATTTTGAACTAATAAAGAAGATTTAAATGAGTAAATTGAGGAAAGCTCCCAATCCCTGAAGTTTTGGATGAATACTGGATTCCAATGAATGAAACCACCCTCCAAAGACATATAGTCAGAAGCCATGGCATCCTTGTTGATTGCTAAAGAGAATAAAGTCGGGAAGAAGAGATTTCAGAGGCATTTCACCACACCCCACATCAATGCCAAAAAAATACTCCTCTTCATTCTCCAATTTCAAACTTAACGCAACAAAAGAAAGATCCCTAATATGTTAGGCTTCTTGATAACGGATGCCCAAAGGATGACAAGAACCTGCAGTGGCACAAAATGTGTGAGCTTGTTCGTACCCAAGGTTTGAGGTCTGAAGTGAGATCATGAGGACAATCCTATTAGTTTCTCACAAAATTTGTACTACTTGTTGACAACTGTTGTAATTTTCTTCTTTTGTTTAGCAATTGTCTTCATTTTCTTGTTTTGTCATTTTAATTGGTTTGGCAGATATCCATTAGTTGTTGAGATTTCCCAATTTTAACATGTGGCAATAACATCAGATAACAAATTACAAGTTCCTTGATATAGAGAGTTTTTACAGTCCGCATGCATATGTATTCTGCCACTTTTTTTCAAAAAGAGCACATTAAGTCCCTGGAAAACTACTTCAACTGTGCGCAGGTCCAACCTCAATATTTCCTTATGAAATTTCTCCAACAATTACCTCTGGAGAGGTCATCAATGACTAACAACTAATGAGTACACCTAATATTATAAAAAAAACAAAACAAAGCTATCTCTGATATACTCTAAAGACTAAAACCCACAAAGATCACCTCCATATCTTCTTCGCCTATGCAAGCTATGCGTCTCAATAAACCCAGTAACTTTCATCATAGTCTGTGGTATATACGCATCTCCGGCATTTACGTATAGTAATTTCAACAGATGTAAGCAATAAAGTTACACCATCCTATTCTGGAGAATGGTAGTCAGCAAATCAACAGATAACTTCAATGAAGAGATATAGAAAAGACAATTCTGAGATATTTTGATTGCTGAATTGTAGTACTCACCGTCTGCAAGTCCAATACATGCAGATCACAGAAGAAGATCGAGTGAGAGCACCCACCGAAAACTACAAGATAGCGATCCCCATGCACTGCAGCTGTGTGGTCAAATCTGGGAGCTGGAGGTGTCTGCCTATCAGCATGAAAAGATACCATGTAATTTTTTTTTTTAAAACAGTTTACAGTGTAAGCCAACAACAAGAGTAAACATTTACGTTGCCTCAAGAAGTTCCCAGCTCATTGTCTCTAACTCAAGGATGTGCACATCATTTAGTAATCGCCTTTTCTTGTCTTCTCCACCAAAGACTATAAGCTTAGATCCAACAAGAGATGCAGAGTGCCCCCCTCGAGCTGCCTGCAATATAAACCAAAGATGTACAGAAACCAACTTCAGTTACTTATTTACAGCAGATGAAACTTATTCTGGATGATCTGGAAAATATCATCCTTTAAAGGTGGATAAGCCATTTAATATTCCAAAAAAGAACAGAAAAAACTAGGAAAAGACTCAAAAACCATTGCAGCAGTTGCAGTTGATAACTTACTGGAGCTTTTCCCGATGTCTCCACAATGCCACATTGCAGCGATTCTAAATCAATGAACCTCACTACAAGAACATGGTGCACTATTCAAGATGTATAAAACCAAACTCCAACTTTAGAACAATCTTAAAACCAAATTAGCATACCTGGCATACTATCAGAATCATGCTTTGAGTGTCCACCAATGAGAAGTAGTTTGTTTCCCCATGTGATCTAACGAAATGCATAATTCACCATCAGGCTTCCAATAAGCCATACAAAGAATAATCAGATTATAAACAGATTATGAAGAGAGCTGTTACCGTAGTGTGACCTGAGGTGGATAGTAGATTTTCTGGTGACCAGTTACCAATTTGTGGTTCCATCTTTAATCTTACACTAGACCATGTCAAACTTTTAAAATCAAAGGCCTACAAAAGTAACCAAATGCATGACATACAAGATATAATCAATCAGATATGGATGGATGGAAATGGCATGTGGAGTACCTGAACATCAGACAAATATCGACCATTTCGGCTCCCACCAATGATGTAAAGTTTATCATCAACAACAGCTGCAGCATGCTATATTACACGTGATAACAATAACTATCAAGATACGGCATTAGATCACAAGAAGAGCACTAGATCATAAAATAGATGACTGAAAAAATAATAGGTAAGATAAATATATAATTTGCATTTCTAAAGGTATTTAGCCATTACCTTGTATCGAGCAGATGGCCGTTGCCCTGACACTGGAAGTGGTACCCACTGGTCATATGCCAAATCCAAGCACCAACTGTCAATATCCATATCTTTTCTTGTCTCTTCTGTTCCCATAAAATATCTGCAGCCATATACAGAAAAAGCATCAAACGTCAGAACATGTTATTATTCTCTATAAAATGCAAAGACTGCAGTCACAACTTATAGGGTAAGATTAACATGATACTTTTAAAATTTCCAAGAATCAGATATTGCATATTACAGAAGATGCATGTGTGATTAATAGTTGTTTCTCATTTCTGGACTCCTTTTTACTCAGAGTTACAATATTTGGATGATAAGGTTTGCTACAAAAGGATGCCTAGATTAAGGGAGAGTGAGCCAAACTTAGCTAAGCCAAAATGGAGATTCTCGAGTCGAGATCACTGATAAGGTTGGTGCGGAAGGATACCAAGATTAAGGGGGACCAAGCCTAACACAATTGGCTCACACGTGAGGGAGATTTGTTAAGGTGCTCGTGTGAAAATGTAGGCAAAAGAAGTCAGACATTGGGGATGTGGTTAGGGTGGAGTAGGCAATACATCCTAGTTGGCCCAAAATCATTAGCTTAAGCCTTTGAACGAAGGTGAGTACAATTGGACATCTTGATTCTTGACAAGCTCAATTTTGGGCTTTCCTTGGTGATCTCCCCAAATGAAGTTATCAGGCTTCTGTTGCATGTCCCAACATCAATGCCATCATGTGGAGTATTTATCCATCCATTCATTGATGCTATGTCATGATTCTTTCTACATATGCTCCTACACAGACCTTACAAGATTTCAACCTTAATCTAGAGTCCGCGCACATTATATAATTCAATTCAACCTTCAGATAAAAGACTCTTCTTGGAGAACTAGACCACAATTCGGAATCAGGATCGAGCTCTCGTCGTCTAATTAAGGCTGTCCAAACCCAGTCAATGCACTAGCCCAGAGTGATCCAATCATAATTGAGCATAAATGCACCGATCCAAACACCGGTCACGTCGACACAGATATAAACAAGTAGCAATTTCCGAATTCCGATGAACAGATTAATTCCCAAGCAAAGCATATTCGACCAGTCGCTGCATTGCATCACGCCGCTCGCAGTCACGGTCAACCCAATAGACCGAGATCGCACATTCTCGGCATCATTCGCGAACTCCAACAGCAGAAAAACTGCACATACGATACGCACACATTCAGCTCAAGTTCGAAGAAGAGACTCACCGAGATTTCAAGCAATTGTCCGAGAATTCGCGGTCGCCGAAGCCAATCCGACGGCGAGGTTCGAGCAGAGAACCGGATCCAAGCGGCGGCGGCGGTGGCGGCGACGACGGCGGCTTGTAGATCGAACGGTGGCGGGGGCCTCTGGAGAAGCGACGGCCCGAAGGACCACCGTTAGATCTGTTTCCGCTCCGCCGGACCTCGGGAGAAACGTCGAAAGAGAGGAGAGCGTTGTGCCGTGCAGACCAAACTGACCGTACAGTAGCCCGGCGAAGCGCTGCCTCGTTGGCTGCAAGAGAGCTGGCGCTGACGTGGTGGGCTCTCGATCTGGGCCCAAGTTGGGGGTAAGTCAGGCCCGTCTAAGTGAGTGTGGGCCCATCTGGGGCTTTGGGCTAATGACCTGATAGGCCCACCCATGAATGAAGATGGATCTAGAAACTTGGTTGGGACAGCAAGGCCCAATGGGCTGACTGGCACTTCAGTTCTGGTTGACATGCTTGAGTCCATTGATCTGGCAACTTGTGTTCTACTGCGCACGGTGACTGAGATTGGTCTGTCATCTTCATCCTCCTCGATGCGACCAAATTGCCATGCTTGCGGCTTCTCTTGGGACCACAACCACCCCAAGGGCTAGCACAGAGTCGTGTGTCTTCAGGTAGCTATCTAATGTGTATGGGATGAAAAACCATCACGTTTCGATAGAGATTAGTCGAGTGCTCAAAGAGTCTTAAACGCTCCTATTAATATAAAAATTTATTGATTTCTCTATTAGTACACTA
The DNA here is from genome assembly GCA_014182405.2 of Eucalyptus sideroxylon. NCBI lineage: Eukaryota > Viridiplantae > Streptophyta > Magnoliopsida > Myrtales > Myrtaceae > Eucalyptus > Eucalyptus sideroxylon. The sequence continues at coordinate 57,207,485 of CM024554.2, read as the reverse complement.
AGTGATGTAATAGTTTTTTGTTTTTTCTCAATGCAACCATGCATGCAACCTGCATGTGATCCATCATATCAATTTGCAAACTATATTGTAAATCAATTTAGGTATGTTAATTGACAATTATCTATGAAAACACACAAGATATCCATTGGTCATAATGGACATAACCTTACTCTCTCACTTCCACTCATTTCCACTCACGATGTTTAGCAGCTCTGTATTGTTCATCAAACCATCATTCCTCGTTCAAACCATATGAACTATTTTTCAGTTCTTATAAATTGCTTTTATCAAACTAGCTCATTTACTTGTTTGAGAGAGATAAGGTAAAATTCGAGGGAACTCGTCTAATTATTATACACCCGTTTGAAAACCTCATCATGGGTTCGGAACTAACTTCAAGAATAGTCGAAACTTATCAAGACGAATTCGGTTGTCCTGAAAACACTTCATGCTTTCATCCCTAAACTTAAGAACCGCTAGCAATCTAGTGCAGCCACATTGTTACGACTTAGATACGAGACGTAATTTAACCGGCTTTCGGAATAGACAGTCGTGTTATACATTTCGGTGCCACGAGTATGATGATCCACCGAGCTCCCGCAAGACACGATTTGGTGCCACGAGTACTAGTCCACCATCGTTAACTCACAACGAAATCGACAAAAAGCGACCCCGCGGAGTCAAGGGACGCGAAATCAGATAATCATAACGATCCCGGAGAGGAGGGTGCGTGCAAGCATGCATTCATACTATCGTGGGGGAGCCGAAGAAGGGATGGAGGAGGGTAGATCGAAAGAAGAGGCGCCACCTGTCACGCGCCAGTCGTACTTGTGAAGCAAAGAGAGAAAGAGACGAGACCACCGGCGGCACCACCACCGCACTAGACCACCACTGTCGCGGATGCTGACAAAGGAGTTTTGAGTTGGTGAAGATGACGGTGGATGGATACGATACGCGCCTCGGAAGGTGGCGTTGAAAACGAACTACATGATTAATCTCTCTAATCATACCCCTATTTACATGACTTATCTACAATTTCAACGAAAATGACATCCATTCCCGAGCGTTTCGCGAGTGATCTCATCAGAAGGTTTTCGAGTTCGCCAAGGTGGGTAGACGGAAGCTCTGAGAAATAGAAGCCGGAGGGTTTGTATATAAGCCATACATGGTTATTCTGCGAGATACAAACGCTAGCTTCTTAGGGTAAGAACAAGGGGATCGATGTATAAATCATCTCTTGCTTTTCTACAAGATCAAGACTCTCGTGCTCTCAGACAAGCCGTTAGTGCAAATCCCGCTATCATGCACGACGCAACCTTATATTGCACATCGAAAACATGTCAATAGGCGACTAATTAAATGGCCAGAAACCGAGGGACAAGTGTTAATCCTAGTCACTACAAGTGATCACTAGTTAGTGGTCAATCACCATAGTGCTCAGAAAATCAAGCAAAAAGCGTTGCTCCGACAGTATGAACAAGCTGACCTCGAATAGGGGATACTTCTTGTTGGTCCCCCGGCCTATTTTTCCTTCTAGAATTTACTTGGCAGAGACTTCATCAAGTCAGTAGTGGAGGAAAACTTTATATCATATTCTTCGATTTGCAAGAAAAAAGGGGAAAAAAAGAAAAAGAAAAAACTGAGTAGACGACAGCCCAGCACCATATCCCAACATGACCACCACCACCAACACCACTAACGAAAACGCAAGGGCTTGTACCTCTTACATTATCATCATCATCATAGAAAATATTATTTATACATATGTTAAAGAAGTTACTAGAAAGCTTACGCAGATGCATGCACTATAAATAGGGACCCTACCCTTGAGTTTGGTATGTCACGAACACTTGTGAGCACTGGCTTATATAGAATAATCCACGCTTGCAAAAGAAAGCGTTTCTCTTGTCCCCCTTATAATCTAGCTCAGCCTTTGAGTCCCTTGCGAGATTGGAAATAATGGGCAGCCCTAAGGTGATTGGGGCTGCATTCTTGGTTTTGCTGTTTGTCGACCTCGCCTTTGCTGCTAGGTCGATACCAAAGGCTGTGGTGAATAAGAAAAGTGGAGGAAGTGGTGGTGGTGGAGGAGGAGGCAGCGGTGGCGGTGGAGGAAAGGGCGGCTCCGGCTCGGGATATGGGTCTGGGTATGGCTCGGGGAGTGGTTTGGGCTACGGTGGTGATGGAGGAGGTTATGGTGGTGGAGGCGGCGGTGGCGGGGGCAAAGGCGGAGGTGGAGGGATTGGCGGCTCGGGTTCCGGGTATGGGTCGGGGAGTGGCTCCGGATATGGATCCGGGGGTGGGATAGGGAGTGGAGGTGGTGGTGGCGGAGGTGGAGGAGGTGGCGGTGGCGGTGGAGGTGGAGGCTCGGGGTCGGGAAGCGGCTCCGGCTACGGCTCCGGCTCTGGCTATGGAAGCGGCAGTGGATATGGGAGCGGTGGCGGAAGAGGCGGAGGCGGTGGAGGAGGAGGGGGCAGTGGAGGAGGTGGCGGTGGCAGCGGGGGTGGCTCAGGCTATGGGAGTGGCTCTGGATACGGGTCAGGGTACGGTGGTGGTCCCGGCGGAGGATACAATCATCGGCCGTGAAGTCGAGTTACTTTCATTACTTCTGGTTTGAGCTTAGAACACTAGGTATTTGCATTCCGATAATAAAGGCGCAGGGACATCTTGACCGCGACGCCGCTTGCATGCATGGACTCGTTGGGGTGGCTATACGTTGCTCGTGTTTAATCAATGCCTGTAATTTTGGTTCTTTTTTTTACATCTTAATTCTACATGTTCAACGTTAAAAGAGTTATCACTGTTGGATAACTTACCTTCTTAATAATAAAGAGCATTATCTTTGTCAAATTATTTGACCGCGGGGTTCAGGTTGATTCAAGTTCGATTGCTTACTTACAGAACAATCAGCTTCGCTTCAACTGGAAGCTTTCGTGTGGAATACTATAACAAAACGATCGGCCACCAAAAGCGCAGTACCGGTCAGAATGATCACCAAAAAGCTAAGACTTTTCAAGTGCGATATTCTTTGGCCAATCATTCTCCGAAAGAATACTAAGATGGTAAGACTATAGGACCGAGTACGCAGACTAGTAAATCACACCGAAACACGAACAACAATCGAGGGAAAAAAATCGGACTTCAGCTCGACAGCTGTTGATTTTTTCGAACCTGGTCCAAGTATTCGAGAATCAATGAGGCACTGCACAGGCTTCGGCCTAAAGGAAAAGGCATCGTGTCGCTTTACACCACACTCAGCACTTCCTTCGGTCAGTATCTACACCGACCAATTCGACAAAGCAAGCCAAATAATACTATGAACAGAAGCAAATATGAGGTGCAATAAATTGTACTCTGAATTCTCTCCTTTTCTTCTGCCATCGTTTTTCCATAAAACAATAACTCTAGGATGTATCACTGTAGATAGAGAATAACCTGCTCGAAAGTCAAGTTATAATCGTTCTATTCGGGGAAAGAAACGACACAAATTTCCTACAACAATTTCCTTTGACTTAAATAAGCAGATACTATTTGGAAAAAAACGAACTCTCCAAAAAGAACTTCCCGATCTCACTCTTCCAATGATATCTCGTGCATCACCTGCCAACGAATTAGATCACAAGGGATTTTTAAAAAATCATCGAACTTGTGGACAGACTGAAGGATGGTCCACAATTTTTTTCTACAACAATGGATGGAACTTGAGAGCTAATTCACCCCTTTCTCCGAGGCATATGCAACCTTTTGCATTATCATGGTCTCGGCTGCACGAATCGCTCTCTGCGACCCTGTAATTGTGACTTTCCTGCTCCAGACGAGTAAAGAAAAAGAACATAAACCCTCCGATAGTCAAGAGATTTATCAGAAAGAAAATCAGGAAAAGAAAAACAAAGAACTCTTATCAAAGTCATGTACCTGTCAGTTGTCCCAGACATGAAATCACCTCTATCTGATATCTTTATCCTGGCCCCAGTAGCCTATAAGGTCATTGTCATGTCATTCAATGCTCAAGTGAATTTTCACAATGCCAAGTGTATAATTTTCAACTGCAAACCTGACTGATATCCATGATATTCCGTCCACCTCGACCAACCACAAGTCCGATGTGCTCATCCGCAATGCCAATAGTCATCGAGTTACTGCGATCTTCCTGCAGAACAATCAGAAAGCTTCATCATTATTCCATGATTAAACTAATCCCATATGACCTTTCTTATCAATTTGCACCATTATACATAGAGAATTAGCTGGTTACTAGAATTTTCCATTCAGAGTCAATAGCATAAAAGCTTGACATGTAGACAAGAGATATTGTGACCATGTTGACTAGACCTGCTCAAATGGATGGGCATGCCTGTGGTCAGGACTAAGTATAATACCAAAGCTTGCTCACTAATAAAAAAATTGCACGACAAATCACAGGCTCAGTCAGATTTGGGCCAACTAGGGCCTGACTGACTTTTTCATGTAAGCCTTATGACCAACCCACTCGTTTAACCCCTCAAAAGCCTGAACTGCTGAGTTACATCAGTGACCAGTAACACACTAGAGTCACACAGCCAAGATTTGCCAGACATTCAAACTTTGATGGAATGGAGCATGCAATTCCCATTTCGAGAAATAGACATAGCACTTTGCTAAGCTTATTAATATTTTCTTTTGGCTTGGCTGCACTTTACTGAAATTAAGCCAAGGTATAACGATAAAAGGTCACTCCATTGTGGTCTAAAGTAAGGGATTCAAATGCAGAAGCAGCCTCTTGAGAAAAAAAACATGGGCAAGACTGCATACATCAGCTCCCCTAGGCCCCGCAGTGTGGGTAGCCATAGGCATTGGGACACCCTTGGCTGCACTTTGCTAAACTCAAGTTTACAGAAATATTCATCCAACTGCGGCCAATTCATGCCCCCTCAGCTCTCTTAACACCCCCAAGAACTTGTCATCACAGCTAAAAAGACAAGAAACTCCATACCATGTGCATGCAGAGTTTGAAGTGACACATAGCAACTCAATATGACACTACGTTAACTAGGAGAAATGAATTCAGTCATAAAGATCATCAGCATTAAGAAAATGGACAAACCTTGTTATTCTGAAACTTCCCTCCACCTCCAGCTGGTCCATAGTTCACCCCATTATATGCTGCTGTTGCAACAGAAGGAAGTACAGGTGTATAGGGACTACCATGAAAACCGGAGAAGTAAACACCTAAACATTCAAGTTAAACAACTCACTGTTCATTGTACATCACCATAACAGCATCGAAATCAATAAAGGATAAGCTCTGCTATGACAATGATAATAGCCCATTCATGAACTTGCTAAAAATTGCTGAAACATCAAACATGCAGGATATCCAATAAACCAGTCCCTGCACCTGATTGAACCACTACTAGGTTGCCTAGAAACTAGCTAAGCTAGGAGAACCAGCACTTCAATCTGCATACTATAGCCTGGACAAATAAACAATTTCAATAGCTTATACATCGATTGTGGTAATCCATACATTTAAAATTAGGATTTAGGTGACCTGCAAATATACTGTTTTCTTTTTCGTTTTCATAGTTATGGATTGATAGCTAAAATCTTTGATGTTGTAGGTCAGGATCGCTCCATCAAAGATTTAACTCTGAATTTTTTTCACTTCTCCAAGACTGGTTCATAATTTAATTTATTGCTCGTTGTGGTTCATAATTTAATTTATTGCTCATTGTAGAGATTTTGTCCCAAATTCCGCCAATAAGTATATCCATTTGAGGAGGTCAAGGCAGTACAGCATGAACAGAGGACACTCCAGCTCCAGAATGTGAGCCATATCTATGAACATGAGAATATCAGAGATGAGAACCTGGCAAAATTTTGTTCTCTTCAGCCCTTGGCAATCTCCTTTATACACTTTGAAGGTTAGTGTGAAACCAATTCATGCAGGTAAAACAACTCCATGGTATGTTTAGGATAAGACCAGATACAGGGAGATGGCTCTACAGAAGGTCTACAAAAGATAAAGTCCCGCCTAATATTTGTTTGATTCAGAAGAATCGCTGGGAAAAGCCACTAAAAGAGTGATCCCACCAATCATCTCCATGCAACAAACCTTATAGCACTTAACCCACCAGATACAACAAGTACACACGAATTTTCTACCATGTTTAAGTCGGTAGACAATGTTCTCACGTATCAATGAAGACCACATGAAGAGAAGGCTGTACTAAAAAATGCTAAAATAACAAAAAAAAAAAAACAAGAATCACATCCTTTAGTCTCACTATACACTACCAGACCAGAAAACTTTTAGTCACTACTTCCCAGTTAGCATAACTGCCCATCACACCCTTGATTTCCATAACAATATGACATCTTAAAAAGATAAGAGAATATTCAAGAAAAGCTACCGCAACAAACATTTAATGCAGGCAACGTTCTCATAACAAATTGGGTAGTCTAAACATGACATCGATAGTAGTGTACAAAAGAGAAGTTTAGAATCTCTCAAAGTTGGCCATAGGCATGGTGCAATTGTCTCAAGAATGAGACAGCAGTATTTTCCTTTTCATCAAAGTAAAAATAGCCACTCATAGTCATTCCAACTTTTTCTTTAATGAGGAAATTAACCCTCTTCTCTTCCTGTTCAGAAGCACACAAAATTCAACAATAGAACATGCTTCCGTTGAATGCCAGGGAGATGCATAGCAATATCATGAAAAAGGAGATTTGACAAATCACAGACATTCATTCCTAAGAATTAATAAAGACAGGTTATGCAACATACAACTGGTGACAATAAAAATGAAGCTACTAAATCCTAAATAAAACAGTGAATTCAGACAAACCTGCATATGAAAATGGCACATTAACAGATTGTGGATAGTGAAGATCTTCTGATAACTTTGAGAGGATCAAATCGACTGCTCGCATTTGTTCTTCTAAAGTGCCTGTCACAGTCACAAGCCTATCATTCAACCCATAATAATTATTATCCTGAGGAGATATCTTGATACCGGCTTGGGACTCCTCAATAAATGACCTGATTGTAAGCAAAAATTATTAGCACCAAATCTCCTCGGATAGATCACAGTAACAACAGGCATCATATGACCCAAGAAAATAAATTCAAAATAATTTAATTGAAGGAATACAATTAGCAAAATAGTATAAGCCACTGTCACATGATACTTTTACGATCATACATGATATTAAGTTGCCACAACCACCTGCGGCATCATTGACAAACATCAAGTTTCTTCTTAAGTACCAATAATATGCATGAGTAACAGATATTACATGTCAATCTCTCCTAAAATCAACAACAACAAACAACAATAACTACCATTCTCAGCAAAAGCAGAAGCTGACAGCAAGAGTTATTCAAAGAGAAACCCCATCAAATTTGGGAGTCCTAGCAGCAAAAGAAAACAAAAGAGAAAGGTCCACAGCCTGGTCGGAATTCATAAACAGGAATTTAGGCAAGATAGGTCTACCTGGAAATAACCAGAATGGTCTTTCAAGGGAAATCGAGAACACATTTATAGAATTCTAAGAAAACTAAACTGCTTCAGGAGGTTTGATTGAGTACGATGCTATAGCTACTAGCCAGCTCCCAATACAAAAGTAGAAGCTTTAGCTTTACTTCTCCAGTTATTATAAATCCAGCACTTCCAACTAAGCCTAAATTAATATTAGATACAATATTAGTGATTTTCCAGTTAGGCCTCAGCTGTTCAGAGTATGCATACGAACAGTCAACTAGCACATGACGGTCGACTAACTTCCATATATTTCACTTTCACAGAATCAGTGCTACTTAAGCATGTCCAAGTTTCATTCTGTTAATTAGATGGATTCCATCTTCTTCCAGGAAGTTGGTCCATGTAAAATCTTAAGGATCACACTGCCATCTTTTAAAAGAAAGCAAAGAGACAGAATTTCTAAATTTAACCTGGCAAACCAACTTCTAGAAAAGCTAAATTGTGGTTCCCAATCGAATTTACAATCAGAGAAGGTCGCTCAGTGTTGTTTAGCCATATGAATCCATAGCCTTCAAATACTCCAGTGATAAGACGTGACTTGTGAAAATGGCACAGTCCAAACTGAATGAGAAAGCCTAGGAGACACGTGAAATCTCTGAGGAAGTACACCAAGTGTATGGATCTTTCAAGAATCATAAACAGAATGAAAAATTAATAAGAAGATCATTGTGGCAGTGGGAAAAGGCTTTATTGTTATTAAAAATGTTTTTCTTGTTGCCGTACTAACCTATGAATAGAAGAATGATTGACCAGCAGAGCAAGTTCACTAAAAAACAGTATACAAGGGAAATACCCCTTTTACAAAATTAAGGCCAACCATAAAATCCAATAAGCCAAGAATCACCAGTCTCTCGAGTTATTTCAACAATAGAAGAGATACTATAGTATCCTTTGTCAATCCTGCAAATTTGATTGGCAGTTTCAAAATCCCTCGGCGGTCAAACGAAATCGAGTACTCTAGATAAAAAAGATTACATGACATAAGTGCCCAAAGAAAAGCAAGGGAAAGGCTGTTGGGATGATCTCGTAAAAGCATACTAATAAGATATTATAACACTTCAAAAAAGAGCATACATACTTTATCGTGGCTCCTCCCTTGCCAATTATGCCACCACAGAAGCTATTTGGAACGATTAGTCTCACTTTTGTTCTTGGATCAACTTCATTCCCCTCTTCAAGATTAATCTGACCAATAAAACACATGCCATTAATCTACAGGTAGAATAGAACACAACAGCATTTTTAACTTAATTTACCTCGCTTAGCAATTTTGAGAGAATGAGTTCTACTGCCTTCAGCACATCATCAATTAGACCAGATATCATGATAATCCTGTCAGTCGTCCCAGGAAAGAATTCTTGATTGCGTGACAGCTGGATACGTGCTCCAGACTGTGACTGAAAGTCAGTAATTGTCGAACCACCCTTTCCAATAACTGATCCAGCTGCAGCATTTGACACAAGAAACCTAATACATGTCGGCTTCTCCAAAGAATCTGCCACGGCAAGAATAAAAAGATCTTGATCAACATGATAGCAATATAACAGTTAGACAAATCAAGCAACTAGGCAAGTTAGATAACGAAGAAAAAAGATACGACTCTTGGCCTGAAAAATAAGAAAGAGCATCGCATGAACATGACTATAAGTCATTCTGCACCATGTCTTTTAGCAACTTCAGCAGTTCATCTAATTCCAAATTCATCAACAAATTTTCGGAGATGAGATCTGACATGCAACAGCCAAACAGTTCTCCAAATGGATCTTTAAAAACAAGGGAAAGAGGAATGGCGCCAGTCGAGTTCACATCTATTCAACCGATCGACAGCTTTTTTCCTGCCTCCAAATCAGAGGCACAACTTAATTTAATATGTTTCACTAAAACGAAAGCACACCATGAAGTTTTCAGCCAGATTTAAGCCCTAAAACAGTTATCTGCTTTAAGTCGAAGGCCTGATATTAACATAAAGAGCATGATCCCCCCAAAGGCAGCTTCGGCCATGAATAATGAAAACTCTTGGATTTAAAAGAATGACATGCGACAAACCCATCTCTTCATAGCCTAAAAATAAAGCTTAACCAGTTACTCCAAGGAAATCAACTAGAGCCAAAGCAAGGGTACTAAAAAATATTATTAAGTTATAGAGTAAATTTCGTGAGTGCTCAGCAAACAGCTACAAGGATTGTTCAGTATCACGTAGAGGTGATAATTTATGCCAGTCATCCCCCAATTACGTTAAGACAGGATAGGGCCAACAGATACTAATTCTTGCTATGGGGATGCAAGATCTGCTTAGACTATCGCCACATGCGTGTACAACTAAGCATACGAATGAAAAAAAGTCGTCAAATTTTGCAGCATTAAATACATAAGATCGTTAGGGAAATAAGCCGCTCTTTCGTTTCCCCCTACTCCGAACCATTTCTGCGTGCATCTGCATGAACAATTCATGCGGTCCCGACGAACCAGAGCACATCAAGCACTACACCCCAAACGGATAAAGGTCGAACGACTCTCAACCGCGAGGGTTTTCTTTCCTCCCCGCTACATTCACCTCCGAAATCAAAACAAAGACCTCGGCTTAGGGTTTAAACGCGCATCCGCATTCTCGCAATCTGACGCCAACAAAAGAACCCGCGCTCCCCACCCCTCCCCATCGCCCAATCCCCCATCCGGAATCGCGACGTCCGCAGACCAACCGGGCACGCACTAAACCTAACTAAGCGCCCCCCCGCGCGGATTGATTCCGCGCGACAGCGGCAGATCAGGTCACCTAGAGGAGAGGAGAAACAGCACCTGAGGTCGGGGATTTCGGCGGCGGCGGCGAGGGCCGCTTCGGGGCGAGCTCCGGCGACGACACGTACGAGGACTCGTTCGACTCCATCCCCCCTCGGCTCCGGCAACGCGGCTTGCGGCTTGCGGCTTCCGGTAACCCGACCTAATCAACGTGTCTAGAGAGAGAGAGAGAGAGAAAGTGAGCTAAGCCGGAAGCGACATTCGAGAATGCCTACGGAGGAGAGCAGGAGGAAGGAAGGAAGGAAGGAAGGAAGGAGAAGGTCAAAGCTGAAACGAGCGAGAACTCACAGAAGAGAGAGAGAGAGAGAGAGAGATATGGCAATGGCGTCGGTGCGAATCGGTGGTTTTTCGTGAGCGGAGAGTCGTCGCGGTTTTTCGATTTTTTTTTTTTTCTAATTTCTGGCCCCCCTCTCTCCTTCCTTCCTTTCCCCTTCTCTCTTCTCTAAAAGAATTAAAAAATAAAAATAAAAAATGAGGGAAATATCCGGGACTGCTCCGCGCCCTATCCTGTACAAAAACTATCTTCTCCTCTCTCTCTCTCTCTCCCACTCCTCCTCCGTGGATATTTTCCTTTTTTATTTTTTTCTTTTCTCTGGAAATTTTTTTTTAATTGCTTTTTTTTTTCTTTGGCTGCCCATTTTCTTGCACGTCCCTTCTCCATCACATGCGCTTCAGCCCCTTCCGGAATCTAAGATAAAGCGCGTAACATGGTCGAATAGTATTAAGTTATTTTATCATTACTTTATCTTTACATCGACTAATGAGAACGTAGTGTGGCTTGACAAATTCAACATCGTTGTCCATAAGACAAATGGGCCAACGATTGAATAAACTCATTTTAAACTTTTTTGTCATCGATAGAGAAATCGAATCAAAAGTTAGCGTGATATCATGTAGATTGAATTTGGTCACCGGTCTGTACCTAATTAATAGATGCGCTCATTTTATTGGAATCGAAACAAATTCCTTACGATCTAATGTCATTTAATATTAATTGTACCATAAAATGAGTACGATGTAATCTCTATATCTAACCCTACCCGTCTAGTGGCCAAATGAGCTATGGGCATCTTCCGAATGTCATCATCATCATCGACTTCTTCTCCATCAAACTCCTCGACAGAAGTTTTGGAAAGAAGAGCCTTACTTTGTTGAAGCAAAGCATAGCCTTTACACATCATGTCTAGTGGATTGGTGTTAGGGCCAAATCCTTGCACTTCTATTTTCTCTTTAGATTTTATGCATGTCAAGCTCAATAATCCAGTTTGTTGTCGATCCAGACGTTCAAGTCCATTTATTTCACAAAAAAAATGAATGATTTGAAAAATAATTTCATTAAAAATAATCAATTATATCTTTTGAAATTATTAATTGATGGAAATGCTTTCATTGTTAATTTATGTTTTAACATTTTAAAGGATGATGAACAAAATTTCCCTTTCATTCATTTTGGTAAATGATACCGGTGATTAGTTCTTATGAAACTATTTTCTAAATCCTTTCTTTTCTGAGTAACGAACGTACCTTAAAATCAAAAATTATCTACACTAAAAGAATCGGGCCGAAACGGGCTAAGGAGAAAGCTGGTTGCCAGCTAGGTAGCCCAAATGAATAGAAGCTCTTTTGTTCTTTAGCCCAAATGGATGGAAGCTCTTTTGTTCTCCCCGAGCATACACGCTCCTCCTATTGATTAAAAAGGACCTCGACCCATTGAGTCCATTAGGATATTGCTTATAAGTGGTGATCGAGGGTTCATTTCTCAAAAGATGAAACTAATTTTTGCCCCCTTTTTAAATTTGAAAGCTACATCAAAAGTGTGAAGAAAATTTTTAATTAAATACATAAGATAGACTGCATTAAACACTCATAGCCCAATACCTTGAAATACGACTTTAAAAATTTGCCAAGTTACTCATTAAATTTTTATTATTAAGAGACACTCGCCTCCAAAAAAAAAATATTGAACGCATTATATTAAGGCATATTTATAGATTTGTATGTTTAAAAACCCTGTATGACACTATCATAGTTCGTGTTAAAGATTAAAATGCATTTTAAGCGCAATCTATATGCATAATTTACACATCACGGCTTATCACACCCATCTAAGCTGAATTGGTTATAAATACATCGAGTACAAAACGATTAAGTTTAAACTTTGAAGCATGCTTTTCTTCTTAAGTTGGCGTGCTCGGGCTCTATCAAGCCCAATTAATTTTATGTGAAAAGAAGTTTTGATTTTTCTTTTTGGTTAATAATGGAGCGGGCTTAGGGTACGGATTTTCATGCCCGGCCCGCCCAAAGCCAGATTTTAATTTTCCGTAATAAAATCGGAAACTCTTTGGCCTCAACGAAATTGGAATAACAAAAAGAAAAACAAACAAAAAAAGAGGAAAAATGAATACAAAGGAGAAAAAGAAAAAGAAATCGTTGCCGTTTCAGAAATAGCCAACGCCACTCATCCTCGGCCACTGCCTTCCCCAAAGCTAACGACAGCAACACTCCTCAGTTCTCTCCCATCTCTGCTCCCTCTCTCGCGATGATGCTGCTGCTGCTTCCAGCTTGAATCCACTCGACAACCGCCGCCCGAGCGATAACCACCGACCGACCGAGCCTCCACCGTAAATGGCGGCGGCGGCGACGAGCTGCTCCGCTTCTCCTCCCTCCCTCGCCTTCTCCTCCGCCTCCTATCCCCGCGCGGCGGGCCCCCACAACCGCCTCTCCTTCCGACATGTCCTCCTCCGCCCCGCTTCCTCCGACGACGGCGGCTCCGGCTCCGGCTCCAGCTCGGCGTCCTCCTCCTCCTCCCGACCTCCTCCGCTCCGCGTCTCGGCGGCCTCCAACCCTAAGGCCCGGTTCGTCGCCCGGAGGAAGGAGTCCGTCTCCGTCAGGCAGCTGGACCGGCCTTTGAGTAATGACAGCGGAGATTTTTTTTTTTCGGTTTGCTTCTGATTCGATGCCGGCGACGGCGCGCGTGTTGTTAGAGTCGTCGTCGGGGTAGTTCGTGATTGGTGTTCGGGGTTTTGCAGGTGAGTACATGAGCTTGCCGGCGAGCCAGTACTCGGTGTTGGACGCGGAGAGGATCGAGAGAGTGGATGACAACACGTTCCAGTGCTACGTGTATAGGTTCAAGTTCTTCGCGTTCGAGGTGTGCCCTGTTTTGCTGGTTAGGGTGGAAGAGCAGCCCGATGGCTGTTGCATTAAGCTTTTGTCGTGCAAGGTGTGTGCTCTCTGTTGTGTGTTAATGTCTGATTTGATTGGTTTGTCCAGTGTGCGATTCATGTGCGCGGCTGAGACAAGATTTGATTGGATATACAAATTTTGAGCTATGAAAATTTGGCATTGGCCGAGTAGGTTCCAGTACCACATTAACTCGTGTATATGTTGGAAGGCATGGTTCATAAGTATGGCATTTGGTTATAATGCGGTCTTTTCCCTCTGTTGGCAGCTTGAGGGCTCGCCGATTGTTGCTGCTCAGAATGATAAATTTGATGGTAAGATGTTTCTCAGTTTTCTGTTTCAAATTCTCCGACAAATTTGAGGTGCTTCTGGGTTATAAATCACCTGATTGTTGACTACTTCCGGTTGATTTTTGTTGAAGGCTAGGTCAGCAGAAGATTGACAGATTAACTTCTTATGCAATCAACATGATAAGAGTGCAATAGTAATTCCGCATAAATTAACTTGTCCTGTTGGTTATTTTTTATCTGCACCTCCATTGCATCTCTTATGTTTACTCTAGAAAGGATGTTAACCATTTGAAAGAAGAAGTTACTCATCATTAGCAGTCTGTCATGTTCTTTCCACTATGGAGCATGTTCACGACTTGATTGTCATGTTCCAATTTTTTTGTGCAACTTTGTTTGGCTTAAACTGTGAGAACTCTGTTGAAAATTACCATCAGATATGGCAATTTATATGAGCAACTTTGTTTGCTTAATTGCCATGTCTTTTGTTGTTCACAGTTAGCAATCTGTTTCATTTGGTTTCTTTATTCAAAAACTGCAAAAGCGATAAATGGTGTCTCTGAATTTAGGTATACATGCTTTTTTCCAGGAGAACTTTGACACTGATTTCGTATGGGCATGCAGCTTCTATGGTGAACCGAATATCATATGAGAGCTATCAAAGGACATCATCACTGCAGCAACTCACTTCAGACACAACTATTGAGGTGCTTCGACCATATTTCCTTTCTAGTTGTAATATTATAGTGTCTTGCAGACTCTTAACATAATACTTCAAATTGTTTCCAAAAACAGGTTAGCATTGACATTCCTTTTGCATTTCAAGCTATTCCAGTGCAAGCCATTGAATCAAGTGGCACTCAGATTCTCGAGCAAATACTCAGGATCATGCTTCCACGCTTTATGACCCAGGTTTTGATTTAGATATTCCGATCACTGCATGTAAAAGTTTCTCTGAACTTCGTTTAAATTGCTTCAAGATGAGTGCAATGGCACTATTATGAGCCTTACTGATTATACCAACTATTGAGATGCCCGTTTCAAATGATCACCAATGCTTGGGAACTAGGAGTACACGATACTATTGCCTCCTTTAAGAGTAATGCAAAATCATCTGTGTGGTAAACTAATTGCAGTGTGTGGATGCCTGTGGAACTTTCCAATTTTCCAAGGATTGGATCGTCTACAGGGAAAATGAATTAAGAAAAAGGAAGGTAATTTACTGTTACAGAAAGTTGTGATATCACACATAAGATAAATGGAAGATATTGCAGTGTGGATGGTGCAAGGAGTGAGGATGTCTGGCTAATGTGGATTTAGTATGTCAAGCATGCTAATTTTGTATCTAATTAATGCAAAGTTAGTGCATATTTTTCCTTAGAGTTGATCGAAAAGATGACAATATCCATATAGGTGGAGAAATGTCAGAGCAATGGCCTATGACAAGGGGCAGTATATGTGGCATTTCTGTTTACAACCATCAAATGTTAGTGGGTCACTGTTTCATGGTAGGTTTACCTATTTAGGTGTCTGGCCCCAGTGCCGCATTGAAGTCCGTGATCCACTGATTTCCTGGGATAACTCTTAACTGTGTGTTTAAACTTTTGGAACCGCAGGTACTCTGACATAGGTCTTTGCATTGATTACTCTCTTGAATTATGCCATGCAGCCTTTTAAGAGATTTCTGCTCACTCAACAAAGTTCATGGCTTAGCTTCAGTTGGAACGGATAGCTTACGACATAGTAATGAATCGTTGAGTAATTGGTCTAAGAGGCCACTTATTCTATTGTAATGCTGCTTTAAACTTGGACTCGTTACACTTTGGACATGTTGGAAGGGGAAAATCTTTTGGCTGCAAATATGGCAACAGATCCATTAACAAAGTACCATGAGGGATTGTTTCAAGCTGAATAAATTATGGTTCATCTGAATGGTATCTAGGAAAAGGATGAAGTGAGCTGAGTGAGGCAGCACCCATAATATGGATTAGACGTTTACCGGAGCTACAGACAAGTCCAATGTCATGCTGGAGCCACTGCCACTTGGAGATGGGCTCCAGATGAAAGATGAAAATTCGGAAGATGTGAAAAGAGTTTTTGCACAGAGCACTGGTAGCTTAGTATAGTCTTGTATTGAAGTGAACTGATTGATGGAGTCATTCATCATTGCCTGCGGACTCTAATGAATTGCCTACCTTTTTGCAACATTGCCGAGAGCATGAAATGAGAATTGAACACCTTCATAATCTGGCTAAGAGACAAAAGCCAAAGCAACCCTTTAAAACTGCTCGAACATCCAGCTGAGGAGCTAAAGCCTAAAGAAACACTAGCTTGTGATCATCGAGGCTTTTGTTATTGTAGCACTATGTCCCTTCTCCATAACTATCTCGCTTACAACTTTCTGAGATAAGTACCTACGCAATATTCATGTGCTGACAATATTAAGGACTCTTTATTCTTCCATGGAATCAGAAGAGGAGCTTACGGTTACTACTCAGAGAGTGAGCAGTAGTTATATGCTCTTAAGTAATCTTTGCTTTTAGACTTGTCTTTAGATTCACTTCAACCCTAGTCCTGACTTTAAACTGCTAAAAAAAACCGCAATATGAGAAACACAGATTTGCCAATATCTAGAAGTCAAATTATAAGTGCAATTGGGTTACTCTTTTTTGTCTGTAAATCGATAGAAGTTTTTCTGGCCTATAAATACTGAGATGTTCACTTGAAGTCTCTAAATCAAGAATGGCAGGAAAATCATAGTTATTGCCAGATACACCGACGGTAAATTGTTCTTGTGACCATGTCTAAACTGTGATCCAAAGAAATTTCTGGTTGCTTTCTCCCGTCACTGGAATATTTATCTGTGAGTTTGTTGCCAAGACAAGCTATTTTATGAGATCTCTCTCCATAAGAATTGATAGTTCTTGATATTGGCTCACCACTGCCTCCTGGCCAGGATAATTTAATGAAACTTGTGGGACACTTTCTTTTTGCCATTCTTTTAATTTAAATGTTTTTCTTTTTCATATATTCATGTGCTTCTCTTCTTGTGTAGCTTGTGAAAGATTATCAAGCGTGGGCTTCTGGTGACACCTCAAGGCAGCCTCTTGGAACGGGTAAAATCTGAATGGTAGAAGGCTGCGCATGTTACTGTTTCTATTAATAACTTGGCTGCCTATGTGAGTCAGGCACACGTTGTCAGTCCTGTAGGATCCAACGGTTGCTCTGGTTTAGCATATGCAATTTTATTTGTTAGTTCATGGGCTAGCCACCGAAATTAGTGCAAGCAACTCTTGTGTATAGCGTGTTCTAGCTTTTCTTTGGACATTCACATGGATTGTGCTTCACCTTTTCCATAGAATACATTCATTGAAATTGCCGCATGTTGTGAAAGCTGTTTGAATCAGGCCCTCCTATGTTCTGGTGTGGCACTTGTATCTCATCTCCGCCTTCTTTTACTCCATTTGGTTATTCAATTGAATAAGTTATTTGAGTTTTCTGGCACTTAGACTGACAAAGGACTAAAATATGGCATGACGGATGTAGCTTTATTACCCTGCTTGCCTCAAAGGAGACAAAAGGCAAATTGAATCTTAATTTTCCACACAGATAGATGTCGCTTCATGAATTTACATTTAACTTTGGAAGGAAAATGAGTTGAGTCCTGCTTCTAAAAGTTTCTTTCTGATGATATGTGGGCATAAACTGACTGCTTTGATGATCATAGCCAGATTCCATTGGTTTCAACATTTGTGGGATGTCTCGGTTCCAAATGTTGTTAAATAATGCAGTCAATTTTGCTTTCCCTCCTACCGAGGAGAAGTGAGCTTTTTTCCGTCTGCAAATACTTCTTACCGTAATCCATCGATGAGGGATGGACTACAATTACACGATCCTTATGTAATAGAAGTTCATATGAATGTACAATGCCGTTGGTTACATCCTGAGATGCGATATGAACAATTGTAGAACGTTTGTCGACTCTGATAACTGCTCTTCGGAGGATAGGGAAATGTCCCGACAGAAGGCTTTTGATTTCATGAAATGTTCTTCAACAAATTAGGATGCATAAAATTGATTGTGGATGCTATGTCTTCTATTGATTCCATTCGACTTTTCACGTTGACCCGAGTTCCAGCTCGGGTTAGTTACCCATCTCCTTTACGTTGTGTATGGTGCCCAAAAGTCATGGCACGGTATTGCACGATCCCATCGTTCTTTTCACTGTAAAACTATAGTCACTCTCGTTCAATGAGCTTGACTGTCAATCATATATCATGCAACTAATTAATCGATCTCTTGGAGGTAAAGTACAGTACCATAATCGCGTTGAAAAATTTATTTCATATTCCATCAACTACTGCAAATTTGGCTCCTCTTAGATGCAAAGGAGTCGAGCTGAGACCCGTCAAAGTTTTACCGACTTGAGATTTGTCGCGATTAGAACTTCGTAATCCAAGATAAAAGTATGAGGTGACGGCCGTGGGAATGCATAGAAGATGACACGGGAATTGCAACACAGAAAGGATCGGCGATGATGTTGATGGCATGCGAACAACGAGGTCGTCCCATGACCCCTTTTGAGTTGTCAAATAGTTTTCTCCTCTTTACTACAGTGTCTTTTCTGGTGGGTTGTCCGATTCCCATTTGTTACGGCATCACCTCAGAATTGTCCATTTCCTTTGAATTATTCGTATTTGAGGAAATAGGGAAGAAGATAAGGATTAAGGAGACAGCAACGTCCGAAGCGACACGTGAAAAGTATACTAGAGGTTGCAACAAAAGAGGAACCGCGCATCTTTCTTTTACTAGTTTATTTACTTGCTGTAGTAAGATCGATGAACTTGACTCTTGGATCGATCCGCTAGTATCAGCATGAATGTGTCCACGTGCACCCAGTACATACATACCGATATAAATAGTGGCTTACAAAATCGGTATATTGAATGACGCAATTGATTGCAAGTCGGCTTGTCACACGATAATAATCTACCACATCACTTAACTTAAATTTGAATCAATTTGAAAAGTATTCTACAGATTCAAGTATATCTAGATAATGTTGTCTTTGACACGGCATTCTTCATGTATACAAGGGCAAGCTTGTTCCCTTCATTAGTTCGATATACCTAGAAACATCTTTATCACAACTCTAAGAAAAATTGTCCAAAAAATCTTAGACTTATTGCACTTTTGTCATTTTAGTTTTAAATTTTTCAAATTTGTCAATTCCACCCTAAATCTTTTTGAATATTTATTAATTTTTTATTATTTTTCTTGTCTTCTTCCTTGTGTTGGTGGGCATGGTTAGGCGAGCTAGTGGACACGGGCTAGCCTCGCCCGACGTTACCTTTGCTAGGTGAGGGCTAGCCTCACTAGCCTCGCCGTATTTGGCCTAGGTGAGGCTGGCAAGGCCGACTCTTATTAGGTCTCGCCCTCTCATGGCTATGCCTCGCCTATGACAGGCAAAAGAAAAAAAAAATAGAAGAATAATACAAAATTAAAATATTATTAAAATATTATTAAAAATTATACACATTAACGCTAATCATCCTTTGTGCAACGCCGACGTCTACATGAGCAATTCCTAGCAAAAAAATAGCTAGATAGACTTAATTGATAAAAAATAAAGAAGGTTTAAGATTCAATTTGTAAAATTGAATGATTTAAGACTAAATTAGCAAAGTGCTAGAACTTTTGGGATAATTTTTACCTACACCTTCACCTTACAATTTTGCACACTCGTTCATTCATGTCACATGCATCCACTAAAATCAATAGCACACTAGCTGTCAGCATCGCCCTAATGACCTCGAATCGACTAAGGAAGATGGCATCATCTGGCCTCCTAAATCAAGCTCAATCTCTAGAATCACTCAGCACTTCTACTTCTTTCCTTCACTGCACATTCCCAAGGAAAAAAAAAAACCAAAAAAAGAAAACCAAAACTCTAGGGAAAAAAGAAAGAAAGAGAACTGGATAAAAACTACAATCTTGCGGGGGCTGCAAGTTGCAGCATTGGATTCCGATCCTCCACATACATCCCCTCCCGCCTGGGAAACCCAAAAGCTGGTGGGAAGATAAGCGGAGCGAGACGTGGTCTGTCCCCTAAAGAAGCCGCCGTCCCCGACCAAAGACGCGCGACACATCGAGCAAATATTCTCGTGAACGCACAGCTCTCCCAGAGTAGAAACAACAGATCCCGGCTCAAAAGGATGGGCACGGCGGGGGGGGGACGACCCCCCTTGGCTTCTTGGAGATGGAGTCTTCTTCTTGCTCCAAGGAGGTCTCCGGCGGGACAGCTTTCCTGCATGGGGATGGACGGAAGAGAGAGAGAGAGAGAGAGAGAGGTGACGGGAAACCTACTAACATGGCTGCCTGCACCTGATCCTCGCATCCCGATTCGTGCTTTTTGTCATAACGCCCGTGGACACACGCATATAATTGCCCTCGGGTTTGGCGGTTCGTGCGCGCGATGCGATCGCCCCTCGGTATCTCGTCCCCTTGCCTTATTTTTATTATTATTATTTTTCATGTGCTCCTCCGCATTTGGTCCGGATGGATATGACTTCGCTGAGGTGATGTTGACTTTCACGTGTAGCTCTCTTTGAGTTACTTTTATTGGTACCTCTTTGTGCCCATGCGATTTGGCCTTTTCTATGCTTTTTTTTTTTTTTTTTGAGTTAATGGAAATAGATATGTATATATTATATCCGTACCCTTTCAACCACTGGCGGTACATTAAAATTTTTTTTCTTTGTGAAGATTATATTTATGTTATATAGTACGTGTTGTGCATATTTACAGACCCTTCTCCGAGGGTTTGACACCGGGGAATTTTTTTGGTCAAAACACCTGAGGGATTTTAGATCGCTAGATGTTTTCAATCGACTATTTTCGAGTGGAGGAAAATTAATTATGTAATTCCTATGATCTCTTCATTAATTCACTCCACGATGAGTTTATAAATGTAGTTGATGCGCTATGCTATTGAGTGCGATCTTGTGTTTGGCTTTGTTGTGAGCTCTATTGTGATATAATGTCAAATCACAAATAATTTTTCTTTGTTTTCATTGACTTGACAAGACAATATGCATAGAAAAACCTACACCGACTTTGTTTCAGGTGCTCCTCATACAATTATATTCAATAATTACATCTAGACACTCGACGTTGATTGATTCATATAATATCGAGATATTTATATACTTAAGTGCTAATGAGATTGTCTCATTAAGCAAGTCAAATTTTTATTGTTGGGAGATAAAAGTTCTAATCTCGCTTCATTTTCCCTTGTAGTTTAATTTTCTTGAATCACAATTCCTCTTTAAGCACACTCATCTCTATCGTTTCATTGTCATAGAGTTATGAATGTAACTATAGCTTAACAACAGGAATTCGCAATTATTGCCTCATTCGTCCCTTATAAGATGCATCAACTTGGTAATCACCTTTTTTTACGCAAATCCTTTTTTAGCAATTGATTTGGTTAGTTAATTAATAATTGCACACATAACTACGTGTGTCTTTGGTGAAAGTGGTGACGTGTATAGAGAAAGAAAAATTGTTCATTTGAAAGTTCTGTTTGTTTTACAAAAATAAATTATTTGAAAAATATTTCTTTAACTTGATCTCCATGTCACTTGGAAAAATTAGCCAATGAAAATATTTTTATTATCGACAACAATTTATGTATAAATATTTTTGTAGACAATGATAATATTTTTTTTGTCCATTCATTTTTATAATGATTCAAGTGATAGTTTTTTTAAGAAAATGTTTCTTAAATAATTTATTTTCCACTAAATAAACGCATCATAAAATTAATTAATTATATATATATAATGTAATTCAAAAAAGTTGGAACTCCCGATACACAAAAACTCTTAATAACCCTAATGTGATCCCGGCTGAAAGTATGCTTTTTTGGTTTTCCTTTCTTTTTCTTGCTAAAATAAAATAATATATTTTAGGAATTTTAAGCCCAATATAAATCCAGCGGTTCAACGAGAAGATGCAAATTCGACCAAAAAAAAAAAAAGAAGATGCAAAGGTTACACACCATAGAAGATCTATCCACGCATCTGATTAACAATTATCGCTTCTTTCACACGCTTCCTTTCTCACCAATTTCAATTGAAAGGAGTGACGAAAAGGGAAAGAGGAGATTTAATTACACATTAATTATGCGGTGGTCTCTTTTCAAAGCTAAGGAAAAAGTGGATATATATGTATAATATATATATATATATATATATATATATATATATATTTATGTAGGTGCGTGACCTTAGTGGGTCAAGCATGAACTAAGAAGAAAGGCCAATTAATAAAATAAATAACCCTTTTCGACTGCTGAGAAGTCATAATCTCCCAGTAATTACCAACCGGTTTTTTTGTTTTATTTTATTTTATGAAAAAAAGATATGTAATGCAATGAGATTGTGCATGGTTTTGAGATTATAACATAAAATAAATTAATGGACCCCCCTCCCCCGCGCCTCGTGCCTCCGACGTGTCACTATCTAAATGTAACGTCTCATCTAGAGCGTTGGCCTATATGAGTTTTCGAATTAAATCGATTACTAAAACTATTAGAATAATGGTGCTGATGATGACATTCTTTTGACTTTCTCCCAGGGGAAAAAAGCAGCAGGTAAAGAATCTGTGCCCTCCAATCAAAAAAGGGATATGATAATTGTTTGTTTTATAGGGCATAGGACATTAGGTTATATTAAAGTTCCTCCCTTTTTCACGCCAAAAAGCATAGAATAAAATTTAATTATCAAAGCCCCTAAAGTGGGGTTGTACTGATTAAAGAAAACGTTCACATGCGATGCAAATTTTTTGCACTTGCTCTCGGAACTTGCACTGGGGGCAAAAGTTGACCACATGACCCATTATTAGTTTCCACGTGGAAATTGAGAGGAATAATCTGGTGATATATATATCTGAAGGATAAGTTAAATTAATAATAGAAAAATAGAGTAGCTTTTGTAATCTATATAGGTGTGATCATTGTGTATATGGGTCAACAGACACATCCTCTCCTGCATGATGTATTGCCTTTGTCCTTATTCGTAGGGTAGTTCCTCTCTCCATCAAGGGTAAATTCCCTAAATAACAGATTTTATATTTTATATTTTTTTGACGTACTTTTTTTTGGTCGGAATTTTTTGACGTACTTGACTTCATAAATTAATATCCCATCCCTAAAATCAATAATGATCTCAACTCACACAAAAGAAAGATATCAAGCTCAATTTATGGCCCAATCCATATACCCTTATCATTGCCGGAATCTCCATTTGCTCATATGGTGCATTAATCACTTACCTATATCCGTTGAATCTTTTTTTTCCCAATTCAATGTCTTGACAATTCTTTATTTGTAGTCACTTATTTCTTTGCGAGTCAAAATCATATCGACCCATCAATGCGACATTTGGTAACTCAAATGTACATTCATAAGTCAGGTTTTTTAGATTTAAACTTTTAAGTAATTGAGGGAATGTGCAAATATAATCGGGTGTAGTTAAAAACGCGACATATTTAGGGGATAAAACAACATTCTCCCATTCATCCTTTCCTTTCATTTTTATAATTTTTTGGCCAAGCATTCAAATTTTTCCCCTAAATAGTGGGGAGGCAATTTCGGGCAAGAAAACATTCCGAGGCAAAATTCCAAAAAGGGGGAAGAAAAGGATGAATTACGGCTAATAATACGTACCTGCCCCTAATAAAAAGCGGGTGACGTGGCGCTACCTAATTCGACAAAAGCTACAAGACGCGAGCAGCGCCTACGTGGCAATCCCTCCTCATCTCTCTCTTCCTTCCCAGGTAAAAATGTTTTCCTCTCCGCTTTATATAATGGCGACACGATTCAATTGATTTGATCTCTCCATTTTCATGCTCTAAAACCTAAAATAAAGATCTCATTTTTAACTTAATCCACAATCTCCATTTGCTCCTCTTCTCCTTCATCTTCCTCCTCCATCTTCCTCCTCTTCCATCTCCGTCTTCCTGCAATGGCGTGTCGGTTCTGCTATCTCTCGCCGCGACACCGCCGACGCGAGTAGGGAGCTTCGCAGGTACGCTTCAGTTCCTGTCGTTTCTCCGCTATCAATCGGTTCTTCTTTAGCTTCTCGATCGTTCCGATGCGGCAATCCGAGAATTCGGCTGCGTTTTCGGATTCTGGGATTCCCGATTCGAATCGCATTGTGGTTTTTTTGACGTCGGTGGGTTTTTTCTTTTTGTCAGGTGAGGTGCCCCCCCGCTCGTTGTCATGCTCCCTTTGTTCGGATTAGGGCATACTGTTTCTGATCGTTTATATTCCCCGGTTCGGTTTAGAACGCAATTGTAAAAATAATTTATTTATTTATTTATTTGGTTACGGATAGTTTTACGTGAATTGTAGAGCTTCCTTTTTTTTTTTGGGTTTGAATTGCGAAATGAAGGGTCTTGGGCAGAGTTGTTTTTCCGAAAGGAACGTTTTTTAGGTTGTACCTGGAGTGTGTGGTGGTAGCGAAGGCTTAGGATAGGGGTGAAAGATGACTGATATTCAACCGCTTCAGCAAAAGCCCGAGTCGGCCGGCGATGTCTGTTCCGAATTCGAGCGCGGGCTGGAGGAGTTCATGCGGGGCCACCTGGACGATTGTATGTCATTTGCCTCGTGTAGCTCTACACGCGCGCCCGATGAAGAAGATGATGAGGGTGACCAGCTGGTGAGGCGGAGGCGGAGATCCGAGCTCGAGGGCGATGACCTTGCTGAGTCCTCAGCTGCAAGGAGGCGCCATTCACGCATTTTGAGCAGGTGGGCTGCTAGACAGGCCCAGGAAATGATCACGACCATTGAGAGGAGAAATAGGGAGTCTGAATTAATGGCATTGGCCGGTTTGCAGACTGTGTCGATGCTTGATGCGTCATTCCTCAGGGAGTCTCAGTCACCAACTTCCCTGAGGCAAGGTGCTGCTGAGCAGCCGAGCACTCAGGCTTCGTCTATTTTGCAGATGTGGAGGGAATTGGAGGATGAGCAGTTGCTGAGTCGGGCCAGAGAGAGGGTGAGGGAGAGATTGAGGCAGAGGAGGAGTGTTGAGCCCAACACAAATTTGTCCAGCGCCAATATCTCTGAGAGTAGGGGCACTGAGATGCAGGGAAGTGTTGGGGATGTGAGTGAGAGTGAGAATGAGTATGGTACTTGGTCGCATGATCAGACACAAAATGAACGTCGGGATGATAATGGATCAAGCAGGGAGCAGTCTCCCGATCTCGGTGAGGTTGAGAGGGAGAGAGTGAGGCAGATTGTTCGGGGATGGATGGAGAGTGGGATTGGTGACCATTCTTCGAATGGTAATCCCAGAGACAACAGATCGCGAGCAGAATGGCTTGGTGAAACAGAGCGCGAAAGGGTGAGAATTGTTAGAGAGTGGGTGCAAATGACTAGTCAGAGAAGGGATGCTCGTGGTAGCCGGAGGGAAGATCAGGAAGAGGGAGCAAGACAAAGTACTCAAGGTGATGGAGTTCGTGAAGGTTCTGTTGCTGACACCGAGGATGGTCAACCAGAGCATATTCGGCGGGACATGCTCCGTTTGCGTGGAAGACAAGCCCTGATTGATTTGCTCATGAGAGTTGAGAGGGAACGACAAAGAGAACTTCAGAATTTGTTGGAGCATCGGGCTGTGTCTGATTTCGCTCACCGCAATCGTATTCAGGTCAGTGGCTTGGCAGTGAATTTCTTGTTTTTCTTTTATATATGTGTACAAGCTTTTCCTGCTTGAAGTCCAGTTTGTCTGCCTTAACTTCTTCTGACCAGTTCATTTCATAAGGGTTCCTTGTTGGCCGCTGGTCTTTTCTTTTGCTAAGATATTACCCATTTGGCCATAGCATGGGGGATTTTCATGTTTGGTTTTCCTGTTTGTGCTTGTCATGATTTACCCCAAGCTTGTTTTACATGCCTTGCCAAGAATCAGAAATTGTGAATCGAATTAAATTCAGATGATTGATCTAGATTGGATGGTTATCTCTGAGTGTTTCCAGTTCCGAGGTCCTTATAAGTGCTGCAATGCAGAGAATTGTTGTGGGTTGGTAGATTTCTTTCAGAGGAGTTGTAATGGAATTGTAATATTGTCTTTTAGCTTCTTCTTATACAATTAATTGCAATTTCACTGGCATTTTGTGCTTTTGAACTGTTATAGTCTAATGTTTTCAGTCACTACTACGAGGGCGATTTTTGCGAAATGAAAGAACAGTTGAAGAAGAAAGGCCTCCTTCTATGGCAGCAAGTGAATTGGTTCAGTTGCGACAACGACATACTGTTTCTGGTCTAAGGTAGGACATCTTTCTGAAAATGTTTAGGAAGCTTAAAGTTTTGTAATTATTCATTTCAGTTAGGTTAGAAAGCTGTTTGCAATGCTTGTGAGTTGTCCACCTTTCCTTTTTAGATCCCGTAATAACTATTTTGCTTATAGAGAGATAAAAGTATACATAGAGCTGTTCTTTTTCTCCCAAGTGGATTTACAGTTTATTTAATAGCCATTCCCTTTACTTTTAACTTCTGTGAGAAGTCTGATCATTGAACAGTAAACATAGATGAGAAGTACAATACTGGAAAAACATAAAAATTTGAATTTCAAAATAATGTTCTAACACAGTTTTAGAGATCATATACTCAGAAAAGGAGTAGGATGTCTAGAATATCTCACCTCTTGGTTCATTCCCCTTCCCCTTCCATGACATGTTGATATAGAAATGCTGATCTTAAAATTTAATGCAAGTTTTTTATTTCAGAGTAATGGAGTATTATGATAAAATGCACATTTAGTGGTATCTTCCCAAGGTTGTTAGTGTTTTTACTCTTCTTGGCTTTGTGCAATATGAAAGAGTGCTTTCTATTTTGATTTTCTCCCCTGAGATGACCCTAGAGGTAAAAAAGAAGAATTTTGTTGGCTTTAGAAGTGACTGAAACATTCTTCGTCACTCTTTAGGATTATTTTTCTTCTTTTGGTAAAAAAAATGTCGGTATTGTTATTAGTCATTTGATGAGTTTAAGAATTTTAATCCATCATCGGTTCCTCTCCTCATTAGGGAAGGATTCCGTTCCAGACTAGAAACTATTGTTCGCAGTCAGGCTAATACACAGTCTGATTCTGCATCTGTTGATGTTGACAATGAGTCCAGAAATGGGAGGACTCCTGGAGCTTCACTGGATGTTCAACAAGAAAACCACGAACCCTTACAATCCACTAGCCAGGCAAATGACAGTGGCCGCTTATTGGATCGAGTAAGAAACAACGAAAACAGTGCAGGTGCTGAAAGTGCGAATTGGCAGGATACATCTAATGAAAGTGGCAACTGGGAACAGAATTTGGCTGGTGAGCGGGGAGAAGGGCAACAACAAACTGCTGCACAATTTAATGAGTTTAGGGATGATAACATTGCTGATATGGAGTTTAGGGATGATAACATTGCTGATATGGAAGGCAACTGGCCCACAAATTCGGCCAATGACTGGGCTCGTGGAGCTCCAACAAATATGGGGGAACAATACCTGCAGCAAACGCAGGGTGTATGGCATGATGATGGTGGCCCTCACGAACCAGTGGGAATGTGGCCAGAAGGGTCTGCTGGTCCTTCTAGAGCACGGCGTGCTGGTCCTCTCAGAAGGTATAATAGATTCCATCCTCCTGATGATGATAACGTTTACAGCATGGAGCTCAGGGAACTTTTGAGCAGGTACAAATATTTTAATGGATATTCTATCCATTAGGCTTATGGACCTTTTGGGCTCGATCAAATCTAATATCCTTTAAAATGCAGGAGAAGTGTTTCCAATCTGCTGCGCAGTGGCTTCCGTGAAAGTTTGGATCAGCTGATACAGTCATATGTGGAAAGGCAAGGTCGTGCTCCCATTGAATGGGATTTGCAAAGAAATCTGCCTGCTCCGGCTCCAACTCCTGCCTCACCTACTCAGGATCAAGAGTCACAGACAGATCAAGTGGATGTCACTAACAGACCTCCAAGAGTTCATCCAGGTCCATCAATACCCACACCACAGCCACTTTGGCATCAGGATCTACACCATCCTGGATGGTCTCGCCACAGCATGCATCGATCAGAAATTGTGAGTTCTTTTGATATCTATAATAATGTGGTGTTAACCTTATCAAAGCACGTTGGCATTATGTTGCTTATTCCAATTGATGGGATTTTTGGAGTATGATGTCAATAGAAACTCGATCTTGATGTTTTTACCTCTCTGACTGGAATTATAACCTTGAAATTCATTAGTTGTCATGGGAATAGGGTAGTACTCAGTTATTCTTTTGGTACAGGTCTTAATGCAACCGATTGTTCACTGGATAGCGGCATCAAAACATTTGGTGTTGCTCAAGAACTCTTGACTCTGTTTCAAAGGCAGTCATGCGTTATGTTGTATTAATGCTACGTTTGGAATAGGGTTGAGTTTACCTTGTCACTTAATTAGCTTCCTTGTTTGGGGAATGGTATTATGCAATGCTTTAATCTGGAAACTGGGGGTAAAATCTTTAGCTAGATTGAAAAATTGCTGCTGTATGGATGATTTGTTGTTAGCATATCGTTTCCATTGGGCATGCAATACTGAAATCTGAACTGACTCTAAATGGTTGGTCGGTGCAGGAATGGGAGATGATCAGTGATCTCAGAACAGACATGGCTCGCCTGCAGCAAGGCATGAGCCACATGCAAAGGATGTTGGAAGCCTGCATGGATATGCAGCTTGAGTTGCAGCGATCTGTGAGACAGGAAGTCTCAGCAGCTTTAAATCGATTTGCTGGTGATAAAGGTCTGATTTTTGCATTATAACCATTCTTTAATATATACTTTTTTTTTCTTTTTTCTTTCTGAAGTAGCTATTGCCTGATTTTTCTTGAACTTATGAACATCGCTTTTGATTTGATAGTCATGGAGATATCTATCGTCCTATGGTTTAGGCCTGTGGTTTTGTTCTTACATCTTACTAGTAAACACAGCACCGAATGTTGCAGGTTTGGGTCCTGAGACATCAGAAGACGGATCTAGATGGGCTCATGTGAGGAAAGGAACTTGTTGTGTTTGCTGTGACAGCCACATTGATTCCCTCTTGTACAGGTATGCTGGCTTTGCCTTCTCTTTTCCGAAGGTTGTGCTTTTACATGAGAACTGCAAGCCCAAGATTTCTCTGGGGAGAGATCACATATGTTGCTCACGGACTCACTCATCTAATGGGATTAAACTTTTGCAGATGTGGGCACATGTGCACTTGTTTGAAATGCGCAAATGAATTGGTTCGTGGCGGAGGGAAGTGCCCTCTATGTAGAGCTCCAATTGTTGAGGTTGTTCGAGCATACTCCATACTGTAAACAGTTGACACCTGTGAAAGAAAGTGTGTATAAGAGAACCTGGAATCCGGGGTAAGATCGGTAGAGCCATGTCCAGTTTCTCTTGGTTGAAGCAGTGCTCCAAGAATGTTGGGGCATTCACTTATTTATTTCTGTTCTCCTAATTATATGTTGAACGCTTCCTCAGTGTATAATTGGAAACAAGAAAATGGCATCGCCAATTCATCATTCATGTGTAAATAAAATATCAAAATCTTTTCCCTCTTTATCTCCTTTCCCAAAATGAGACGAGAAAGACGCAGATGTTTGGTGATTTCAGTACTGCCGTAGCTTAAAAGTGATTAAGAAAGGGTATGATCGGTTGTCCAAAATTGAACAATCTGAGTATGGTCTATTTCGGTTACTGTGACCTATAGGCATTCCACTTGTAACCCCCCAAAAAAGGGAAATTTCTTCTCTGGTCTCAGGTCCACTGGATCGGGGAATTGTGACGGTCTATTTTGTGAGTTTCACATGGGCTCCGTATGTGGGTCCAGGGGACCTGGGTCCGGGCAGGGTATTCCCTGAAAGTACTAAAAATTTGTATACCTAATCAAGGGAATGATCCTCTGTGGTCCAGATGAACACCGTTAATCCATATTCAAATTGAAACAGATTTATAGTTTACTGATGATGTTTAACATATTATGCATCTTCGGTAAGCAAGTTCTGGAAGAGTTGTCTGGGGAAGGAGAATGAATAATCGGTAGATCTGATTAAGCAATATGACTTACATAAGAATCTTGAAAAGCACAATAATGAAAATTCCACTAGAGAAGTATGATAATGACTTCTTCTCCATGGAAATGTATGGTTATGGTTCACAGGGATATTAGAAGTAAAGTGAGGGAAACTTTTCGACTGTCTTCACGAGCGTGAGTATATTTTCTAGACAAGCTCCCCAAAAAGGGGAAAAAGAACGTCCTATTGACTCATTTACAGAAAATATTGACAATGATGATTCCAATCATGCCCAAACATGGCTTCGGAGAATGAAGTATGCGTTATGCCCCAATTGAATTGCAAATTCCGAACTTACATGTATCACTGTTACCGTGGGACTTCAAATGACTACGGAAAGAAACTGTCCCTAAAACTCTCGTGTATTCTCTTCTATACTTACTAATGCACTGTTCCTATACACGTATCTTTTTGTTATCCTGAACAAATACTACATCAATTGTTTCCTTGTGTGTGAAATTTTTTTGTCAAAACTGGTGAAGATGAATACTTGATCCAAAAATTAGCAGTAAATGGGTCAAGATAGAGGACAAACTTCACCCGAAAGCACGTTCCTGGCTTATTAGTTCGTTCCGGCATTTCTTGCCTTGAGTTTCATCACAAGCTCCTCGCGCTGAGCCTCTGCCTCTGCATATCTGAGGCTCATCTGCAGGTAGCTCTCCCGTAAATGGATCAATTCTTCCTCAAGTGATGATTTGTCCTGCCCTGGTTGTGGCTCCAGCAATGCATCTTCTGTCATGCATTTCGGCATATGTGAGGGATCGTTTGTGGACAACAAACTGAAAAGAAATGCCATCTTTGAGTTAGAAACAGCCGGATGGACGAAGAAGGCTCATGAGTTTTAGAAAAGTCGGTGCATGCCAGACATCCCCAGAATTGATTGATCTACTCTTGTAATTTTAGCAAATGAATGCATGACTTCTCATAAAGTCGAAAACAAGGCCAATTATCTGATCTAACTTGCGAATTAACTCGGGGCATGAGAGGCTATGGTGGGTTGTTTTAAATTTCTGCTAAAGAAAAATTGACGTCATTCTGTGACAAACTGGGCATACTGCTTGCTGTTTCAGTCTCCAGGATTCTAATGGCTTAACTTTTCGGATAAACTTTAAAATCATAATTAGAATCTGGAAAATTGAGGGAAGTTAACTGGAGTACTGCCATTGTCTACCTCTTAAGCTGCATTTTATACATATCGTTGGCCTCTAAAACCTCAGCCAACTCATTCTGAAGAATTGAGATCTTCAATGATAGATCTGGGTCATCCGTGCACTTTCTCTGTTTATTGTTCTGAAATGAATATGGAGCAAACAAAATTAGCTGGATAACAAATTTCTCAACGTAAGGCAGCCTTTTATCGATGGCTATAACGTTATTAACAAGATGCTAGGGTGTAAAACTAGTGAAATATACCTCTTCACAGAGTTGATCTACTTCTAGATGCCCTTGATCATCCGGAAAGTGTTGCACTTGAATATCTTCTGCAGGTGACTGCTTTTGTTGCACCTCACTAATCTGGCAATTCTGTAGCTGTATTAGAAATGTAATCCATACTGGATTAATTTGGAAGAATGCTATTTTAAAGGAGAATTCACCATACGGACCAGTGGGGGCTTTACTTCATAGCTAACAGGAAGACAACTTGTATTCCCAGGCTTGTATATATCATATCCCATTTCCTTCATATGTTTCACCTGCTCCTGCACTGCTTGAGCACTCTTCTGGCATTCTTCTTTCTCTTCTTCCAGGCACTTCATTCTCCTCTGGACCTGGCTATAAGATCTCTTAATCCGAGCAACCTCATTTTTCAGCTCAGCTTCCTGGGCAAATAAAGCTTCTCTGGCAGTTAAATCTCCCTCAAGGCGTAAGATCCTTTCCTGAAGGGCAACTTTAGCATGTTTGCATTCTTCTAGTTCAGACAAAGCCTTCTGTATAGTCGAGATCTTCTCAACAAATGACTCTCTCTCCACTTTCATTACTTCAAAATCTGCCAGTAATACATGGTGTGAGGTTTCTAGCCTTTCCTTTTCGAATGTCGTCTCGCTGATTGTTTTCTTAAGAGCCAAAACTTCATTCTGAAGCAGTTCAATCTTCTGTAGCTGAACCTTAAGGCAAGAGATCTCTTCCAAGAGCTGCACTCTCTCATACTCGGAAGCTTTTAGTTTCATTGCGAGACTTCTAGCAGCATTTCTCAGTTTGCTTTCATTAGATTTTACATCTTCAAGCAAAGTTATCAACTTATGATGGCCATCCATCAAAACTTCCTGGTTTTGCTTGGAAGATGCCAGCTCCCCAATAAGGCCTAGTACCTTTGCTTCATATTCCAACTGGATGTTATTAACCATACTTTCTGGATGTTCAGTTTCCTCTTCAGAATCCTTGACAGTGTCTGTTCTGGCTTCCTGAATAAAAATGTTATCTAGTCTCCTGTTTTCAAGAAGAAGTGCATTGAGTTCAGAATTTAGAGCTCTCTCTTTCAAGGTGCTTTCTTCCAGTAAGGAATCAAACTTTTCTTCTAAAACTTCAATTTCATTTGAAAGATGAGAAAAGGCCTCATTGGATTCACCAAGTTCTGCTTCCAAGAAAGTATTGCGCTCATGCAACTCTATGTTCTGTTTTCTCAATTCTCCGTTTAATTTCTGAAGTGAGCTACATTCCTCGATAAGATTTTCAGCAGTAGCCTGCACTTTCGTATTTGCAACTTTTAGATACTTGCACTCTTCTTGAGCTTCTAGTAACTGCTTATGAATTTCTTGTAACCTTTGTTTCGTAGTAACCTTCTGTGCTTCCATCTCAATTTCCAATTTCTTTATGACACTCTGGAAATTTGATGATTGAGATTCAGAAAACTGGATTGCCAAACGGCTTGACTCCCTTTCATCAGTCAAATATTGTAGTTGAGCTTCCAGGCCACATATCCTTTCAGATAGCCGTACGTTTTCTTCTTCTAGTTCTGATAAATGAATTTCGAGTTCATTTTTTTCGCCCTCTAGCTCTGACCATTTTCCAATAACCTCGTCAGCTGAAACCTGTGGACCCATGCTGCTAGCATGAACCATCTTGCCTTCATGCAAAGGACAAAAGCTGCAGTCGCTATCACTACCTCTTTCAGTACCTTTCATGTTATTATCCACCTTCAAATTTTCCTGCTCAAAATTACATAACTGAGTCTCCAACTCCTTTTGTAGATGCTGTAGAGTCTTGACCTCTTCCGTCTTGAGTATGTTGTCTGCCTTCAACTTGTCCATCTCAATAAAAAATTCCAGCATCTTTTCACTCAAATATCTGAGTCTCGGCTCCAGTTCAATGTGAAGAGCACTGAGTTCCTCATCAAGAGTCAAGACTCTGTCTTCTTCCAAGTCATAGGGAGGAAGGTCTTCCCTGGTTCCATCTCCACTCATGGTTCTTGGCCTGGATTCTTCTTTTTCCGACTCTTTATCCTTGAAGTCTCCAATTCTTATTTTGATTAATTTTTTTAAATGTACAAGCTTGTTCAGTATATCATCATCATGGTTTTTTAGGTCATTACTATATATACTCTGTAGCATGTCTAGATAATATATAGCATAATTACCTACAACATTTTGAGGTAAACAAAGAGCGTGTTGTTCCTGCAGCTGCTTTACAGTGTTTGCTGAAACTTGAAGCTGCTCTTGATAATGCTCCAACTGCTGATGCAAGGCAGCAATCTCAGTTTCCTTGTCTTCTGCTTTTGCGCAACCTTTGCAAGGTTCAACATCAAAAAGAGAACCTTTATCCTTGAGAGATTGCAACTGCAATTCCAGTTCAGCACATTTATCCCGGAAAGAAATGCACCCCCTATGGTCACGAGATAATTCTTTGATGAGAATCTCCTTCTCCTTTAGTTCCTCCTGAAGCTCGGATACTTTCGAATTCAGTCTGGCTATTTCTGACTGACAACTTTCAATTTCTTTTCTGTCATTTGGGATTATATTTGAAGCAGAAGCTATGTTCTGAGGGTGCAAATCTTTGAGCTTAAATATTAGCTGCAGGTTTTCATCTGTAAGTTCAGTGCAGTCTTTCTCAAGCTCCTGCACCTTCAACTTTAAAGACTGAATTTGCTTTCTCAGATCGGTATCACTTGCATCTTTACAACTGACTTCCTCAAAGACTTGAGAATCGAGTGCTTCAGGTGACATTTCTTTAATGCTCTCGACCTCCACCTCACTCGGAGTCGATTTATTTCTCCATCCTGCCTCACATTCAACCATTGTTTTGGTCTTGCAATCTTGGTCATTTCCACTATCTCCTTTCTCCTCCGACATCGGTTGCAGAAATTTCATGGCACTTTCCAAGTTCTGTTTCTCCATAAATCTTGGTTGCCAGAGGTTAAAACTTTTGGTGCCATCCAGATGAAATTGTGGAAACACATCACTAATGGGTTGTGCAAACACAGAATCAGGTAGGCATGCATCATATGATTTTATCTCCTCAGTGGAAACATTTTCAGTTAAAGTGACTTCTGATTTTGCAGATAAAAGATCAGCAATTTCCATCTTCTGTTTCTCTATGGTATCTTCCATTTCTTGAAGAACGGAGACAAGCTCAATATTGGAGTCTTGGGTTTTCTTTAGTTGTAAAGCCAAATTGGCATTTGTCTCCTTTTGGAACTTGATTTCTTCTTCCAGCTCTTTCTGAAGATTGTCTGCACCTTTTTCTTGTAACTTCAAACTGTCCATTGCTGTTTGTTTCATCATCAAATCTTCTAGCAGAATTTTTTGCCGCTCTATTTCCTGCTTCAGGCTGTGGCACTCTGTATGTGATGCAGACAGTTCCAACTTGAGAGTTTCTTGGTGCTCAGACTGGTTCAAGGACTCCCTTCTCAATTTTTCAATGTCAACCATCAGCTTTCGGGCATTTTTCTCCCACATCCTAGCTTCTGCCCTAAGTTCCTCTACTGTGACTTCCACAGCTTCAATCAGGTCTTTGGATGAACCCCCATTGCGCAAGGGTGACATGGAGGGCTGTGAAAATCGACGGAACTCTCCATTTTGTTTTTCCAAAGAATGTCCTGATCTCCGGACATTTGAATTGAATGAGGAGTTGTTTGAATTAGCAGGAATATCACCGGAGTTGGAGCCATAAGCAGAACCAGTGTTAGACCCAGTTGAATCCTGCCATCCAATAAAACTGTAAGTATCCCCAATAAGATAGTTACTGGGGGACAAGTTTTTCCTGCCAATGGATTCCTCCAAAGAGTCGAAGCTTTGATGTGAACCTGACTGTGAGAACGTTGTTTCCAGTGACAATGTTAGAGGAGAGGTGAACTGGTGGGAGTTAAACTCCAAGATTTTAGGAAATGCTACAGAAAAATCTAATTCTTGCATCTGGGATGTATCCTATTACCCAGCATGACGGTCATCAGTTAACATGCAAAAGCAACATCACTTTTCCCAGGCAACTCGAGATATAGCTCATGCAAATACATATCAAACTCGCTTGATTCACAAAACAAGCAGTCCTGAGAGCACTGAATCTTGTTCTTCAATGAAAGAAGAAAATAGAAATTGCAAAATCCAGAATATTGTGTTCTGGACATGCATATTTCTAAAAAAAGGAAAAAAAATGGTGAGATATGAGAAGAACATAGGTGGAACTGTGGATATGCAGATATCTGATGAGACACATGAAAGGACAAACCTACTCGAAGAACACATATCCCAAGTGAGGAAAAAAAATACCTTTCCTCCAAATTCTTCTGAATGAGATGGACTATCCATGTAATTACTAGATGAAGATCCAGCACTGCGGACGAAAATACTGTCAGATACATCAGATTTGTTATCCATGTCGTCATAGTCAATGGTTGCCTCATCAAGTGATGAATTTGAATCTTTCCAGTCATCCCTGTAGAAGGAGTTGTTACTATTACAAATTCAATTATGAAGCTGGAGCTGCAACATTCTAACATCCAAAAGGAGAGTGAAGCTGAACCTCATCTTTGGAGTTAAACAATGTATTTTCATCTGTAGAAGGAAGAAGATAAAGGCAGATGAGCAGCTGTGTCAATAAGCTCTCAACCACCAAGTCTGATTTCTTGTTGATTACTTGATGACTGAGTAGCTATAAATCTATGAATAAACACCAAATGGATGAGCTTGCATATATCTCAAGAATAGGTTAATGGTTTGTAAGTGTAAGTTTAGTGACTGAAAATTTTAAAGCGTGCATTTTGTTCCCTCAGAGAATACTTTATCCTTCTTATAGTTTTCAAGTTCTTCTCCACATAGGTCTTTGGAAAATTAAAAGAATGACTGAGGAGGAGAAGGTTGCCTTTCTGAAATAGTATCTGTGAAATGTGAACACTCCAGAATGCCCATTACAGTTAGAAAATAAGGCTGATCAGCGCCTACTGAGACACCTCAATTGAATAAGGATAGTCCGTGCTTGTTTAAACTTTAACAAAATTAGAAGTGCCTTTTTGCTTTCCCTCGAAAATTAAAAATATTACTCATAAATTTAAAAAAAAAAAAAAAAAGTGAAAAAACTATATGCAGATCTGCGTGTCAACATTTACATTATAATAAAGTTTTTTTGCTTTCCGACTAAAAAAAATAAAGTGCATGTGCTGCAAAATTTAAATTAAGCAAAAAGTAAAAAGTAAAAGCCAATCCAGAAAGTCCTCCATAACAGAGTAAAGAAAATGCAACATAAATTTTTTACATGGTTCTGCAACTCCATCACATTCAGAGTACAAGAAAACTAGATTATAATCCAAAAAGTTCAGTCCTCATGAGATTATCATGCTTCCATTCCGTGGCTTAGCTTAGTGCACTCATGCTCACCTAATAATTGAACTTTAGAATGGCATCGTACAGGATCCGTGATTACACATTCAAACAAGTCAGATTCTAGACATTGTGATTCTGGATCCCCTATCAAGTAAGCATGAATAAAGAACAGGGGAAAGAAGATTCTTTTAATAAAAGCAAAAGCTTGACCCTTTTGTCTAAAAACTCCAGCACGAATGTTTTCTTGACTACAATGTGACTTGAAAACTTGAAGGCTATTGAACTGGTCTAGTGCCAAATTGATTCAATCCTTGAAACCTTGAAGCAAAAGCAGCTAGACTATACTGGAGAATTTTGTGTTCGATGACAGAATCAATTCAGCAATCATAAGGAAAAGTTATCTGTTTGTGAAACTTACTTGTAAAATTGTTCCTTGATTGCATTTCTTCAGCTGTAACGAAACAGGAACAGAAGCTTTTGAGCTAATATAGTTTGCCAGATTGATTGATGTCTCTCCAAGGATACTGGATCTAGATGATCCCTAAAAGAAGAATGCCATGAAAACTTGAATACATTAGTTTTCACTAATGGAAACCTTCTGTTTGATAAAACTCTCTTAATTGAGAGAAACCTCATACCATTGTGACAACAAATTTAAATAGGCACCCTTCAACATCTTTTGGACCATCATACTTTGATATCAAGATTGATTTTGATATGGTCTCTGACCATTGACAATTTCCATTCCAGACTGGCACTTTTTCCAACCTTTTTATAGTTTTTCCTGTGTCCACTGAGATAATAGACAAAGAAAGTTTGTCCCATCCTTTTGGTACCTGCATATGTTAAGATGAGTGTGAAATGGAGAAGAAAGAAACATAAAAACTAACAATGGACTAGGTAAAAAGAAGTCCTAGTACGTTGGATCAATGGACACATTTATTCAAATAATTTAGTTAGCTAGACCAAGTACCAATTGCTGAAACACTTCTTGCACATGCTTTCCCTAGTTCATCTCAATGTCAAAGCTGGACATCAACATTCAGGACTCAGCATGTAGAATCAATATTAAGCCCAATCTGTATTCTTGGGCTAATCAATAAGGTGACAACTGTTGATGGACATCCTGAGGCTTTTAGGAACGCTGGAAGTAAAGAGCTGTTCTCATAAGTCCACGTTTACGAGAACATTATAAGATCATGACCTAATGCTTCCTAGGGACCTTGTCCATGTCAAAAAAGAAAAAGGAAAAAGAGGGTGATCTAATGGTTGACTATGAACTTTCCTCAGTGTCTTTAATGGGCAAGTAACAATTTCAGATTGAAAAGGGTGCTTGAGTTCAGAATTTTAGGTTCACTGTAGAAACTCATTTAGTGTCCTCCAGTTCCCAAATTAAGATTTCTCTACTTAAAATGCGCTCAGAACAGTCAATATGTCACCCAAAATAAATTTACTTCAATAGGAAAGTCATTATGCGACTTTGGAGTCTCAAATTATACTTTCCTTTACCAAAGAGTATACCATTAAATCGCCCCATGCAATGCTAGTCACAAAATGTGACTGATAATTTCAATGCATATTATGTTAGAAGAATGGCGCAAATAATAACAATTTTTTTGCAGCAGTGCCAGAAAAATATGGCAGCATGTCGCAAGACACTTTTTTACTGTACACACAAAAAGGACTTCCGCGTAAGATTGCGGTGCAGTTGAAGCAAGCATTGACAAGATAGTCTAGTCTCATTCGCAAAATTGCAGAACACGAGCAACAATCTGGCGATACTTAGGGAGCTAATACACGCGCACAGTCCATCTTCTTGAGCAATGACATAACAACCGCCAAGCGGTAAAGTTTAAATCATTAGGAACTGTTAGATTGCTTCAACACATAGCACAAAGCGGCGTAACTGCTCCTTCCTCCTCCTGCCGTGAAGAACTCCACTGCGTTTTGGCAGATGAATTTTCCAGCCAAACTCTCTGACACGATGCTATTGTATTCGAATATAGAAAGAGCCTATATCAACCAATTAGGCACGGCAAACTCAGCGACATCCACGAAACTTGAAAAAGAAAAAAAAAAAAAAAAAAGAACAACTAATCCTAATCGAATCAGCCAGTATCTTTCGGCTGATCTGCCTCTATCGTCTCATCAGCCCGCTAGGATAGAGAAGACGAGCAAAGAATTTTATACAACGCGCGCACGAAAATGCCGTTTCCATCTGACGACGAGCACCTGCGCGCATCTACGCATGACGAGTTCGCATACGCAGTTCGCGAGCGAAGAAACGCCGGCGAGAGGCAGCGGCGAGGCAAAACTAGGAAGCAGGGAAGCCAATTTTCATCAATGCAACAGCCGATGGCGAGGACGGAAAACTTGGAGACGTCAACAAGCGTATTTGAGAGAGAGAGAGAGACCTGGAGGGCCTGAAGGTTGGAGAGCTGGAAATCGAATCTCTCGCGCAATTCGTCGGACTTCTGCTTGTGTAGCCTGAACATTGCTCTCTAGTTTCCAGTCAGCTTCATGAAGCTCGCTCGCTCGCTCGCTCGCTCGTCCGCTCGTCTTCAACCTCGCCGGCAGCTTAGAGAGAGAGAGAGAGAGGAAGGAAGAGGAGAATGCAGCTGCAGTTGCAGGTGCAGTTGCAGAGATGATGCGAAGGCGACGGGAGAGAGAAGGAGCACGTTAGCTGTTACTGTCGCCAGAGGAATTTCTTAATGGGGGTCGGCTTATTTTAAAAGTCCTTTCTTCCGTAGCCCTTTTGCTTCTCGGTATTTACTTTTTGGTACTCTGGAGATTTTTTATTTTTATTTTTTGGGTTGGTTCAACTTTTCCGCTACTGTCCTTTCTTTAAAAGTTCTTTTCCCAGGCTAAGGCACGAGTGGGAGTAGGAGATCCTATCCATTCTCTTTGTTCATTTCTTTAAAAGAAAAGAGGGAAGAGAAGATGGAAACTCTCCCCATGTGTTGCGAGACAAATTTCATGGTTGATAGGTTATTGATTTTCTTTTTTTTTGTTGAGATAAATTATTTAGTTAACCCATATTTAATCTTTCAATTTCAATGAGAAGATATAACTAAACTCATCTCTCGACTTTTTTTCCTTTTCTTTAAGAGACAAGTGAGTGTTTTTTTTTAAAAAGTCGTCTTCGAGATAATTTATTGAAAAGAGAGATAGGTCTCGAGAAATAAATATAATATTGAAAAAATTGTTATTTAACCTCTATTAAATTCAATAATGCCTCGATTGTAGTCAGAGTTAAAGATAGAGCTAGAGCCCTACTCCATAAGAAGATATAAAGTGCACATGAAGTGACTTTGGAACATAGCCTACATAGGGAAAAGAGGAAATTTCAAAGCTGGTTATTGTTGTCGATAGTTTACATGATAGATAATTTCAAAATTACGTAATAGAAGACGTGATTTTTGTGTTCAATGGCATAAAGGGTTGATCGTGAATTGGTGAAAAGTAAATTTCAAATGATTATTCTCTTTAAGATAAGCTTACATAAGGCCAAAGATATTTATCTCTGCTCACGAATTGTGATATTATCCTTGATCATAAGTATGAAAACAAACCAGATTGTCTTCTCCACATAAAATTCTTGAATTCAGGGCCCCAAATGGAAACGTCAATTCTGCTGGGGTAGTCAATAAAAGACCCGAAAAGTCCTCAAGGAAATTGATCGAAAACGTCGACGAAAGACGGGACGAAACACCGTAGCGAAACTCCCCAGAAGTTTT
Organism: Eucalyptus sideroxylon; assembly: GCA_014182405.2. Lineage (NCBI taxonomy): Eukaryota > Viridiplantae > Streptophyta > Magnoliopsida > Myrtales > Myrtaceae > Eucalyptus > Eucalyptus sideroxylon. The sequence goes on along the minus strand of CM024554.2, from coordinate 57,167,074 downwards.
AATTTGGGCTTCGGCGTTTCGTTTGTCGGATGAGGGGAGAATTCCAAAGCGTTTTGGATTTAGGGGATTGGCGATTACTGAGACGTGTCGGCTCCCGATTGGCTGAATCGATGGTAATTAGGATCCGCCGCGTTGAGCCGGTGGGGTTAATTAATGAATCGGGGGAGTGGTTGCGTATGAGGAGGGGTACGAGGTGCATGCTTGTAGTTGTGGCCACGTGGGCGTGCGGTCTTTTGCAGTTGATGGTGATTAGTTATGTCAAAAGATGGAGTAATTATACGGTAATTGGCCTTGGATCTTAGGGGCACGAGTACATGAACGTGCCTCCAAAAAGATTTCGTGATTTTCTTATTTTTAATTTTTGGGTTATTTATTGTCTAGATTCCGAATTTAAGTTTGGCGTTTTATGAAGTCCCTATCTTTTTGAAGATGCTCCTAAAAAGTCTTGAATCTTGTATAGATCGTTGATTCATCATGCTTTTTAATTTTCAACAAATTTAATTCTAAACTTTTTAATGATTTATAATTTAGTCATTCCGATAAATTTTAATAAAAAATTGATAATTTAGATGTCAGCTGTTCTATATGGTATAGACATTAATATAAACCATTTTTATAATTTTTTTAATAAATCCATTGTTATATAAATTTTTTTATTTTCATCGTTCTTTATTCCTAAAGAGCCCAGACAGATCATTGGCCATAGGTGAGAGCTAGATGGCCTTTGCCTGTTCTTGAGGCGAGGGCTATTGTGGTTAGGGGTGAGTATTAGAATCGGATTGATCTTATTTTGGGTGATTCTTGATTTTTAAAATGTGGAACGGATAAAAATTAGTTCGATTCCCAATTCAAGTGTGAACTGAACTGTTCGGACCAAACTAATGGTTTTTTTTTTTTCTTATAATTATTATTATTACAAAATAGTGGGGGTTGTGTGTGTAATTCAACAATCTTCTCAAAACCCTAGTTTCCCATTCTCGTCTCACCACTCAAGCCTCATGCTCAGTCCCTTTCCATCTCGCTCAACGCTGCACCCCTCCATCCTTAGTCCCCTCTATTCCTCTCTCTGTTCCTTCTCGCCTCCCTCTTGCTTGACACCATCTCAAGTCTCAAGTCTCAAGTCTTGACTCTCTCTCCTCACAATAGGAATAGGGTATGGTGTGAAAGGAGCATTTGAAGTGGGTCCTTAGAGTCCATATTGCAACGCCAAAATGCCATAGTGGTCACACTTGTTGCCTTTTTTATTCTTACTTTCTGATTTAGAGTCAATCAAGATGACTTAAGATGAGACTCTGTGTTTTCTCCCTCAACTTTCCGAGCGGCCGTCTTGCAGGGTAATAATATATATATATATATATATATATGTGTGTGTGTGTGTGTGTGTGTGTGTAATAAACTAAACACCGTTGAACACACATTTGGGAATCGAGCCGAACTAGTCAATTTGATCCAATTTGGTTTTAGGATCAGGCGGGCTGATTCAAACCGAGAACGAGCCTACTGATCTAATTTTGCTATTCTAAGGTGGGAATCAACCTACTTTAAGACCAATTATCCCTAGTCTTGGCCCTCACCATACATAGAGGCGAAGGCCGCAACAATCCTTGCCAAGGCCTTGGGGATTGCCACACAGGCCTTTGGGGAAGACAAACGATTAAAAAAATATATAGGAAATTTAGAAAATTTGAAAAAATTGCAATATATTCATGTCAACACTAGTCGTTCCACATTGGACATTTGGCATCTATGTCATCGATTTTTTGCCAAAATTGATCAAAATGACTATATCAGCTAGTCGTCAAAAGGTTTAACTTTAAAGTCCATGAGTCAATTGATTATCATGCAATAGGTTTAATATTTTTTAGACAATTTTCCCGTCCCCAAGAAGTGAAGAGATCATTCAATTGGAAATATTTGTGTAAAATCAGAAATCTTTTCGTATTAATTAGCTCTCCATGCTTTCCCCGAAGTATCTTGGCATCGCCCTATCATTACCATCAAGTAAAGTATTTTGGAAATCGAACTATTCAAAAATTACGAGTCTATGATAACAGAGTCTTCTTAAGGAAGCATTTGAGAAATTTTCAAATAGGGAAAAGGTGAGGGTAGGTGGACGTTTTATTTATTTGGTAGCATGTTGATTAGTCACATTCATCGGTCGCATTAATTAAAGTATAAAACTCTCATCAAATGAAAGCGGCTTGTGCAACTAAACCGGCAGAGATTTGATTGGCCACCCTTCCAACTTGGAAGGAAGAGGTTGGGGGTTCAAATCCCCACCTTCTCAGGGGGGATTGAGGTGGGGACGATTTTATTTCATGAGTGGGTTTCGACTCCCACGCCCTGCAAGGAGGTAATAGAAAAAGTTTGAGGGTGAGTGTTAGAATAGAATTAGAGTAGAACCGACAAAAAAAAAAAAAAAAAAACAACATCATGGTTATGAAAACTCACATCCGGATCTTAATTACTTGAATTAATGCTGAATTTCGAATGGGAGCATGAAAATCAAATGAAAGTCCAAGTGGCTAGCTACATTATGACACTCTTGCATTGATGAGAACCTAACATGGCTTGCTAGCGTGGGTGCACATGACGATCGTAATCAATTGCTTTGTCTTTTTTTGGCTTGAAAATAGAAAAGTTAAAAAAGGAGTAAATTCAAATATAATGTGTTTGCACCTGTAATTTGTCGTTTCTCATTCCGATTTTTGCATTCGATGCCCACCTTACAACGGAAATGGATATTTTTTGGAATGTCGATCCTTTCGATAGAAGTAATAATGGACACTCGTTTTGTACGCGCCTACTTTTCACTTCCCCTTATTTCTCTTGGAAAATTACCCAAAAGCCAGCAGGGTATGGAGAAGTGGCAGTGCGGACGTTGGCAGTCTGCTTATTTACAACTCGTGAAATCTAAGCTTATTGCATTTTTGTGAATTCAATTTTAAACATTTCAATTTTGCTGATTCACTCATAAACATTTTCACATTTTGCCAATTGAGTTCATCCGATTAATTTTGATTGAAATTCGCTGAAATGTGTTGATGTAGATATTGATCGTTCTACGTGGCAAGCAATGCTAACTTAAATAAATCTTTTATAATATTTTTGTTTTTGAATTTCTTACTAATAAGTATTTAATTTTTCCAAGGCTCATTCGAGCAAGGGCGAGCCTCGGCGAGAGGAGCCCTTGCCCAAGCCTGGGCGACCTTGCCAGATCTAGTGAGAGAAGCCCTCGTCGAGGCTTTGCCCACACCTAGACCAGATCTGGCAAGGTCAAACCTCGCCCTACTGATGCTTGGAAAGGCTACCTTAGCCTAGGCGACAACCAGCCTTGCTTAGATGTGGCCATGCTAGTAGCTGTTCCATCAGCAAAACGAAGAAGAAAGAAACAAATAAAAAGAGTTCAAAAAAATGTCGAGATATTATAAAAGTTATCAACGTCAAAGCTGATCGTTCTATGTGGCACCACTAGTGTCCACATATCGATTTCCACCCAAAATTGATTTGATGAACTCAATTGCCAGAAAGTGAAAATGTTCATGACTAAATTAAAAAAATTGAAAAGTTTATGACAATATTTATAGGTTTAGGACTTTTGGAAAAAAATTCCATTGCTTTGTTTGGGGATTTTTGGACAATTTTCTTGTTACTTTGTTTGGGCTTGTTTGGCAATTTATATTTAACCATTTTCTATTTTCACATCAGCACTTATTGGAACCTAAACATATCTCAATTAGAAACAAGTCATGTTCTCAAGTATCCCCATCAGAGATTTAGTGCAACATGGAGCCTTTTAATATATTTTAACTGGCTTAAAACTCATCCAATTTAAATTTTGGAGTGATAATGAGTCTAATTTTTTAATATATTTTAACTGGCTTAAAACTCATCCAATTTAAATTTTGGAGTGATAATGAGTCTAATTAAATATATTAATGGGTTCGGTCTTAAGCTTTCTTTTAATGATCTTCCTAAATAAAAGATATCTGATTTTTGTGAAGCGTCCCAATGGATATAATATACTATAATCACACATAGGTCAAATCGAAAATAACGACAATCGGGTTAGTTCGTCTTACAATCATATCATAACAAAAGTAAAAGGAACTTGAGGATTCTTATTTTATTCTTTTGGGATAGAAAATGTCATAAGTCCTACTTCTAGCTTTGATAGTAGTAGTCGTTTGACTTTTCATTTTTCATCTTAAATAATCGTAACACCAAATATAAAAGAGATGATCTCACTATTATTATCAATCCACAAATAACTAACCAGTTATTTCATATTTTATAAGGGTGTCACACAGAAAACCATGTCAAATCCCTCTCTGTCTTTGGCGCGCGCACTCCATACATCAAAAGGATCATATACCGGCGACCAACGATGGATGGCGAAATTAATAAAAATCCGTACTGTTAATTATGGTGTATTTGGTAACGTTTCTGATAAAAAATTGTTTCAAGGAACAGAAATAGAAAAAACTATTTTTGTTTCAATGAACAATTTTTGAACTGAAGAACGCATTTAGTAACTGCACAAAATTTTTGTGCTTGGAATAGAAAAAAAAATAAAGACATTTAGTAAACTTGTATAATTTTTTTTTTTAGTTTATTTTTCCTTTTTATTTTTTTTTTTTTTCTTCCTTTTGGCCTATCGCCAGCCTCGGCCATGGCCGGCAACGGTTGCCTCGCCTAGCCAGTAGGCGCAAGGTCAGCCTCCCCTTGGCTAGGTGAGCTTGAGCTTGCCTAGCTCGAGCTTGCCTAGCCACAAGGCTCGAGCTCACCTAGCCAAGGCGAGGCCGAGTTTCGCCGGGGGCCGGCGACACTCTGGTGAGGTCGTCGGCCCTCGACGGATGGTCACTTGCGTTGCCGGCCAAAGAAAAAAAGAAGACGAAAAGAAAGAGAAAAAAAAAATAGGAGAGAGAAAATTTGTTTCTCAAAAGTGTTCTAACAAGAGACAAGTTCCAAATTTGTTCTCGGGGAACAAAAAAATAGATTTGGAACAAAAACGTAAACAAATGTGTTTCTATTTTTTTTTTTGTGTTTCTTGGAACAAAAAAATAGAAATTGTGTTCATGACCATAAAGAAAGAATACAAACAAACATCCTCTTAAGAGCGTGTTTGATAGTGTTTCTGTTCAAAATTGTTTCAAGGGAATAAAAATAGAAAAAATTATTTCTATTACAGAAACAATTTTTAATAGAAGAACGCGTTTGGTAATCGCACAAAATTTTTGTTCATGGAATAGAAAAAGAACATAAACACGTTTAGTAAACTTGTATAAATTTTTTGTTTCTTTTAATTTTTAATATTTTTATTTTTATTTTTAATTTTTTTTCTTTTATCTTCCTTTTGGCCGATCGCCGACCTCGGCCCACGGCCGACGACCGGCCGACGAGGGCCAATGGCCTTGTCGGATCTGGGCTAGCTCAAGCCTTGCCAGGCCACCGCTAGGTGAAGCCAACTTGGCGGTGGCCTGACAAGACCGAGCCTCGCTGGTGGCTGGACGAGCTGAGTCTCGCTAAATCTAGGTGAACTTGAGCTCGCCGGTGGCCGATGACACTCTGACAAGGTCGTCGGCCATGGCCAAGGCCAGTGACCGACCAAAGAATAAAGAAGAAGTAAAAAAAGGAGGAAAAAAAAAGGGATAATACCTTAAAAAATCCCAAACCTACACTTGTGACAAATTTACCCCAAATTATTTTTTTGACTATGAAAAACCCCAAACTGGTAAACTTGTGACAAATTTACCCCGAATGATTATAAAAAACCATAAACTGGTACATTTATGACAAATTTACCCCAAACTAATTTATTTGACTGCAAAAAACCATAAACTGGTAAATTTGTGACAAATATACCCTATGTTAAATTGGATTAATACCACAAAAAAATCATAAAAATTGTAAACTATGACAAACGGAACGTAAAATCCTAAATTGATATACTAGTTAACTGTCACGTGTCATTTAACTTAATAATTTGAGAATAAAATTTAACGAAAACTAACATAGGGTAAATTTGTCACAAGTGTACCAGTTTGAGATAAATTTGTCAAAAGTATACCAGTTTGGGGTTTTTGGTGGTCAAAAAAATAGTTTTGGGTAAATTTGTCACAAGTGTACCAGGTTTGGGGTTTTTTTAGGGTATTATCCAAAAAAAGTGTTTCTCATAATCTTTCTTTTTCTACTTCTTGTGTTCCAAATCTGTTCACGAGAAAAAAAAAATATTTTTTGTTCTCGAGAATAAAAATGTAAACAAACGTGTTTCTATTCTTTTCTTAATTCCTGAAATAAAAGAATAAAAATTTGTGTCATTGACAACAGAAACAAATTTAATCGAACGGGGCCTAAATTTCCAACCGAAGTCTTGACATGATGCATTTGTAGTCCAATATAAAATGAGCCTCGATCAACCAACTGGGCACGGCAGACACAGGTATCGAGGAGATGACACAGCCACTCCATGAAACTTAAAAAAAAAAAAAGAAGGAACAACTAATTCTAATTTTGTCTTATCCGCCGCTATCGTCTCATCAGCCCGTGAGGAGAGAGAAGGGGAGCAAAGAATTTCAAACAACGACGCGCACGAAAATGCCGTTTCCATCTGACGACGAGCAACTTGCACATACATGTTTATGCACAACGAATTTACATACGTAGTTCACGAGCGAAGAACGCCGGCGAGCAAAGAATGCCGGAGAGAGACAGCGACGAGCAGGGAAGCCAATTTCATCAGTGGAACAGCAGATGAAAAGCATGGAATCTTGGAGACGTCAACAAGCGTATTTTAGAGAGAGAGAGAGAGGAGTTGTTTGCAGTTGCAGAGATGATGAGAAGGCGACGGGAGAAAGAGGGAGCACGTTTTAGCGGTTACTGTCGCCAGAGGAATTTCTTAAATGGGATCGGCTTATTTTTAAAAGTCTCTTTCTTCGATAGCCCTCTCACTTCACGGCATTTTCTTTTTGGTACCCCGGAGTTTTTTTTTTTTTTTGGTCGAGTACCCCGGAGTTCGCTTATTTACCTTTTCTGCTTCTGTCCTTTCAACTTTCATAAAAAGTTCTTCCAGGCTAAGGCACAAGTAGGAGACGCTCTCCTTTTCTCTTTCTTCATTTCCTTCTGTATTTAAAAAAATTAAGACATTATTTTAAAAGAAAAGAAGGAAGGGAAGATAAAATTTTCTCATATGTTGCAAGAATCAATCTCATGCTTGATAGGTTGTTAAGTTAATTTATCTGATTCTTTGATTTCAGTTAAAAAAAAATATAGATGAATTCATCCCTCAATTTTTTTTCCATTCTTTTTTCAAGGGACAACTGAATGCGTTTTAAAAAATTATCTTCCTAATAATTTATTGAAAAGAGAGATAGGTCTTGATCGATAAGTAACTATATTGAAAAGGTTGTTATTTTAACCTCTATTAAATTTGGTAATGCCTTAATTAGTCAAAATTTATGATAGAGCTAGAGGCCTACTCCATAACCGTCTATGAGAATATAAAAGTGTGCATGGAGTGACTTTCAAACACAGCCTCTATAGGGAGAAGAGGAAATTCAAAATATGATTATTGTCATTAACATTTTATGAGATAGACAATATTAAAATTACATAATAGAATAGGCGATTTTTGTGTTCAGTGGCGTGAAAGATTGATCATGAATTCCAGACTATTCTCTTCACTATAAGTTTACACATGGGCAAATATATTTATTTCCGCTCTCATTTTGTAAGCTTTTCATCAATCCTCAACACGAGAACAGATCATATGGTCTTCTCTGCATAAAATTCTTGAATTCAGGGCTCCAAACGAAAAAAGTCAATTTCGTGGGGGGTAGACAATAAAAGACTCGAAAAAGCCTCAGGAGATTGATCGAGAACATCGACGGAAGTGGGACGAAACATTGTAGCGAAACTCCCGGGGGAAGTTTTTTATTTGGGCATTGGCGTTTCGTCTGTAGGATGAGGAGAAAACTACAAAGCGTTCTGAAATTTTGGCGACGGCTGAGACGTGGCGGCTCCTGATTGGCTGGATCGATGGTAATTAGGCTTTCGCGTGGTGAGCTGGGGAGGGGGATTAATTAACGAATCGGAAGAGGCTGCGTACGAGGTGCGTGATTGTGGCCACATGGGTGTGCGGCCTTTGCAGTTAACAACGACGGTAATTAGTGATGTCAGAAGATGGAGTAATTATAACAGCCTTGGATCTTGGGGGGCACGAGTACGAGAACGTGCCTCCAAAAAGATTTCGTGATTTTTTTTTTTTTTTTGATTTTTGGGTTATTTATATTGTCTAGATTCCAAAGTCGAGTTTCGCATTTTTGCTTCTCTGTCAACGCCATCTCTCTCTCTCTCTCTCTCTTTCTCTGAGTGCAAGTGCGAGTGAAGTGGCGTGTACATAAAGGCCGCCGTGCGCTGAGACGTCACGTCTTGCATGCGCGCGTTCGATGGTTTATGCCCCGTTCTGACGAGCTAAGTACTTGCCCAACAAGCAAGAAGGAGAGTTGTTTTGACGTGACAAAGACCGGAGTTCTTGCTCCGATGGCACGTCTGCGTCGTCAGCGCTTTCGATGGTTTATGCCTGCTATGACAAGCCTTGTACTAGCTTGACAAGAAGAAAGCTTTGACGTGCCAAAGGCCGGAGCGGTTTTTTTTTTTTTTTTTTTAACAAAAAGGCCGGAGTGGTTGGCCATCCATGCATAAACTATCCTTTGATTAGTGGCATGTCCTTGTATCGAAACTCCCGGCCTCCAACGTTGCCCGAATCGAACTCTCGGTAATTGTAAAAATAACCGACGAGCCAATTAGCTCAACTTGATTATAGCTATATATAATCACTGTAAATGTAATGTATATTTTTTCTTTGGGCTTGGCTTGACTTGATCAATCAAGCGTAAACCAAGACATTAGTTGTTAATTAAGTACACACTAAACATATTTATCTTGACAATTGGGTTTGATAAGAGTGTATAGTGATCGCGAGGTTAAAGGGCTTGAATAAGGAGTGACTCCCAATAAGTTTTTAGGATGATGAAGAGATAGGAATGAATCGAACTATCTATCGAATAGGGAGAAAGCAATTTTGTAATATATATATATATGAAAATTGAAAGTAACTTGTTAAGGCGAATTTTTATATAACGGCAAAATTTTCTAAGCTAGAGCACTATCATAATGGGTGATCTCCTAGAAAAGTGTCCACCTATATCCTAAAAAATGGAATTATGAGGCTTGATATAGGATGGGTTAAAAGGAATAATAACTCAAGTGAGTTAATCTAGAGATGTCACATGACATTACTTTCTTAGCATATACTTATAAAGATAACTTACATTAGAAGTGATCATTGTCCGATGATTGACCGCCCGTCGTCCGTGCAGGCTTGGATGATCCATGTGGGCACGATGAATTTCTTTCAAAATGGCTAGGTCTAAGCGAGGAATTCTTTATAAATCGTGGCCCCAATCGGGCTTTTCCTCTAAAGAGCTTTTTTTTTCTTTTCCAAATGAGAAAGCAGGAATGGGCTTGTCCCAACCCAAAAATGACTCGAATTACTCGACGCTAATCCATATGCTTGTACCAGGCGATTCGACTCAAATAATCTGAACATCGCACTAGTCCATTGAACCATTCGATGTCGAAGCTCTTCTTTTTCGTACCTCGGTTTAGACTCTCGAGAGCACAATGCGTGATTATTGCTGATAGCTATCGAGATATACGAGGCGACCTTATCGTCTTCATCATAAGACGACTCAAGCCCACCCAAAATCACAGACCGAGAATCCGAACTCGGGAGGTCGAGACACGAGTTTTCAATAAAAACAACATACACGTATTTAAAAATTTTCTCCTTTAAATTTAGGGAGGGTTTTGAACCTAGGAGGGGCGGGCGCCACCACCGGCCCATTTGAGGTCCACCACATGCCCACACACCTTCATTAACCCCATCATTTGTAATGGATCGTACTATCGTACCCATGATCTGTATCATTGATTTGGTCCATCCATCATCCAAATTCGATGGTTATGAGATGTACAATAATTAGGTGCATGATTTTCTAATGTGCCTCTGGATTTTTATTTTAATATTTTAATGGGGTTCTTTCCATTTTGCCTTGGCTTTATTAGCACTTTCGGTAACAAGGCACCGGCACATGCCTTAAATGAGATTAATTGGGGAAATAATTCAATAAATAAAATATTATAGGTGTGCAAAATTTCTTTTTTATTTATCAACATGCGTCTTCATCATCTGTTTTTTTTTTTTTTAAACGGTGGGTGATCTCCTCATCTCGTCCGCTTTTTTTTTGGAAGCCTCGTGGATCCCTCTCATCCCAAAAAGTGAATTCCACTGGGATTCGCCCCAGTGGCCACCCTTCTAATATGGAAGGGGGAGGTAAGAAGTTCAAATCTCCACCTTCTCAAGGGGGATGGGGTGGGGACGAATAAGCTTTAGGGGTGGGTTTCGACTCCCACGCCCTGCAAAAGGCAGGGCAAAAGTCTGAGAATGAGTGTAGAGTAAGCATAGAGTAAGACTGACAAAAAAAAAAATGGCGAAATAAAAATGTTGGGAGTGAGCCACGAAATTCTTAAATAATTCCCAATGTGCTTATGGGCCCAATATATCTTGACCATTGAGTCATATGAAATCCACATGAGATTTATATGATTCGATAGTTATGATTGATGGAATTTGTGGGCACCTAGGTGATGCAAGTATTGCTCGATTTTTTATACTCAGATGCGAAAGTTAATAGCAAATACTTATTATGGTCTATGAATTTGATCGTATGTTAGATGGGCATAGAGCCCCAAATTCGGAAGACTGAAAAACGGTTGGACATGCCACCATCTGGAGCAAGGTAGACAACGCTACTCAGAGCTACTTTCCTAGATGATATACAGGTTTGTAAATGCTCTCTAATAAGCTGCCAACATCTATTTCGGGGGAGGAGGGGTCATGTGAAAACTTGATTTTATGGTTGATATTTCTCTGCATTGTGGAGGTCGACGTTCGATTTTCTCTTGGATTATGTATTTCTTGCATTTAGAAGGAGAGGATCTTGTTGCATTATGCGAGCAATCGAACATTAAATTTATGTGATTTAGTCTGAATGAACTATATCCACGAGAAAAATGGTAACGAATTTGACTATAAATCAAGTGATACGCAGAGATTACAATCATCTAGTTACTCAAATATTCAAGATGTTTCTCAAGTCCCAATTACATTCAATAACACACGTAATGTTTAGCTCCATAATTTCTCACGAAATAATCTCTCAATCTTACGAAAAAGTTATGCACAAATTCTTACTACAAGAATTTAATCGCCTTCTACACATGAAAGCTCTTGATGTAATTGTACGAATGAAAACCCTGCCAAACACTTGCCAGAATAACGATACTTCAAGACCTCGCGAAGACCACCCTGCTGAAAGGCTTTTCTTTCATCAACTTTAGCTCATTGGAAAAGTTCCAAGTATATTTATAAGGGCAAAAGAGCACATGAAGTGTTAAAACTTGATATGAGAGAATACTTAAGTATCAAAAGTTTACAAAGTAATACTTAAGTACTGAAATCAGAACAAAATAGATCAGTTAAGTGCCAATGGCAAGAAAATCCAATTAAAACATTGACGTGACGATTTTCCACTAAGGCAAATATAAAACGTCATTTTGCACCGTAAAATGACTGGACAAATGCAAAAACGTCGTTTTGCTGCTAACATGGGTAGATAATTAATATAAAAATTAATTATATTAAATTTAAAACTAAATTTATTTTTATATTATTATTATAAAAAAAAAAGGAAGAAGATGAAAATTGCAAGCGGCTGAGGGCTCAGCCCTTGCCACCGCCTCCTTCTCATTTTTCTCTGAAAATATTTTTTATTTTTATTTTTATAACTATAAATATTTAAATTTAATTAATGTTTATGTAAATTTTTTTTTTTATAAAAAGACAAAATGACATCATTTTGGTTCTTCTTCGTTGAGTCAACTCTCCGACATGCCACGTAGGCGAGTTATATTATTAAAAAATTATCACATAAGATTTTTGACCATCTTCGCCGAATTTAACTCTCAAATGTCCTATTTTTCAAAAAAATATCACTTTTATAATTTTTAGCATTTAAATTTCTCTTATACCGAATTTTGATACTCTAGATGTTCGGTACTCTGTATATAAACCAAGAGTTGACCATGGAAGCAGAAAACCCACGCTGGGTAGAAATCAAAAGAAAGTCCAAAAGTTAGGACTCCCCCTTTTTTTTTTTGGTATTGGTTTTATATATTAATGTCTTCTTCCCAATCCACAACAAGCAAGGTGCAGATTATGCATAAAGATAAGCCACACGTACGTACCAGATAAGGAAACTGATTTGATGGGATTTGGTCAACAATTCCAATCTTCGACTTTTCTCTTCACCTTGTTGCTTCCACAAGAAATAGGAAAGAATGCTTTTTGCTCTTTCTACTTTCCTTTTCTTGTCTTTATTAATATTCAGAAATGAGAATTTCGCTTGGAACTCAAATTCAAAACATATTTTAACAGATCTGATTGCTCTAAAGGTTGATTTTGTTGATGATAGGGATAAGAGAAGTTATCTTTTGGGTCTTCTTCGTTCCCTAGCAAAAGATGGTTGGATTGGCAACAAAGTATTAGAATTACTGAATTGAGGAAGTCCATGTTCATTTATCAAACGTTGGTGTATATTTAAATTACATACCAATTTACCATTTCATAAGAAAAAACATTCGATTTGAGGGTTACAATAATATTCTCCCTTTTAGTGAAACTATTTGAGGAAGAACCGAATATGTTGACAGACGAGCAAAATACCCAAAAAATTGTCCATATAATTACAGAAACGTAGAATTTTTTTCTATGTTGCATTGGCTTTATTGTAGGGATTGAATACCAATACAAGTATTGTGTGTGTGGTCACCACTAGGATGATGCCAACCCAAGTCATCAAGACCGCCAGTTCAGTGAATACCCGCCATTTTCATTGGCTTTAAGGACATGTATTCACTAAAGTAGAGATCTTATTAACCTGGGTCGCCATCTAGGATGATGGCGAGGCATGTCATTAAGACTGCCAATTTAGTGAGCACCCGTTGGCGATCTTATTGACTTGGATCGCCATCTAGGATGATGGCGACGCATGTCATTAAGATTGCCAATTCAATGAGCACCCGCAGCCACACACACAACACCCTATACCACTATTCAATCTCTACAGTAAAGCCAGCACAACATATAATTTTTTTTTTCATTTTCATAATCATATGGGTGATATTTACGGGTATTTTGCTCATCTGCCAACTTATCCAATTCTTCTTCAAATTGTTTAGCTGAAAACAAGAAAATATTATTGTACCAGGAGAATATTATCATACTCTTCAAACAGATTTTTTTTTTGAAATGACAAATCGATATGTAGCTTAAGTATACAATAACGTTGCATTAAATGAATAAGTGCCTACTGAATTCAGCAATTCTAGTACCTTGCGGCCAATACAACCTTTTGAGCAATCAAATTCGTGTTGGAGCCTACCCTTCCAAATGCAAGAAATATATAATATGAGAGAAAATTGAACGCCAGCCGCTGCGATGCGAAAAGAGAAATATCAGCCATAAAATCCAGTTTTCACATACTTTAGGATTAATTAATCACTAAGCTCCCCCCCTCAAATAGATGTTGGCAGCTTATTAGAGAGCATTTACAAACCTGTATATCATCTAGGAAAGTAGCTCTGAGTAGCGTTGTCTACCTTGCTCCAGATGGTGGCATGTCCAACCGTTCCACAATCTTTCGAATTTGGGACTCGAAGCCTATATCTAACTGCGAACGAAAATACTGTCAGACACATCAGATTTGTTTTCCACATCATCATAGTCAATGCTTGCCTCATCCAGTAATGAATTTGAATCTTTCCAGTCATCCCTGTAGAAGGAGTTGTTACTATTACAAATTCAGTTATGAAGCTGGAGCTGGAACATTCTAACATCCGGAAGGAGAGTGTAGCAGAACCCGTCTTTGGAGTTAAACATTGTATTTTCATCTGTAAAAGGAAGAAAATAAAGGCAGATAAGCAGCTGCGTTAATAAGCTCTCGACCACCAAGTCTGATTTCTTTTTGATTGCTCGATGACCAAGTAGCTATAAAGCTATGAATAAACACCAAATGGATGAACTTGCATATATCTCAAGAATAGGTTATTGGTTTATAGGCGTAAGTTTAGTGACTGGAAATTTTAAAGCATGCATTTTTTTTTCCCTGAAGAATACTTTATCCTTCTTATAGTTTAAGTTCTTCTCCACATAGGCCTTTGGAAAATTAAAAGAATGACTGAGGAGGAGAAGGTTGCCTTTCTGAAAGAACACTTGTGAAAAGCGAGAACTCCAGAATGCCCATTACAGTCAGAAAAGAAGGCTCCTCATTGCCTACTGAATCACTCCAAGTGAATAAGAATAGTCCGCATTTGGTTAAACTTTAACAAATATTAGAAGTGCTCCAAAATTAAAAATATTACTAAAAAAAAAATTGTGAAAAAACTATATTCGGATCTACGTGTTAATATTTATATTATATAAACGTTTTTTCTTTTGTTTCCGGCTAGTAAATCAGATTGCATGCTCCCCCCAAAAAAAAAGTAAAACCCAATCCAAACTCGTCCTTAGCCATTAGGTTGAAGAAAGCTCGACTACAATCAAATGAAGCAAACAGAGTAAAGAAAATGCAACATAACGTTTTTACATGGTTCCTTAACAGCCTACATCCAACGGTGAGGGGTAGCAGAAAGTCTTCCATAACATAAAAGTCAGAGTACAAGAGAACTATATTATAATCCAAAAGTCCAGTCCCCATGAGATTATCATGCTTCCATTCCGTGGCTTAGCTTAGTACGCTCATGCTGACCTACTAATTGAACTTTAGAATGGCATAGTACAGAATCTAACATTACATATTCGAACAAGTCAGACTCTAGACAATGTGATTCTGGATCCCCTATCAAGCAAGCATGAATAAAGAACAGCGGGAAAGATTCTTTTGACAAAAGCAAAAGCTTGAAAATTTTGTCTAAAAACTCTGGCGCGAATGTTTTCTTGACTACAATGTGACTTGAAAACTTGAAGGATATTGAATTGGGCTACTGCCAAATTGATTCAATCCTTGGAACCTTGATGCAAGAGCAGCCAAACTATATTGTAAAAGTTGGTGTTTGCTTACAGAATCAGTTCAGCAATAGTAAGGAAATGTTATCTGTTTACGGAACTTACTTGTAAAATCGTCCCTTAGTTGTATTTCTTCAGCTGTAATGAAATAGGAGCAGAAGCTTTTGAGCTCATATAGTATGCCGGATTGATTGACGCCTCTCTAAGGTTACCGGATCTAGATGATCCCTTAAAGAAGAATGCCATGAAAACTTGAATACATTAGTTTTCACTAATGGAAACCTTATTTTTGATAAGACTCTCTTAATTGAGAGAAACCCCGTACCATCGTGACAATAAAGTTAAACCAGGCATCCTTCAACATCTTTTGGGCCATCATACTTTGATATCCACATTGATTTTGATATTGTCTCTGATCATTGACAATTTCCATTCCAGACTGGCACTGTTCCCAACCTTCTTATGGTTTATCCCGTGTCCACTGAGATAATAGACAACGAAAATTTGTCCCATCCTTTTGGTACCTGCATATGTTAAGATGACCACTGAAGCAGAGAAGAAAGAAACATAAAAACGAACTCAATTTTTTTGGTGGAGTCGCCAACCGAAGTAGGCTTAAGTAAAAAGAAGTCCCTATTAACTTGGCTCACTGGACGCATTTATTCAAATAATTCAGTTTGCTAGACCAAGTACCAATGGCGGAAACACTTCTTGCCCATGCTTTCCCAGTTCATTTCAATGCCGACGCTGGATGACGTCAACGTTCAGGATTCATCATATAGAATCTGTGGTAAGCATAAACTATATTCTTGAGCTAATTAATAAACTGACAACCGTCGGTAGATATCCTGAGGCTTTTATGAATGTTGGAGGTAAAGAGCTGTTCTCTCCATCCTGTAATGAAAAGTCATCGTGCAACTCCTGAGTCTCAAATTATTCTTGACTTCACGGAAGAGAATACCATCAAATCACCCAATGCAATGCTAATTACAAAGTGGGACTGATGATCTCAATGCATATAATGTTCAAAGAATGGTGTAAATAATAACAAATTTTCTGCGGCAGTGCTAGAAAAATATAACAGCATGTTGCAAGACAATGTTTTACTGTAAACACAAAAAGGACTTATGCCTAGGATTACGGGGCAGTTGAAGCAAGCACTGACAAGATAGTCTAGTCACATTCGCAAAATTACGGAAAATGAACAACAATCTGACAATACCTTGCGAGCTAGTATACGCACAGAGTCCATCATCGCCAGCGACAATGCGACAAGCACCAAGCAGTGAAGCAAGCCAATTACGTCGAATTACTTTCCTTGATCATCAAGCCCCCACGATGAAATCGTTAAAGGCTGTTCGATTGCTTCATCACATAACACCAAAGCGGGGTAATTGCTCCGTCCTCCTCCTGCCGCGAAGAACTCGACCGCGTTTGGCCGATAAATTTCCCAACCGAGCTCTCTGACATGATGCTTTTGTAGTCGAATATAAAACGACCCTTGATCAACCAATTAGGCAAGGCAGACACGGGTATCGAGGAGACAACACAGCCACGTCCGTGAAACTGCAAAAAAATGAAGAAGGAACAACTAATTCTAATCGAATCAGCCAGCATTTTTCGTCTCGTCTCGTCAGCCCGTGAGGAGAGAGACGACGAGCAAAGAATTTCAGACAACGACGTGCACGAGAATGCCGTTTCCATTTGACGACGAGCACTTGCACATACATGTTCATGCACGACGAATTTACAGACGTAGTTCACGAGCGAAGAACGCCGGCGAGAGACACCAACGAGCAGGGAAGCCAATTTTCATCGATGGAACAGCAGATGCAGGGATGGAAAACTTGGAGACGTCAACAAGCGTATTTTAGAGAGAGAGAGAAGAGTTGGCAATTGCAGTTGCAGTTGCAGAGATGATGAGAAGGCAACGGGAGCAAGTTTTTTAGGCTCTGTTTAATAACCATCCAAACAGGACCAAATTCTTATTCTTTATTTTCAGAATTAGTTTGGGTCTAGAATCGCATTTGGTAAAATTTTTGTTACTGGAACACATTTGTTCCCAGGAACGGATTGGGAATAGAATCAAGAATAAAAATAAAAAAAAGTTAATTCTTGTTTCGGGAACGAATTTGAGAATAAAAAACAAGAACTTTTTTTTTTCCTTTTGGCCATCTCGCGACCCCCGTCCACCACTGCCCACCATCATCCGCCGTCCGCCGCCTATGTCCACTGCCGCCGCCGGCCGCCGTCCGCCATCGCCGGAGACTCGCCAAACCAGGGTGAGGTTTGGCGAGCTTGCCGGAGGCTTGCCCAGCCACCAGCGAGACTCGGCAAGGGCTGGGCAAGCCTCGCGATGCCCAGCCCCACTAGTGGCCTAGCAGGCCTCACCTAGCCCCGACAAGGCCGACCTGGCCACCGGCGGAGCTCAACCTCGCAAGATTTGGCGGGGCCTCGGCGGCCTCACCTAGCTACCGGCGAGGCTTGGTCGACGAGGGCCGACGACACTCCGGTGAGGTCGCCTCGTCGGCCACAAGAAGAAGAAGAAAATGAGAAAAAGGAAAAAAAAAGAAAAGAAAAAAGGAAAAAAGAAAAAGAAATGTAAAGTAAAAAGTAAAAAAATTATTTAAAAGTTAAAAGAAATTGATTTGGAACATAATTAATTAGTACGGTACTAAACGCAATTCTATTCCAAAATCAAAAATTTTGGACAGTTACCAAACGGTTTAAAATACTTAGAATCAATTCTCGAGAACAGAATAAAAAAGAATCAGTTCTTATCAGAATCTACTCCCAGGAACAGAATTGTTACCAAATGCGCCCTTAGCGATTACTGTCGCCAGAGGAATTTCTTAATGGGATCGGCTTATTTTTAAAAGTCTTTTTCTTTGATGGCCCTCTTACTTCGCGGTATTTACTTTTTAGTACCCTGGAGCTCACTTACTTACCTTTTCTGCTCCGGTCCTTTCAACTTCCATTAAAAGTTCTTCTTCCAAGCTATGGCACAAGCAGGAGACCCACTCCTTTTCTCTTTCTTCATTTCTGTCTGAATTTCATTAAGTCAAGACATTATTTTAAAAGAACAGAGGGAAGGGAAGATAAAACTCTTCCCATACGTTGCAAGAATCAATTTCATGCTGGATAGGTTATTGAGTTAACTTATTTGATTTTTCAATTTCAGTGAGAAGATATAAGATGAATTCATCTCTCTTTTTTTTTTTTCTCTCCTTTTTTTTCAAGAGACAACTAAATACATTTTAAAAAATACGTCTTCAAGATAATCTATGGAAAAGAGAAATAGATGAGACAACTAATTACATTCAAAATTAAAGACCAAGCTAGAGCCCTACTCCATAAATATATGAAGTGCGCATGGACTGACTTTCAAAACGTAGCCTATATAGGAAGAAGAGGAAATTCTAAAGATGGTTATCGTCGTTAACAATTTACGAGATGGATAATATCAAAATTACATAATAGAAGAAGCGATCTTCGTGTTTAGTGGTGCAAAGTGTTGATTGCAAATTCGATGAAAAAATAAATTTTACATGATTATTCTCTTCGAGACAAACTTACTCATGGTCAAAGATATTCATCTCCACTCTGACATTGTAATATTTTCTTTAATCCTCCATACAAAAACAACCCCGATGGTGTCCTCCGCAAAAAATTCTTGAATTCAGGGCTCTAAACCAAAAAAGTCCATTTTGTGGGGGGGTAGTCGATAAAAGACCTGAAAAAACCTCAAGGAAATTGATCGAAAACATCGACGAAAGAGGGGACGAAACATCGTAGCGAAACTCCCCCGGAAGTTTCTATTTGGGCATTGGCGTTTCGTTGTCGGATGAGGTGAGAACTCCAAAGCATTTTGAATTTAGGCTCTTGCAATTTCTGAGACGTGGCAGCTGCTGATTGGCTGGATCAATGGCAACTGGGCTCCGCGGCGTGAACTGAGGGATTGATTAGCGAATCGGAAGAGGCTGCGTATCCCGTTTGGTTTGACTTTTGGAACGAGCTTTGAGACTTTAAAGTTCCTTGACCAAATGCATACGTGTTTGGTTGGTGTTTTTGCTCAATTTTAGGAAAATACAATTACATCTCCAAATGGCTCTAAAGACCTTTAATCCAAAACAAGTCTGGAAGTTTTTTGGAAAATTGTATTCTCATAATGCAAGTTTTGGTTATTTTTCATCTTCTCCAAAACCACCAAACAGAAAAGCCAATCGGAGGCCGATGATCGCTGACCAAGGGGTCACGTGCTTCGACGACCGTCGTCGGACCTCAGGCAACGCCTGGGTTGCCCGACCCAAGCAACTGATGGCCTGAATCGCGCGACCTCAAGTGACGGTCGCCAGGGTCGGGCTACCCTAGCCGATGGCCGAATCACCCAAGCGTTGCCCGCCAAGGTTCAACCATTGCTTGGGGTCACATGACCTGAGGCGGCTGTTGCCTGGGGTTGCGTGAGGTCACGCGACGGTCGCCTAGGTCGGGCGACCTTAGGCGGCCTCGCCTGAAGTGGGCGACCTCAAGCGACAGTGTCCAACGGCTAGATCTAGCCGGTCAATGGCTAGACTTCAAAAAATATATATAATTTTTTTAATTTAATAAAAGTCATTTATAAATGCAAATTTTATCAAATGATAATTTGGCCAAAGTTATTTTCAATACATATTAGAATTATAATTCACCAAATGCTATTTGCATTTCAGAAAATTCATCACTCAAGATATTTGTATTTTTGCAAATACATTCCCCAAAATGTCCGAAGTGCATGATTGTGGCCACGTGGGCATGTGGTCCTTGCGGTTCGGAATTAGTGGTGTTAGATGATGGAGTAATTATAACGGCAACTAGCCTTGGATCTTAGAGGGCACAAGTGGGAGAACGTGCCTCCAAAAGATTTCTTGATTTTTTTTATTTTTTGGTTATATATTGTCTAGATTTCAAAGTTGAGTTTGGCATTATATGAAGTCCCTTCATTGAAGATGCTCCACGCAAGTTGAATGATTGTTTTTTTTTTTTGTCAGTCCTACTCTATTCCTATTCTACACTCACTCGCAGACTTGTGCCCTGCTCTTACAGGGCGTGGGAGTCTTAAATATTGTGCGATGACCGATTTCTCATAAAATTTTTAAAATTTTGGCTCATTTAATTTTAAATTTTTAATAATTTACTAATTTAGCCATTCCAATCAAGTTTGATAAAAAAATCGATGATGTAGAGACCAATCATTCTATATGGTGTAATTAGCACTAATATAGATAATTTTTGTAATTTAAAAATCTCATATTTTTTAATAAATATTTTCTTTCTTTTTATTGTTCTTCATTTTTAAAGAGTCATTAGGGGTTGCCAGCCACACGCGGAGCGGCAATGGCCTTCACCTTTGTGCGAGGCAAGGGCTATTATGGCTAAGGGTGAGCATTGGAAGCAAATCGAACTAGGAATTGGACCAAACCAGCTAGTCTTAGGCAATTTCCGATTTTGAATATGGCACACGTCTTTCTTCTAGCTTTCACAGTAGTAGGGTTCGTTTGACTTTTCATTTTTCATCTTAAATAATCATAACACCAGAGATGAAAAGAGATGATCTCACTATAATTCTCAATCCACTACAAGTCCAGTTATTTCATATTTCACAAGGGCATCACACAGAAAACCATATCAAATCTCTCGCATGCGCACTCCATGCCTTGAAAGGATCATATACTTACGATAAACGACCGACAGTGAACTTAATAAAAAAACCGAACGGTTAATTAGCGGTCGGAGCTGCGTCGTCCTTCATTTCTGCCAGGATGGCTGCAGCCAACTGGTCATAGCCTGTGCCCCATGCACTCTCCATCTCTTCGCTCCACTTCTCTCCCACCGCCTCTTCGATCGTTCTCAGCAGCGCGTCTCTCACCATCTGGTTCATAAAGATCGATGAGTTCGCCGACAGTAATCTACGCTATGACGACGATAATTTTAACGGAGGTTGAGCCAAAGCATGTGTTACATACGTCGAACTGGCGATCGGTGACTCCAATCTTCAGGTGAACGGAGCCCAAGTGCTTCATGGTCGAACCTGCGATCGCGACCGCGCCGCATTCCCGGAGTTGAATAACTGATTCGCACGTCTGTTGCAGCGCGACGACGGGACGGCGTAAGCGAAATCACAGAGGAAAGGGAAGAAGGAACGGAGGCCGGGAGACATCGATGAGTGAAAGGACGGCACCGGAAAACGAGGGTTTCGAGAGAGGCTCACCAGCTTGAAGACCTTCACGGCATGAGCTTGGAGCTTGGGGTTGTTCTGGGGGATCTCGTCCGAATCTCTGAGGAAGGAGAACATGTTCTTGGCTTGCGGGGCAACTTCTATTATCCTTTTACACGAATCATATATATATTCATGCATGAACAGACAAAACCCCATTTAAAACACAATCACAAACAGCAAGAAAATCTCTCTCTCTTTCTCTCTCTCTCTCTCTCTGTGAACTCACCGCAGGAAGAGACGGATGCTGTATTCAGGTATGTTCTGCTTCAGGATCTCCCATGACTCCTTCACCAGCACTTCTTGCTTCTCTGTCAACGCCATCTCTCTCTCTCTCTCTTCTCTCTCTCGCTCGCTCGCTCTGTGAATCTGAGTGCGAGTGAAGTAGCTCGTATATAAAGGCCGCCACGTGCCGAGGCGTCACGTCTTGCTTCCGTGCTTTCGACGGTTTATCCCCGTTCCAACGTTCTCCGTTCCAACGAGCTATGTACTTGCCCGACAAGGAAGAAAGTTTCGACCGTCAGACTAGAGTACGTGCTCAGACGTAAGCGTCGTCGGCCCGTTCGATGGTTTATGCCCGCTATGACCAGTCATACACTTGCCCAACAAGAAGAGAGCGTTGAAATGTATAAACTATCCTTTGATTAGTCGGCACTGTGAACTTTGACATGGTCAAGATTTGATCGGACTTGTATGCCGAGCAAGCTCGTGTTGATATTTTTACACCACTCAGGTAGCCCGTCCTTGTGTCGTATCTCCCCGACCTCCAACGTTGCCCAAATCGAACTCTTTATAATTGTTAAATATCCTACGAGCCAATTAGCTAAACTTGATTATAGCTTGATATAATCACTGTAAATGAAATATTTTTTTTTCCTTTGGGCCTGGCTTAACTTGATTAATCAAGCATAGACCAAGACATTATTTGTGAATTAAGTACACGCCGAACATACTTATTGTAACAACCCGTTCCGATAAGGATGAGAAGTGATATGGGCCTAAGAGCCTGGACAAGGAGTGGTTCCTAGTAAACTTCTATAATGGTGAAGGGAATAGGAATGAACTAAACTATACAATAGGGAGAGAACGATTTTGAAATATATATGTGATAACTCGATTTAACTCATAAAAGCGCATTTTGATGTAACGGTAAATTGCGTTGTCACCCTGGATGGGTGACCTCCTGGAAAGGTGCCTACCTGTACGCCAAATGAGAAAATTGTGAATTTTGGATAATATCTAAAATGTATTGATTCAGAGATATCAAATTTATACTATTAGACTACTTTCTTAGCCTATACTTATGAAGACAACTTACATTAAAAGTGATTATCGTCCAAGCATCGACCGCCCATCGGACGATGCATTTAGGCCTGATGAATTTCTTTAAATTGGCTAGGTCTAAGTGAGAAATTCTTCATACATCATGGCCTCGATCGACTTTTTCTTCTAGAGGATTTAGATCCTTTTTTTTTTTTATAATGACACAAATTATTAATGAACTTTAATTTAACATGCAATGTGATCCATGAACTTTCAATTTATTTAATATGATTCAAAACTAGGACAACATTGAATATTTCCATATAATTTAGGGACTAATTTGAACATATACCAAAAGTTCAGAGATCTCATGCACATTAAGTTAAAATTCAGGAACTGCATTATCAATCGAGCCAAAATTTAAGAATTATTTATGTCACTTCCCCATTTTTTTATATTAAGGATAAAGCAAGAATGGGCAAGGAATTTCGGATGGGCTTGGCCCGACCCATCTAGCCATGTATTGCAGGCTCATGGGTTCTCCGCTTGATAAACGACGGCATCCCTTTCGCTCCTCCCGAGCCCTTTGCATGCAAACGGCTCGAATTGCTCGACGCGGCTTTTCCATCTACTCGCACCGGGTGGTTCAATTCGAACGATCCAAACACCGAACCAGTCCGTTGAACCATTTGACGTCGAAGCTCTTCTTTTATGTCCCTCGGTTTAGACTCTTGAGAGCACGATGCGTGATCATCGCCGAAGATAAATCAGCTATCAAGATGTATGAGGTGACCACGTCGTCGTCACGAGATGACTCAAGCCCACACACAATGACAGACCAAGAATTCGAACTCAAGAGGCGAGACTCGAGTTTCCAATAAAATAACATATACATATCTAAATTTTTCTCCTTTAAATTTGAGGAACACACCTTCATTAATCTTGTGGTTTACAATAGATCATATTATCATATCCACAATCTGTCTCATTGATCTAGTCCATCGATTGTCCGAATTACGCATTTAATAAGTTCGGTCCCACTGGATGGCTATGAGATGTACAATAATTAAGTGCATATTTTTTCTAATGTGCGTCTGTATTTTTTTTTTTTTTGAATGGTGTCTTTTTGCCTCGGCTTTATTAGCGCTTTCGGTAACAAGCAGCGGCACATGCCCTACATGAGATCAACTAGGGAAATAATTCGATAAATTAAATATTATAGGTGTGTAAAGTTTCACTTTTCTTTATTTTTTAATTATAAACATGGGCTTTCATGATCTGCTGTTTTTTGGGACAGTGGGTGATCCCACATCTTGTCTGCGTTTTCTTAGAAGCCTTGTGGGTCCCTCTCTCAGCCCAAAAAGCGGACAAAATGGCGAAAGACGGAGCGGTGGCGGGAGCCAGCCATAGGGCCTAATCCATCTCAACTGTTGATTTATATGGAATATTCACATGAATTTATATGAGTTGATGGCTGAGATTGAATAGGATCGTGGGTACCCAGTTGACGCGAGCATTGCTTTATTTTCGACACTCAAATGCCGAATTTAGTAGTAAATACATCTTATGGTATATGAATTTCGCAAAAATATGCATATTCTTTCACATACTTAATAGGGTGTTATCTATTTCGCACCGAATCCAAATATAAAGACGGGAAAGTTTATGGATAACTCACCCAGAGGCTGGTCCGATGATCGCCTCGTTGCTATTGGAACGATGTGATTTCCGCAAACTCTCTTAGTAAATATCGGCAATTAATTAGGGCGAAATTAACAAAAGAATGATTATCTCCATGTATGCAGAATTCACTCTCGATAATTTTGAGTAAAACATTTCACGTGCATCATCAGTACAACAAAAGAATATTTCTATATTCACCCAAAAAATTAGAATTTCCAAAGATGAAGGAAAAAAAAAAAAAAAAAAGAGGAGAAGAAGAAGGAGGAGGAGGAGGGAGAACAATTATCGAAGCGCTTCGTCGTCCGAACGCCGTCCGTCTCGACCGGGACCGGCGCCGCGGGCCTCATCTGCAGAAGAAACGCCTCCGCTTGGTCGCCTCCTCACAGCTCCTGAAGAACCCTTCAACCTCGCCGCGGCTCCTCGCCTCGAAGAACTCGAGCCGATCCGACGGCGGCGGGGCTCTCTTGCATGGGACCGCCGGCGTCGTCCTCGCCTTCGCCTTGCGCGGCGCGGCCGGGCAGGTCAGGGCCGGCGGGATCCTGTGCTCCTCGGACGTCGGGGTCTCGCACTCCTCGGCCTCGGCCTCGCCCTCGGCAGCGCGGACTCGCACCTCAAGGGCCGGCAATCTGGGAAGCATCGAGGTGGCGGAGGAGTCGAATTCCAGTTCCGGATCCAGATGGGTCGCCATATCGGCGTCGAGCCGGCGGCGGCGACGGCGAGAAGAAGAGAGGGAGATCGGGGCGCGCGGTTGGAGGAGAGTTGCGGGCGGAGGTTGCACCTGCTTCTGTAGGAAAGGAATTTCCAGATCCGTACGACTGAAGGTGTTGAGAGAGAGAGGGAGAGAGAGGTTTGGTTGCTGGTAGATTTATTCCTTGGTGTATCTTCTTTGGAAAATGGCCCGGCTTACACCTATTATAAGACTAGCGGTATCCACTATGCATGACCGGACCGACCCAACGAGATCCTAGGAGAGACAATAATTCGAAATAACATAATAGGATTCGTGCTTCTGAAATTTTTGGGACCTGTGGGTACCAAAGTAGGTCTCGAGTCATATTCATCCGTATCCCATGCATTAGATACATAATATGACTCGTTAAAAAGGTAAATGGTACCTCAATTTAAATCGTGAGATAGGCTCCATGCTCTGAAATTTCAGAACCAATGGATACGAGATAGGTTCCAAGTCATCTCTATTCTATAATCTTTTATTGGATATACGATATCACTCATCGAAAAAGTATGCGGTACCTTGTTTAGTGTTCGAATTAATGGATATATACGGACCTATGTATGATTTGCCCTTTTCTCTTCAAGAGTTTTACATGTTGGAATGATGGGCGGAAGCAGCAACATGGTTTATCTTTTATGTTTTGCTTGTGTTGTTATTATGCATTATGATTATGTTGCCGGTAACCATGAACATGTGACTGCCTATGTTCTTATGTTGAATGTGTTAATAATCAAAATATCGACTCATTAAAAAAAGTTTCGAGAAAAGGTACATAGTAGCAGAGGGAATTTTAAACTCGGTAGGAACCAACGGATTCCAAATCCTTAAGCAATTTAGAGATTTTATAGAATAGGTCAAATATTTTGAAAGTTCAAAATCAATATCTACAAGATAGGCCTCGAGACACATCAGATATCCTACCGACTCTTGAAGAAGTTAAAAGCGGGTTACTTACGTTAATTATTGTAGCCAACTATCAAATTAGCATATAATTTACAAATGGGTTAGTATAATGACAAAGTTCCAGGTTAGAAGCTGGTTGCATAGGATTCCATGGAGGAGACTTTAATACAATGTATCACATCGCAACCACACAAGAAAGGGGGATTGGACATTTTTATTTATGCGATTCTTTTCCCACGTGAAATGTCCGGCCTTGCTCCTCATGAGCTGCATGCAAGAATTAACCATTTCTCCGCAAAACACTGGCATTTGAACCTTTCGACCCAGCTGATTAATCCTTCACAGATGCACGCGGAATCGCCGCCCCCCGTTCATGTTTCTGTCCAGGAGCCGTATGCCTCGGCCCTTCGAGAGTACTCCGAGCGTCGAAGATGCCGTTAATCGACTCTATGTTTCGCGCGCGACTTGGTTAGGGATCTCCATGGGTTTAGGTCAAATTTCTCATTCAAGGCACTCGCGGTGCGTGGCAGGAGATTTTTCAACGATGGAAAACTTTAATTACGTGAAGAAAAGCAAAGCTTTGGATTCCTGACGTGCGAAGCTAGAGGGGAGATTGGGTCAGTTGCGATTAGAAATTGTCAGAACAGAAGATTTGTACCTATGACCAAGCATAGAGAGAGTTTTTCTAAGTTTTTAGGTTGTCGATCTACTTCGGAAGCTGCTGGAGGTCAAGTCTTCGAGTGCATTAAAGACCACAGCAGTTATTACAGCATTGAGAAAACCGTTTCTTTGTTTCTTTTTTCCATCTTTATTATCTTCCGGTTTATCTTCATGTCGACTAAGAAAATTTCCACCTTTTATCCCTGTAAATTAGCTATAATTTTTTTAATCAGATCCCATACATTCAATTCTTCTAATTAAGTTCTTTCGACTCACACATAAAATGTCCAATCAAAACTATGAAACTTAAATGAAACTGATTGTGAAATTCGAGGATGATATTGTAGATACAGACAAAAGTTTTAAGGGCTACTAGCGAAATAAGCATTGGTGGTCTCTATTGCCACCTCAACTAGAATCATGCATTCCTCAACGTGTGGAAATTCTTCTCTTCTCTAGATGATATTAAATTGACAACTAGTATTGTACATTTTGAAGAAGTTAGAAATAAGTTACTCCCATCAAACAATGCTTATGAAAATAATCTCTCTTTCTATTACAACGGCACGAAATGACTATTCGGTTATCTAAAAATAGAAAAATAGTGTGGTGTTTTTTATGCACATTTGTGTACCCTAAGACTAATAAGAGAAAGGGGAACATTTTCTTTTTATTAGCATAGAATTGGTGCAATTTCTGGGATTATGGGAAATTTAATGTTGATTAACTTCCGGATTAACGTACTGACAAAAAAAAAAAAAAAACTTCCGGATTAACGTATAAGACCTGGTCAAGGATGCCTAGGATTCCATGGGGGAGACTTGAATGTGAATGTCTCCCCACCACATCACGACCACACAACAAAGGGGTATGGATTTTGATTGCTTTGCCGGTTATTAAATGAGATTTTGCACGTGAAATGTCCGTCCCAGTCAACATGTATTTGCATGGCCATTCATGCACCACATTAATTACCTTTGAAAATTTCACTCCAATGAGATGTATCCCCTTCTAGGTCGGCAACATCTCCCTTATAAAAAGATATCTGGATCTTTTGATTTTACTAATTTTCACAAGCATATGGAAATCACTCTACATGCATTAATGAGGTTCCGGGCCACAAGGCGGTAAAAGTGGGCCCCAGAGTATTTTGAGCGTGCGAGAAGTGATCGGAACATGAATCTATTTTATCACTCGGCCAACGTTTTTGAGGGTTCGTGTTTGATTGATTAGACAGATCAAAGCAATACTCCAAAACCCGCCTTCTCTTTGTTATCCTTTAATTGTTTTCAAGACATCAAAGATTGATCGAGAAATTAGACATTTTGCAGCTTATTTTCTCTTATCTGCAGAAGCAAGAAGAACCCAGATCATCCATCTTGCGGATCCAAAGAAAGGAGGAGGAAGTAAATTAAGGGGATTAACCGAAATAAAAGTTCCAAGATCTTGTGTAAAATAATATATATGTATGAAAAATAAAATTTTCGAGGTCATCTTGACTTGACTTCTCATAACTTACCCCTGCCCCATCTATATGTATGTGTAAGCTGAGTTTGGGAAAGCAAAAAAAAAAAGGCTCAAGTGGATCAGCTCCTGTTTCATTTACTTTGTAAGAATCCCATGAGTTGAGCTTAATTCTGTCTAAACAGAAGATTGAATAGATATGACCAACAAAGTAATTACCTTTCCCTAAAATACCCAGGTTGTTGATCCAAATGAGAGGCTGTGTAGGTCAAGTATTCGAGTGTAGTTAAAAGAGCATAACCGCTGCAAAATTGGAGAAAAAGCTATTTTGCTGACTTTTATCCATTCCGATTCAATTCATGTTTAAGTCCGATGAATAGAAGTGATGGGCCAAATACTCGAAGTAACCATATAAGGTGGTGACCATTTAAGAATGAGTGTTGACTTATGAATCACTCGATAGAACTTTTCTACCTACTAGTAAATTAAGGGGATTAACTAAGCTAAAAGTTCCAATATCTTGTGTAAAATAAAAATAATAATAAGGTCATCTTGACTTGACTTCTTCGACCAAAATAAAAAGAATCTTGACTTGACTTCTCAAAACTCACCCCTGCCCCTGCCCCTTCTGTATGAATGTTTAAGCTGAGTTCGGGAGAAAAAAAGCTCGAGGGGATCAGCTCCTGTTTGTTGACTTTGTGAGAATCCCATGAGTTGAGCTTAGTTCTGTCTAAACACGAGATTGAATACATGTGACCAGCAAAGTAATTACCTTTATGTAAGATACTCAATTTGTTGATCTGAATAAGAAGCTATGTAGGTCAAGTATTCAAGTGCAGTTGAAGAGCATGACCACTGTAGATTCGGAGGAAAAGCTATTTGCTGTCCTGTATTCCATTCCGATCCGAATCATGTTTAAGTTCGATGAATAGAAGTAATGGGCCAAACCCTAAAAGAAGTATTCTGAGTAATCATACAAGATGGTGACCATTTGAGAATGGGTGTTAACTTCTGAATCACTCGATAAGAATTCTCTACCTACTGATGTCGGACTTGAGATGTTAGCACGGATGTGTGTGAATCCGTAATTATGCGAGTTTATCTTAGGCTGGTTAGGGGGGAACATTTTCCAAGGTTAACTGAATGTCAATAAAAGAAGCTGGAAAGAAAAAGACGATCCTGTGAATGAGAAGAGAACCCAACTCAATTTGCAGTAGTTGGAAGCAGAAAAGAATTGACTACGGCAGTAGCGGTTAAAGCTATATATTTCCTGTAGCTACCTGACCTAAGAGAGTATCAAACCCAATCATAAAGCAGTTGAGAGGGGATGCAAAAGGCTCGATAAAAATAAGTTGAGATAGCTACAACTGTGACTAAATCAATATAATGTCAATTGCTTCGACTACACGACCATCAAAATCTGCCGTTGGCTCTGAACTTTATCGGCATTGAATAGGGTAAAGTAGGGTAGACAGCTTGCTTCGGCTAGTCTATTGCTGGATGTTGACAACTCTATGGATAAATGGGGGTAACTCCCGTTAGGGTTATAATAAGGCCGTGGAGTATATATGTATGCGGCGTACCCAAATTGAATAAAGTCGAAAACAGGAAGACCAAATGATAACTAAATTTTGATGCTTCCTAGAATGAGCAAGCATTAAATCGTAGGAGAAAGCACCTGGACCTATGGGTGTAAAACTTGCCAACAGAACAAAAGATAAAAATTTAAGATATAACTTGCAAATTTTTGTCAGATGGACCAATGTTTTGGGCAGAAGAAAAGAGAAACCAAGGTCATTTGGGATTTTTTGCAGAATCCCCACGAGTGCGGTTCCATCACTCCATTTGAACCCCATCTCCAAGCACCTAAAAGGGTATGTAACCCATTAAAAAGGAACCACTAAAAATGGTTTTAGCTATTCGTAGGCAATGGCTGAATCCAAGGCAACGGCAACACACATATACCATCACAAAAAGTAAAGAGGCCCTAGCCCTAGTAACCCGTTTTACGTCTAGGCATAGACTGGGCCGCAAGGAATTTTTAAAGTGAAGATATACATGGACTAAGGCATGGACTGTGACGTTTCCTAAAATTATTTTCCAAGAAATTATTTTTCGAAAAAAATTATTTTTCGATAATCAATTGAAATTGAAAATAAATTAAAAATATTTTCTTTTATTCAATAAAAAAAAATCTTCTTCTGCATGCACTCACTTTTTAACGGTTTTTTAATTTTTAAAATTGATTTTTTAATTTTTTTAAATTTTCACTTTCCTTTTCCTTTTTTTTTTTTTTTTCTCTCTCTTTTTCTTCTTGTTCATTGGCCTTAACTTGCCGACTATAGCAACCGGCATTGACGAGCTCCGGGTTCTTGTTCATTGGCCTTAACTTGCCAACTATAGCGACCGGCATTAACAAGCTCCGGCCTCACCCCAAACTGATGAGGCTTATGATCAACGACCAGCCAAAGCCAAGAAAAAAGTAATAAAAGGAAAGAAATAAAAGAAAATATAAAAATAAAATGAAAACGTGTTTGATAAAAGAAAGTGAGATGAAAGAAATTATGAAAAACATTTTCACTTTTGATGGTATTTTTTTAATAACGAAAAACATTCTCCTTAATTAATTCATTTTTCATGATTTTTCATGAGATGAATGTCAAAAATTCGAAAATTGTTTTTTCTGGAAATCATTTTCCATAGAAGAACTTGGACCATCAAAAGTGATGGGGTTCCACATGGCCCTTACACTAATGCGAGATCCATAAGATTTAGTGGTCCCTTTCATTCTAGTTATAATGTAACGTTCTCACCGCGACATGCGTACTTTGGAGATTACCCTGGTTAGCAAAGAATTAAAACTTCGGGGTTTATCCTCACAAGTCCCACGCCATACTAGGATGTAGAAACTCGTCTAATTCTGATTCTGCACATCAAAACTACGTCGTCGGCATCATCCAGCTCACCAGAGAAATAAACAGCCCCGTCAGAATTTACAAGCGAGTCGTTCCAAAGAGAAAAAAAAATAATAGCCAAGAAAAACCACAAGTTTTCCACAAGGAGTGGAGAAACAGGATTAACTAGCCTCCTTGAAAACAAAGTTTTCACTCAGTCCAAAACTTCAGAAATGACACAATAATTGCTCTTATAACAGCAAATATAGGATTCATTGGCTGCTTGGAAGAATTCTTGGATGACACTTCCCATGATTCACTGCCAAAGAGAAATCAAACCAACAAAACAAGTCAATAATCGTGAAGATTTGGTAACATACATGGATACATTGCAAACGACGGACTTAGCAATACAACTGCTGGCATATAGAATTGCGTACATGCATCCCATAGGTTTATGAGTGAGTCAGCATGATTTTTGAAGGATATATTCCAACATCACAGATTGCTCTCTCCCAAAGTGCAACAATCCACAATGAACAGATGTATTTCTGAATAATGATAATAGTATACTTACAGATTAATCCTGTCTAAGGGGGGATTGATTCCTTTCTGGATGCTGCCATTAGGTTGAACATTAGGTTCAGGTTTTAGCTCCGGCGCTTGCGATGACACCTCACTGTCAGTTTGAGTGGAATTGCTATCTATGCTTTCAGAATCAACAACACTGGGAACATTTCTAGCCTGTAAAGACATTTCCTTCAGTTCAGAGACCAAAATATGTAAATATTGATCAGTGGATAATGATTCAAAGCCAGTTTTGCAACATATCCGTGAATGTGCCAAATTGGTTTAAAAATGTACAAAACATTACACAGTAATGTCCAGAGAAGGATTTCGTATCAGAAAATTACGAGCAGGTTAAGCCATTTCAAGAAAGGAAATCAAATGGTACATCAATCAACAAACAAAAGGCCAGCATAATTGACAAACAACTGGCTCTTACAACTGCATGTTCACAGTTCCATTGTCCACTGTGAAAGTGAGCCAAAAGGGAAATGAGGGCGAATACATTAGAAGGATCAGCCAAATTCCAGTAACTTGACTAATAGGCATCAAATAGCAGTAAAAGAATAACATTTTCCACAGTAAAAATGATAATACCACATTTCTCTTTCATTTCATTAGCAGTATCATGATTAATAGGCTTATATACGTCGGCATTTATCTGTTTCACAACCTGCATTCCTTGATACAAACTCGAAATTCATCAGCTACCACAAAGATCAGAAATCCAAGGGCATATCAAAAGTTAAATCTAGATCTCCATTTATAACCATTTACCAGTTCTTCATTTTCCTAAAAGTAATTTGACATAAGGACATGAAGATGCTTAACAATTAACTCCAACAAAAGAGAGTTTCTCAAGCTCATTTGTCTCAACTATTCAAGCTTATTTAACATTTCCAAATACATATGTATGTTACATACAAAAATTGACATGTTTCATCCTGTGGAACCAATTTTCTGTGAATATCTCTTTTGTCTGTCTGTTTTAGAACACCCAAAGTTCAAATATCTCCAATAGTAAAAAGGCAAGTTTTTATTAGATCCCCAGTATATATGCTTCAAAGGGCTATCATTTTATCATGGATGTTTCACCAACAAGAAAACGAGGGCAGCTTTGCAAGCATTTCTAGAATAAGGCCACATAAAAGAGACCACTCACTACGCAGCCTCCGACACATACTTCAACAAAATAATGAGTTATCTATCTGTCATTCTCATTTTAAGTATCGAGTATATTTCCACCGCATCCCCCTATGATTTGCACTGAATTCATTCGCAACTTTGGTACTTCACTATATAAATGTCTAAGTATCTTCTCATGCAAAAGCTTTCACAGATGAATGCTCAACAGATCATAGAAGAAAAGCAAGTGCTCACCTCCGCTCCAGCAGCATTCCCATCTTGTTTGTATTCTGCAGGTGTTGAACTCAATCCTTCAACACTAACTAATGCATCATTGGCATCCATGCTGCCATCAGCATCACAAGGAATGTTCTCCTTGGGAAATGAGCCATTAGAATTTTTTAACAAAGAATCGGCAAAGTCTTCCACGACTTCCACATCAACTAAATGAGGTATTTGTCCCAGTGGACCAGCTGAAGCTGAAACTTCTGCTGTGTTCTCCTCCATTGAATGAATTTTTTCTCGCGAATTCGTCTCATACAACACAGCACTGTCACTTCCCGATACCAGATGTGCCTCTACATTTTGTTCTTGTGAAGCTTCATTCCTTCCTTCACCAACACTTCGATCTACACAGTCATTTGGCTTACTGACAGATCTCAATGGAAAAGTCTCTACTTCTACACTGGTCAAATTAATTGATTGAGATGTTGACTCAGCAAATGCATTAAGATTCTTCCCAGCTTCTTCAACTCCATTTTCAAGAAATTCTGTTGATGCCAATCCATCAAACTCTTTTGATTTGATGTCTACTTGGCTTCCATTGACAATTTCTCTGTCCTCAACCTTCGGTTCTTGATGTCCATTAGAGCTTCCAACAGATAAAAATCCAAGCTCCCTGGGGTCAGCCTGTTGATCCAATTCTTTTGAAGGTAGGGAAATAGCAACTTGAATTTCAGTGGCTATTGTACCAAGTGGATTTTGTTCCAAGAACTGATCAATGCTCTGCCCATCCTGAACAAACTTAGCAGGTCCCAGAACTCTATTTTCTTGGATTATCTCGCGGACAATCTCTCTTACAGTGTAGAATGATCCACCAACTTCCTTGTGTGTTAGATTTAGTGAGGGGAAATTCCCATCATTTGATTTCTGGTACCTGCAAAGAAGTACCAAAAGTAAATTATAACATCCAGTATCATTTCCCAAAAGTAGTCACAAAAGAAACTGAACAGCCATAAGGAGGTTCAATGACTTGTGGGTAGAAGAAAAAAGACATTCTACACGGATCCTTGTCCTCCTTTGGCCTAATTTTCCATTTGAAATTTTTGAAAATACAATGGGAACTTACTCCTTACCATTGCTAATGAATGAGTTTCAGCAGCAGTGCTTAGCAGAATATTTGTCAAATCCTTATCAGAGTTTGAGAGGTAGAAAGTTAGAAAATTTACAGATATAACATGTCATCTTTGACCAGGCAGAGTGAAGTCTTTGTAAATTGAAGTTCAGTAAGATGGATTAAGTGGAAGAGATTCAAAGGAATTGAGACCATAGACTCAGCTTGAATTAGTCATACCATCTAAGTATTTCATCAAGGTATCATCGCCTCCGAAGAAAGAGAAGGTTTGTGCAGTAAAATAAATTATGTCCAAAGGCCATAAAAAATGACAACTTTGACATGGCCAAATAGCAATAAAAATTCCCACCTTTTCTAATCTATCAAATTTAATCCCCAGCTTAAATTTTCACGTTCTAATATTATATCAAAATCTATCTGTACACTAGACTCCCCTAAAAAATCGTCTTTTGATTTCCTGTTTGCCCTCTTCAACTTTAAGTAATTATAATATTGCAGTAAAGAATCCATTATTTTAGAATAACGTAATTTTTCATTCTCTTCATACCAAAAATTTCATAAACAGTTTATAAATAAAAAAGGTTGATATGGAGCCAGATAAATATTCTCCCTTGAGATAAACATCTGTAAATTAGTCCCCTTTAAATATCCTGCCTTGTATACCAGAACTTGATAAATCTTCTTTCTTTATATTTAAATTGATATCCTTCTTTTAGCATAATTAGAAAACAAGCAATAGGTCTTATTCGCACTTGGGAAATAGAAGAAAAGGGGGGAAGGAGGGAATCCTACGAATAAAAATTAAATAAATAAATAAGAGGAAGGCCAAAATAAAATTTTGAATCCAACGGAATATTTTCTCTCACAAATGATGTCAAAGGAACTGTGATAGATTTGAAACAAATTCAAAAAGGTTAGATATTTTAAGGATAGGATTAAAAGGTAATGATAAAATCGAAAACCTTTAAAGAGGTAGAGAATTATTATGTCTTTTGACCATTTGATATTTAGCAATGAGAGTGGGAAATAACAAAGACTCAAAAAATTACGAGACTAACTTATTAGAGAAGGTAACAGGAACTGGAGCTATTTTACAGGAGAATTTTCTTCACTTATCTCATCAACCTACCAGTATTAAACAGGTTGACTGAGGTAATCATTCCCTGTTAATATTAGGATAGAACGGGCAAAAGGTTGAACTTCCAAGGCTCAATATTTTACCACTGGTTATCCTATAAAATGGAAGAACTCAGGGTGCCATGTCTTGCTTTTTTTATTTTGCTAGTCATCATGCTTGTTGAGGAGCTTTAAAGAGAAGCTGATGCACTTACTTCTTTATGAATGCTTCAACCATTGATTTTCTCTCCTCTTTCGATCGACGGATTCGAGCCTTTCTTCCACTATTCTCAGACTCATTACGCTTTGCCAAGGCAAATGTCTGCCCAACCCAACCACCTTTAATACCATGCATGACTTTGGTAAGATCAGCAGCTTTGTAGATTTTAAACTGCATAAAAGAACGTCAAGAGCAGAATTAGTTAGAGGGACACAAGTAAAGCACACCTAAATTGACTAACAAGTACCAAATTAAACAATTGCACTACGAAACTAGGGCGGCGGATGCAGGAGGCAATCAAAAGCCCAAATTACACAGTAATGCAATGCTGTTAAACAAGGATTTGACAGTCCGAGACAATTTCTCACGTCCAAGATTCACAGCTTATGCAATGAATATGTCAGTCAATCACGAAATGATCTTGACAGAAAGAGCTGCTACATTCAAAGTAGGGATTTCTCTTAGATTATTTAAGATGGAAGTTGAGCCAAATGCTGAAATGCATTGGTCCACTAGAAACAAGCTAAAATAGTACAATCGTGAAGACTTCTCTAGCATGCAAAGAAAGAAGATAGATCAGACTACAAGAAATAGGCCAAGAGATGGAAAAGAAAGTAGGATAGCCAGACGAAATATAGAGAGAGGGAGGCTTGGCAACTAGTAATGGAAGCAGCAACTACAACCATCCAAACACCGATAAGCCAAAGAACCCAAGAAACAAAAGAAACGTGGTGATGGCTGCCTCCAATTCAGACTGTGCGACAACACATCGTGTTGAAGATTCTGACAGCCAAAGAACCCAAGAAACAAAAGAAATGTGGCCATGGCTGCCTCCGATTTAGACTGCGCAACATCACATCCCATCGGCTCATCTCAGTAACAAACGGTCCATCAGCTTTCCCTCTCAATTCATCACACAACACTACCCACATACCAACCAGCGCTACGTTACGCGAGACCACAAATTCCTAACGCGAGGCAAAAAGGAACAAATCCATAAAAAGAAATCTCAAACCTTTACGCACCCAACTCGCTCCAAGATCAAGCGCAACAACAACGACGCCTAAACTGGAGCCAGTCAATTTCCAGAGAGACAGGCAACTAACTAAAGCACACCTCCCCCTCCCCCCAAAAAAACAAAACAACGAACGAATCCCGGGAATTGCCAGGAAAACCCATAGCAGCAGGGGCGACCACATAAGCCTCCCCATGCAAATTGAACAGCCAAATCAAGCAACGACGGCGAATAGCACGTCGACAAGCACCTATAAAGTGGAGATTCCGCTGGGCTTGAAAATGCATAAAATCACGAAACACCCAAAAACCAAAAAAAAAAAAAAAAGGAGCACAAACGACATAGTCAGAATCTACTCATTTCACGAAAGCATGAGCGAGTAATGCGAGCGAGAGCAAACATCGGAGCGCGGAAGCGAATGAGCAGGAGATCGTCAGCGGGCGAGAGCATCATTTTACCTTGAAGAGAGAGAGAGAGAGAGAGAGAGAGATGAAGGTTTAGGATGAGGGAAGCCAAACCCAAAAACCCTACACAGCTTCAGCGCACACTGCAGTGACGAGACGAAACGAAAATTTAGCGCTCCATTCGTCCAGCCGAAATGATACGGATTACGGAATGCCGCTCGATGGCAATGTTGTAATATCAGCATCGCTCGGGGTCGAATTCTTCCCGTCGAGGTGGACGCCCCCATTCGGAGTAAAATTCGGCCTCGTGCAGTGCGGAATCTCCTCTCATCGTTTTTCGGACCGTTTTTTCATTTAATGTTATCATCAGACATTATGCTTTGACAAGTTTATATTATATCCACTAAGTGTCTTCTACACACGCAATTTTACAAAGCAAAAATTTTCAGCTTTCAAGGGGGTAAAGATATAGTCATTTCTTGCTTTAATTGCTTTTTGCTTATGATAAATTTTTATTTTAGATGCTATTTAAAATTTATTTTTTTTATTTCTTTTTTTTTAGTCCCCTAACAAAATTTGGGCAAAACCGTTTGATAAATTTAATTTAATTTTTCTATTTTTGGAACAGATTTTTATTTCAAAAATAGATTTTGAATATAAATCAAAAGTTAAATTAAAATTTTTTTAACTTTTCTATTTTAAAATAGAAATAAGAAATCAAAATTTTTATTATCGTTCACTCTTATCACCGCCTATCGCTTACTTGTCGCCCGTGGAATGCCAGACACCCATCACCAGTTGCCTACCACCCGCCACCGGCCTTGGCCACCACCACTAGACGTCCATCACCAACCACCACACTCTAGCCACCGCACTCGCTCGCTCGTTGCCAATCGCCGAATGTCGAACGCCCACCGATCGTTGGCTGCTCATTGCCAATCATTAGATGCCGGAGGCTTATCACCAACCACCGAGATGTTGGCCGGCAACCCATCTGCGCCGGATGTCGATAGCCCGCCACTTGCCGCCAGACCTCTTGTTGCCGAACTCCAAATGTTGGACATCGACGTCGAACTCCAAATATTGGACACCAGTTACCAATCGCCGGACTTCTATGTCGGATTTCGGACTTTGGCCGCTCACCACCGGTCATTGGACTTGGTGTCGAATGCCGAACGTTGGACTTCGGACTTTGGCCGCCAATCGCCAGTCACCGAATGTCGAATGCTAGTCACTGAACATCGGACTTCAACCACTGGACACCAATCATTGTTGCTCTTAGAAATAGAAATTTCATTCAATATCAATTTTTTTTTATTTTAGAAATAAAAATTTTGAATTATTATCAATTGCGTTTTTTACTCAAAAACTTGTCCATAAAAAGAGAAATTGATTTTTGTTCCAGAAATTGTCACGTGCACCCTTAAGAACATTTGGACTCAGCGTCACTATCTCAATTCTACACACAGAAATAAAGAAAATGCTCACCTCTCTCAGACAACATGCGGTTCAAACTACTTTCCACCGTCTTCGAAATTCGATAAATGTTGATTAATCGTATTACATTACCCGCTTTCTTAACGTCTAAACGGAGCGAACTAGGTTCGGGGTCGAAATGCCAGTAACTGATCACTTCTTTATACCCCGGATCAGGTATGTCGAAGGATCACAAAATTTTCACCAAAAGGGGGGGATTCATTTCAAAGAAATCTAAGTCTGTCGTCAAAGAATTGAAACCTGGAATTAAATTTGAACGAACATAAATTCTGACACCCTCCATCAAAGATCGCCTTTTGACATCGTGAAGAATATACATCAGAGAAAGAATAGTGATTTTTGCCTAAGACTGAACCTCTGACTGGTGGAAAAGAATTTTGAACTCAAACTTTGTGTGTGCGCTCTTTGGAAACCAACTGTACCTCCTGCCGCTCGAATCGACCAAACAAAATCTCCTCGAAAAATTTGTGAATCAACTGCAGCTTACGACGGAAGGCCCTTCTGGATCTTCCCAGCCTTCAAAAGAATGAATCAGGCAATTTCCCCCGCA
This sequence comes from Eucalyptus sideroxylon, assembly GCA_014182405.2. NCBI lineage: Eukaryota > Viridiplantae > Streptophyta > Magnoliopsida > Myrtales > Myrtaceae > Eucalyptus > Eucalyptus sideroxylon. The sequence goes on along the minus strand of CM024554.2, from coordinate 57,128,186 downwards.
ATATGCTGCATTTCCTCGTTTCAAAGCTGGAGTAGCCTGTGAAGTGTTAGAAAACTTTTGCGTGTTAGAATTGGCCACCTCAATCGAGGCTGCCGCTCATGTCCTATCCCCCTAGGGATTTCTGCTTGTACCCGTGTTTCATCCTCTCATTGAGTTTCTCCCGTGTCTTTCTCTTTTTATCCATCTTTAGCCTATACCTTTCTTCTCTCTCCCTTTCATAGATCCCTTGCCAGTGCACTTCCCCACTTAATGGCCACAACCATGGCTCTCTTGGATTGTCACCATCATCGGCAGCTTCAGCTAAATCTTCATCCATACTCTTCAGCAATGTAAAATTGAAGTATTTTGCCCACATATATCCCCTTCTAATCTCGACCGGATGCTGCTCTGAGAGTGAACCTGTATGTGGGTCTAGGTAAACCATCTTCCTGGCGCTGTGGTAGGCCCACACATTGACAAGAAGTTCCAAAATACGACAATAACAATGCTTTTTCTGTTGAGCAAAGAAAACCAGAGTTACCTCCAATGTCCACGGCAGTTTGTAATTCTCAAAAAAAAAAAAAAAAAAAAAAACAGAGACAAAAGATGTGCTCACAAATATCACAAGAACCACAATTACCAAACACTAAAACAACTTACCTCAGCCTCTGTTTCACCCAGTAAACAGAAATTGGTTGCGCTAGAATTTATATGCAAGGAGTCAAGAGAATCGGCAAACATCCTGCAATTCAGTTCAAAGTCGCATTTGACAATAAGCACATTCAGGGTTGTGCAGCTTACTCAAAAACTGGAAAATGCTGTAAACTGAAGAAGAGGCATTTGAATGGTCTCTTGTATGTCACCTGGTGAACATTATGAATTCAAGAAATGAAGGGGTCGGCATCACCCAGCCATGCAGGGTGGACCAGTAACCACCATCCTCTGGCATGGGAGGAAGAGCTTCTATATGTGACGGTAAAGCATATATCTTGCGGAAGGCTTGCTCAAAAGCATTTCTGCATGAATTTGGGTACACTGTCAGCTATTGAAATCTACATTTCTGCAATGTTGAGTAAAAGGTGTTAAAAGAATCCCTTAGGTGCAGGACAACCAACCGGACTCATAAAATTTGAAGTAGTTCAAATTTACTTTGCCTTTGGGTGAAAGAAACAAAGAAAATACGTTTTTTCTTGCATTGAACAGTTGATAGTAAAAAATTGTTTTCAGTTCAGGAAAAGTATGAAGACCAATATAATCAAGTCTATCTCCAGTCACTTCAAACTTATAAAATTGGACAGTTAAATCCACCTTCTCACTTTAAGTGCCTGAAGCAATTTCAAAGCAATCTCGTTCTCCAGTGTGGGGAGTTATTAAGGAAGCATTGCATACATAATAATTGCTCAAAAAACCTCTTCCCACGAGTTATAGGCTTATAGCACAAGGCTCCCTTAAGAAGGGATGAAAAATAAGAATAAAAACAGAAAGGAGGCCAGTATAATTTTTCCCTTATATCAGCAAAGACATTATATCTTGACAGACATTAATAGCACTCAAGCAAACATGACATACCTGCAGCCTCCTCCATTCAAGATGTCACACATAGACCAAAATGTGAGGACATCATTGCTTCCACTAACTCCACCATCCATGTCTAAACGTGCCCAAAAGTACATTACATCTCCTTTTTCCTCCCCTTGTACTGACTCTTCCAATACCTCCTCGGCTTTTGGGGATAATGAAACCTGGCAAAGAAATGATGCTCGATTTTTCATACAGCAACGAAAAAAAAAAAAAAAAAAAAAATTGTTGATAGAAGTTTGAAAAGATCCCATGGTGCAGATACCTAGAGCTAATCAATTTTTGCAACAAATCTGCTTCCATGTGGCTTCATGGATACAAGGAACCTAAATCACTGAAAATTTTATCACTAATACTACATTCCAGCAACATAAATGAGTACCTTCCTACCGGCAGTTCGCCATGATTGGAATCCAATCCAAGGTCTGCTGTGAATGTTATCCACCCTTTTTGCAATGGAAAACATTCCTCCCATCTCACATAGAATATCCCGATAATAAGTGTTATTCAGAAGACGAAGCCGGCTGACTGCATCCACATCATCTGATCTCAATCTCCTTGCTTTCGTTGACTGCCATGCAAAGTTGAGGATGAGTAAATGGGAAAACAGCATTATGCATACAAACAATTGACGGTGCAAGAACCAGGAGAAATCTGCCAAATGAAACTAAAATACTCTGTGTGCGCCATGGACCATCATTATTCACCATAGTAAGTCACCAATTTTTGCCAAGAGAAAAGGTTCGCTAATTAATCTTCAGAAAATGCTCATCATTCACTATTCAGCTTCTCAACTTAAACCAAGTTTCAAACTGTACACACTAAACATCTCGAAACGTTTTAACAGTACATGCTGATCCCTCTTTTCAGACATGTTGGTTAATGTCAGTTTGGTCAACGCTGGCTTATCTGTTAAAGGAATTAAAAGTGCTAATTCACCAGGCAATGTCAGTGCAACATAACCAAGACAGTGTCCTATAATTCTTAAATCATCAAAGAGGGGAAAAAGAATGCTAATGCTTCATCAGCCCAATTAATTAAATGAAGATTCACATTGTTCACATAATATATTGAATTAAGAGGCTGGTTGATAAAAATATAATAGTGACTCGAGGAACTTACAAGACTTAAACCCCGGTACAAAGAACCATGATGAAGAAATGACGAAGCTCCCGCCCCTTCGTATATCTCATAAATGCATACTGACTGTCCCGTCCTTTCCAGTTCTCCCTCATCCCTTTCATTTGCTTCAAAACTGAGCTTCTCAGATTTCCGTGCATTACGGTATATGTCATTCCATGAGCCAGGATCTCTCTCCATTCTTTCTTCAAGCTGAAAGTGGTCACAGAATCATATTTTCGGATGTCTTTTCTTTCTTAAACAGCAGGAAATATTAAAATATCTAGTATGCAAATACAAAAGAGAACCTTTGCTCAGAGAATCCTGAAAGTGCCATATAAATATTGCATACCTCTTCCTTTTCTACTTTCTCAAACTCTTCGATTTGTTCTATTTCCTGCAGAACTGCCCAATCTTCTTCTGTGGGAAAATCTCCAATAGTATCAGTTAGATTCTCAGAGGCATTTCTAAGATCCACAAGGTCAGTCAATTCTTCCTCAAGAGTATATACTACACCAGCTTGTGTTAAATCCTCATGAGGCATGTCAACGGCATCCTGATTTATTTCACCCTCCAATAAATTCCAGTTCCATGACAGCTCTTCAAGCTTAGCAACAGGACCAGGCAAAATGGTATCTGATGGAAAATCAAGTATATTCTCCAAAAGTTTCACATATGTACTAATGCATTCTGATGCCATCATGTTCTTAGCAAGCAGTTTTCCAGAAGAAGCAACAGTGATGGCAAACTCAGAAAGTCCACCATCTGCTATTAAAGAGGAGAATGCTCTCATCAAAGCATCAGGATTATGCTGTGGAAAAAGTATCCCATGGACGCCATCAACAACCTGTAATTCCATTAGGTCCTTCAGAAAATTGGCTCGAACCAGAAAAAACTGTCCTCATGATTAAAAGAAATGATGATGGGGAACTGAAATAGACATACATATTTTGTAATAATGGGAATGTCTGGGACAACAATGGGGATTCCAAATGTCATGCTTCGGACAAGTAATGGAGGAAAACCCTGCTCATCTTGAGAAGAACCATAAAGAACAATGTCTGCCATAGTCAATACGCTATCAACATCGGCATTTATGCCAAAATGCCTCACTGAACCCTGTAGAAGTCCCAGACGAGAAGCAATCTCCTAAAATATCAGAGAAACTACATCAGAAACACCCAACTAAGGTCCTTACCTCTGGTCCCTCCTTTACTTAATTATGCAGATAACAATACCATGCTAGAAACTAGGCAGACGGAATACAGCAGCAATAGCAGCAGTTGTCACAACAATCACAAATGGTCAGCAGACACAGAGAGCAACATTTTCTTGAAAGTTGAAGAAAATGCCAACCTTTGTAGGGAAAAAGAAGTGTCCTTGTTTATTACTTACAAAATTTCTCTCAATGGCCCAACAGATTTAACATAGCTGTCTCCTATCAAATTATTCTCTTAAGAACATATACAATTCTGAAATTTGTCACACATCTATGCCAACAAACTGTCTGCATCGCCAAATTTTATCATCACCTCTGGGCCAACATAAGACATACAACTAACTGAAGAAACGTCAAGGAGAAAAAGTTTACAAGGGAAGCAAGGAGCAAAAGAAAGAAATTGTAGTCCTTTTTCAAACCATAAGCAGTAGAACAATAACCAATTAATTCTATTTTCAACTCATAGTTGTAACTCAATTTTTCTGAAGATAAACCCAGGAGCATGATAAGCTACTTCTCTTACACTCCAGTGGATTTGCTTTCAGCATCTCTAAAAACAAATGCTGCCACAATAAAGACATATTTAATTGGTCACATCATTTTCACCGCAACTCTTTTGTTCATTTACTCATTCATGAAAAGGATAGGATATTTCTGAAAATTAGCTAGCAAAATGAGTGGAAACAATCAGGTACCTGGAACGCATCGTCACTGTCACCAGTCGAATTGCCACACAAGAAAACAAACTTATAAGACCCTCCATCACTTCTCCTTGCATACTTTACCAGCAAGGGTCCTATGGCATGCATTGCCACAGCATAATCCCATGATAGCTCGTTGTAGAATAAAGAACTTCCAATGACTAGAACTACCAAATCATCTCGTTGGAATCCATTGAGTTCCCTCAGTTGATGCTTAAAATGAGTCTGGCTATACCTTTCTGCAGACCAGACATCAACTGGAGATCCAGGAATGACAAAGAAGTTCCCAGTGTCAAGCACACTATATAACATCTGATCCAGGAAGACATAATAAGCACTGCAGAAAAGGACTTCCTAGGTGGCCGAAAAGAAGTGAAAAACCACCACAAACAATAAGATTAGCAAGATTACCGGAAGAGTGAAATCAGGAAACACGATGACATCAGCTCTGCTGAAAGTGTTTCTCCACAGAGTGACAAGATGTTTCCAGTCCATTTCCTCATAAAATGGAATGCGTTTTGCAAGGACATCGTCTTGAATTACCCATACAAGAGGCACTGAAGAAAAAGGCTCCTGCATGAGGCTGCAGAAATATGAAACTCACTAAATAAAGTAACTGACACAAAAGCAATTGCAAATATGTCTTCTTGGTGTGAACATCTGAGCCAATGACAGCCCCTTCCCTCTCCCCCACCCCCTCCCCCACCCCCAACCCCGACCCCCAACCCTATACCTGCATAAAAAACCTCACATGCACATGCACAGGCACACGAGTGCGCGGACAGAGCGAGCACCTAGCACTAAAATTGACTAAAGGCTGGGATATACGTCTCCAGTTTTTATGATGAAAAGGCGAAATTCAGGCCAAACTAGAAGATCAGCTTTTTGCAGAGTCAGAAATTCCATCTTCTCTATCGTCTCATTAAAATTCCAATAATGTTAATTCGAACTAAAATAGGAAACAATTAACGTTGATAAATGTCCATGATCAGTACTCAGAAACACCGAAACACACCTAATCCACTCATCAGTGGGCTAGATCATCTATTATGAGAATATTGTAAATTGAGTGCGGTCTGTTAAATAAAAATTTATTGCAGAAGTTTAAGATAATATGGATGCAAGCCGAACCACAAGTAAGCAAAGAAGAAACATTTGCTTTACAGAATTGCATGATTTCTTGACAGCTATTGGACTCTATTTGACTCACCATGCACAAAAAATTTTATTTGGGTTCTTGCTCCTGATTACCGACTTGTTGAGTACAGCTCAGTTATGCTCATGTTCTGAGATTCAACCATAGAGCTCCATTTGCACGAGAGAGAGAATTAAGATACATATCCGATATACACCATAAGCTAGTTGATTCATCAGCTCAAGCTTTTTGAAGAAGTAACTGCATAGCATTTTATTCTTCCATTCCAAAGCAGCCCCTTTTCTTTACTCCAAGGAATGAAACTTCACTTTTGTTACTATAAAAGTATCCTTATAGTTCTTCCCTTCTTCTTTTTTCAATTTTTAGTCTTCTGAGTATATATTATTTTGAAAATGCTAAAAGCACACTTGAACTTTATAAGCATCCTTATGGGTTAGCTTTTTAATAAATTGGACATTGTTGAAAATTACCAGGATCCCTGCAACTTTAAGTCTAGATTAGCTCTGTAACTTCAGAGTTGATGAGGAAAGAGAACTTAAAAAAATAAACTTGATTCATTATTATTAGACTTTAGATTCCTTGACTACTTTAATCCCAAAGATTCATGAAGATAGCCAAGGAAAGTTGTCACCATAGCACTTAGTCATCATCGATATTATTGATATCTAATAGAAATCGGCATGCATAAGATCCTTCATTCGGAAATGATCATTAAACAGTAACATTACTAATATCTTTACTTCAACAGAAAGCAGTTGAGCATCTTATCCATGCCCAAAACAATCCTAAAATCTGATTTCCCAGGTAACGCACTGAGTGGGAAAGTTAAGCAAGTAACACCATACAAACAAACTTAAGCATGCACAGAAAACAAGCACAACTTTAAACAAGGGAAAAAGAGAAACAAACCTCGAAACGGCCTCTTTTGCTTCAATAGAATCAACAATAATACCTTCATAGCTGAAAAGAGTAAGCAGGAGTTCAACTATTAATAATTAGTAAGAAAAATTGTAGAAGCCCATTAATGCCAACTAAAGCCATATATAACATCATACATTGACCAATCAACATGGCCATATTGCTCAGGACCCAGAACTGAAATCTGACTGGCTACATCCTTCCAGACAGGAAGTGCTTTGCCATACTCTACCGCATATATCTGCAGAAATGTCATCAGGATGGTGCATTAGATCATTGGAGGGTTTAAATAATTGAAAGTTGAAAACTTCAAAAAAGGAACATGCCATGACCATCATTCTGTCATTTCTACAGTGTAGCCAAATTTATATTTACTGGACGGCAATTCTGGGTGACATCAAGAGAAAAGCCAGAAATTTAAATCAACATTTGCTTCTACAAATATTAAAACATAATAAGATCCAAATATAAGTTTACCTGAAACGTGTAACCTAGTTTCTTTAGATTGCTCACAACAGAAAAGAGCATCAAGAACTGTGGATCCTTCCTCAGATTCCCCAAAACCTAAAATTCACAAAGCACCCAATAAGGATGATGAGTTTGCTAAAAAAAACACATGCATACACAAATGAACCGGCGCAGATGATGGCACAGAAAGATTCTACTGTCCCCAAACGTAATGCAATTTTGAGAACTAGCAAAAAAATAATCACCAATTCATCTGATGACCATCATCACATTCATGGCAGCACAATCGAGAAGGATATAACTGGTGATTTGGTCTTTCAGATTGACCATCACATTGCCGTCTCATCTTAATTTTTGTACTAAGTATTTTCTGAAGGCACAAGGCATGAGTCTGAATGGCACTGCCATCAGAACAGGAGCTTGATTCCAGATAGCTACATTCAGCTAACAATGAGATTATCAAATCCCAAATGGATGAAATAGAAAAGCTGCTTTGAATCCACAGCTTATGCACGCCAATGCATGAAACGACACAGCAGGCGTTATTACTCGAAGCACCAGCAAAGTTTGAATATGGCAAACGTTAATAATCAATGAAGAACATTTAGGCACGCAACGAGTGAAAATCTCCGAACGCATGAGATGCCCAATTGCAATAAGCGCCAATTCTAACTACATTGCCTCAAAAATATTTTTAAAAAATCGATTTAAGGAAAAAGGACGGATGGAAAGGAACCGAGATCAGATCAAATCAAAACTTTCCCAAGCTGGCACAGGCTACTTCGACTTTAGAAGCGAATGAAATTGCGGGAAGATGGATAAGCACTCTCACAAGAGCAAGCCTCGGGGGCCGAACGCCGATCCTCGTCTCCGACCGCGCCCGATCCAATCCCCCTCCCTCCGCCAGCTGCCGCGACGGCACGAACTTGAGCGTGCTGCCGAACATGAGCCCTTCCCTCACCGACCCCCGCCGGGCGCCACCTTGCTTGAACACCGACGTGATCGAGCTCTGCAGAACCATCGACGCCATCGCGAAGACGAACACCGCGAGCAGTATCGCCAAGTAGAGCAGCGACTTGCCCCGGAAGGGGGCACGAGGGAGGAGAGCCCGAGGCCCTTGCGGTTGGCCCTGCCGTGGTGGGCGCGGCTGGCCCGGAGCAGCTGGCGATCGGAGGGGGGCAGGCTCTTGGCGCCGTCATCCCGGGAGTGGCGGTCGGGACCGGGGCCAGGGTTCGAGTTGCGCCGGAAATGGAATCTGCCGCGGATCGAGTGGGACGCGGCCGCGGCGGTGGGGGTGGCGTCGTCCATCGTGGCCGGAGGAGATCGTCCGCGGCGCCGTCGTTCATAAGAGGGGGGGGGCGGCGATCTCCGCCGGGGAAGCGCACCGGAAATGAGCGGCGGATCTTCACCGGAGACGATGAGATCGGGAAGATGGGGGCGTCGCCATTGAAGGAGGAGGTTCGATTGGGGGGGTTGGGCTCGGATGAGTCGACTCGGCTCGACTCGACCAGACGACGTGAGCGGAGTGAAGAAGAGAAGCTGAGATTTGTTCCGGTTTTTTTTTTTTAATTATTTTTTTTTTTTGTTTTTTTGGTATTATTTTCCCCTGCCGACTTTGCACATGCAATTGAGTGGTTTTTGTTTAATGCGATTTTTTAAGAGAGATTAAAAAAATGGTCTTGAAAATTCTAAATTCTTAACACGAGAGTACAGTTGTTTAAAAAAAAAGTGTAATTAAATTCTTAAAAGTTGTCGGTGTGATCAGATCCTATATAATATAGCTCAAGGGAAAATTTTGATTTTTTCTTATTTTATTATACATGATGCTGATGTATCGCTTTTTTTTAAGTACTTTCTTAAAGTGTGTAACTTTTAATTCCTTAGTCCAGTAGTACCTTCTTCCCTCGATCTTGACCTCGAGCAAACGTGGCCATTGGCCGCTCGAGCTTGAGAATCCCACGGCTAGATGTGGGTACGATGCTTGCAACCAATTTAAGGTGTCGATAGCTCAGTTTCAAATGAGTTCATTTCAGTTCGAATATTCAGGAAATTTAAATCGAATTATTTAGATGTGCATTCCATTTAAATTGAATCGATATTCAAATCGTAAATTCAGATTAATTATTTTGATTTTCTTTTTTATTGTACTGAGAAGATGTTTTAGTAATGAAAGAGAGAAATTATATAAATTGGAATAAAAAAGTGGTTATTTTTCTAATTACCCGAACAAAAAATTATGAAAATTCAATTTGGTTCGATTTTCTAATTCGGTTCCGATATATATGATCCGATATAATATATATGTAAGTAGTTAAGGACCGCTTGTATTTGTACACGGAATTCCTAATTCCAATTGAAATCTACAATGATTCGGTAGATAAGATTTTTCTTTTCTTAAAACCGAAAAAGACGTCCCTTCCGACTGAGCATTCCCAAAAAATATTCCCTTTTTTAGTTATTTTTTACGATGGGTTTCATATTCATGTGTATATAAGCCTTCTACTATTATTATATGTTACATGAGAATAAAAAAAAGAAATGGCAAGATAACTTGGATATATCAATGGAGAAAATAAGGATTTTGAAAACAAGACAGGGATTCTATAAAATGACACTGTAGACCAATTGAAAGGGATGTAGCGCAGCTTGGTAGCGCGTTTGTTTTGGGTACAAAATGTCACGGGTTCAAATCCTGTCATCCCTACCTATTACTTCTCGTCTGAGCAGTAACGAGGGATTTATTGAAATCGATTAAAATCAGGCATACATAATCTTTTTTTATTATATCATATTCTATATGATAGTCTTATGCATACAAGATGTATTCGGGTTATAAAAAAAATCCTCTTCTTTTTTTTTTAGTTTTAGCTAGTGTGATAATGATAAGAAGATAAGAAAGCGCTCTTAGTTCAGTTCGGTAGAACGTGGGTCTCCAACCGATGTTGGAAATCAGTTATACTTTCGGGATAAATTTTTAAACTTCTAATATATTTATTTCGATTCTTATTTTTATTTTACTGTTTAGAAAAATTAGATTTTTGAACTCAGATTATATGATGTAGAATTACCCGATGTCCCAAAAGGGCTTTGGATTGTACCAAATTCAAGGTGTCCGATTCATCATTCTCGAAAGTTTTTGAGCTAAAGGTAGCATTTTTAAAAGTCTCCAAACTCAATACAATTCCTACCTAACATATGCAATTCGGCATCTTCAATATGTTCTTTGGTGGTTAATGAATTTCTTTCTTTCAACTCAGCCCTTATTGATACTTTTGTATTCTTATTTTACCCTCATTTCCACAATTCATCATTTCTTTAGACCAAAACGCACTCGTCAATGGTCAAAACGGAAGGGTTGCGAGATCCTCGACCGCCCTAGGGTCTCATGACCTCAACATTGGCTTGGCTAGGCTTCTTCAACGATTCCATTCTATTTAACTTCAATCGCTTCGGTTAGATTTCGCGATTCGGTACTCTCCATTTTTCATTGACGGCAGCATCCCCGTATGCTTTTCTTCTCTTTCTTTTTCACTCGAGAGTCACCTCGTAAAATACTCCAAAAGTCAATTAACCAGACGGTATTTAGTTAGTGTGAGTAAATACATCTCGATTCAAAGATCTCTGGTGGCTGAAATACAGCCCAAATGCCAAAACTTAACACGAGATGACACTTAAGTATCAAAACTTTGAAAATGTACACTTAAGTGCCATTTAAAAGTGGGACACTTGTGTCACCTCCGAAAACCTATCGGAAATTCGTGGTAATATTTTATTATTTTTACTTATCTACATGTCTAGCTGGAGAGCCGACTTGACTCAAAATCACCTTAAACGACGTCATCTACAAAATAAAATAAAATTATCAACTAAAATATTATAAAAAATAAAAATGTGTAAATAATTAATATAAAAATTAATTAAATTAAATTTATTTAAAATTTTCTAAAAATAAAAAACTTAACATTAAAAAAGGGGGTCGAAGGAGGTGGGGGCGAGGGCTAAGCCCTCGCCACCGCCCCTTCCCCGCCGCTAGGAAGAGTTAGTGATGAAGGGGGAGGGTTGGCCTGGGGTGGCCCCCTGGCCCGGTGGCCGGGTGGGCCCTCCTCGTTGTCGCCCAGAAGGGTTGACGACGGTGGGGGGAGCATCGGCTAGGGTCGGGCTCGCGAGCCCTCACTGTCGATTCGCTAAGGGTCGGCGTTGCCGGCCCCAGCCCTCGGCTCAGCGGCCGACCCGATCTCCTCCCCTTGGCCGGCCGCCGTCTTCCTAGCGACCCCAGGGATGCTCCCTCCAGTGCTCCGCCCTTCCCGGTGATCGGCGGGGTTTGCGAGGGCTTGTGGCCCTCGCCGATTGGCAAACCAACCCCCTCTTTGTTGCCGGCCTTTCCCGGCGGCGGGAAGGGCTCGCCCTCAGCCGCCTCTTTCGGCGCCCCCCTCTTTTTTAATTTTTTTAATTTTTAGAATATTTTAAATAATTTTAAGTTTACATTTAATTTAATTCATTTTTATATTAATTATTTACACATTAGACATAAAACAATGTCGTTTTTGTATTTTCTTGCTACATTAGCATGCAAAACGATGCCGTTTTGTTCACATCACCAAAAAATTGTTACGTTAGTAATTTGGTCGGATTTTTGTTGAAGTAAGTTATTTATTTTATTCCGATTTTAACACTTAAATATATATTTCCAAAATTTTGATACTTTAAGTGTCCTTTCGTATCAAGTTTTGAAGCTTTAAATTTCCAACCTCGATGTCGGGCCATTTCCTCAAAACCGAAAGATCCATGAGAAAATTGTTCAAAATCAACACTTTTCTTTTATTTTTTGGGGGACTAGACCTAGGGGCACGTCATCAGCAACCTCCTGCACTCTTCCTAGTTCCTGCCATCTCCCGAGCATTTTCAAAAGAGCCCAAAAATTCAAAATCTCCATATTCCCTCTCCCTCTCTCTCTCTCTCTCTCTCTCTCTCTGCGCAGCAACGGCAATGGCGTCGCTCTCCCTGAAGCTCCACATCACCAAGGGCCCCCGCGAGGGGGAAACCCTAGAGTACCCCCGGATCGACGGTACGGATCGGCCGCGTCCTCCGTGGCAACAACCTCGCCATCAAGGACCCCGGCATCTCCTCCAAGCACCTCTCCATCGAGTCCCGCCCCGCCGCCGCCTCCGCCGCCGACGGGCCCGAGCCCTCCGGCGGCAACGCCTGGGCCCTCACCGACCTCGGGTCCTCCAACGGCACCTTCGTCAACGAGTCCACCAGGCTCGCCCCCGACGCGCCCTACGTGCTCCGCGACGGCGATTGCATCAAAATCGGCGAGCTCTCTGCCTTCCTCGTCAAGATAGAGGGCTGCGGCGGCGGGGAGGCCGAGTCGAGGTTGCGCCGGAACCCTAGGCGAAGGGCCAACGAGAGGAACTCGGAGAAGGAGGCGGCCGCGCCGGTGGTGGAGAGTCGGGCGGAGAGTGTTAGGGTTCCGAAGGCGAGGGGAGGGAAAACTGAATTGCCAGGAGCTGGAGGCGGTGCGGCGGCAGCAGCGGCTCCAGCTCGGTCTGCGAAGAGTGAATTGGTGGAGGCAAGTGCAGTGCGAGGGTCTGAGGGCAAGGCGTGTGGTGCGGAATCGCGAAATGCGGGTACGGCAAGGGAGAATTCGGGGATCTCGCGAGTGAGTCCGAGGAGGACTAGGAGGAGAAAGAAGGAAGAAGAGAATCCGGTTGCTGGTGCCGTAGTCGAGAAGGGTCTGGAGGATGGAGGAACAAAAAAGGACGAAGGTAAAGAGAGGAACACGAGATCGAGAAGGACGAGGCAAGCAAAGGGAAGGAATCGAATCGGTGATTCGGAGAGAGTGGAGAGGTTGGATCCCGTGGAAGAGGTGCAAGATGATGTCGTGGGAAATAAAGAGAATGCAGGTCTGCTGGGTACAGAGGCAGTCCATGGAATTGATGAAAGGGAAGCAATCACGGGTCGGAGTCAGGATGCCGAACGGGTGGTGGATGAGGGTGAAGTTTTGAGGGAGAGTAACAAGTCTGGCCCGGCAGAGCAAGTTTCCGGTGAGGACGGTTGTGGTGTAAGGAGTATAAAGGTCGAGATTGAAGATGACGTTGTTCTTGAGGCTGGGCCCGGTAACGAGGTACGAAGTGGGATTGGCTTCGGTTCGAAAGAGACTACGGGGAAGAGCGGCCAGTTCCCAGATTTCTCAAAGATGAGCCTCAGGGAGTGGTTCGACTACATGGAGGTCTATTTGCCGAAGCAGATAACTGATGAGACGGAGAAGCTGATTTCGGAGATGAGGGCGAAAGCTCTACGCGTGAGGGAGTACGTTGCTGAGCAGAAGAAGCAGAAGGGAAAAGCAATTTCATAGACAGCGGAACATTTCTGCGCAGTGTGCCGAATAACAACCCAGTCGGTCCTTCCGTTTTCAGCCGAAGATTACTCTGGAAACCGGTGAATTGTGTGCATGCTAAGCTAACTGGAGACTGCAGGTGGATTAGCTGGGGAACTCCAATGCCGGTTTCACAGTATGCCATAGCAGCAACCTGGAAGACTTGGGCATCGATGACGGGGGCAACTTTACCAGGAGTAGACAAGATGAGACGCAAGGAGGAAGGAGAGAGGACGAAAGAAGAACATACACAGCTGTTCTCAGTGTCGCTCCGATTTCCTCATGTCTCTGAAGAGACAAAATTTATGGTTCTTCTGATAAAATTAGAAGCGGTTAAGGAGGCATTGCGCTTCGTTAGGCACGACAGAAGCTTAGGAAATACATGTACGAATTGTTGTAGTCTACATTTGATAAGCAACTGAAGAGAGAAGAGAGAATGTATTGATGTTTAAGTATATTTGTACCTTGCATCATTCGATTGACTTCAACAATTGGATGCAAACTTCGACGTTATGAATCTTGTACTTGTCTCCACTGCATTTAGATGAGATATTCGGTCTTCAATTTGTTATGTGGAAGAAGCTGCATGCCCCCTCTATGCCCATGAAAGGACGAACAGAATAGCTCGTGGACTTCAGGGGCAAAATACGCCACAAGGTTAAGTTCACTGAATGGCCTGTTCCGCGTCTGAAAAAAAAAAACAGAGGGGATAGCACAATCAAGGTTCCGATTCAAATTGGGAACTCATTTAAGTCGAGCTCGAATCGGACTGAATTTTTTTCCTTTTCGATCAGGCAAGGGTGGACTATAGGAAATCCTCGGGGGACAGTAACTGCAATGGGCATACAGAAGAAAGGGGATGACCCACGCGTCCGATTTTCCATACAGCAAAAGATGCAAAACTTGTACTTTTGACTATTTTTATTCATAAATGTGCTCATCTAAGTTCATAAGCGCATCTGATTATACACAGGTTACAAACATGATCTTATTTCATGGGCTAAAGCTGAAAGAACTTTCGCAAGTCACGTACACTGAAAATTCCTTATTTCTTCACTATTTGACAGACTAATTTTATCTATATGATATATATATAGGACGCTCCCTGCAAAAGAAGAATCATTTTCCTGTGTAATAGCTTCTAGAAATAATGAACTTGCTTCTTCCCGGCGGAAAACTTGCTGGCAACTTTTTACTCTTCATCTGGATAAGCTTCAAGATATTGTCGAATTTGCAGACGCTCATCTCTTGTAAGATCAGGATCATCAGCATTCAGCTTATTTCGCAGTGCTGCACTGGCACAGCTATGATCATCACCAAGGACCTGCATGAAAGAATTTAACACATTGATATCATAAATGTTTCGGAGTTCCAACGGATCCATAAAGACAAATATCATTTTAAAAATGAAAGAGACAAGAAGCAAAAGAAAATTTTCTAATTGCTCATAATTCATCTGGATAATCTCAAAATTTCCAACAGACTGAGAAAGAAGTGGAATAGATAGTACTAAACTGCTCATGCCGCCAAAGATTGAATCATTAGACAGGCATGAGCAGCTAGAGACAAATATACATTGCAGCTACTGACTGGACCTTACTTTGATATAGTTGTTCACATGGCCATCCTTGTTCGGAGAAGTGAGAAGCTCCTGTTTGTTGCACGTCCATTCACCATCAACGATGTACTTGTACTCGTAGTCTCCTTCCTGTTACTCGCAAGAGTCAATTTTAATGCCATCTTTCCAAGTGCAATTTGACAGATCCTTTCCATGAAAAATTTAAAACCTTGGTCTTTCAGAGTCGACAAAAAATTGATTAGCATTTTTAATTGGAGTTAACTGATGTGCAAAAGTTATATGGAACATGAAGCAACTGAGTAACAGAAATAATATAGTGAACTCAAAATGCAGGACTACCATGAGCCGGGAACATTGTCTGATTAAACTTACCGGCAGTTCTCTTGTGAGTTTCCACAGTCCTTGTTCCTCATCAAATTGCAAAGGAAGTCTCTGAAAAAGCATAAGAAAAAAGCCAGGATAGGAAAATGTTAATTATTGGGGAATATGGGAGTATCCATCAATCAGATAAGCATTTTCAATAGATAAAAGGACATGGAATATGGGGTAATGTAGACAAATACTGTAAAAATTCTAGATTCCGAGATACCCTACAAGTATCAAGTACATGAGCCAGGACAATACTGTGGGGGTATTGGTTTCTTCCAAAGCTACATCCATGTGTGCAATTGAAGCGTTGGCAAAGTGAACTAAATTCTTGAACTGCAAAAATTTTCACTAGATGAAAAATTGATACCTCGCCCCATCCAATATCAAGTCCAGAAACTTCCACAGTGGAAGAGTTGTAACCTTGCCATGTCAGGCTGATTGGCTTCGTTTTAAAGCCTGTAAGCTTTAATCAAGAAAACAGGTAATGAGTTGAACTTGTCATGAGTAACAACAGTCCATCAACCTGAATTGCATGAAAAATGATCCCATCATGGAGATTCTCCTTTAGCAAAGGAAGTGAAGATGTGCATGATTAACAGCAATGAAAGATTTCAATTATCTGAATTTGATTGTAAGCAATAGTGGAGATCTACTTATTTATTCCAAGAGCCATCTGTGTCAATTTCTTTATAAAACCCATAAGTAGAAAGGCAACTGGTAATGTCAGCACTAAGTTCCAGTGGCCAAAACAGCACATTTAAAACATCTGGAGTAAAAATTATCTGCCATTATTACTTTAAAAGAGAAGATGCAGCACCGAGACAAAAGCAAGAACTTTAAAACTAGCATGTATCAACAAAACACAAGACACCATCTTTAGTTCCAATGGAAAAATGGTGTCATTTAATTCTAGATAAGAACAAAGTGAATTTAGTCTAGTTTGGTCTACTTCTCAAAACACAGCTGACCCCCTATGAAAATCTCAACATAAACCATCAACATATAGGACGGAAGGACGTGAATGCTTAAACACTTCAGAGAATATAGAGAAAATAAACTCACAATATCAGCAGTAGCACTTTTTATGGCATACACCTTGGGAAAGCATGAACGTTTGCTCTGCAAGATAAAAATAACTCCAAGATTAAGAGGGAATGAGAGAAAATAAACGACTGTCCATACCATACTACACTCTCCTTTTGGCTGAATGACAGATAAAACACAACAGAGTACAAAGCAAAATATGCTCATAATGCTGCCATCAAAGTCCCAAAAGATCTAAGTTCCAGAACTTCCTTGCTCAGGAGATCAACAGCCAGGTTCCTCAACAATGTAATGGAACTGTTACATCATAGAATAAAGTATGGACAAGATGTCCAGAAGTATAAGCAGAGTCAGACATACAAGTAACCTAGCGTCATAAGCTTTCTTCCGGTCATCATTAAATAAATTTTAGTGACATCTAGCAACGATTGTATCTAGAAAGCATTCTCATATATCGCAATGCACAAAGCAATCTCACAGTCTTCCACTGGAATTTTATTGATAGAGTAAGATACCAGCAAATCAAGGTTTGCTGGTATCCTGTCATAGTTCTAAAAGCAATTTCAACTTTCCATGTAGCAAGGAAAAAGGGCTAGACAATATGAAGTAAAATGAGCATACAAAGTATGAAATTTTAAATCATAAGTGTCACACAAGGAGCAAGTTGACACTACTAGCCGAAGAACTGCAAGGAATTATTACCTGTAATAATCTGTGAGCTTCACCGAGTTTATATCCCTGAACCCAGAACATGTATGCCAACTGAAATATATAATTAGAGCAAAGGGAATATTAGTTGAACATAATGAAATAGACAGACTGTTGAAATTATCATCTTCTCTTAGCTTGCAAGAAAAAGCCAAACTGATAATCTGTAAGAAGGATGGCATGATGTGCAGTTAGTCAATCCATGAGGTTCAATCAAGATTTCACCGATAAGAGAGTGGTCAATGAGAGAAGGAGATGAGAGAAAAACAGACAAACAACCAGTGGATAAAATTGCTCAAGAAAGAAGCTGGACATCAGGCATACCGCCACAGCAGGAGCCCTTCCAAGTCCAGCAGTACAATGTATATATGTGACACCTCCATTCCGGTTGATGGCCTTGTAAAGTTTGCTGACTACTGCTGGGAGACGCATCCGCAAATCAAATGGATCAAAATCTCTGCTACGATCAAATTGAACTGCTATATAAGTCACCAGTTGTATATCTTTCACTTAATGCACATTAAGTATAACTAGGAGAGAAAAAGGCATTTCCCAAAGCAATTTTACAGTTATTTCTCAAATGGATCAAAGCAACACCATAATGATAATGAAGCTTGTCTCCACTGATGTACTCAAATCAAATTTTGAGAATGTGCAACTAACACAAGGCACCGAGAGCACAACAAAAACTGTTCTTTTTGCCTTTCAATTTTCAAAAGAAGAAAAGACGTTGATACATGGGATGGACTTAGAGCCCAAAGTGAGCAGTCCATGGATTGAAGAACAAGTTTAATGCCATGTCGTAACTAGAGACTCCGGCAAGCCAATTGAATCCCACGCTTCTTGGAGAACTGCTTTAATATATCATAAGCAGCAATCTTTCTAGACAAACCTTATCTGAGCCCGCAAGTGTTGAATGTTGTCACATGTTTCGGCATAGTCCTGGATTGCTTTAATATCAACCCCAAAGTATCTGAAGATAGTAGTAAGGGGACAAAATGTGCTTATTCCTAAATGATACATTGTTGTCGTCACACCATTACCATGTATATGATTAATTCAAGACAAATCTCCGTAAATAAATTCCTGAGGATACTCCAAATCCGGGTCTTGCTGTAAGCAGAAAATGGTCTTCACTCCAACAGCACGAAGCTTGTCCACATCTTTTGGAGTCTGGAATAACTTCAAATATTAGTGTACTAAGCGGAAGAAAATACTCTAAATCAGAGCAAGCGAAACTTAGGCGGTACTCATGATGGACATCCAAATCACCTGTAGGCACGAACCTACAATCAAGTCTGGTCGGATGAAGTTGTAGTTCATTCCTAGCTCATGCCTATAAGTCAAGACTGTATTAGAAAGAAATCATTAGTCGCAAGTGTAGATGCTCGACACAAACAAATCCAGAGTACCATTAACTTAAAAGGAGGCATTTCGAAAGAAACCACTAAACTAGCCATCTGAAAGCGAAGTCCGCCTCCTCGGAGGACAACAGGATGGTTTATGTGACTAGTCTGCCAATGTAACTAGTGGAAACGACAATGAAGTCCCGCAAGTCATACAGGCTCTTTGCAGGCGGTGCAGAACAAGGCATAAGGATTGATATGGCAACCCCATAGGTTCCAACTGACTTTTCCAGTATATATTCCTCAGTAACCATTCTATCGAACAAAACATAATAGCAACAATTCCCAATTACTGGCACACACTTACCAGCACCCATTGCTTCTGTCATAGTGGAGCTATACTCCTCTGACTTCTCCTCCTCCACTTCAGAGCCGCTCATTTCTGTGCTCGGTGTAGATCCCGACACCGCCTACGCTAAAGCAAATCACATGAACCGAGGAAGAAAAGCAGCCGCGCAACAGAACAGAACATAATCAAAGGCAAAAAAGAAAAGAAAAGAAAGGCCATCTCAAGCTCTTCAACCGCTCAAAAAGCGAGGGGATTCCTCCTCGCTTACCTTCAAAGCCAGGCTCCTCGGGCGATCGGCACTATCCACCGCTCCCTGCACCACCGATTCAATCCATTCACTCTGTAAGATTTACAAGCATGGACTTTTGGGGAGGTAAATAAAGGCTTAAAAAGATTTGAACTCAGGACTTCGATAGACGTAGACTCTGATACTACCAACTACTACCAGTTCTGTGTTGGATCACTACTACCAACTACTACCAACTGTTATGAAAACTTAAACCACTGAAAATAAAGCATGATTTAATATTTAATTAAACTAACGCATTTCAATCTTAAGTACTCGAGATTCGGGAACAGAGTAGCGAAGTCCGGAGCGAGCCGAACAGAACTCGACGGGAGCTTTCGGAACTTTTCAGAAGAAGAGAAAAGAAAGGAACGAGGCGAGGCGAAGCGAAGCGCAACGTACGGTGATCCTGAGAAAGCACGGCGGCGGCAACGGCGGCGGCGGCTTGACGTGGCGGGGGCATCCGAATCCGGAGCGCGACGGCGAGGGCGACCATCTGCAGAGTCACTCAGGCCGGTGAGAAAACGAACTTTCCGCAGAGAAGAAAGCCGGAAGCAGGCGATCACCGCGACGAAGAGCGCGCGCGCGCGAGATCGAAAGGAGAGAGAACGAACGAGCGAGCGAGCGAGAGAGAGAGGACCTCGGGAGATTCTGGAGGCAGTTCATTGGATTGGATCAGCTTCTCAGAAACAGAGAGAGAGAGAGAGAGTGTGGCCTGGGGAAGTGATATTTTCGGGAGGAGGGGGAGACAGGTTTTGACAGGTACGTTGCAGGATCGATAAAAAAAGGGGTGCGCCTTTTCGCGGATTCTCCGCAATGCCGATCCCGATTTCCTTCGATTATCACTTTTTTTATTTATTTATTATTATTCATTTTGTAACGTTGCTTGATATTTATTGCTACGTGTCGATTGCCAGATATTTACGTGAGTGGACCACGTGTCCACCATGCCTTTTTTTCCATTTTTTATTTCTTTTTTTGGCTGATTTGGCCTCTCTAGGTTGTTTTCCCATGGGCATTGCAGATATTTAAGATGGAGGGAGATATTCAATCATTCGGACGGAGGAGAGCATGTTTTTGAGATAGAATTTAGAATTGGAAAATTGAATCGGTGGGAACTCGTCTTATTTTAGATTTCAAGAAATGCTGGGTAGGCTCCACTTCCAAAAATTGGAGAACTTGTTTTGACAAGTAGCTTTTAGGTAAGGATAAGCATGAATTTAGAGTAGAATCTGAAACTTGAGAACTGGATTAGTGGGAATTTGTAGGTTTCGGGTTTCAAAATATATAATATAAGTTTAGGATCCAAAAAATTATAAACTTATATTGATGGATAAGTTCCAACTTTTTAGTTGAAGGAACCTAGAATGTGAAATCTATAACCTATAACCAAAAATAAGTTTTAATTTTTTTTGTCCATCTCTCCATACGACCCTCCATATTCTATATTGTTGTTCGATGATGAATGTATAATCTGAAGGCACTAGTCCAAGTTTTCACTTTATGATTAAGATTTTTACTTTATTAATATTCATATTTTTTGGATGTAGTAAATTGTAATTATTCAAATAATAATATAAGTAGAACCTAAGTAGATCCTGTAATGTAAGTGGAACCTGAGTAAATCTTGTAACCAACCTTAAAATCTGTGACATAGTAAGTTCAAGGTTCTAGAGTATATATGATAAGTTTCAAGTTCCAAAAAATGATAAATTTATTTCAATGGATAGTTTCAAAATAGAACCTCTACGAAATCTAAAATCGTTCACCACTAACTCTTGGTAGTTGGAACTTGAAACTTGGAAATTGAACTTAGACTCAGTTTTGTGTGTGTGTGTGTGTTTTTTTTTTTTTTTTTTTTAATATGTTTCTTACGCAATCTTGCGGGGCATCCGATGATAAATGTATAATATAGAACTATTAGTCTAAGTTTCCTTTGTATGACTGTAATTATTACTTTGTTAATATTTCATATTTTTCATGTGTCTAAATATAAATTGTAATAGATTGATTAATATTGAGTAATAATCATTAAAGGTGATGATTGAGGTAATCGCTCGACTATTAATATAGACAAAACTCGGATAGACCTTAGAATCAACCTTAAAAGGTATGACAAGGTAGGTTCTAATTTCCAAATTATGCGAGATAGAATGTAGGTGAAACCTATACGGAATTTAAAAAAGCTCACCCTTATTCAGAAGGTTTCATGTGCCCCCACTTAACAATAAAAATGCAAATGTCCCGGTCGTCAATGGTGGCATGGTGCTTTGTACGCATCTAAAATCACATGATACAGATAAATCATGCGGCGATACTATTACATTGCCTACAATAGGCTTCCTGCGTCACTTTTCGGACCTTCTCGTGGTGAAGCGTTTGGATACGGATCAGGCAACTGATGGTTACAGTCGCCTGAGGGTAATCGCCTCGCCTCGCCTTATCATGGCATATCCAAAGTGCAGTCGGGAAAAGAGGAAGTATGGTGCGGTAATTACTTGCAAAGCATAAAATCAAAATTCGTATTAGTTCGACTTTGATGAGATTTCTATAATGAAAGCAACGGTGTCAGTCCCATGCCGCCTGTTCACGCCCAGGCGGACATTTTGTTCCAAAAAGACCTATAAACAAATTGCCTGAGTGTAACAATAATCAAATGGAGTTCTTCAGACCACTGGCTGCTGCAGCTCCTTCTTGAGACTTGCAGCACGACACAACCGGCGGTTTGCTCACATATCCAATGGCCCAAATTCACTCCACATATTTTGATCATCAGCAGACTTGGGATCCCCCAGAACACTGCCGATCTTAGGTCTTGCAGGTTGATCCTTTCCAAGAGGGAAGCCCCAGAATGAGTCGGAGTTTTCATAGAAGATATAGAACGCAACAAGAGACGCCAAAAACAAACCCAAAAGTAGTAGATACACTTGCCATGCTGCACATGAAAGGGATAAAAAAGAGAGACTGGTTAGCTTTAAGTTTCCACTTGCCTGTGCTTCGCACTCATCTATACCTCAATGAGTTGTGAGTTGTGCGTAATTATGTGTGCAGTTGACAAACACAAGCTAAAAATGTCCCCCATGCTGTGTTCGTGTTGTGTCTTGGAGAGAGAGAAGGGGGAGAGAGAGAGAGAGAGAGAGAGAGAGAGACCTTTCCAATCGGCAGGAACATTTAACTTGGTCACTAACACACCCCACTCATCAGAAGTAGTAATCACAACCCTGAAAAAGTTCATCCCACCAACCAAATGAATTGACTGAATATATATATTTATAGAGCTGTGTCGCAGTGCAGCCAAACACCATGTCAACAACCGTACAGATATAAAACAAAAGGACAGGGATATGTATCGTTCTGAACTTCATATCACACTAGTATAACTGAAATCTGTTTTAAAAGTTACAATGTATGAAATTCAACAATTCGCTGAGTGGCATATCACTGAAAATCTGCGAGCAAATATGATCTTGTTCCTAATTCTAAACAATAAGACATATAAAGATGCAGCTGCTGACCCAATAAGCATCAGTAACATAAAATGCTCAATTACCTAATCCACCAAACAATTGTATTGAGTTCTAACCTAAAATTTCTGTTCTTCTTACTCTGAGTGAAAACACCCTCTCATCTTGAGTATTAAGAGAATTAAACTATTCAGCTACATCTTAAAGAAGCTTTAAGGAGCTTACCTTTCAATAGGACAGAATTCTAGTGATGTAAGGGAGGTTCCCAGGTGTAGCCTCTTGCTCCAATGGCTAACCTCCATTTTCTTCACTTCAACAACGCACATATCACCATCTTTGCTTCCCCTATAAATTCAGGAAGACATTTCAATAATTTCACTTTATAAAGAAGATTACGGGTCTACCCCTCATCACAGAATACTGGGATTCCATAATTTGCCATGATTGCCCCTAAACTTTACCAAAGCTTTCGAAACTAACAGTCACTCTTAAAGATGTTTCTGATCAAGTACCATCCACTTTCTCAAGATACCACATGCCACATGGTTGAATATTCATCCATAGTTCAAGTGTTGATGGAAACAAAATGTAAATGCTGGTATCCAAGTGCCAATTGATTACATCTAAGCATCTGATAGTGGCGACCAAAAGTAGATGGTAAAAACTAAATAGTTGTATGTTTAGTGGCGACCAAAAGTAGATGGTAAAAACTAAATAGTTGTATGTTTAATATGAAGAAGAAGAAGAAGAAGAAGAAGAAGAAGAAGCTGGGCAAGAAGAAGAAGAAGAAGAAGCTGGGCCCACTGTATTTTATTCAAGAAATGTCCAAGAGACTTAAGAAGCTGGGCCCACTGTATTTTATTCAAGAAATGTCCAAGAGACTTTCAATTTATGGTTTATAAAGGTGCATTAAGAATTCTTGGATATTTAAATCAAAGTCCTGTAAGGTACAACTCCATTGAAACTGCCTTGAATATCTGGTGACAATAAGTAGTCTGTGTTCAGCTAACATTTTACACCTCCTGTAAATGGAATGATCAAGTATTTAGTATTTATCAGGAGAAGCACAATAACCATCCGTCTCCATCTTATACATTAACCACGCAGATAAAGTATTTTGTGTGTGCTTGGTGAGCATATGCTCAAAAGTCTACACTCTTTGCTTCTCATCTCCCCTCAAACCACAAAAAGGGTAAAAAATAGAAATCAGAAAAACAAGGCACCACATATATCTATCAATGCAGCAAGGCAAAGCATGATTCAATTGCTTACTGAGCAAGATATTTTCCATCCAAACTGATGGACATTACAACAGCGGGCTTTCTGAGGAGTCGTTTGTGCCCAATCTTGTTCCATGTACTTATGTCCCAAACACCAGTAACAGCTTTATCACCTGCCCAATGAACATGAAACCTAATGATATGCAAGTACAGTCAAAAGAAATCAATAATCACCTACCATTACAGACTAGAGGAGAAAAATAAAAAGGCAGGTAACATCAGCACAACCACCCTTCCCAGAATTGCTTTGACACCATTTACTCATGGTATATAAACAACTAAGCCTTCAAGTGCTAAATGGCATCTGAGGACCACTTATTCATGATATTTTGTCTAAGAGAAACAAACAAATGTACCTCTTTGAACAGTACAGAATAGAAAGGGTTTAGTTCCATCCTTAGAGAACCGACACAGTTCAATCTTCTCGTCCTGTGGAAAAGTATTTCACAGAATTAACAAAGGACCAACAGTGCAAAACGAAAACAAGGACCTTCAAATTAATAAATCATACAGATCTGCGAGTCAAAGTAGTGCAAGGCAAACCATCTTCGGCCTTCCATATTCTAGCTGATCCATCAGTAGATGTCGTAGCCAAAAACTCTGAATCTAGACTGTCATGCAACAAAGGGAGAAGAGGATTCATATCTTGGAAAGTAGGCAACAAATCTGAGCACATCAAACTTCCAATTTCCTTTAAGCATACTGGTTGGAATTAACTTTTCGCATTCTATAAAAAGTTGCAAAATAAAACCAAAGTATCCACCTTCAAAACACAACTATTCAAGCAAATAAGCCAGCTTCTACCTAAAATCCAGGTCTCTAATGCTTTTGTGCGCTTTTGGTTCATCTAGAATGATGCGCAGACTAGGCCATTCCAGGATTCTTAGACGACCATCCTGCAGATGATGAAGGTAAGGGAGAGATATCAAGACCTATTGGGTAAATATGATACTCCACTAGCCATATACATCAAATTCATTGATCAGATTATCAAATGCTCACCACTCCACCAGTGGCAAATCTAGATCCATCAACACTAAAGGCCATGCATTTTTGAGGACCAATCCCTCTAAGAGGAGGAAGCTCCTTGGTCAACAGCTTCAAATTTGATTCTTGACCAGATAATTCAAATGATCTGCATGTCATAGGATTAGTTGTATAACTTAAAAACAGTAAGTAGGTGAGTTAAGGTATTGATACATTATAAGCATTTAGAAAGATAGGCTAGTTCAGTCTTTTCTGACCTCAAAATCCAAAAGAGTCCTATTCAAAAAGATAAAAAAAAAAAAAAAAAAAAAGTAAATACGCATAGTTGTGGGCGTCAAGGCGTCTCAAGAAGCTCCTCTAACCAAATTGCAGGGCAGAGGAATCTATATATCTTCTAAAACAAATAACAAGACGATGCTCTGTGCATAATATGATAAATTTAGACTTATTTAGTCTTCCTGGCACACTACAACTGCATGTGTCAGCATGGTAATGAACTTTTACTCTTAAATTAATGAAATACTGATATTTCTACCTATGCTATTCAATTATTCGGCCTAATGAATTCATCCATGTAGATTGTGTACATGCAGAATAATAATAAATAGAAGTAAGAGTAGAATTGATGTGATTCATAAAAATATATTGGTCAATATGGGTGGGTACAAGTTGGGTATTTGTAATGGAATGGCTATAATCCAACTATTGGACATTTCAGTTTCAAAAATCAAAAGAATTCTAGAATGCAGTAATTTTTTAAGTTATCCAGTGTATGAGGACAAAACCATTCTGTTCATGTGGCTAACTGGTGCAACGATCAAGCAAGAGATTTTCTCCCCATAAGCAAGGTGACAACCTTTTTAACAAGAATTTGATTATATTAATAGGTGAAACAGGGAGCAATGTATACATCCTTGGCAAAACTTTATTGACAAACATTGGAAGTGAGTAGAAAATTTGTGCTATCAAAGTTGACATATAGGGCTGAAATATCAACATTTATAAAGCCTCTTCTATACCCAAAAGATGACAGAGAACCGAAAAAAAATCAAATGAAAAGAAAAAAGATGCCTCAAAATGTAAATTTAAATTGAACTGAACCTGCCACAAATTAACCCTACAAGTAGGCAAATCAGATTTCAGAAAGGTCTCACTGTGGGACTGTCATAAAAAATAAATGACCGAGCAAGCATTTCATCAAAGAAAACTCTTAATATGATAAAGAATTGGACCAATTTGGTCATCATTAGTATGATGAAACAAAACCCGTACTTCCAAAACCCATACTTCCAATCTTAAGAAGGAAAGCAGATTCAGGAAAACAACTGGCACATGGACGGGGATGATCCATCTAGACAGTCAGTAAGGTTCCCAACTTCTAAATACATGCCACCTTACTTCACAGGGAACCTTTTAAATAAGTCATCCATTCCGATACTGGTTGATGACAAAATTTTTAACGACTCTCGAGCATAAAATGAGCAAACGAGGGGATTAAGCCCAACGAGATTTGAACTATCACACGCGTTTCTAAAGTGGGAATCGGCAGTTCAAACGAACATGGCCATAAGCTAAACCCGACAAGAATCCAACTGCTTAGATATGCTTTCGCAAGTCAGATAAGTGCGACATTCGAGCGCCGGTTAGGGTGCCAAAAATGAATAGAGCTCTGCAAGTAGAAAAATCGCGCGAAACTAGGAAAAGAAAAAAAAAAAAATCACGACAGGAATCTGCCATAGCGAGACTCACAAGCAACTACCGGAGCTCGCGAAGCACACGATATCCTCTCCGTTGGGGTGAACCGCGATCGCCAACGGATCGCCTTCAATTTCCTCGATCACATGAGCAACCTAAAAAAAAAAAACAAAGAAGCAGGACAAGCGGCGTAAAAACACGAGAGGCGGCGATCGCAATGCCGACTTCGCCGCCGGCTTCGCCGGCGCTATCGAAGAAGGAAGGAAGGAGAGGAGAGGAGAGGAGGAGACGAACCAGCGGGGATGAGGAGAGGGAAGTGGACTTGGGATCGAAGGCGAAGATCTCGAGCGCGCCGGAGCCGCCGCCGCCGCCGCCACCGCCGGAGCCGCGGCGCCGCGGCGACCTCCCCAGCACGGCGAGGTTAACGCTCTCCGGGCGGCGGATCCACGACCCGCACGTCACCTTCGTCTCCTCCATGGCCGGAATCGAAGTTCCCGAAGAAGTGAGCAGAGGAGGGAGAGAGAGAGAGAGAGAGAGAGAGAGAGAGAGCACGCGCAAACGGAAATGGCAGTTGCGCTTGACTTCTGAGAAACGGCAATTTGCGCGTATGGTATAATCCGCGTCGACCGTCCGACCGCACCGTTTTGGGGTGGGTCAACGGGATGCAAAAATTGAGTGGCCGGCCCTGCCACCGAGGGAGTGGACGGAGGGAAAACGACGTGCGTATTGGAGGGAGAAAAAATATCCAGACGGGATATTCGGTTTGGTTTATCCACCGGAAGACTTGGTACTTAGTGGGGATAAATACCGTATAATTTTAATTTAAGTAATGTTCACAATTAGCTTATGATCTGTCGATTTTTTTAAAATATTATTAATTTATATTTTAGAGTTACTTGACATATAAAAGAAACTTTCCCACCAATTGGCACATGATTGCTTCCAATAAGTTGACCTTGACCCATATGATCATTTCTTCCTGTTAGCCTAATTTGGCCATACAACTATGGGCCCATTTGGTTTAGGAAAATGCAAATATCTTCAAGGTAAAATGGTTTTTTGAAACACTATATTATTTGGTAAATTGTAATATCAAATAGCATTGAAAAGTAGTTTTAACATAAATACCATTTGGCAAAACCCACATTTATAAAGAGCTTTTATTATTTATTTATCTTAGTATGCAAATCAAATCTAGTGTAGGATGGCCACCAACCAACCGCCAGAGCCAGATATGGCCACTTGAGGTCGCGACCTCAGGTTACATTGCTTGGGGGTGTGACCTCGGCGACACCACCATCTAGGGTTGTAGAGGCCAAATTTGACGACCTAAGGTGATGTCGCTTGGGTCGCCCGAACCCAAGCGACGTCACCTGAGGTCACGAAGGCCATATCTCGCAGCTTGAGATCGCAACAAGGCGACGACGCCCTAGTTCACACGAGCCAAGTGACGCCACCTAGTCCCGGACAGTGGCCAAATCTGGTGGCCAAAACCAAGTGACGTCACCTAGGTCGCAGGTCACACCACCCCAAGTGGTGGTCCATGGGGACAGTGACCCCCAGGCGACGGTGGCAAGATTGTCCGGAGAAGCCCGACTCTCAAACAGCAAATCAAGGAAGATGAAGATAAATGGAGAAAAAGATGAATAGTTGACTTGCATTTTCAAAATGCCGAAAGCTCAAAACAAATTTGGACTTGCATTAGGCTTTTAACATTTCCAATGTTGACATTTGGCCAATGAGCTTTTAAAAATGTTTGTTAAACGCCTAATATTTTCTCCAAGAAGCTTTAGGGGTCCAAAGTCTTTGGTCCAAAGTCTTTTGAGAAAGCTTAACCAAACAAGCTTATGAGCCATGAAGATATTAAAGGGTAGGTATGATTTTCCATGTCAATGGTAGGACACTTTATTCATTAATTGACACGCATCAATGTAAACCCAGTTGTCAAACTCTCTTTTATTCTTCCCTCCCTTATTGGCAATAGCAATCTCTCTCTCTCTCTCTCTCTCTCTCTCTGCTTGTCTTTTCTTCTTCTTCTTCGAGAAAAGAGACTCGGTAGCATCGCCACGACCCCACCCATGGCAACAATGGTTGAGACGATGGCATGGGGAAGCGCATGGTGCGAGAGAGGAGAAAGGGGCTTGAAAAAAAAAAAAAACAAACAGGCGGGACCTGTTTAAACACACATCCTACGCTCAATTTAGTGGTTATTTATATTGACTTTGGTAAGATTGCCTCACTTTATGTTTTTTCATCGCCATGCCTCTCTCGAGTCTTTCTTTTATGCCGTGCACGGGGCTCAACCATTGTATATGTCAGTAATTCTTTTTTACATCAAGGGATTCATCTCACTCTCACATGCCTAATCAACATGAGGTCCCTTTACGGGGCTATCCATTTATGTCAAGTTATTCTAAGGTTAGGACATTTGCTTTTGGCCTTCGAATCATCCAAATTGGACACGAGGCGATCTATTAGATGAAGCTATATCTCGAATATTATTTTCCGTGATATGTAAATTAGTGCATTGGCATTTGATCTCAACATCTAATATATTGTACTTCACCGTGTAGACCGAATGTTACGACAAAGTGCTTATGAGCAGCCAGCCCAAATTATTTGAACATTCAATCAAGTGTTCAACATAATTATGGTGGTTATCTTCCAATAAATGGGTTGAGGACATCAAAAGACCTTATCTCATGCACATAAGACATTCAAGTCTTGAATCTTTCGATTAACACGATCAAGTCTCGGACTTCCTTTTCCCCTGAAAAAATAAGTCATTTAAGTTAGGAGTTGCTTGATGGGATTCAAAAGTTAATTGTGCGATAATTTTAATAAATGGCATTTTTTTTTGTGACTCGGGAAGTACCGTATAACCGGCAGCCAGCAGCGTAAATCCGATGTGACTTGCAGGAACCCACCTCCCACAAGATGCAAGTAGGTCGCGCAAATGACGAGGTGGGGAGTTGAACTCACTTGCCAGTGTGCAACTCCACCATCTCTACCACCATCGTGCAGCATTTTTTATTTATTTATTTATTGCATAGGTGGAAGAAGCTCCAAACTTGATTATACTTTTCAATAATAGGTTTAGGATCTTTTAGGGTGCGCATGACAAATTTCTTGAATAGAAAATAATTTTTGGCCATAAATTAATTTCTCAAATTCTATTTCAGAAATTGAGAAATTAAAAATTTTAGTTTTTGATTTCTTCTTCAAATCTATTTCTAGAATATAAATCCGTTCCATAAATAGAAAAACCAAATTGCGTTATTAAATGGATTTTTGTTCCAAATTTGTTCCGAGGAATAGAGAAACAGAGAAATATAAATTGTATCATGCGCACCCTTAATCATAAGTTTCCACAATATTATGTTTCGTAACTTTTTAAGATTTTCCAAATAAGAGATCTACAACACAAACAAAGAATTTGAATAAACGAGAAAAGAACCACGAAAGATCGGTGGGCATATGACAAATTTAGTTTGGCGAATTTGGGCTATTTCTATAACCCACTGGACTAGATCCATCCAAACAAGTGGTCACGAGGGCCCAAATAGATCCGATCCGATGGGCCCAGATCCAGGCCGTTTTCTCCCGCCGCAACGGGTTCGGCCCGGATTCGAAAGGCCGATTAACCCACCCGACCAAAACGACGCGAACTCGGGCCCTTCTCTCTCGGCCACTCATCCAGTCGTCGCGTCGCTCTCCTCCGCCGCGGCAGAGAAGAAGGATGAGCCTCTCGGCCCTCGCCGTCGCCGGCCACCACCGCCGCCACCGCGCCTCCGTCCCCGGCTCGCGGCGCCACCGTCCGGCCGTCCCCGGATCTTCCCCTCCCGGCCGCTTCTCCTCGTCCGTGCGCTTCCCCGCCGCGGCCGGAGCAAGCCCTCGCGGGCCGCCCCGGAGATCGCTCTGCGCGTGCGTCCTCGGATCCGGCGGCGGAGCCCTCGCGCAGGACGCCGGAGCCACCGCGGCCGTGCTCGCCGGAGCTTACTCGCTCGTCTTCGCGTTCGACACTCTCACCCAGCGGAACCTCATCCAACAGGTCTCTCTCTCTTTTTCTCTCTCTCTCTCTCTCTCTCTCTTAATGCATGTGTAGGCAAATTGCGGGATGAATTCATCCGCTGTTTAATTGTACGCTCCATCTAGAAGCGCGCTGTGAGTTGATTTCTGCAAGAACTCGGGCAGCTCGTGTGGTACGCTTAGACTTTAGAATGGATCGGCGGGACTTAGGATTTGGATATCGCCGATGCCGTAACTAGCTGAAGAGCATGAAAATGATGGAGATACTGTCGCTACGGTTGACCACTTCATGGGAATGAAAGACGCCCGATGTGCTTCCTTATTTTTTTTCCTTTCTCGTCCGTCCGAAATTTGGAAAAGAAAGTCCGGTCTCTGCTTGGTCTGTCCTAAAGTAATGGTTTTTAGCTGCTTTCGTCAACTGCATTCGTGACTTCATGAGTCTGTTTCTATCGAATCCCCTGTACGATGTCGTCTCTCATGCAATGCCCGACAATTGTCCGGTCATGTTTTATAAATTATGCCGTAGTGTATGAATCGTGGTAGCATACCTTGCAAGATCATCTTTTGCCTGAAAATCCCGACAATTGTCTGGTCATGTTTTATAAATTATGCCATAGTGTATAAATCGTCGTAGCATACCTTGCAAGATCATCTTCTGCCTGAAAATCGCATTCGAGCAATTGAGATAACCCTGTTTCTTACTATCTTTCAAGAATTAGCTCACTGTTTGGCTTTGTTGACCCTTCGAACTGAAGCAGAGTCTGAGCAGAAAATTAGTCCACATATTGTCCGGGTTGCTTTTCATGGCTGCTTGGCCGATCTTCAGGTAATCCTCTTGTTTACAAAGCCACACTCGAATTGATTCTATTGAGCATGCATGATCAAAGCTTCGAAATTTTTCAGCTGATTACTTTAATTCTAGAATAGCAACTCCATGGAGGCTCGCTACTTTGCCTCTTTGGTGCCCTTAGTGAATTGCTTTAGGCTTGTTATCAACGGGTTATCGCTGGCTGCTGATGAAGGACTTGTGAAGTCCGTCACCCGAGAAGGAAGTCCACAGTAAGCTTTCTCTCATTCATTTTGAGTTCATCATCCCCTTTCCCCCTCTTGATAAGTGAGTTCATCATTGTTTTCTTAGCGATCCTGCCTTAGCTTCTTTTCTGTCATCTGTACATCTCAGGGAATTGTTAAGAGGCCCGTTATACTATGTTTTGATACTGATTTTATGCGCTATTGTCTACTGGCGTGAATCCCCAACAGGGGTGATCTCATTGGCAATGATGTGTGGTGGGGATGGTAAACATTTCTCTTTATGACAGGAGATTTCATTATTCTTTGTATTACTTGGTTCTAACATCGCCTATGCAGGTATTGCTGATATAATCGGAAGAAGATTTGGATCCCAAAAGCTTCCTTATAACCACAAAAAGAGTTGGGCCGGTAGCATATCCATGTTCGTATGCGGCTTCCTAATATCAATAGGGTGCGTTGACATAGCACTTTGGCTTTCAATTTTACTTAATTGTCTAGATCTGTCTCAAATCTGACAGCGGGAAGTTGTCCTCCTGATGTAGGATGCTCTGTTACTTCTCATCTCTCGGGTATTTTCAATTGGACTGGACAATGACGTTGCAGCGGGTTGCGCTGGTCTCGTTGGTGGCAACGGTAGTGGAGTCTCTTCCAATTACGGAGGTGCTCGACGACAACATATCCGTTCCTCTATCGACCATGCTAATGGCCTTTTGGAGTTTCGGCTATTAGTTTCCCATCCTGCATTCGTTTCTCCATTCGGAATCTGAAGTGCCCTCAGGGTCTCGGTGCACCTGTTTCAAGAGGAAACGGACATGTCGGATCAGGCCCATCCGAAATGTAGTAAACGGGTAATCGAGCCCTCTTTGCTTGGGCCCTTTAGGGTAGATCTCATGGTCAAGCCCCCATGTGTCGAAACAATTCAGAATATTGAACAGAGAAGTTTTACAACTATGGATCAAACGTGGTCAACAATAACTCATAGCACTTTCTCTTCAAAGGGTGCTGCAATTGTCACAATATTCTGTACGAACTCATCTCTTCGGTCCAAATTAGAGATTGCCCGTGCGAGTCCATTAGGAATTCTGCCGGAGATTTCCTTTCTCAGCGGCTCCTAAGGGAACTACGCGGTAGTGGAGCAAACTTGGGCTCTAAATCCATTCGAAAGAAAATCCGACATGGTATCTGTCAAATCGTGACCTCAAACACGTCCTATACTCCTCCATCTCCGGGTTACATTACTATGGTCATATTGATATTCTCTCGTTGAAGCATCGTTCTCCTTTGATAAATTTTTCGGCATGGTAACGCCTGGCTCATACGCCAGATGCGGCTGTACGTTGGACATGTAGCTGCTACGAGATAAGGCACTACCCGCTCATGCTTTTAGAAGTAGGTGTGAGTGCGGTTCAACTTGATTTACAAAATCAGAGCGAGGGGTGGCTCCCATCTTGACACTGCAAGTCAAATTCATCATCGTCATCGATCTGTCCAAATGACATTGGATCAGACCCACTTACTTGATCCCGAAGAGTATATCCCAACAATAGGCAAAGAGAGCAACCTTAATAGGGAAGATATGCACGACCGGATGAGGCACTATCTAGGCAGGAAAATCTCAGTTAAGCCTCGGCCAGGTCACTCGTTTTCTGCCCCACCTTCCACGTTTTGTATGCATTGTTCCAGTTGGCATATGGCGACCAGATGATCCTCCTGTCCAAAACTGATGGGATCCATTACATCGCTCATTTTTCGGCCCCACTTTCCAAGTTTTCTATGCTTGTTTGAGTCATCATATGGCGATAAGACGACCATCCGGATTGTTGCCCAAACTGACGAAATCCATTACATCGCTTGTTTTTTGCCCACTTTCCACATTTTGTATGCCTAGTTCGAGTCATCATATGGCGATGAGATCACCCTTCAGATTGCTATCCAGAACTGATGAGATCCATTACATCGCATGACAAACTGAATTTCTATTCCAGCCACCCACCTTGCATCACATCCAATTAAGAAATACGGAATAGAAGAAATTATCTTCATGATTTAGAAATGGTATGATCAAGTCCAAATTGAGAGAGAGGGGCAATGCAAATGTGACTCCCCTCAAACAAGTTCTTCTCCACATGTTGTCACGACCATGGAAAGACCGAGTCGATGCATGTGGAATCCTGCCTTAGCTTCTTTTCTGTCTATCTGTACTTCTCAGGGAATTGTTCAGAGGCCCGTCATACTATGTCTTGATATTGATTTTATGCGCTATTGTCTGCTGGCGTGAATCCCCAACGGGGGTTATCTCTTTGGCAATGATGCGTGATGGGGATGGTAAACATTTCTCTTTATGACAGAAGATTTCGTCATTCTTCGGATTACCTGGTTCTATGCGGCTTCCTAATATCAATAGGGTGCGCTGACATTGCACTTTGGCCTTCAGTGCTACTTCATTCTGTCTATATCTATCTCGAATCTGACGACGGTAATTTGTCCTCGCGATGTAGGATGCTCCGTCACTTCTCATCTCTCGGGTATTTTCAGTTGGACTGGACAACGACATTGCAGTGGGTTGCGCTGATCTCGTTGGTGGCGACGTTAGTGGAGTCTCTTCCAACTAAGGAGGTGTTCGACGACAACATATCCGTTCCTCTATTGAACATGCTAATGGCCTTTTGGAGCTTTGGGTATTAGTTTCCCATCCAGCTTTCGTTTCTCCAATGCAAAACTAAAGTGCTTTCAGGGTAGGGTGAGTGGTTCTAAATTCCGTATAGATTTCATCTGGAATTTGAAACTTATCCGTTGGAATGAGGATTTCATTTTATGAAACCTAGAACTTATTCTGCATACCTTAGAACTTGGAACCTACCCTGTCACAGGGTTCAGGGTCGGTTCCAAAATCTACTTAGGTTCCACCTATATTATTATAATTACAATTCAGTAATCACAACTTGTATTTAGACATACGAAATTATAAACATTAATAAAGTAAAAATCTTAGTTATAAAATGGAAACTTTGACTAGTACTTCCAAATTATACACTTGTTATCGAATGATAAGGAATATTAGAGGATCGCAAGAAGACATGAAATAAGAAAAACATTAAAACTTATTAGAGGTTCTAGATAATATGTTTCGGGTTCCTCTAATTAAAAACCTGAAATCTACCTGTTTAAATAGATTCCTCACTTTTTGGAACCTGAAACCTATTTTACATACCTTGAAACTTGGAATCTATAGATTCCCATTGGTTCGGTTCTCAAATTCCAAGATAGACCCTGAAA
Source organism: Eucalyptus sideroxylon (assembly GCA_014182405.2). Classification (NCBI taxonomy): domain Eukaryota; kingdom Viridiplantae; phylum Streptophyta; class Magnoliopsida; order Myrtales; family Myrtaceae; genus Eucalyptus; species Eucalyptus sideroxylon. The sequence continues at coordinate 57,093,228 of CM024554.2, read as the reverse complement.
CTATGCTCACCCCTATCTTAGGGTCCCTATGCGCCCGTTTTCAAGAGGAATTGGACTTGGATAAGGGGCTAAACATGTCGGACTAGGCCCATTTGAATTGTAGTAAGCAGTTAATTGAGCCTATGCCTCTTTGTTTGGGCCCTTTAGTGTAAGATGTCATGGTCATTGGTCAAGCCCTCATACATAGAAATGAGGGAACATGCCACCAAAAACCTTAAACTTTATTCAATGTGACAAATTTAGCCTAAACACCCAAACTTTACCAGCTATGACACATTTACATAAATTTTTTTTCCCGATACAAAAAACCCCAAATTTATATTCATGTGACATACTTACCTCAAATTATAGGGTATTTTCGCATTTTACCTTTTAAATATTTTTCTTTTGCTTTTTTTTTTCTCCTCTCTTCTCTCCGCTAGCCATGGCGGAGGGAAGGTGGCCCTCATTGGCATCGGCTGAGGGTCACCCTCACCTATGCGGGCGAGGGTGACCCTCCCTTGGGTCAAGCAAGGATAGCCCTCGCCAGATCCGACGAGTGCAACCCTCACTTGATGCAGGTGAGAGCGGTTGTCACCATGCCAGCATAGGCAAGGCGGCCCTCGTTTAGGCCGGATTTGGCGAGGAATGCCCTCGCCAGTGTTGGCTAGGGCTACCCTTGTCGACGTTGGCTAGGGCCGCCCTCGCTAGCGTCGGCTTGGGCCACTCTCGCCAAATCTAGTGAGTCTTGCCCAACCCAAGGGAGGGCCACCCTCCCTTGCCCAATCAAGGGCGACCCTCCCCCGATGTTGGCAAGGGCCACCCTCCCCGCCCAGGCAAGGGCGACCCTTGCTTGACGCTGGCGAGGGTCACCCTCACTCGACGCCGATGAGGGCCGCCCTCACTTGAGCTAGTTGCCCTCTACTAGTGGTAGAGGGAAGAAAGAAGAAGAAAAAGGAAAAAAAAAAATAGAAATATGAAAGATAGAAAAAGGAAAAAAAAAGAAATTTGACGAAAATGCCCTTCAGCCATAGAGTTGAGGTAAATGTGTTACGGTTGGTAAAAAGTTTGGGATTTTTGTGTCACAGAAAAGTTCACATTAGATAAAATTTAGGGTTTTTGGTCATTTTATTACCTAGAAACAATTCAGGATATTTTGAACACAGAAATTTTACAACAATGGATCAAACATGGTCAACAAAACTCATAGCACTTTTGCTTCGGAGGGCGATGCAATCGTCACAATGCCTTGTTCGAACTCATCTTCTCGGTCCAACCGAGCAAGTCCGTTAGGAATTCCGCCGGAGAATTCCTTTCTCAGCGGCTTGACCCTAAGAGCCCTGTTTGGGAACCATCCAAACAGTGCTCGATTCCGATTTTTGTTCCCAGAATCGGTTTAGGAACATAATTGCGTTTAGTAAATTTTTGTCCAAAACGATTGCATTCTGGGAACAAATTTACTCTCGAATCGGTTTTGGACAAGAATTCAGAATAAAAAAAAATATGATTCTCCGTCCGAGAATCAAAAAAGAGAATCAAAAGTGCCGAATAAAAAAAAAATTATTTCTATATTTTATTTTTATTTCTTCCTAGTATGAAATATATATTTGTTGTATATAGAATACATATTTAATTTTATGTTATAATTTAGTATTTTTATTTATTACATATTGTAGGGATATTAGTATAGTTTATACTATGGTTTATTATTTACTATATAATAAAAATTGATTAGTTAATATTTTTATTACTTAGTACAAAAATATAATTAATCGGTGAATGGTTTATGAAAATTCAATATCAAATTTATTTAATCTAAAAAGGTAATTAAAAAAGAATTGGAATAGAAATTTTATATAATTACCAAACGCGTTTATTTTTTTTTTTTTTTTTCTATTCCGGAATCGAAATTTTATTTGTTACCAAACGCGTTTTTTCGAATCGGTTAGGAACGAGAATCGAAATAATCATTTCTGTAATCGATTAAAACAGAATCGTTATCAAACGCGCCCTAAGAAAACTACGCGGTAGCGGAGCACACTCGAGTTCTAAATCCACTCGAAAGAAAATCCGACGCGGTGTTTGTGAAATCGTGACCGTGATTGCGTCCTTCACTCCTCCATCTCCGGGTCACGTCGCTATGGTCATATTGACGTTCTCTCGTTGATGCATCGGTATAGTTCAATGACCTGTTCAGCGGGGTGAAGCCGTGGCTCATACGCCGGATGCACGAGAAAAGGCAAGACCACGGTTCACGCTCATGCTTTTAGAAGTAGGTATCGGTGCTGTTCAACTTGATTTACAGAATCAGAGCGAGGGGCGGATCCCATCTTGACACTGATGTCAAGTTCATCGTCGTCATCGATCTGTTCAAATATGCAGAGAAGTCAAAGCGCAATAGATGACATTGAATCAGACCCACTTGCTTAAACCGAAAGAGAGGTGTATCCCCGCCCGGCGGGGCAAAGAGAGCGAGCTTGATAGGGAAGATATGCACGACCGGGCGAGGCATTATCTAGGCAGAAAAATCCCAGATAAGCTTTGGCCAGGTCCATCGTTCTTTGCGCCAGTTTCCACATTTTGTTCTTATTTCGAGTCGTCCTATGGCTACGACGACCCTTCGGATCGCTTTCCAAAACCAACGAGGTCCATTACCATCGCTCATTTTCTGCTCAGTTTCCCCATTTTGTATGCTTTGTTCGAGTCGTCATATGGCGACGAGACGACCATTCAGATTGCTTTCCAAACTGACGAGATCCATTACATCGCCCGTTTTTGGCCTACTTTTCACATTTTGATACTTAGTTTGATTTGTCATTATGGCGACGAAACGGCCCTTCGGATCTTTTTCCAAAACCGGCAAGATCCATTACATCGCCCGTTTTTTGCTACTTTTCACATTTTGATACTTAGTTTGAGTTGTCATATGGCGACAAAACGACTCTTCGGATCTTTTTCCAAAACCGACAGATCCATTATATCGTAAGACATGCTGAGAAGTGTCTATACCGGCCACCCATCACGCATCACGCCAAATTAAGAAAAATTTCTCTACGGAATAAAAGAAATTGTCTTCATAATTCAGAAAATGTTATGATTAGGTCCAAATCGGAAGAGAATGACAATGCAAGTGTGAATCCCCCCGAACAAGCTCTTCCCCACATGTTGTCACGACCTTGGAAAGACCAAGTCCATGCGTGTGGAACGAGCATGCATGAAGTGGTCCGAGGTCGAGCAACGAATGAAGCCTCCCTTGTGAAACCTCAAACACGGCGTAAACAAGAGTCCGACGTTCTCACACGATGCCCAGGGACAAAATTACCAAAAAGGTTATAGACATATTGTATAATTGCCAGTTCGGTCCTCAACTTTTTGATTTGGACAATTTAGTCCTACATATTTGGAGGATTTGTCTATATAATCATTCCAATCAATTTTGGTTGAAAATTACGGACGTTAGTATTGATATGGGCAATTTTGGGAATTTAAAAATAAAATTTCTTTCAATTTTTTTTAAGGAAGATGAGGTTTTGCGAAGAGAGACGTGTCACCAAGCTTAATGTATGCCATAAAAACCTATCGACGTTTGATGCATCGCTGTCTTTAGAAAATGCAACCTTAGATTTTGGTATGCATGAAATGTATAGGTGGACACATCTCTATAGTTGCAACTATATGAAATTAAAAAGTCAACGACCCTCTTTCTTGGTTAGGGTTTTAGGGTATCCATTTCGATGATCATTCACGATCAGTTCTAGTCATTCAAAACCAACTAGCTATAGCTCATGTAGCTAGCAGAGACGACCAAAAAAAAAAAAAAAAAAAAAGTAGCTAGCAGACGGCATCAAGAAGGGGCGTATATACAATATACGAACGAACATTAATTTGACGCCTCTTCTCGGAGTATGATTCTAGATCATTCACTTTATTATTAGGCTATATATATTTTGAAAAAAAAGAAAAATGATTTAAAAAAATATTTATGAAAATGAATACAAGGATTTTTTTATTTCCCAAGAAAATAATTAGACATAAATTATTATCGACTATGCAAATATTTATTGTTGAATAATCATTTTAAGCGATTATTTTTATAAAAATATTTTTTAAATCCTTTTTTTTTCTTTTAAAATAAACGGAGTTTCAGTTGATGTAGGTCTTGTAAGAATAAAATAAATATATTTATAAAGAGTCCACAAAACTTAGGCCGATCAACCCTTTGAAGCAGCGAAAGATAAAAAATTTATTCGTGTTCTCGAAATACTTCGAAGCCAAGCTACCGACCAAAGCGGTTTCGAATCCCACCGGTCAATGGTCAAATCGTGTTGTTGGGAACAAAGAAAACCCCAACGGATTAATAATTTAAAAACACAAAAGAGGGGAAAAAAAAAAAGCAAAAATAAACAAGGCAGACATTGACCCTTGAAAAGAGCAGTTCCATATAATAAATTTCCTAGAAATTGCGTCCCGTCGTTCTTACGCTTGTAATGTCAATATCCATTCGAATCGGGTTCCTCGAAGAAAAACTTCAACTCCTCAGACCCTGCCCGAAATAGTCGTTGTCTTTCTTCCGTTTCTTACGCGGTTAAACCCGCTGCACCTCATACGGCCCTCTCGGTCCTTTCGAAGTCATTGGGTCCTTTCGAAGTCATTATTCGCGTGAATTTCGTTTTTGTCCCTTTCCCTCCACAAAAAAATCGCAAATAAACATGACTAATCTCGCTTCAGACAAAAAGAATATCGTTCATAAGGAAGATATCATCCTCTAAGGTTACGTTTGGTAGTAAATAAAATTCAGTCGTTCGGATGAGTTTGGTTTTATCCACTTTCCCTCCACAAAAAATCGCAAATAAACACAACTAATCTTATCTTTGGAAAAAAGGAGCATTGTTCATAGGAAATGTATCATCCTCGAAGGCTGCGTTTAATAGTAAATAAAATTCAATCGTTGGAATGAGTTTTGATTTTGTCCACTTTCCCTCCACAAAAATCACAAATAAACACGACTAATCTCACTTTGGATAAAAGGAACATCGTTTGTAGGAATGCTACGTTTGGTAGTTAATGAAATTCAATCGTTCGAGTGAGTTTTGGTTTTGTCCCCTTTCCCTTCACAAAAAATCACAAATAAACATGACCAAGTATAAAGTTACTTTTCTTGAATAACAAAGTTCTTAGATTAATAAAATTAAAATAATATTTTAATATAATTAATATTTGAATTCTAATTTTAAAAATAACAAAAAAACAATAATTTTATTTATTTATTTATATTTATATACTCGCATTTCTTTCTGTCTTATAATATATATTTTAGTCATCTTGATATTACTAGTATTCTTCACTATTTAATAAAATTTTATGGAAGATAGATGGAAGGAAAAAAAAAAGGGAAAATAAAAATAAAGTAGGTAAAAATGTCACAAGAGATCCTTATCATTTTGTTCTATGCAACTCTTAGGCTCATTGACATTAGTATGCCGTTCATGTCAAATAATAAACATGAGAATGTGAAAATATTTGATTTTACCATCGCGATTCACCAAACGGTAAATAGTACATAACAAAACTCCTGAATTTCATAGGAAATGCATCATCCAACGGTAAATAGTATATAACAAAACTCCTGAATTTCATAAGAAATGCATCATCCACATAATGCATGATGACGGCATACGGAAGAGCTTCAAACTAAGTTCAAGTAGCTCATTGCATGCAAACCCCCAATATGCCTTGTCGGCCACAGCATACGCATATTACATAACCTGTTGCCCAAATCACTTTGAATCGAAGGCCAGCCTGTTGCCCAAATCACTCTTCCTCTTTTTAGCTCTCTCTCTCTCTCTCTGTGATTTCTAGGGTTTAACTTGAGCAAAGGACATCTTATTAGTGCTTTTCCAAAGCTCCTGATCTACTTTCCCACTGGAATCATCTCCATTTTGAATAGAATAAGAAGAGATTATTATATTATAGAACACTAAGTGTTGCATCTCCCTTTTGCCCTCGTGCCCTTCTGCGATGAAACTAAAAGGCTGCAAAAGGGTGAGAGTGGGTAAAAGCTAATGTCACTCATCCAACCCTAAGCCAACCAAATCGGATCACGCACGTATTTTATTTGCATTTTTCCATTTTTTGTTTCCCCTACCCAAATCCTGGATCATCACCTCTGGAAAAGGATAAATTCATTAGATGCTGACCTCGTGAATTAGGGGTGTGCATAGGGGTGTGCATGGTCCGGGCGGGCGGTTCCCGACCTAGAACCGGAACCGCCCGCTAAGGACCGGTTCCGAAAAATCGGAACCGGGATCCACCCAGAACCGGACCGCCGGTCCGGTCCGGTTCCCGGTGGATCCATGGAACCGATTTTGACGCCAAAAATTCTGATTTTCAAGAGCGAAACTTTTGGGGCGACCGGCGCGAGGGGGCGGACAAGGTGGCGGAGGAGCAAGTGGCGGTTTGGTGGTGAGGAAAGCAAGAGCTCAGTAGGGTTTATGGCGAGGGGGCGGACAGCGAGAGGCGGAGGAGCAGCGGCGGGCGTGGCGAGTGGCGACCGGTGCGAGGGGGCGGACAAGTGGCGGAGGAGCAGCGGCGGCGGCGTGAATGCTTGGTGAGGAATCGAAGACGAGGAGAAGAGATTGAGGAAGAAACAGAGAGATAATCAAAAACCGAGGAAGAAATCGGAAGAGAATCAAGAGATGAGAAGCAAATTAGGGCTTCTTACCTTGTTGAGTGACGGAAAAGGGGCTCGCCGGCTCGGTCAAGTGTTCTTGCGAGGCGGAGGAGCGCGGTTGGCCGCCGGCGAGTGGTGACCGGTGCGACAGGGGGGCGGACAAAGGTGGCGGAGGAGGAGCAGCGGCGGCGGCGTGGATACTCGGGGTGGACCGTGGAACCGTGGAATAAGAGAAGGAAAGGAACAGAGAGAGTCGGAGGTTGAAGAAGAAGAAACGCGATTAGGGCTTCGCGAATTAGGGGCAGGGGGCTTCGTTTGCGACTTTTGTTTTTTTGTTTTTTTTTTTTAATTATAAATAGTACCGGTCCGGTCTGGTGGGCGGGCGGGTGGATCCGCCCACGGAACCGGGGAACCGGACCGGTTCTCACCGGTTCTCAACAATTGGACCCGGAACCGGACCGGTTCCCTCAAGAACCGCCGGTTCCGGGCGGTTCCGGTCTGGTTCCGGGCGGTCCGGGCGGTTCCCGGGTCCAATGCACACCCCTATCGTGAATTGGGTTAAAAAGTAATGAGATCAACTGGCAGATGCAAGTGACCTGGAGAAGGCAGCTCATCCTTTTGGAAGAGCCAAAGAATAAAAGATCTTTTCGGGCAAAAATACGTTTCAAGCGCCAAAAGTTGATATAAAAGGACACTTAAGTGTTAAAAGTTACGAAAGTGACATTTAAATGCCAAAATCGAAGATAAATTGATTATTTAAGCGTCAGTTTGGCCAAAATTCGACCAAAATGCTAATGTGCACAATTTCCAGCGAAATAAGTACAAAGTGGTGTTGTTTTGAATACTGATGTGACCAAACAATGCAAAAGTGACATCATTTTGGTGTTGACGTGGTAACAAATTAATATAAAATTAATTATTTTTTTAATTTTTGTTAATTTTTATTATTAATTAATTTTTATATTAATTTTTTACCACATTAGCACAAAATAACGCCATTTTGCACTTGCTTTGCCGGAAAATTGACACGTCAACGTTTTGGCTGGATTGACACTTAATTGATCCATTTTGTTATGATTTTAATACTTAAATATTACTTTCGTAACTTTTGGCATTTAAGTGTCATTTTATGCCAACTTTTAGCGCTTCAGAAGTCCGGATGTCGATCTTTTCAATCAAATTATTTGTATATAAAAACTACATAAATCCTGTGATAACACACGTCCTTACATGTAGCTGCCATTCAAAAAGATGAGATGAGGGAAACTCGAAAAAGGACAAGTGACCCGAAAGATTCTATCGCATCAGATGGGCAAAACCTAACCTAATAGAATATGAGATAAATACAACCTCGGATATCTTGTGAGATATCCTGTCCAGTTCAGCCTTCCTCAGGGACATAATGCGCACTGTCCCTTTTTTTTTTTTTTTTTTTTTTTTTTTTTTTTTTTTTTTAATTTATAAAAATCATTTTTCAACCAAACATTAATATATTCGAAGTTAAATTGTTTATGTTCGACGTTATTTGGATGACTATTGTCAGAGATATGCATTTGAGGGGTCACGCAATTTTTGTTACTCCATTACTTTATATATATCTCACATGTGCACGTCATGCTACATTCAATAAAATAAGAGCTGAAAGTGTATATCTTATAGAATATGAGAAGTCCTCGATTAGTTTACTCCCATTTGCACCAAAGGTTTGCCATATCCAACGAATCAAATCATGTGTTTTGAGATGTTCAAGTGTTGGATGATGTGAAATGTAAAAATGTGGATAAAGTGAAGGATTCGTGACTTTTTTTTGTATCCATGTGACTTATTGAAAATATACCATTGATTACGAAATTATCAATCTTTTTATTTTATTTTTATAGTACGTAAATTAAGAGTTTTTGCAACAACTCACCGATTTTATTTGTGTGACTTATTAGTACTTTGAATTTATTAAATCTTCTATGAACTTACCAATTTGAACTAGGATGCCTTATTGCTAGTTTTTGTCCAATTGAGTTATCAACTCTCTTTCGAGTTATCAACTCCTTATTATTCACTATTCTCAGAAATTACAAACTTAAATTTGCGTAACTCAACAGGTATTATCACAATTAATTACCACTTAATAGTTGAGTTACCAACTCCTACTTATCAACTCTACTTATCTTCGATAACAATTTTTATTTATCTTTTCTAACAATGTCTTAAATTTGCCAATTATTATGTAAAAATACTAAACTTTTTTTTTTTACTAACTTATCAATTTATCTCAATTTTGACAAAAAGAAATATCTCCGATTAAGTCATCAATTAATTTCGGGTTTCCAACTTTTATTTTGAGTTAGTTACCTACGTTTATTTGTTTCTGTTAATTGACCAACTTTTCTATCATGTTACTTGATCTGAAGAAAAAAATTGTTGAATTTCTCTTTAGGTTGGTGATTTTATATAATAACTGGTTAACACAGAGTTAAGAAAAGATAAATATATTAACGTTGGGTACTCGATAAATTGCATCCCAGTATTCGCAAGTCAAGGGGCGATACTTCTTTAAATTATATATATCTATCATGTGCATGTCATGCTGCATCACATAAAATACAAAGCCATATGCATATAGTCTATATAATACCATAGTCCTCGACTAGATTACTGCACTTGCACCAAATGGTCCGAGGTTCAACGTCCAATCATGTGTCATGATATAATTTTTAATTCCAAGTGCGTCACTTGTCTATCTAATCCCACAAATGAAATGATTGGAGCTTTATATCAACTTGACAGGTTTGCTACTGAAAAAAAGTCGTGGGTTGGTAGAATCTCAGTGAAAACATTTATGGATTTTTATTTTGCATGGCAATAAATTTCATTAAGTGTTCAATAGAGTCAAAAAATGTGTTGGTAAAGAAAACGACTGGTGACTCTATTTTTTTCAAGATAATTTATTGGTAACTTAGCAGTAGTTTTATGAAATGACGAATCATTCTTTCTCATAGTTTGCAAATTACAAAACTCCGTACTAACTCACCAACTTTATTAATAGTGCTTATTAATGTTTCGAATTTTCTAACTCTTCTAGGAAATTACAAATCTAAAAATCAGATTGAGTTATTATCAACTTTTGTCCAATTAGTCATCGATTAGTTTTGGGTTATCAATTCTTATTCGAGCTAATTACTAATGTTTATATCGTCTCCTTATTTACAAATTTTTTATTTGGCGTTATCAATTTTTACCTTGAACATCAGCTCCTTATATTTATTGACTCCTCCTAGAGATTACCGACTAAAAATAGCATAAGCCACGGACTTTTCTTCTATTAAAGTACGAGCAAAAAGTTAAGTGCGTCACAATTTAAAGATCTTTGTTAGATTTAGGGATACCATAATAAGTCGAACGAGTATTCTTTTTGGGTGAAATTGACAAGGGAAATGACACGGAATCATCTTAGCCAAATAAAATGAAGGAAAAAATAAAATAAATAGATGATCGGGAGGAGCTTATCCGAAGGAAACAATAGTAAAATCTGCCAACTCGTCGTCTGTCCACATGCAGCACCCGGTTCGACGCACGTGGCTTCGCATGCGGCACAAACCCTAAACTAAATCCCAAGTTGAATCCTTAGGAAATCGACACAATAATCAACACATTCGATCCTTCCCCAAATGTCACCCAAGGTTTTTACGTAAGACCCGCTCGGATTCTTCACAACCCAATCGGACGTATAATTCAAATTTGAAAAATTCAAGAGAAGTTATTGGTGATGACGAAGAAGTCGCGGGCAGAAACCATTTCTTATTTCCCTGCTTTAAATTAAGATGCATTTGATCATAGTTTAAACCTAATCCAGCTAATCCTCCACCGGATTACAGTTAGATGGCCACAGGCATATGGAGGTCGATAGCTGAATTCAGTATATCAAATTCGATCACACGATGGATGGCACTCAAATGATGCAGATGAGGGTGCTGTGTGATGACCATTTGACATATACTATTTTGTTATGTCGATTGTATTTGTCGTGTCCGGGGTTTGATATCGAAGTAATCGAGCATGTAATTTAAGACATTAATACGTAATCTTGACTAATTGATTAATATGCGAGGTTGGTACACACCATACATGCTGATGGTATCTTCTAGATCCAAAAAAAAAAAAAAAAAAAAAACAAAATTTGCAGAAAAGTCAGGTTTCTATTTCTGACTTTCCTTTTTTTTTTCCTTTTTTGGTCTGATACTTCTGACTTTGACCAGCGGCGCTTTTGACTAATATTAAATAAGCTTAATCATCACAATATAAAATACAATATTATGTAATACAACATTATATGATATGATATGATACTAAAAGAAAAAACAAGAAATAATGATCACAACCATCGCATAGATGGAGGTTTCGAAGAATTTGCCGGCCTATGTTTAGAAGTGTTTTGTACACAGCAAAATCTTGTAGTTATCTATGCTAAGCAAACAAGTCTCGAGATCTCGATATTACTTTTGTCTTGGCACACTTGTCAACGATATCAGAAAAAACTCCCGATTCTTACGAGAGCCTTCCTTTTTTTATTTGTTTAAAATGATTGTGAAAAGTGATTATCACCACAATCTAGGAGATGAGAAACACATTTGGCCTGAAAATCTTTCCCCCTTGAAATAGACAATTGAAATTCCCATCACCTTGGTTTAACGTGTCCAACTAGCAAAAGCCATTAATTGGTAATTGGTTATGTTACTTTCAATTTCCAAATCAACTGCTCCTACTTTGGCCCACTTTCTCTTGACTGCAACATGAAATATTTCAGAGTCGGTAATTTTTTATTTCATCAAGAAGGTAAAATTTGATAGATGTTTCAATCATTTCTTGTCTCTAATATTATCCCATTTTTTTTTTCTCCAATTGATGGATTACAAGTTGTTGGCATCATTGACATGTGATATTAATTAGGTATAAATATGATTGGTATTCATAGTTGTATAGCTACCGAGCATATTCCTCTACTTTGACTACAATTGGAGGAAATTATTGAAATATGATATAGCAAATTAGGAAGACCACCAAAGAAGAGGCCTTGGCCTGCCCAAACAAATCTCTTTTCCACCACTATATACCAAATTAAATAGATCCTTTTTTATATCCCAACAAGTAACACAAATGTCCCTAAGTATTTGAATTATTCAAGGGATCTCATAAACATTGGATTAAAGATTAAAATATCCGCAAGCCTATTACAAAACATAATCGCCCTTGAGCACTAAGTATTCTAATTAAAAGTTACAATCACATCTCCACGACTTTAGGCTCTATGATCATGTTTACAATTCTTTAGTTATCACTAAACTCAATTGCATCTCCATGATTTTTTGCACCATGATCATTCTCCATGATGCAAGGTCGATCTTTTCTATAAGCTGTTATGACTTCTCAATTGTCTTGATTTAACCATCAATCGACATCTTTCTTGTCTTCAATTTTAGCCTCCAGCACTTATCCAAATTCATCTAAGTACCATTGGACAACTGGCTGCCATTGTATGTTGACATTTGTACTCTAGTCATCAATGATCCATCAACAACAACAACTCATTGATAACATAATTGCTTACATCGATTTGCAAAAGTAAAAACATTATGTTGAACAATTTTTAATGGTTATTTTGGACTTGTAGTTTTTTAAGCCTGGTGAATGCCTAATGCCTAGTGATTGAACTAAAGCATAAGTTCTTTTTTTTTCCTTTTCTTTTAAATTAATAGGTTATGAATTCTAAGTACTCAATACCACCGCCTGCGGTGACCCAGTTGGATAAGACTCTCCAATGAAGTTAACGAAAGTGGAGGGGGTCGAATCCCACTAGTTGCACGGGATCTTAAGCGTGACGTCGGGGTGGTGGGTCCTTCGCTAGCGTCGCTCCAGGGTTTACCCACTAGCTATCGGCTGTACGGGATTTCCTAAGTACCCAAAAAAAAAAAAAAAAATTCTAAGAACTCAATTATTTTCACTAGGGAGTCGTAGGTAGTTGGTTCCATCAGTGCCTCCCCCTTGCCTTTGGCTTGTTTGGTAGTCGGCTGTCCATGCCTTGCTTCTCTTTTGACTCTGGTGTTGTAGTGTATGTGACGTGCTTAGTGGCTTTTACATTTCGTCACCCTTCCACTCATTTTGTTTCTTGCATTTGGAGTGTAAGTTTCTGGTGACGTGATCTTTTGTACATTTGGCCCTTCCTAAATATATTTATTGCCTTTTACCAAAAAAAAATAAAAATTCTAAGTACTCAAAATAGTCCATTAATTATTTTGAAGTGTGATCGACTCGATTTATGGAAGTATAATACAAACGTCAGCTTTGATATTCAACAACAGCATTCTACATGCTCTATAGTTGCAATTTTAGCTATTAGGCAATAGCCAACCAAGATTTAGCTTTCCTGTAGAAAACTAGATATGGACCCACCTTCATCGCCAAATAAATAGTGGGTATTGATGTCATGTCAATTTAGAATACTTTGTCATTTTTTGGTGTCAACACATTAATATAAACTTTAATATATCCTTATTTGATGGTTGCATCCAAGACTGTTAACTCTACTTTTTATTGATTTCTTCAAGTTGTCGATTTTTCAAATTCTTGATAATTATGTTAATAAATAACTAAACTCTGCTCTTATCGGCTGAGTCCATCACACGTCGATAATAACTAAAAGTTTGTCATTTTTTGGTGCTAACATCAGCTTTATATTAGCCAATTTAATTTCTTATAATCACTATTAAATATTTGTGCAAACAAAAAATAAAATACTATTTTTTTATTAAAAAAAAAAAAACTCTCAATGGAAATTTGTAATTACATAATGCCAAAATGGGCCAAAGGATAGTTAGCTTAAAGTTTTTGGAGGACTCTTGATAAACTTTTCATTATAAAGCTTTTGGAGCTCGAGGGAGCTACCAACGAAGTGGAATGTTCAATTTCGAGTAGAATCATTCGTTCTTCAAGTTCAAACTATCATCAAAGGCATCAATCAATAGAAGAGCCGGCCATCGCATACTTGTTTATTGTAATTAAATAAATCGCTTGCCGTTTCGATAAGGAAAAAAAAAAATTCGTGGGGAAGGTCTAGACTCTAGTTATAGGGTCCACATGGAATTTTCGGCACGATAATCGTAGGCATTATTATAATTCATATAAATTAGGTTTTCTAGCCAATCCTAATCATGTTTAGCTGCTGCTTTCTGCTTTTGCATTGGCTGCGGAAGGTAGGAAATGTGTAATTAATCAGCCACGGATTAGAGTAGGCTATCTAATATGCCTATATAACTATACGTCTCAAATTCTATATTTTGCTTTCCCCAGCCGTCCTACATTTATTTCTTATTTTTTTGTAGTTTTACTTTCCATGTAAGATGAACTTTCACTTATAATTAATTACCACGAGAATGGATTGCATATTTTTTATTCTAAATTTCCTTTTTGACATCCAGAAACTTTAGAACCTTCTGAGTCGACTAAAATAATGTATTTAAGTCATTTTATTACCATAGTTAAATTAATAATAATTTGGGATTGAGAAGCTGTTTTACCAAAGTTTAAAATTATGAGCTAAATGAGATCTTATTGAAAAATACATTCGACATTAGTTAGATTGGACTTTAGAGAGCTGATCTCAGCAGGGATTTACGACTGAAAAAGATCCCCACGTCCATTTACAAAATAAAAAAAAAATAAAAATATATATTATTTTTTATGCTGTGTCTTATGTTTTTCAATTTAGTTAAAAATAATTAAGGTGCTTCCAATTTGAGCTAAATAAAATCTTACGTTAAAAAAATTCAAAAATTCTTAGAGATTTAATAGAGCTCTGATGAGGTTCATGAATCTCGACCACGTCAAAGATCATCAGCCCCGTATCTACCACTATACACCCAAGAACAATTTTAATCTATGCCACGAGAAAAATGAAAAGACAAAGAAACGAGGTTTTAAAACTTCAATGAAGATAGAAAATGAGAAAGGAATGTCTGATCGTGCGCGTCGATATGGAACCACATTAGCTTTTTGTCCAGTAATATTCCTCTTTTTCTTTCTAAATAATCTTTTGAATAAAAAAAAGAGAAGCGTTTTGGTCTTACATAAATTAATTAATTTGTTCGTGCTTCAGCGATTCAAGATTGGCTGCTCCGACGAGGACCATTACATAAAGATGAAAGAGCTTCTTTTCCCCTCGGTGCCTTGGCCGCTGGCGAGGATTTATTAATTTGGAGAGGCAGATTCGGATATTTTAATAACTCTTTATCACGATGGAGTTAAAAGTATATTTCTTTTCTATAATTCAGGGACACGAGTGCCGAGCCTATGCTACTTAAACGTGTGTGGAACGCCCTATGAACTTCTTGAATCGGTTGAATTTGAACCTTGAGCCTGTGCTAACGATCATTATTCAGAACAATTTGCGTGCTAAATGTACATTAATTAATGAATTTTCCATGATTAAAATATTTCTAGATGTTCATTCTTGTCAAAGAAGCAATGGGGTTTAATTTAATTTTGCCCTTGATTTTGATGGAGACTTTCTTCGAGGACAATCAAATGCCAATTTGAATTCCGAGTGGCGTGTCCATTATGTGTTCTTCGTTCTAGATCACTCCATATTAATTGCATTATCCTTCAGTGTGTATCTCGTGCATCTTGGCCTGTCGACCCCATCACCAATGGCGACGGCTTTGTGGTCAAGTTATCGTCAACGAGTTAGGCTTTGGTTCCAAATTCAACATAATCAAAGTCCGAACCGAAAGCCAAATCCAGATCAAACTTTGAAAGCCGGGCTCCTGAGAATAGTTTATTTGCGATCGAGTTTTACCGAGTGGACTTTTTTTCATTGTAGAAAAATGGTACAGCTGAAGGAATAAGTTATAGTTTCTGATGTCTTTTGTCACGAATATTAGGTACATCTGACAAGCAAAGATAATGTAAAGTATGTACAATTGTTACTCATGCCGGTATACAAGATCATTTTCCTCGTTATTAACATATGCGACTTCAAAATGTCAAACTACATGTTTTTTTTTCTTTTTTTCTTTTCAAAATCTCTTGGTGGGAAGTGAATAGTTTCTATAGTATGGAATATAGCATGCATGTAGGAACTGCATTTTCCTTGAATATTTCTCTTTTTTTTTTATTTATAGGTAATATAAAAGAGAAATGAATTAGTGAATAAGGCATTTTTTATTGGAGGGAATTAGAGATGATCAATTCCTGATATGATTCGGTTCCAAGGTGGAACTAGGAACTAGGGACTGAGGACCGGACCGATTGGTCCTAGGATCAACGGTTCAATCTAATGGAGCCAGTTACTTTTTATTCCCATTACTTGATACTATATGTTATGAAAGGAAAACAAGCTGGTTTCTTTTAAAGTATATGTAGTCAGTTCAATCTGATTTCTCCTTGGAGCTGGGAAATAGGGGAACTTGATCGAACCGTATGGATATTGGTTCCACTTTTAGGAGTTAGGAATCAGACCCAGCATGATTCAAAATGTGACAAACCCCTTAGTTCAATTCCCACCCCCGGGAATGCCCTCCCCCAAGTTCAATCAGCATTAGATCCACCTCTGGTCCTAAACCCCAAGACAAGTTCAACTCAAACCCCAAGACAAGTTCATCTCCCTTTGGTGGTCCTCTCCCAAAATCCAATGTCCCATTATTTGCTGTTGTAATGTTTTCTTCACCAGCCGGGAGCTACCCAAATCCTCTTTCGTGCATAGTTCAATTGCGCTTAGCAGAGCTAGAATTTGATCGACTCAACGTGTTAGTGCGAACCTTTTCCCCTCGACTTATACTCATGGTCATATGCAAGTGGCTCGAGCCATGGGGTGTTACCAATGAAAAGACTTCCTTTTGACGACTCAAAAAGTCGGGGGAAAAGAATTCATGATCGACGTTAAAGCGGTCCCCCTTGAAAGACCGCTTTTGCTATATAGTGATATTTCATTCTATGTCACTATGTACATTTGCCAAAACATAATGAGATAGAACTCGATGTGACTATACAGACAACATTCCACAAATGAACATATGATACACTCATTCTCATCACTTGGACCAAAAATTTGCTGGGAAAGCCATTTCTTTTTACCCCTTTGGCAGATGGCGATTGCATGAAATTGAAATGTGAACCATTTTAATGCTCCCTCTCTCTCTCTCTCCAAATTATTCTTGTTTCTATTTTTGCGAAAAAAAAAAAAAAAATAGAGCATGCATTGCTCATGGAGACGAAGATGAACTCATCCATCCACGGGTCAAGGATTGTAGCTCCCCATTTACTCTAACTAATAGTATCGGATTTTTTTTTTTTTTTTTTTTTTTTTTTTTTTTTTTTTTTTTGTGGCAATGCACGCTATAATTACTCTCGCATCGTTTATAGGTGATCATCCCGACAACCACGCCAATTGAAAAGCCATCACAATGGGTCTCCCCGACTTTTAGAGTCGCTTGGGAAACTTCCTTGCAACCTCCGAATCGGCTTATATTCCCTTTGGTCTTTAACGACATGGTCGAACTTTAGTTCAGGAGCAAGGTCCAGCTTTTGGCAGGAAAAGGGAAATTCCTAGTCTTCCGTCTCGTCACACCAAGTTAAAGGCAAAAGTTTAACCCCAGAGATGCTCCTATTTTTTGCCTAATTTTTGCTATCGCCTTTATAGGATTCGATTGAATTAACAATTCAATGAGACGCGTAGTTAAAGATATTGCTTCGATAATTTCAGATGAGTTCGGGACAACTTTATAAAGTAACTTCTAATTTTCGGCGAAAGTGGTTGATTCGAGCTTTGACAAAGCGGGAATTCAAGTTAAAAAGAAGTTTCCGAAGCATATAGGTAAATCCAAATCTTCTTTTCAAAGTTCTCGAGAAAAATCGGTGGTTCTTTGAATAGAACGATGCGGTGGTTTCTTGGTTATTATTACTATTTATGACTACGTCATTCCTTCACATTAAGAACTTGGAATCTATCCTATGGAAAATGGTTCCCCATTAAGGAAACGAAGACCAAGGGAGTGGACCTAACTTTAAGTGATATTACTATCATTATAGGAAAATAAACCATGCAACCAATTCATGACTTGCTGATTGAGGTATCAATATATTTCTAGAGCTCCTAGAATAGAAATCCGACCTAGAATTGATATTACTTTAAGTGGTTTTACTATATGTTTTTAAGGTCGATTCTCTAGTAGAATAGAGTATTCATTGTATCGGGAACCAAACTAGTCAAGGCCAATTTTCTAACATTTCACTTAGAAACCTACCCGGTCCCCACGTGGACCGATCTAGAATTGGTTGAGACATAGGTGTTTTGGTAATAACTTTCACAAATATTTCCCATGCCTTCATATTTAAGGTATTTGTGGTAAGAGGAAGTTACTATGACTCTGAAAAAAATCATCAATCTCCATTCAAGTGCCGTGTGAATTGAAAATATAACATAAGGTGTGTTTGTTTGAATGAAAGAGTTTTTTGTAAATTAATTTTTTGAACTTTCACACATTTATTTTGTTGAAAATCACCGGTCAACAAAAAAATCATTTTTGATCAAAGAATATAGGTATGCTTAAAATTAGAAAAAAACGAATTCCCTAACCTTAAAAAGGGAAATATAATTGTCTCCAAAATAAACGCACCCATAATTTCAAGTAATGTGGACAATTTTTATTATTTTTTACAATTAATTTTGTATCAAACAAAACGATAATGAAGATTCATGGCAAATGACTTTAAGAAAGGTACAAACTTTATGATATATATATTCTACCATTTGCGGAAGGGTCTTCTCAGTTTTCTAATTGAACTTTTTAGAAGCGAGGAGGGGACTTCCCAACCCCACGTTGCCGATAAACCTTTAACCTTAACATTTTCGATTGGTCCCCCACGATTAATTCTAGAATGGCCAATGTTAATGTAAAAAGAAAATGAATCGGGCATTAAATTAAATATGACCGCACGGCATAAGACATCTCTAATAAATATATTATTTTCTTTATCTTCTTTAACCAATAAGCATCGCCTTGGTGACCGGCTCTCCTGATGTATCCCATGATGTATCGTAGTGGAAGTGTCAGGCCGAGGAGTTTAAGTTTTTCAAATTCATATTAATCTATTTCTATATTTTGCACAAAATTTCAATAAAATCATTCAAACTATTTATTATTATTATTTTTTTATACTGGGGTGAATTTGACCGCCACCATAGATTCAACCGCAGATGAGTTGCACAATGAGAATGCGGGGTTTTGAACCCCTTCCCCTTTGGTGGGGGAAGAAAGCTCTAACCCATCGCGGTGGTTCATTCAAACTATTTTTTTTTTTTTGCATGGAAATCACTTATACCACGTGGGATGGCGAGCGATGGCTGGGCTGCCACGTCAACAGTTAGACGAAAGGACAATATTGGTATTTTGAGCAAATATTCGGGAAAAAATTGTTCAAATTATAAAATTTAGAATTGGATTGGTATTCATATAATAAATTTAGGACGAATTGGAAAAATTTTCTAAGTGTTCAAGGTGCCAATTAAATGAGGGACACAAAGTCAATTTTGATATAAGGGGCATTGGCTCATCCATTTATTGGGTAAGTATCAACATCTCGTCACTTTAATGCTCGATAGACTACAACCTCATCTTGCTCAAAGTAAATGTGCGTAATTCTCGGATCATTAAAGGTACATAGTTTTTCTTTTTTGGTCGGAAATAGGTAGCTTTCATTACTTAACCACCATTAGAAATTGTTGAATAAAAAGGGCATTAAGAGGAAGAAAATGAGAGGGGGATATTTTCTTTCCGTAATTAAAAAATGGAGAAAGCGAGAAAAAAATACGAGAAGCGAGATTATCCTATCTGTAATTTTCCAGGATTGATTATGGCGGGGCTGCCTACGCTCTCGTTGGAAGCACGCTCTTGGCGCTCATTGGCGTGATTAAACTCGACGTGATTTCTTCCCGCAATCACAGAAAAAGCCAAAAAAAAAAAAAAAAAAAAAAAAAAAACAGACCATATCATCAACCTATATCCTCTATATAGAGCCCCCCCCCAAAAAAAAAGGCGACCCCTTTGGGTTCCACGTCCGACCCAAAAAAAAAAAAAAAAAAAAACCAACCCTGTAATTCGTCTCAATATAAAAAGAAAATAAAGAAAACCCAGAGATTAATAACGATAATTCGATACATTCGAGCGGCAATTCAATAATTCTTTTTTTTTTTTTTTTCATCCGAACGCGGGCCTTCAGCTTTCGATAATTACCATCTACATATTCTCGTTAAAATCGCCAAAAATACTTCTTTTTCCTTTTTTTTATTCGCGGGGCCCACCGGAAATTCCCCCCCGTCTATGCTCGCCCTCCTCACCAACGCGCACGTAGCCAAAAACCCGGTTTCTCCGACCTCGCAGCACGCACACTGACACCGAGCGCCTTCGCCGTTCCACTGTTCACCGTTCGCTTTTCACGTTTCGCGTTCTTCATCGTCACCATCATCGTCATCGGCCCACTATAAATTCACGTTTCCAGCGGGGAAGGAAAAAGGTGGGGCAAGGAAGATCATCTAGAAATTCGAATTTCTCCAGTTCTCTTCTGCTGCTAGTGTGAGAGAGAGAGAAGAGAGAGAGAGAGAGAGAGAGAGAGAGAGAGGTTCTCTCCCCTATATAAATCGTGCCGGCTTCCTCCTCGTGGAAGTGTACTTTCGAGCCTGAACCGGAAAAGCGCACGACTTTTCCGTCACCTTTGAACGAACGAGGGAGAGAGAGAAAGAGAGGGAAGGAGGGGAAGGAGGGAGGAAGGCTGAAAAAAAAAAAAGAGACCACCCGAGGCCGTGATCAGTGATTACACAGCGTAAATCGCAAAACCCAGAAAGGAGATAACCGAAAGGCGCCGCCTTTGCTGCCCCGAATCTCTCTCTCGAAACCCCCCCGAGCCCAGAGGCAGGGGGATAGTGCGCGGGAGTGAAATTTCGACGGGAGGGTGCCCGGCCTGAGATCTCCCTGCGCGGCGTAATCATGGGCTCCGGCCAGGTGGTGGGCCCCGCCGGCAGCGGCGGCGGCGGCGACAATGGGGACGGTCGCTGCTGCGACATGAGCCTCAAGTGCTCGTGCAGGTGGAAGTGCGAGCAGCAGCACTACCGGGGCTTGTTTCTGAACGGCGGCGGCAGCTACAAGGGGCTGGTCTTCTTCCTGGGCTGCTTCGTCGTGCTGGGCTCGATCGCCACCCTGTACGCGTGGCTCGCCTTCACGCCGCCCTACGCCGTCGCCGCCCGGGCGGCGGCCGGCGGCGGGTGCCGGGAGGACAATGAAGGGTCCTGGTCCATCGGCGTTTTCTACGGCGACTCTCCTTTTTCCCTCAAGCCCATCGAATCAGTAACCGCTCCCTCCCTCCCTCCCTCCCTCCCTCCCTCTGTCTGTCTGTCTGTCTGTCTGTCTCTCTCAACTGTGTAACCATCATCCTGACCAGTTTTTAAACATTTTTTTCCTATTGTCTCCAGTGCTTTTAGACGGGTCTTGTGGGCAAATTTCATTTCTTGTCTGCTTGAGGTGGAGCTTGAATTTTGCTGTTGTGTTGAGTTTGTGTTTCGCTGTTTTTTGCTGTTAGATTCGTCATGCCTTTAGAAACAAGTAGTCTTAAATTTCACTATCTCTTGCAATCTCCATCGGCTAGCCTTTTCAGTTCTCTCCTCTTTATGGTTTTTCCTCTCCCTCTCTCTCTCTCTCTCTTTCCCGTAGAAGATGAGAATTCTAATTCTAAAGACCCGTGAAACAGTGCATCGCTTTAGTTTTAAAATTTAAGCGTTATTTTGAATCTTTTAACTTTTGCAGCGTATTTCCAGCTTCCTTCATCTTTGCGATTACTATGGGCATCGAGAAAACTTGTCATTTTCATGGTCCTTTTCCTTGTCTTTTGCCCCTGGTGTCAGTTTTTCTTGAAGTAAAGTCAACTCGTCATCTAGCCCTGTTTCTGTCTGTTTTCTCTGTTTCTTCTCCCAAAATTAAATTATGTCTACATTTGCAGTTCCACAATTTCTGCTTTTCTGGTCTGGCCAAAAGTAAAATTTTCACAGCGCACTTAAGTTGTTATTATTCTTTTCAAAGTTAAATGAACATTTCAATGCTTACAGAATTACTATGTTTCAAATCTGGTGCAGATGAATATATGGAGGGATGAGAGTGCAGCATGGCCAGTGGCCAACCCGGTTGTGACCTGCGCTTCTACATCCGAAGCTGGCTTTCCCAGTAATTTCGTAGCTGATCCTTTTCTTTATGTGCAGGTAGTATCTGTTTTACTTCCTTATCTTGATTTTATGTACTTGCATGCTGTATGTGATTGTGTACGTTGGTGGGTAGGTTTGACATGTATGTGTATGTGGATTGTGAGGTAAACCTTGCAGATGTTATGACCACATGATCTGTTCTGTGTGATCATGTGTCTATCTGTAATTTGATGAGTAGATGTTTTGACCACATGGTCTCTCTCAGTATAGCCTGCCGTATGTGTTAGGACCACTATCTAGACTGGACGGCAGAATTATATAAAGGCTATTTGGTTTATGTTGCCTTTGGTTTCTAATACAGCCAAACTTGCCTATACTGATTTCGTTGTAATTTTAATTGTATTTCCTGTTTGCAGTTGCAGTTTATTCTCTTTGATCACGGTTAACTACAGCCTAAAGAATTGCAAGAGCTGTGTTACTTGATTGGTTTATTCGAAAGCATGTGGTCCCTCTTGCTATCTCTATCAAGGGGAGAAGTATGGAACTTTTAAGTCAATACTTTCTGATGGTGTGACGACAGTTGTTTAATGTAGAACTGTCTAGGGGAGAAGCAAGGAACTTTTATTAAGTCATACTTTCTGATGGTGTGACCACGGTCATTTAATGTAGAACTGTCTAGGGGAGAAGCAAGGAACTTTTATTAAGTCATGCTTTCTGATGATGTAACAACAGTTGTTTAATGTAGAACTGCCTGATCAAAATCAATTTTTTGTACGTTGGAAAATTAAGTTCTTATAAAAGTTTGCTGAACTTGGATTACCCATATTTTGAAAAACAAGCTGGTCTTCCTTTTATTTCCTCCATAGCTGACTTTGGAATTTTTTGGGGCCATTCACTTCTATTTACTGACGTCAGAATTTACTGATTTCTACTTGGATATAAATCTATATAAATCAGTGTTCCTGGCTACTCTCAAGCATAACTCTTTTTCTCTCGCAGAATGAAAAGGCTAAAATCTTGGTGTAACATTAAAATATTGGTACAATTGTCATATTCATGTCTAAGATGTTCCCATTACTTGTGAACTCATTATTGTGCAGCCAGGTTTCAGGGGACATTGGCAGATGTTAACCATATCATTTCATAATTCCATTTTAGATTCTATTGAATGTTGGGTTTCTATTTTACGAAAAGCACTAGGTAATAATTTTTACCAAAAAAAAAAAAAAAGCACTAGGTAATTCTGCTCTTCTGGGGAAGTTCTTGCCTAGACTGAAAAAAAATTGGATCTGGTCTATCACAACTGTTAATTTTGTGGGAACAACATCTGGGGCCCACATGGGACTCACACGATCAACATTTCTGATGGGCCCAGGTCCAGGGAAGAGAATTACTGTTCTTTGGCTGTGCTGTTGAGCCAGATATTCCTAGTAAAAATAAAAATATAATTTTATTCCTTGATTTTGATTCCTGTGGACAGAGAACTGGCCGCAGCTTTCAGTTGATGGAACATTTAGAATGGTAGAAGGGGGGCTTCATATCAAGGCTTCAAGTTTGATCCAAGGCTGGAAATGTTTAATTAGTGAACAGTTGTTTATATGGAGATCATAAGGTTAAAGTAGGGCAGGGCAGATCGGTTGGTGGAATTTTTTTTGCATGCTTCAATTTCCGGGTTTTATGACTAATAAAAAAATTTTACGGGTTGAGGATTTTTTCTGACATAGAGAGAGTAATTTTACAGGCAAACCCAGAAAAGTTCTCCCACGACTTATAACAAAGTGTAAATTGTCTGTGATCTGCTAGCCCTTTCTCTATGATGATTTGTGTATGAAATCACATGCTCCTAAAAATTTGATGCTTCGGTATAAGATGGTTCTTGAGCAAAGAAATATGCCAAGAGAATCAGGGTACTTAGCAGTCATATTATGTACTGGTACTTTCGTGGCTGTCCCTTTGCATTAGAATCTATCTACTGGAGAAGGATGTGGTCAAGTCAACCATTGGAGTATTGGCTTGTCGATTCACATCGAGTTTGACTTTGGATTTTTCTTCACCCTTTAATTATGTTTGACTTTTTTGGGTGTTCCTGTTCTGCCAACAAATTCAAGTCAGCTGGTGATTTCATTTGGTATTTCCTCTCAGTGATGTGTGTCATGTAATCATGTTGTGTGCATATTTAATGGTTACGTATGACTCTAGCAAAAGTTCATCAAATTTACTTTCAATACATTTGTTGGGAATGATGCTGACACAATGAATAAGCTCTTTCTTAGTTAGTTTTATGCCTGTAGCATTATCTGGACATGACGGATTGCCCATGTTTTATTTGAACTAGGCGTGACTTTGTTTTTCTTTTAGTTAATATGCTTGACCTTGGGCTTGTGCTTATTTTGAACCTAAACTTGCCTTTTGATTCAGGGTGACGCTATTTACCTATTTTATGAGATGAAGAATTTAATCACTATGCAAGGTGATATAGCAGTTTCAAGAAGTGTTGATAAGGGAGCAACATGGCAACAATTGGGTATCGCTTTGGATGAGGATTGGCACCTTTCTTATCCCTATGTTTTCAATTATCATGGGCAGGTAAGATTTTGATTTCTTTTGATGCACAATCATATCTTTGAAGTTGTGCTTTCTACTTTTTAGTACTGTAGTGAGTTATAAATGGATTAATGCATCACTGGTGAACGGCAGTGTAATCATTCTAATTTGTTGCTTTTGTCCTTCCTGCAGATATACATGATGCCTGAAAGCAGTGAGAAAGGGCAGCTTCGAGTTTACCGTGCCCTTGACTTTCCATTGCAATGGAAACTTGAAAAGGTTGTAATGAAAAAGCCCATGGTGGATAGCTTTGTAATAAACCACAAAGGCAAGTTTTGGCTCTTTGGCTCAGACCACAGCAGTTTTGGTTCCAAAAAGAATGGGCAGCTGGAAATCTGGTATAGTGATTCACCGCTTGGTCCCTGGAAACCGCACAAGAAGAATCCTGTTTATAATACTTACAGGAGTGTGGGGGCTCGTAATGGAGGCAGGCCATTTATACACGATGGAATCCTTTACCGAGTGGGCCAAGATTGTGGAGAAACTTATGGACGACGAGTTCGACTTTTTAAGGTGGAAGTCCTCACCCAAGATGAGTTCAAAGAAGTCGAAGTCCCTCTAGGGGTAGAGGAGCCCAATAAGGGGAGAAATGCTTGGAATGGTGCTCGGTATCATCATCTTGATGTGCAGCAACTCCCATCTGGCGAGTGGATTGGGGTTATGGATGGAGATCGAGTACCTTCTGGGTATTCCGTTCGTAGGTTTATTCTCGGGTGTGCTTCCATTGCAGCAGTTGCAGTTATAGTCATTCTAATTGGTGTACTTCTTGGAGCTGTGAAGTGCATTGTCCCTTTGAACTGGTCCAGCCATGGCTTGGGGAAAAAAAGCAATGCATTTTTGGCGTGGGGGCGATCAAATGTGCTTTCTTCAAAGGTGAGACGATTCTGCAGCCGTTTAAATAGGGTGCCTCCATTTCTCCGAGGTTGGGTGAAAGTCAACACGCGTGTTGGCAGATGCGTTGTTGCTTTTATATTTGCAATTGGAGTAGCTCTAATGTGCACAGGCGTCCATTACATATACGGAGGAAATGGTGCTGATGAACCGTACCCATGGAAGGGTCACTACTCTCAGTTCACCCTATTGACCATGACGTATGATGCTCGGATATGGAACTTGAAAATGTATGTAAAACACTATTCTAGATGTTCTTCGGTGAAGGAGATAGTTGTGGTATGGAATAAGGGGGTGCCTCCTAATTCGAGTGATTTCGATTCGGTGGTCCCTGTGAGAATCAGGGTTGAGGCGAGAAACTCACTGAATAATCGTTTTAGAATGGATCCTTTGATTAAGACCCGAGCTGTTCTGGAGCTAGATGACGATATCATGATGACATGCGATGACGTAGAACGGGGTTTCAAGGTGTGGCGGGAGCATCCGGACAGGATAGTCGGTTTTTATCCTCGTCTAATTAATGGAAACCCATTGAAATACCGTGCTGAAAGGTACGCACGGAAGCATGAGGGATACAATATGATTCTAACTGGGGCGGCTTTTATTGATAGCCAACTTGCCTTCCAGAAATACTATAGCCCGCAAGCTAGGCTCGGGAGAGAACTAGTGGACAAGTATTTTAACTGCGAAGATGTGCTTTTGAATTACTTGTATGCAAATGCCAGTTCATCTAGGACTGTCGAGTATGTGAAGCCGGCGTGGGCCATAGACACCTCAAAATTCTCGGGTGCCGCAATTAGCCGGAACACAAAAGTTCATTACCGGATAAGGAGCAATTGCCTTGCAAAGTTTTCGCATATGTATGGGGGTTTGGCCGGGCGTAAATGGGCGTTCGATGGAAGGAAGGATGGTTGGGATGTATAGTGGAATCCGGAGCAGCGTGTGTGAGAGGCAAAGTCGCCTCACTAACTCTTTCCCGTGAAACCTTCAATTTTCGATCTCAATAGGTACATTCTTCTCCTGCATGTCAATACATATTTACCCCTTTTCTTAGTGTGAATCTTGGTTAGTGGGGCTTTGGGTCAGCGTTGGTCTCGGTCGGTGAATTGTACATTGATCTTGTCGTAGAAGGTTTTGTCTTTGGAATTTTTTTCAAGATGCAGAGCTCCCCATTTTCCTTTGGTTTAAATAATATGGTTTGGTTGCTTTTCTCTCTCCGTTTGGACAACGTACCATGCAATGGAAATGAAGAAATTGCTTGAAGAATTTTCTCTTAGCACTCCTCCAATCCTGTACTTGTCAACTTTGTTTTTTTTTTTTTTGGCCTTCTCTTCGGCTTTCTCGAGAGAAATGTTCCAACTTTTGAAGTTTCTTATGTCATTCTCATGTTGACTGTGCATGGACCCCATCTTCTACTAAATTTCATGGGAGTTTCCCAGTCCATTAACCTGAGGGGTTTGAAAATGAAAAGCAAAATGGCGTTAACATAAAATAGTGCCGTCTCATATGTGCTTGCCATGCACATGATATCACGTGTACTCTGCCTTACGCATGGGATTCCTCGATGCAGCACATGCATCTGTTGCCGTATTCTGTCCTTTTCGACCTCGGGTCTTGAACCATTCTGACCGTGTTTCTTTGGGTGTCGCTCTCAACGTCAGCAAATAGTTTTCTTGCCGTCGTTATCGGCTTGCATTTTCAGGTGGCCCACGGAACTTCATCTTCTACTGAAGTAGGGTCGCCGTGTTTGCGAGGGTTTGCGAGGGTTGTCCTGAGCCACTATATCAGTGCACATGTCATCCAAGCACCAGCGCAGGATAAAAAGTAGGGTCGCTCATAATGTTGATCAAATTAGGATTGCAATTTGCGTACTTAGCCATTCTAAATTTGTTCTTCCTTATCTGCGTTGCGAGGTCGGAACGCCGTGTTGGGCGTCTGGATGAGATCATCGATCGTCTTCATCCGATGACAGATGACGTCTTACTAATTACGGCATGTTATGGCTTACTTGACATATAAAATTGATGGAAAGAAACAAGCGAAATTAGCCCCCACATAAAGAATTCTTAATAATCTATCTTAAGACTTTGGCATATTATATTCTTTTGGCCAATTTGATCGTTACAGCATGATCAGGATCGTAAAGCTTAGACCGAACAAGACACTAAAGGCGCGTTTGTTTAAATGTGTTCTTGTTTGCTAGAACTCAATTTTTTGCTTTTTTGTTTCGGGAAAAAAAAAAAGAATATAAACGCATTTATTTACACTTTTATTTTCAGAATATATTTAGAACATAAACAAAATTTTTTAAAAAAAATTATTTCTTATTCTAAAACATTTCCGAAAATACTTTTTTTCTCATTTTTCTTCTTATTTTTTCTTTCTTTCTTCTTCTTCTTCTTCTTCTTTTTGCCAATCACCGATCTTGGCGAGGTCACCGGCCCCGGAGAGACCGAGCCACGGTGAGGCTCGTCGGCCCAAGCCTCGCCGTGGCTGTGCGAGGCTCGACCTCCCTGGCCTCGCGCTACCTAAGCGAGGCTCGCCCGGCCATCGGTGATCTTGCCAGGCCATCGATGAGACTCGATCTTTGGCGAGGCCAAGTTGGCCCGACGATGAAAAAAAGAAAAAGAAAAAAAAAAATATAATAAAAAAAATATTTAAAATTTATACAAATTTACCAAATGTGTGTACCGGCGACCAACCAAAGAAAAAAAAAAAAAGGAAAATAAAAGAAGAAAAAAATGATAAAAATATTAAAAAATTATATAAGTTTACTAAATGTATTTTTGTTCTTTTTTATTCTAGGAACATAAATTTTGAGTAGTTTTATTTTTCCTTAACAATTTTGAACAAAATGTTACCAAACGCAATCTAAATGTCTATGACCGGACAGCCAACGCTACACAGTTTCGCCAAATGCGGACCAAACCAGATCTTACCCAGCATCATCAAAAGAACAGAAAACGTCCGGCACAATGCTGGATGTGTAACTTCTGCTCGTGGACGGCAGGTGTTACCAATCATACAGAATTCATTACTCAAAAGCAAAGCAATTGCATCAAAGTGTGTGTACGAAATGCCTGGACAGTTCCCGTGCTTGCTCTAGCTGAAAGTGAATCCAACAAGGTAAGTAATCGTATCTAACACGATGACATCTTCCATTACAGCCTAAGCCAAGAAAAATACAAAAGAAACTCATTGCAAAATTGTAAGTCATGTTTGTCAATTGTGAGGACTCTGCCAGTCATGGAGGAACAAAAAATGTTCAATAGGAGGAATAATCCAGAGCTGTTATATAGAATCATATATGGAGCTACAGCCCTCAGAAGTAGCATGATTGCAGTCATTCTTGCCTGGCCTCTTTGAAGGCAAGAGGTTCGTACCATTTGGGACCAAACCCTGCAGCTTTCCTTGCATCCTCGTTAAAAGGTGGTTTCAATGGTCCCCTGAAGTGGTTCCTTACTATCTCGTGAAACTTCTGAACAACATCGGCATCTTCCTCGTCTCCCATTTCCCCTTCTCCCACCTCAATCTCTCTAACAGGCAAGTTGCATGACCTCAAACACAGAAACTTGAACCATCTAACTCCAGCAGCACAGTGTGTGATCTCTTCGGGATAAACAACATTTTCCAGCAGATCAGCTGTTTTATCATCACCTCCGCTGCGGAAACGTGATATTGTGGTCGGTAGGACATCAAGTCCTCTAGCCTGATTCCAAGCGAATGTTATCAAAAGGAAGTAAGCATACATAATGTGAATGAGAACTTAAGTGAGTAAGTAAGAAACCATGAGAAATGCATTACAGCACGACAGGTAATGTCCTTACAAGAACTTCTGAATTAATCCCAGCACAACGACGGTTGGTGTGCCTAATTTCCAGACTAATGTGCTAAGAGCCGTGATCATTGCCAGTTTTCAAGAGACAGAAACATATGACTCCAGGAAAAGACAAGGAAAAATTGATCAACATAATTTCCTAAAGAAAAGACATTTTGAGTAGGGTCAGACCCGGATTCCAACTATGAACCTGTTTTCTGACCTTGTTTATGGAAAAGCCGCACCCATAGAGATTCAAACCATGGTCTTAGACCCACTTGACTAAATAGTTTTGTGTTCAAAAGACAACTTTTATATTTTGTACTTATAAAAGTTACCGAAAAGAAAACTCGACTGTGTAGGAGTGTTTGTCTTACCCCGGAAGCCCAAAGAACCTAACAGGACACAATGCTAGAGCCCTAGTTCACCTAGTTCGCCTAGACAAGCCCCTTGATCCTTTTTCATTTAACTTCAAGCGGGTCCAAACTGTCAGGCTTCAATTGCTCAGACCTGGATTAGCCTAAACCAACATTTTAAAACATAAATATATTCTTAAAAGTTAAAAAACTTATAAATTATAAGATAATTTATTTATTCTTTATAAACCCAATTAAGCCATCAACAATATGACAACTGGTTCAGTTCTCACTTCTGATAATCCAAAACCGGGAATCATTGAGCTGGTTCCCAGTTCTAGGCTGGGATTCGACCGGCCTGGAAATTGATTATCCCCAATTTTAAGTACCTCCTGAGATCAATGACAGAGTCTGCTCATTATCATTCACAAAATTGAGTATTTTCATCACCCATCATAAGTTTACACTGTGTTAATTTTGTTGTATAGCTGAAGTGCTGCTACCAAGACAGTTTATAGAAAAAACATAATCAACTCCAAAGCCTGATGGCAAAAGTAGCAATAGACTTAACAACAGAAAGAGTAGTACCATCTTAGAATAAAATATAAACATGCAAATGTCCTTTTCCCTTCTTCCGGTGCATGGAAATTTTGTCTGTCTGCCACTCCCAATGTGGGATTGTACTGGAGTCATAATCATTTCATTTTAACCGAAAACAGAGGAATAAATTCATCACTCCAAGAAACTTACGAGGAATGAATTCATCACTCCGAGAAATGCCATGTTATATACCAAAAGGTAGGATTTTATAAAACATAGAACCTTGATCAGCTAAATATGGACCATGTGACGTAAGTTGCAATGACCTAAACAAACATTCTCTGTGAATCCATCAAGGGGCAGGCCAGATACTCAGAGGAAGGGACGCCAAAAACACACCTCATGGACACAGTGTTCAACGGCCAGACGGGGCAGCAGATCCTTGGAAGTAGCAGTGGCAGAATCCCAAAGGCCATCATGGGCAGGCAATGCACCATAAAAGGAACCCAATTCCTCCAGCCTAGATGCAAGAAGGGTAAAATGTCGACCTTCGTCTTGGGCCACCTTCACGAAATCAGTGAAGAACTCTCTTGGCATTGATTCTTGCTTACCAAAGCGAGCAATTATATCCTTCATGAATGAAACTAAAGTTAGCATACCTATCCAAGGTCAAAAGTAAAATAAGTAGTTCCATTCTTCGTTACATAACCAAGGTACTTTTGACTTTAATTTCGAGCATCAAATGGTTTCCTAGGAAAAGGGTCCCCTAGTGCAGTGGGAAACAAGAAGAGAAATATGATAAACTAATAATCACAAACTTGACCAGTGTCTTTTAGGCAAAGAACGCTTCCAAAGAAGACAGTGATTACACTGCCAAAAGAAGGAAATGATTCGGCAGCACACTCACTTACTAGGCATATCATCAACACCCCCCCCCCCAAAAAAAAAAAAAAAAAAAAAACCCAATTGGGTAAGAAACTCTACAACTTATTTCCTTCCCTCACCAATTGTACCGAATTAATCCTGTCCCGACCGCACAAATTCTCGGGAAGAAAGTGTCGCAGATCATCATCGAACTTCGCAACGGAGGCGACACTACTCATTGACCCGTGTTCCTTGACTAGCCCAGCACTCGCCTCATAGTTTCCAACTCTTCATGCGGCAGTATATCGCTAAGCTAAGCAACACGCTAAGCTAAGCGACAGTGAGGTCCCTTAAATCTAATGTTAGATAACAAAGCAGTTTCCATTTCTTTAAAGATAAAGAACATGTGCTAAAACGAATGTGTCGAAAAGGAAACCGGGGATTAAAAAGGACAAGTACCCAGGACAAGTCAATAGCCCAGCTCTCGGTGTGCGCCAGACTGTGCACGATGGCCTGCCTGCTCTGCAAGCTGCCCCCTTCCCGAGCTTGGGCATGAGACCGGGCGGCACGAGCGTAACCTGCACATCCCCACGCAAAGTTCACATTTTTCGCTCAGACACTACACGAAACCGAAAACGCCCGGATACCCAAAAAGGAAAGGCGCCTCCTTGGCACGGAGAGCGAGAGGGGCCCCTACATCGGCGAGCCGGGCGGGGCGGTCCGGCACGGGGAGGTCCACGGACGGGTCGTAGGGCCGCGGGATGGCGCCCCGGAGCCACCGGGCCGCCACCGCGTCGCCGAGCCGGGCCTTCTCGAAGGGGTCGGGCGTGCGCAGGACCCTCAGCGCCGCCTCCACCAGGGTCTCTGCTGCTGCTTCGTCTGCCTCCCCTGGCCTCATCGCGGGCTCGTCTCTATGACGGCTGCGCAATCTGCCCTCCAAGGTTATGCAACTTTCCGCAAATGGGTTATCTGGCTGTCCCCACACCTTCTGATTTTTGCATGACGTTTCGAGAGAATTCTGCTTTGATCCTTTCTCATATTGGGCTGTCGAATTTGTCCTAGTGGACAAAAAGTCATTGAAAAGAGTGTCGGTTCTTCTCGTCTTAAGGCTCGGGTTGGGATTTTCCCACCCGGACCGACGCGTGGACCCTTGTGCATTCGGTGATTAATTACCCATCCGATGGGAATTCATCGGGTGTTCGAAGAGTTTTGGACACTTGTGGCATTAAAATATCGGAAGGAATCATGTATATGCATGAATGTGTAAAGAACATGTCTTTTCGAAAGGTTTTTTCTACGTTCAAAAACAGGACTATAATTTGAAGGCATCGGTCATTTTCATGGTAGGCAATGAGTGCTTTCCCTGGGCTCTCCACTCATTTTGCTTTCGTGTATGATTTGTGCTTATTTCGTTCATTACCATGGGTTTGTTAGAAAAAAAAAAAGGTACTAACTTTAATGAGTTTCGGTGCTGCAAGTTAGCAATTGTTAGAAAGTCTATCTTTTTTTTTTTTTTTAAAAGAACCCTTTTTACTAAATGTATCTTTGAAATCTTTTTACTATTTTCTACTCAATATCACATTCAAAACATCCCCTAAATGGATTTTTTTTCTCACGATTTTGTTCAATGTATACAAATTCTGCACACTTCATATTTGGATTATCCCAAAATTTTAACTTTTGTTCTGTGTTTTGAATATTCTAAAAGTTATTCAACATCTCTACGACGCCCAATTTCTTATTTCGTTTTTCGTTAGTTAGATTAAGCATATTTGAGTAAAAAAATATAAATAATAATAATCCAGCCCTGACTCACTTCGTATGTGAGAGCAGGGGATCATTTTGAGAAGAAATTTTCTTCTTTAACCACGTTGCAGCCAAGTGGTGCTGAGATGAAAGGGGAAAACGACGCTTGTATTTTTTTTGTCATTTTCCTTCTCTGAACCGCTCGACGCCCTCTAGCTCACGAACGGGACATGCGTTCTTTTCTTTCCTCTGAGCCGAGACACATCACCTTCCTTTCCTCCCACTTCCGTTCATCTCCGCCGAGCCCGACCCCATCTCGGCCTCTCACGACTGGTGCCTCCGTCCAGCAGCGAAATCGTCACTGCCCTGTTCCGTTCGGAGCCCCGCCGCCGGCCGTGAAACCCCAGCTCGCCCGACGCCTCTTCCCTCTTCCGCCGGTGAAATATCCAGGCAAGTGCAGCTGTGTGATTAGTGTCCTGGGTTCATGAATTGGCCGTGCCTAGCTGTGCATGTGAAAATCGGGGTAGATTTCAAGGTTGGATGCTGGAAAATCTCAAAACCACAGCTCGGTTTGGAGCTGGAATGTGAGCGGGTCGAAGTTCTATCCCTCTGCACTAACTGAAATACGTCTTACGTGGTGAATCGTGACCCTGTAAGTGTTTAGTAGCGTTAGAAATTCTCGCTAGGTAGCGGCTTTGGTTGCCGTGAAGGTTTGTGAAGCCACGGTGAAGAGAGGGAGTTCGTGAGCTGTTTGCATGGACTGGCAAGAATGCGCCGAGGAGAGGCCGCGAGCTCAGTGTCTTGGTTTGGGTTCCCTGAGCGCTTCGGTGAGACCGTGAGCCTGTAAGATGGATCCCTGAGTTGATTTTTCTTAGTCTGTGTTGCTGGTGTGGGAGAGGGAGACCGTGGGTGAGAGAAACAGCGAAACCACGAACTTGAGGATAGTCCCGTGAGGTTCGGCGTGGCCGTGAGCTGAGATAGTTGGTTCAGGATTCATAGAGGGACGGTAAGACTGCAGCTTGGTGAGTTGGTTCATATCCTTTTGGCTTGGACAAAGGCTGGTTTGGTTTCATCTAGCCGTGGGTAGAGAATTTGACGCCAACCTCCCGTGCACGTGATTTTGGGGTGCTTGATTTTCACCATGAACTGGTTTCATTGAGTTTAGTTGAAGATGAGCCTTGTATGTGGTCTGGAATTCATGATTTTGATGTGTTCTTGAGTTAAGATTTGCACGTGGTTGGAGTATTGCAATTTAGTTTGCGATTCAGTATAAATTCCTAGAATTAGACTTATTGGATCCTCTCTATTTGTTAATTTTATAGCTTTTGCTGTGGTTCGATTTCGAGCAAACTTCCTTCATGGATGTAGTAGAAGACATGTAGGTGCAGAACATATCAAAATTTCAGCACATTTTACTGAATTTTGAACTTTGAAATGGACTAAACCTCCCGGTTGTTGATTTTGTTTGGTGGAAGGAAATTTGAGCTGCATAGACCATATTGTTGCTCTCTTTACAGGAGGAACCTTACTTGGTTTCCTTTTTGAAAAGTGTTCATTTAGGGCCTTACTATCACATATTAAAATTTGAGACTTTTCTGTGATGGTTTACTTTGGTTTTGGTTCTAAATATTGAGACTATTTGCTTTTGCCTAGTTCTGTCCAGGATAGTAGATTCTAAGTTTTCTGTAAGAAAATGTTGGACTCTTACTTTGCCGCCTCTAATGGGGTTCCTATATACTTTGAAATATCTAATAATGTATGTTAGACCATGTTATGATTGTTAATATACTAGAATTGTTAGTGCTGCTACAAGGTGGAACTACGAATGTGTGTAGTTGGCTAAAAAGCCAATGAGAGACCCTGGGTGTCGGGATGCCTGGAGAGGAGTGACAAGGAGTAGTGGGCTAAGAAGGGTTGAATAGCTTCTTAGGGGAACTCGTGATGCCAGGTTGGGTGCGAGAGGTATAGGGTGGAGTGTCGTCTCCCCTTGGGTGATCGTGGACCTTGTGATACCAGGTTGGGTGCGAGGGGTTCAAGGCGAAGTGTCGTCTCCCCTGAGTGATTGTTGCAGCTAGACTTCTTGGATTCAGCAAATTGACAGTTCGTTTACCTATTTGTCACGCTATTGGCCAAATCCAAGTTAGGACTAACCGCCCAGTTGCTGAGTTTTTATTTTAAAACTCACGCTTGTTTATTATATCTTTTCTTCAGATTAGAAGATGTCTTCTGCACTGCCTACACCGCCTATTGCTACGACGACTATTGTATATGGCTCCCCTGTCGATTTTGTATGGCGGCAAGAGGACATCCATGACTGACACTTCCCGGGCGTAGTCTTGGTCCAATGCACATCCTATTTGACGGTATACACAGGGCACCTGCAGGGCCAGCATACATGGCCTTCGTAGCCCTTTGCGCACGTGTGGATGGTCGGCTGGTGAGGCCTTGGCGCTGTACAACGACAGATCGGGCCATAGTGGTAGTCCCACGGAGTAGGAGGTGGTCGAGGAGCTTACTGCACTCGGCTCTATTTATCATAGAACGTTGTTCCTTTACACATAGGAAGATGTCGTTAAGAGGGGGTTTCTACAAAAAAATACTAGGAGCCACCCTCCTCCCGTCGAGTATGTACATGCTGTCAGAACAACAAAAAAACAAAATTCTCCCACACGTCGAGAACTCCTTGGCCACCTCCTACTCCGCGGGATTACCACCATGGCCTGGTCCGTCGTTGTACAACGCCAAGGCCCCACCAGCCGACCATCCACACGTGTGCAGAGGACTACGAAGGCCATGTATGCCGGCCCTGCAGGTGCCCCGTGTCTACCGTCAAACAGGATATGCATTTGACAA
Source organism: Eucalyptus sideroxylon (assembly GCA_014182405.2). NCBI lineage: Eukaryota > Viridiplantae > Streptophyta > Magnoliopsida > Myrtales > Myrtaceae > Eucalyptus > Eucalyptus sideroxylon. The sequence goes on along the minus strand of CM024554.2, from coordinate 57,057,673 downwards.
AGACTACGCCCGGGAAGTGTCAATCATGGATGTCCTCTTGCCGCCATACAAAATCGGTAGGGGAGCCATATAAGATAGTCGTCGTGGTAGCAGGTGGTGTAGGTGGTGGCTGAGGAACACTCGGCGTGTGGGAGAATTTTGCTTTTTTGGTTGTTCTGACAGCATGTACATACTCGACAGGAGGTGGGATGTTTAGTGTTTGTGACTCTTAATGTTTTTTTTAGAAACCCCCCTTTTAACCTCATCTCCTTACATGTAAAGGAACAAAGTTCTATTGATAAATAAAGCCGAGTGCAGTTACAAAAAAACACTAGGAGCCATAAATACTAAACATCCCGCCTCAGAACAACCAAAAAAACAAAATTCTCCCACATGTCGAGCGCTCCTCGGCCACTGCCTACACCGCTTGCTGCCACGACGACTATCCTATTGGCTCCCCTGTTGATTTTGTATGTCGAGTATGTACATGCTGTCAGAACAACCAAAAAAACAAATTTCTCCCACACGTTGAGCGCTCCTCGGCCACCGCCTACACCGCTTGCTGCCACGATGACTATCCTATATGGCTCCCCTGTCGATTTTGTATGACGGCAAGAGGACACCCACGATCGACATTTCTTGGGCGTAGTCTTCGTCAAATGCACATCCTGTTTGACGGTAGACAGAGAGGCACTTGCAGGGCTGGCATACATGACTTTCGTAGTCCTCTACGTGTGGATGGTCAGCTGGCACTATACGGTGACGGATCTCAGTTTCCATGTAGCTTATTCGGGGAGGCTAATCCTAGAAATTCATATATGTAGGAGCTGTAAATCTTGCTCTTGGACGTTTGAGCATATTAAATGTTTAAATTTGGTCGTGTTCTTTTCCCACCTTTAGTTGCACGAGTTCCAAATCTTTGATATTTTCTGCTTTTTGTGTTTTAGGATTTTTTTTTATATTTATTTTGCGTAAGCATTAAATTATTAGGGGAAAATATGACCGTCAAAAGGTCGATGACAATCGGACGTACCTCTCTAATGAGCTTTACTTATCAGGTTCCATTTTCATCTATGTTTGTAAATTGGAGATCTGTATTTCCTTTATTTGATTAATTGCTAATTTATTAGACAAAAATATATTGACAAGTTCATTTTTGAATGAGAAGAAGGTGTTTGATAATACCGTGTAAAGTTGCTTTTTTCTTTTTGCATCGAAAAAATAGATTACCAATTTTTGTTATATTCTATTTCTATCCTTCTGATAAGATTCTTTTTATTTTTCGTGTAAGTGCGATCTTACTATTATTAATCTATGGAAATCATATCATTAATTGCTATGTAAACTTAAATCACTAAAGTTTTTATGTCAATTTCGAGTAGTTCTTACCAACAATTTTTCTTGATTTCGTGTATAGATCTTTGAAGGACAAAAGATGCGCTCTTCATATCCGATTTGCATATTATATATCTATATAAGTTAAAAGGGTGAAAATACACATAATTTCTACATAAGGACGAAATTGAACAAAATAAATCCGAGCAGGGGCAGAAGTATAAACATCATTTTTTTACACTCGAGTCCCTATACTCTTTCCTCCTTCACTACATTCACCCTCTCTCTCGCGATCTCCATCTCCATCGGAGCAGACGAGACGGAGCTGAGAGTCTGCTTCTGCTCTGCAATTCCTGTCTCGGGGGAATCGCGAGATGAGCCAGGCGGCGATTCCGAGGCCCGACTCGACTCACCACCGCCTCCACGAGTTCGCCCGGAACGCCCTCATCAAGATCTTCGTCCATCCCTACGCTACGGTAACACCTTCCGCCACCCCCGTGTCCACGCCGCGAATCGGCGGCCATACGCCGCGTGCGCTCGCTTCTTCGGAGTCCGACGTTGTCTCTCTCTCTCTCTCTCTTGCTTCCTTGCTTATCTTTCTGATGGCGTTTCAAGGTGTGCGAGCTGTATTGCGGAGGCGGGCTCGAGGCGGAGAGGTGGGAAGAGGCTCAGATCGGTCACTACATCGGAATCGGTAATTCGTCCGTGCTTGGTCATTCTCTTGTCGTGGGGAGGCTTGCCTTGCATGGACGGATGTGATGTCGTGTTTACGGTTCGTGGCGTTGAGCAAGTTTGAATTTTTCTTTTTTTTTGCAGATGTCACTTCGTCTGGAATAAGCGAAAAGAGAGAAGCTTGGGAGAGCTTGAGGAAAGCTTACACGACGGACTTCTACGAGCTCGACCCTTGCACGGTGAGCTCTCCGCTTGCATCAATTTTCTTGCTTGCCCATCATTAGATGATTCTACTCGTGTGCTTATCATGCTTGGAGTGGCGGCTTACTCCGACAGCAGCTTTCTCGTCAACTAGCTTTATGAGTCGATGGGTTTTGTTGTGCGGGAGAGAGCGCTATGTCATAACCACCATTTTGGTGTCTCCCTCTCATAATCTTGTAGTGACATGTTTGCCCATTATCACTGATTTCGTCGGGCTGGTATCTGTTTTGGGCAGGAAGATTTGGAAGCGCATTTGCAAGAGAAGATGAACCAAGCAGATTTGGTTTGCTGCTTGCAGCACTTGCAGGTTGAGAGTTAAATTCAGCACCTTTTAGTTAAACACTGACTTTGGTTGCGTTCTGATTTCTAGCCCTTCTTTCTGTTTTTATGTGGAATAAGTGGTCAAGTGAAAATTGCTTCTGCAGCTATGTTTCGAGAGCGAGGACAAAGTGAGGAAACTGTTGCATAATGTATCGTCTCTGCTAAAACCGGGGGGTTATTTTTTCGGTATTACTCCTGACTCATCCACCATATGGTATGAAATAACGATCTGTTGGAGATTCTTGTTTCGAGTTGCTTCCTGCACTGGCTGTTCTATTTCTTTCATTCCCATTGTAGCATTGTTTAATGTTCTTTCTATGTATGATGCTTGCGTTACTTGTTAACATTTAATGTCGAACTTTCTGTTAATTGGTTTCATTGGCTATGTTGTTCTTTCCCAAAGAAATGTCCTTTGTCAAATCAGTTGAATAAGTAAATGATTACAGTGTATTAATGTTCTTATGCAGATTTTGTGTAACATCTGGCTAACATAGTAGGGGGAAATTTGCTTTCTAATGAGAAGTAAGATGCTCGTTAGGCACGTCTTTAAATGTATAGATATATGCCCTTCTTTTATTGGTTGTTGATCTTTTTCCCATATTCTTTGAGCTTCTACAAAAGATTCTTATGATGATTGAACCATACATGGCTGCCAAATTGGAAAGCTATTTTGGCGACTAGAGATTTTGTATCTAAATGGGTCTAAGCCTTCTTGGATCTCCACTCATCAAAGAACTGTTAAATGCATGCATTGGTGCATGGCAACCTTCTCGTAGACTATTTGACTAATTGCCAAGTTTGTAAGTAGAGCTCTGCAGCTTTCTAGCCAGGACAAAACTAGAGCTCTGCAGCATCCCTTCCGTCTTAGTGCCTTGCACAGCTTCCCCTTTCTGCCTCATCTCTTTGTTCACTTAAAAAGTTCTTCGGGAACATAGTTACTTCTTTGGGAGGACTACATGTTTGCCTCTATGTTTAGCATTATTCCATGAGATTAAGAATTCTTAAATTCTCATCCACATCATATAAGAAGTTTGCCTCAGCTTTCAGATAAACCAGAAGTTTTAAAAGGAAACCTGTTATTTGCTGTTCTGCTTCTTGCTACTGTTATCTAGTCGATGGAGATGAATCTTCCTTCTCGTAGCTATGTTATTTTCACTGCCACTAATGAGCGCCAGGCTCTTATCTTCAAGTGACATTCTTGTCAGCTGATATGACCAATATGAAAAATGCTGCATCATAGTTCTCTGTACATTCAGAAGAGGATTCGGTGTCTTTTTTGATTTTACCCTTGAGAGATATATTGCATGTGAAATATAAGAGTGGCGAACTATACAGGGCAAAATATCAGAAGAATGTTGAAGCATACCACAACAGAAGTGGTAGTATGAAGCCTGGCATTGTTCCTAATTGCATTCGGTCTGAGAGCTACATGATCACCTTTGAAGGAGAGGAAGAGAAGTATGAATAAGTCTCTGATAGTTGCCATGTTGATTACTACATGCTGTTGAACTTACACTCTGATGATTTGATGTATTGCCTCTTTCCAGGTTTCCATCATTTGGGAAAAGGTACCAGCTTAAACTAGCTGGTGATATGCCTGCTGAAACCCATTGCTTGGTTCACTTTCCAAGCTTGATCAGGTAAAGATAATTGCCATGAGTTTAGTTCTCTATTTCATCTTCATTACATCGCAGGAGACTCCTGGCCTTTTGGACATTCTAAATGTGCATTATGTTGCAATCATTTGGTTTCAGTTGGAATGAAGTGCTTATAAATAGACTACTACTGAGTTTGAGCCATCCTAACTGCTTACGTGATGATGATGTTAAAAAATGCTTCTGTTTTTAATTCTCAGTCTGAATAATTGTAGCCAACATTTGTGGGATTTTTGTCGATTGTTGGTAAGAATCTATGGAAGCTTCTAATGGATTTTCATCAGATTGGCTAGGGAAGCTGGTCTGGAGTATGTGGAGATTCAAAACCTGACAGAGTTTTATGATGATAACAAGTATGACCTTTTTGTGATTATCTGGGTGAAGACATTTTATGATTTCTTGAACAGTTGCTTTTGTATAAATCCTGATATTCTGTTGTTTTACACATGGTCAAAAGAGCAATCTTTGCAGGGATGTTAATGGGTTATGGTGCAAGCGTTGTGGATCCTAGAGGAAGGCTTCTACCTCGCTCCTACGACGTGCTAGGTGAACTGCAATCTCTTTCCATTGTGGTGCCGATCCCATTCATCTGACTCACTTTTTCTTAATTTGGTCTACGAAGTTCACAGAAAACAAACCCTAACAAAATAGACTCTTGACTGACCAAAAAAAAAAAAAAAAAAAGAAAACAAAAACAAATCACACTCTGAGTTGGTTAATAGGGGTCTTATTAGTGTGGCCATTCATTTCATACATGATGATTTGCATTTCTGTAGATACTGTTGATCAAATGTTACATATTTTTGGGACTGACCATGCATTTTTTTTCCCTTGCTTCTTGAGCTATGCAAGGATCCACATGCATTTTTTTGGCATATCATGGATGGCTTCAGCCTGCCAGGGCGCCTTGCAAGTTTGCATGTCTCAATCCCATGTCTATATTTTCAAAAATAAGAGCTAAATGCTGGGTCCAGAGTAGAACCTCAGGATACAGAAATTGTACTTCTGAGTAGAATTACTTGCTCTCTTCTGTTGATATAAACAACAACGTGGTCAGCAATACCAGTAGTTGTTAACAGTTTTTTTTTGTAGCCGTGTTATTTGATGTCCAACAGAGTCTTCTAGGTTCAAGTGATTCAGCAAAATGATTATTTGCATAAGACAGATATTGGACTGAGCACCAATGCATCCAGTAAGTTAGAGTGCATTTCCTTTCTGCAGGTTTATACACTATGTTTATCTTTCAGAAGCCCGACCCGGATGCTGCGCCCCCACTTACAACCCCCTTATTGGTGGAAAGTAATCACCATGAAGAGGAGGCAAGTTTTTTAATTCTATGTAAGAAAATCTAACTCAAGCTATCAAGGGGGATCAATCCTTATGCAAGGACTGCAATTGCTTGAAAAATATAAGGAAAAGAAAATATGCCTCACCTAGCTGCATTGCAAAAGTAACACATGGTTCATTTTTTTGGCTCTGTCCTGGAGGTAATCTACCATGGAACCCTTTCTCATTTTGCTTCGTAAGAAAATATGACTACTGTTGAGACCCTAGCTTACTACAGAGGAAAAACTTAAAGATTTCGAACTAGATGAAGGAAGGGAACATGCCATCTTTGCCATCTTCCACCTAGCCCAACAGTCTTCTTGGTGCCTGAGCCATGCAATGTAACTCAGCGACAAACGATCCAAATTTGGACTTCCCATTGCCAGCCATTCTTATGAACTTGTTTTTGTTTTACTCGACCTTATAAGGGGATCAAGAATTGATTATGCCATTTTACTGACTCTTGAAAGCTATCTTTCAAGCTTCTCTTAAGCACCTAGCGTGACACTGAAAAGACAAACTACTGGATAGAAGACCTCAGATATTTTGTCAGTCATTTTCTGATCCATATTTGTACACCATTTACGCTTGTGAGTACTAATTTCAGCCATCACCACCGACAGTCACGTATCATTTCTCCATTTTTATTAGGAAGAGGTTGGTGTTCTTATGATTTATAACCTCCACCATAACAAAGCACAATCTAGGTTCTTTCATCCTATTTTTCTCACCTATCTTTTGATGAGTGGCATCAAGTGCTGTCGGCTTGAGGAGTGTGACAAATGGAATCTGGTTATACGAGCTTGTCTTCTATTCCAGTAATAACATGAATTCACGGTTCTGTTGCATGGTTTTGCTTTGATGTTTCAGAGAGAGTGGACTGAGTGGACCGACTGGAGAGAGGAAGAAACCATTGTTTCTTCAGAGCCACCTGCTGGACTCGGCAAGATAACGGAACAGAAAGGAATATTAGGTCCAGGCCCTGCAGAGTTACGTTTCCCGGAAGCACTTTAACCTGATGAACTGTGGAGGGATGTTCAGAGTAGGCGCTTGTAGATAAAACCTTTCATACTTAAGTATTTTGTCATGTACCCTTCATGCGTTTGATTGCTAGTTAGACTTCTATCCGGTTGCTCAGCGCTTGTGCAAGACCTTCGGTGATCCAAAGGAGAGAAGTATTTAGGGCCGGTTTGTTTCGCGGACCTTAGAAAATGTGACGGTTCTTAGAAAATATTTTTCAAGAAGTCATTTTTTAGGAAAATATAGAAGTGAAAAATATTTTCTGTTGTTTGTTTGGTAAGGAAAAATTGTTGTTTCATGCATGCCTTTTCAATAATTTTTTATTATTTTATTTTTAAATATAATTTTTAATTTTTATATTTTAAAAATTGACTTTTAAGTTATTTTATATTTTTCTTTTTCTTTGTTTTTGTTTTCTTCCTAGGCTAGCAGTTGTGGTTGGTGATTGGCTGAAAGCTCGAGTTTCCCGCTTGTGCTCATCGATCTGGCAGGACTCTGGGCTTGTCGAAATTGACTCTGGGCTTGTCGAAATTGATGAGCTAAGTGAGTGGACTAGCCAAGGCCTCAAGCTTGCTGCTCACCAGATCGGCAACCTAGAGCCCTAGCTCACCGTTGATTGGGTGAGCGGTCAAAGTCCTAGCTTGTCGTTGATCGGGCAAGTGACAAGCCTCAAGCTTGTGTCACGGGCCGATCGATTGGGATCGATTGGGATCATGACCGTGTTGTGGCAACTCAAGTATTTTTGAATCACTTAAGCTAAGTCTTGTTCGATGGAAATGAGTTTTGTATCACTGAAATGATTGGATGGATACAAATGAGGGTGATGGCACTGTATAAGAGGCTTTTAGATTATATTTGTTGATTGACTTTTTATCCTAACGAGATCGCACTACCATATCTACCATGGCATTGTATAAGAGGCTTTTAGATTATATTTGTTGATTGACTTTTTAACCTAACGAGATCGCACTACCATATTTACCAACTATCGACATTAATGGCTAGAGACTTCTAGAATTTGGTGTAATGACTGTATCGCTTACCTTTGGAAAGTTTTGGAAAAAGTATTGTCGAGAATCCTATCAATCACAGGAGGTCCTTTGCGGCAAGGCATGGTCTTCACCTTCGAAAACCTCTTGGCTGTGACACTTGCTTGAGGTTGGCAGGCTTGAGGTTTGTTTGTGGCTAGACACTGGCTGGACACTAATGGCGACTAGCCAAGACAAAAGTGAAAAAAAAAAAAAAAAAAGTTAAAAATTCGATTTTTTTAAATATTAAAAAAAAAAGATGAAAAGGTTAACATAGATGTGAAATAATTGAAATCAAAGAATTCTTATAAATGAAAAATATTTTTCCATATCTTTAGAAGACTTCCCTCCAAAGTGTTTTTCCTAATTAATTTATTTTTCGTGAAATGAACATGGGAAAATTCAGAAAATGCTTTTTTTTTAAAATTATTTTTCATAAAATGAATAGTCTTAATCTTCTGAATTTGACTGATCAAATTTCAGTCTAGTGCCTTTTACTGTATATTTATCGTTCTACTCATACCTTGTTTCGTCTAAAGCTTAAAAAAAACCTAAACCAGCAAGTACGCGTACTTTCTGCAGGATTTTGGGCATGTCCATCTCTAGTCAAACTGAAAAACATCACGTCAATTAGGAGAATTAATCTTGTAATATACTGACTCGCCCTTTCCCCCCTACATTCTTGTTTGCATCAATAGCTCCAGCAGGCCATAGCAATGATGCGCCCAGGGTCGCGAGTTACAAGATCAGTATATCAACTCGATCCTATGGTTGAGTATATGAACAGAGGGCACTTTAGATCCTACTCCACATCATGTCCAATTCAAGCAAATGACATTTTGCTGAGTGTAGAAGGACAATAGCGTTAAATTTCGTGAATGTCGAAGGTGGTAAGAGAGAAAGGACACAAGTCCTTATAAAGCATGGGCTTGCATATAGGCCACGATCCATATCGGTACTATATTCGAAAAATGTGTTCCTCCCTCTCTCCATATGTAATAACATTAGATTACACAAAAAGCCCGAAAGGAGCAGTGGGAAAAGATCCAGTTAAGAAAAGGGGGCGATTCTAATCGTCAAGCTCAATGATCTTGACCACAGAGGCATCGCCAACTTTTTGGCAGACAACTACACGATCATGAGCCTTTATAAGACCTGATGCCTTCCCATGGTCCAGAGCCACCTTCAAAATTGTTTCATTCGTCCCACTTGTAGACTCGGCCTACAAAAAGATGGAAACGTTATAGGCTACATTTTGTAGACAATTAAACTGTCTATCCTACACATGCGATGTTTTACACGCCTAGACTAATGAGAGAGGACCAGGAATTGTTTTGTAACACAGTTTAATAGTCTTTTAAAGCAGGAGATACTAAAGCCGGCAAAGGACTCGGAAACTTACAGGATGTCGAGGATCAGCGAGCATGGGAAATAGGCCTCGGACAACAAGAGATTGCCTTGCCTGCATCATAGAATTGTAAAGGAAATTGCAAAGAAATGAATGTCAAGTCTCGTACAAACAGGACGTTGAATAGAAATGAAGATGCCTGCAAGACAAGAATACACTTTAAACCAGTCTCCTGTTGCTCACAAAAGTGACAGGTTAGAGAATTAGTGCCTCTGTTTTAAAGCACATCCGTCTCCTTGACGTTCTAAATTGGTACATCTCCATGGGAAAAATTTACAAGGATGACTATAGAAACCAACACAACTAAAACCGTCCTCCATATGCACAATTTTTCAGAGTGAGTAACAATTACTAATGGAGGAAGAGACAAGAAGCGCTGTGTCTGGTTGCTTCTAGTTGTGTATGCACGACCACTTGACAAATTATAGGGATACAGATCTTCCATAATGCAGGCTCATGTATCAATTAAGTTAAGACTGTGGTCCCTACCTCAAAGGCACCGCTAAAAGTCCATCGCAGTTGATTTGTCTTGAGCTGAGGAACGACCACAGAGATCACTGGCATTGTGGGCCTATACTTTGCAAGTAGCCTAAAAAACACCCAAAAAAAAAGAGAGGAGCTCATTAGGCTCTTATGGAAAATCTCATGGACCTGAAGCTGCTGTCCATGACAAGAATGAAAAAAGGATATCTAGACAGGACTAGGCATAGCTACAAGCATACGTAAGTTAACAAATGTGCAGAAAAATAGAAAAATTAACCTCGCAGCTCTTCCTGAAGAAGTGAAGCATATAATTACTGAGGCCTTCACCTTGATGGCAGCACGCACCTACATCACATGAAGAATATAATCAGATAGTCTGTGCTTTGTATAAACTACTACAAGAACAATCCCCTGTGAGCAGTCGAATATGGGAGAGCTCTCAGAATTTGATACACAAAAGAAATAAAACGAAACAATTCAGAGGATAAGAGGACGTACTGCAGAGGAAGCAATGGATTCTAAGTGGCTCATTGGCTCTCCCACATATTTGACAGTCTTCTTGAAATACAAATCTTGATTGAAGACCTTCTCTGCCTATAGCATCAAACAGACAAAGTGAAGAAACCATGTCAATAGTTCTGGCAAGTACAAGTGGACTAGGTTTGGTTTCACGATAGAGGTGATTGTGATGATTGGTGCCAAAATTATTCCCAAGGTTCAACATGTGAACAAGGCTTGGAATGAAACAATATAATGAGGATTTTCGCCTTTAATACCCCATGTAGAGCCATTATACCACCCTTTTTCTGAAGACTTAAAAGAATAACTTAATCAATGCATCTGAATATGCTCAGTGGTTTTTATTGATGGCAATACCATCAAAATGATTACACACTTGAGGCCTCAGAGCATTGCATTCTCCAACATTTGTTCCATTCAGTCATGCATGAATCACCAGGGTTGACCCAAAAGTTCACTTTATAGGGTGGCTAGGATTTGCACACCAACAAAAAAGCCATTGTTTAAACATTACAAATTTCTTTGCTTTAATAGATCTGCAAAACTTATACATATCAATTCTCCGAATTACCTCAGAAGCATAGATAGTTATTATAGGTTGGATAAGTTGATATAACTCTGGTATTCCAACTGAGCACTATACTAAAAGAGCGGAGAAGAGTGTTTAAATAGCTTTGAATGGCATTCCCATGCATATAATCAACTTTGCTGTTCCAATTGAATGGGTAACTGACCTCAGCACAGATCTTTCCGACAATTGAAATGGTCTCGACAGGGTATAATCCTCGCAGTGTCTCCGCACCAAGAAGAATAGCATCACTTCCTGAAGCAACAAAGAAATAATCAGAGAACTTAAGAGTGACGCTATATGCATGGTACAACTAATGCTGTACATTTTCACTTGGGTAAAGAAAATGGAAGAGCAAAGGAGGAAGAGTTCAAAAAGTGGTAAAAATCTGGCAGCGGTTTCTAGAAGCAATGATTCTAAATTAATGACCAGAAATTACCATCCAAAATGGCATTGGCAACATCAGTTGCTTCGGCACGGGTAGGCCTCAGGTTATCAGTCATGCTGTCAACAACACGAGTGACGACTGCCGGCTTCCCAGCCATGTTACACTTGTAAACAGCGGCCTTCTGAAAGAGAAATACCTGGATCAATGTAAAAACTGTTAGTAGATTTATGGATGATGTGCATTAGAAAGAAACCATTTTTATTTCCATGAAATAATCCAAGTGGGCTAAAATGGGAAGTGTAATCACCTTCTCTGGTGGTAGATCAATCCCTAAATTTCCACGAGATATTATGATGCCATCAGCTTCTTGGAGGATCTCATCAAAGTGATTTAGACCCTATGTTATCAGGTAAAATCAAGTTATGCACAATCAGACAAACAGATATTCTACAAAATCCCATTGGGCCAGGTCATTTCGGAGCAAGCAGATCATTTATGACGAAAAGGAGGAGAAGTTTCTAAGTTAGTCACCTCAACGTTCTCTATCTTAGCAAAAATCTGAGTCTGACGGAGCTCACCCAATTTAGACAGGAACTCACGAGCCTGCAGGACAATGGCACAAGCCAAGGTAGTTTGAGATTAACATAGGTATAATGATGACACTGATGGAAAAATTACCAAAGAACAAATCCAAAACCAGTATGATGAGTACATTGAATAGTAAATAATTTTATCAACAATAAGTTTGACAGATATGAAATTTGTCTAGATCAGCTTCCAAGTAGATGAGTCCTTACATGACGAATATCTTCAGCATGTCGAGTATATGAAAGCGAGAGAAAGTCTATGTTGTTCCGGACACCCCATGTGCTAATAACCTGAAAATTTTCAATGAGAAATCAGCAGAGCAAATTTCACAAGACACTATAAGAGCAATACCATGAAGACATCTGCTTGGTTGGCCCTAAATAAAGCATCAGGCTAAACAATACCTTCCCTGAATTTGGGGCAGCCAGGGATGGAGGTAGGGAAGGAGAGGAATATAAAATTCACTAATAGACAGATAAATAAGAAGAAGTACAAATGATAAATCTGGACTTATGTGAGAATGGCCTCTAGCATGCACATCTCTTCTTGAGAGCCATGAGGAAGAGAAATGCAACATTGAAAACTATGTACATAAGCATGGGATAATTGCCACGGAAGTCAAATAAATGCAGAGAAGCAATTGCCTATTTCCCTAAAATGCATGTCAAATACTGATTATTATTTTTTCTTCACCAAAAACTCATTTTGCTCCAAGTAGTGTTGGCAGTACACTCAAAAGATGACATTGATCTTCTAACTTCAACAAGAATAATTTACCTTCTTATCATCATCAGTAAGTGTAGGCAAATCTATGCGAATTTGAGAGACATGGAGAGTGTATAGAGACCCTGACAACACAGCAGAGTTCTTCACGAGGCAAACCACATCTTCACCATTGACCTCTGTGACCTGTGTAGTAAGATAAAATATTTTAAGTAGGTAATAACAGTTGATTTAGTTAAGGCAAGATAAACAGCGAGATCTGAAATACAGGTAATGTGAGACCCCTAATTGTTGATTATGTCATAACATATCTATGAACTGGGAAAATGGAATTATTCTTAGCCACAATAAAGCACTGCACTCGACCACCACTTTACCTCTAACCACACAGAAGTGGTTTCACTTCCTGTGAATAGATACTGGCCAATAAATATAGTGTCTCCCTTCTTCACTGCCTGAAATGATACAAGTTCAGTTTAGCAAGGTGATGACAAATAAAAGTACCTTTGCCAGAAGTCAACAGTAGTATAATGAGAATATCAGGGTATATCGTGTTTATCAATGGACATAGCAGTAGGCTATCTTTATTCAATGAGATAAAAGCACTCGATGTGGTAAAATTAAAGCACTATCACTTCCACTAATAAAGAAATACAGCAACCAGCATTACATCCGTAGATAAGAGACTGAATGGATGATAGCTAAAGTGAGTTGCAATGGAGATAGAATTAAGCCTTCTTTTTCTAGGTGGGATCAGTACATGGATCTGAAATTATGATCCACTGAGGAAAAAGTTAATTTTGTCATAACAATCTCAATATGCATTATGGATCACGATTGGATCAGGTTTGCAGGAGTCGAGTTACATGAATGGCTACAATTCTCTCCAACCAAGCCACACAGAAAGCACATGAAGAAAGCTGCTAACCTTTGAGAGTCCACTGAAGTTGATTGGTAATAGATTTGAAGTGGCCTCTTTGCCTTGATCCGGTGTTAGGACGAGTAATGTATCTGCCTCAAGGGGAATGGGACCCTCTGTTTTATTCACTACCTGCAACTCTGGGCCAATTGTATCGAGCATAACCTATGACAGAGAACAAGACCAACTGACAAATTAAGCTCAAATTTGCCAGGAATCAGAAAGCACTCAACATGTTCATGCCTATTCATTAAAGCACTGCATGTGGATGAACAAGAAAGCCCTCACATCAAGCGCACGGTCAATGTCAACCTTCTAAGAACTTCACTGATTCAGCTTTGAGTGAGATAAATGATAACTTACTGCACATAGCTTTTTCGTGCTTTTAACAGCTGCCCTCATATTTTCCAATGTTTCTTGGTGGAATTCAGCATCGCCCCAGGAGAAATCAAATCGTGCCACTGTTCCAGATTACGACACTAATTAAATAGAACTGCATGTAGGGTATTTCTTTACTTGACTGAGTTGGAATCCATTATATTAAACACACAACTGTTTCCATAAAAAGCCTTGTTATATAAACCTAACAGAATCAAAGGTAGAACTCCCTCATTAAAGATAATCGAGAATCAAGGCCCAAATAAAGTGATGTAATTAGATTATCAAGTTATCTTACATATGCTGATGACTGCATAGAGGTTCCTATCAAAAGAACTTCTGTGAATATGTTGTTTGTCAGAATCAGACTTGATACTAAACCTCTTAGTAATATTCCCTATCTATCCCTTCCATAGTGTGCTAAACATCATACGCCAAAAGGCTTTGGGTAACTCATACATATATACAACCTAAATTTTGAAAATCATTGGCAGATGGCCAAAGTGTTCCTCTCTATACAAAAATAAAAATAAAAATAAAAATGCAGTAAAATTACTCAAAGCAAGATGGATCGAAAAATACCAGACATTCCAGCATTCAAGCAGCTAGCGATTATATCAGCTGATCGTGATTTTGGACCGAGAGTCCCCACTATCTTCGTCATTGCAGGAAAGAATGTCTGCCACATTCAAGACCACATTAAATTAACACGAGAACTCTAGTTATTCATTTCTATAAACACCTCGATAAAAATCCTCAGAATCGCAAGTACTTCCACATAAACCAACTTCACACCCATTAACTTTTCTGAAAGATTCCACTCAACTAGTCTAAATAACAGAAATCTGCCCCAACATGAAATCATGCATCTCGATCGAGCCCCCTCGTTACTAGCATATAAGTGCATGAAATCTTTCCAAACAACGCATCCACCTCTATATACACCGTCGCCTCCGTTCTGTTCTTCTCCCAACAGCAATCAACACCTCAAACTAAAACCGAACTATCACAAAAACTGCAGCAGACCGTATAACTAAACCATAAATCAAAGTCGGAGAATCGATCTCGCAAAAAATCCAAACCGCCACCTTTTCTACCGGCGCATGAAATTTCTGATGCGCCTCATGTCGAATCCAAACCTCCCCCACAGTCAAAAAAGTAGCAACAAAAAAAAATTAGAAATCTCATAAACCACGCCCTACAACCCCGCCAATGCGGCTCCGAAACCGCCAAGCCAATACGCAATCGGAGCTCGAGACGGAAAGACAGCCGCTCCCTCTTTCGGAAAACAAGCAAGAAAACGCGAAGCGGATGCAGCTCGGAGGCAACAAAACTATCGGAAAACGCTCCACAGTCCACTCTCTCAGTCCGGCGAGTGTACTCACCGGCTTCGACGGCTCCAGGATCGAAGCCATCCGGATAGGCTCCTCGAGAAGCAAGTTGTTGGCCTGCATTTTCTCCTCGTCTGTCTTCTCCGGTGGCGGCAAGGGGGATCGGCGGCGGCGAGGCGGCGAGGCGGCGGAGGATGATCGGAGATGAAGCTGAAGCTTTGTTCGCGTGTGATCGCGGGCACTCTTCGAATGGAACTACCACCATGATCGCCGATCGCGTACGTTATAAAAGGTAGGCTCATCAATAATTATTATTATTTTTTATTATTTTTGGCGTACGATATATCGTCGATTTGTTAATGGCAAGTGGCGGTGCTGGGAGGGCACGAGCGGATCGACGTCTCACGGGGAGACACGTGTCGTGCCGTGAGTAGGGGGTTGGGAAATCGTGGGGCTGCGCCGCTGGCTTTTTTACCGATGGCGCCCTGCCGCCGTCCGATGCGGCTTTGACGGTTTGGATCCTGACCGTGGAAGCGGAGCCCACCGGTACGCAAACGGTGGCTGGTTTTTGGAATTTGGCGGGTTTGGTTTTCTCTTGCCCGAAGAAACAGTTTCGAGTCTTCCGACAATGACCATTGCTGGATTCTCGCTTTATTCTTGTCCGAGAAGAATAGCGAAAGGATTTAGGACAGCTTTCGATGTTACGCCCTGGGAATAGGACCGAACATGAAGAACCCGTCGAGAAGAACGTGGTACTCTACGAAATGAACCAAAAAAAAAAAAAAAAACAAATATCATAAAAAATTTCAAATCATGCCCACTGCAATACAAATTCCAAAAACTTTTCAAACCCTAAACTTGCTTATTGTGATACAAATAACTCAGCTTTATTTACACAAGACATATATACCTTTTATTTAATTTAATAGTGTATTATGTTACGTATGTACAAGTTTAGGTGACACAAAAAAAGTTGAGGGTAGTCATATCACGGTAGATAAATTTAGGATTTTTGATAACACAAGAAAAGTCTTGGGAATTTGTGTTATAATGAGCATATTTTGAAATTTTTTGTAGTAATGATCCAAATAAAAATTTATGAGAGGATCACATATAAAGTAATTAGATATTTTCTCAAATTGAGGTGAAAGACATTCTAAACATGATGAAACGAAAAAGGACAAATGTTTCTAGCATGGAAATTACATGTTGTTCCTAGGATGATAAAACTCCTAACTTTTCTAGATGTATTTTGTCAAGATGCTATATGGGTCTTCTAGAACACGCGTAACTCTACTCATGATTTGGTTCCATCCCACGCCCATTGCTAGAAAAGATACTTTGTGCGTAATCACCATTTGATTTTTTTTTTTTCGAGGTACTTAGTTTGCCATATCTAACCCACCATCTCGCTTATCAGCACACTGAAAATGAAAAAATATATATTTTTAAAAATATTTGACCAAAAATTCATTAATAAAATTCTTTTTTTATTTTATCATGATTAGTCGACAACCAAATTGAAATACAACAGGAAAAGTTTATTTCTCTCGATCAATGCCCAAAGTCAAGTTAAGAAACGGTAAAATTCGTACTGAGTATGAATGAGAATCCGACAAGGTCCTTTTGAAAGGTGGATTAAGCATCCATTTTCAATCATTTCATGGTTTATTCCAGGGATTATCCGGAGAGCTCGGGTAAAAGGTGCATTTTCCCACTTGTGTGCTGGAAAACCATGTCCGGAATTCGGTTGGATCATCGGACCGGCCCAGGGATTTGTGGCTCCGCTTTTGAGGGGGGCCGAAAACGGTGGTCCATTTCCACGTGCCATGTCGTCCTTGCACGACCAGATTTAGACAGCTGCTCACTCAAACAGTCCGCCTTAATCATACTACATTTCTATTCACTTTCCAAGCTGCTTTTTTTTTTTTTAACAGTTAATATTACAAGAAACTCTAAATTAATAAATTTTATAATAAATTTATTTCAAATTAATTTTTTGATTATAGAAAATCTCAAATTAGTGCATCCATAACAAATTTACATTCCATTACCTTTTGTTAAATTTTATAGTCAAATTATTCAGTTGAATTACATATAACAAGTTAAGTTGACTGATGTGTTAGTTTAGAGTTTTACTCTCCATTTGTTACAAATGTACCGGTTGAGGTTTTTTGTGGTATTAATTTATAAACGAAAATAAATTTGTGGATAAATTTGTCGAAATATATCAATTTGAGAGCTTTTTTTTTTTAAAAAAATTAATTTACAATAAATTTGTCACGGATGTCCGATTTGAAATTTTCCATGGTATTATTAATTTGAAATTCAAAGCAACTTGACATGATACCACATCATACAACGTAAATGCCATGTTTAGGTACATGAATGCTTCACTAACTTTCAAGAAATAAGAAAGAACTTGTTTACATAGATGAGTATTTGAGGAAAAGACAAAGAAAGAATGTAGTTGCGGAGACTAGCAACGACAAAAAAAACTCAAAAAAAATTAGTTTGGAGTAAATTTATTACAGATATACCAATTTAGAATTCTTCATGGTATTATTAATTCGAAATTCAAACCAACTCCACATGAGACCACATCATACAACGTAAATGCCATGTTTAGATACACGAATGTTTTGCTAACTTTCAAGAAATAAGAAAGAACTTGTTTACGTAGATGAGTATCCGAGGAAAAGACAAAGAAAGTATGTAGTTGCGGAGATTAGCAACTATAGAAAAAACGGAAAAAAAAGACAAGAAAAATCCTTCCATAAATGTATATGACTTTATTTAAAACGGGGTCGTGTAAACGTGGGTTTCTAGTCGATGGACTTGTTAAAAACACATAATAAGGAAATTTCAAAGTACTCACTGCGCATATCATCAGAGCAGCCACAGCCAATGCATCAATTACAGTCGCTACATGTTAGCAAACAAGTGATAACTCTTGGCATCGAGAGCCATCTGCCTGACCGACGCAACCGCGCCGATGGCCATCAACACCGAGGACGCGGCAATGATCATCGTGTTCACCCAAAACACAAAGCGCCTCCTTGAAGGCTTGAAGGCCACGTTATAGAAAATCATGGGCAATATGAAGTCCAGGGGGACGACTCCGAACACGCCGATCAGCGCCATGATGTCCCCGAAGAAGGGCAGCATTGCGGCGATCGTGGTCGCCACCACCACCGACAGTGACCGTGCGATCAGCCTGGGCACGACATTGCGTGCCGAGAACTGGTCCATCTTCGGGTCCGCCAGTTTCTTCTCGAAAATTTCGTTGCTCGGTTGCATATATTCCTATATTCATTTCAGTAGAGACCCTGATGAACTTGTAATTAGTTGAAGAATTAGATAGGAAGATAACAAATTCTAATTCTCACCACAGTGACAGCTGATATTTGGAGGAGGCAGAAAATATTGGTCATCAATAGGAACCAAGTGGGAAGGAGTGGCTTGGTCTCGCCCATGAAATTGGTCAGAATCGTTCCTTTGGATTGATTCCCAAACGCCCAATACCCAGAGATTCCAACGCTGAAATATGTGGTCACTACGACCGAATAACATACGCACAGGCCCTTGAACATCTTGCCCTTCACCGGAGGAGCTAGAGTTGCCTATAAACCATAGCAAAATTTTTACATTATTGATTGATCCAGGTAAAGGCAAAATTCGAAAAGACGAACCTAAGAGATGATTAAATCGAGCGGTGCTCTGGAAGACCTGGATCTCGGGGATAATTCCGCTGCCGTAAGTGGTGGCGATGATGGAGATCCCATTGAAGACGCCGAAAAGGCGGTCGGCCCGGCTACCAACCAAGGAGTAGTCCTTCGGCGGTGCACTCACCGAGTTTCCTGAGGGGTTGTCGAAAAAGTTGCATGATGGTCAACCTCGATTCTCATCTCAAGTGTTATAATTTATGAGTATGAAATCGCAATTCATCGATACGCGCTACGCGGTTTTCTTACCGACGTCGATGGAGCCGCGCAAGGCACAAGCGCTGTAAGCGAGGCAGAGGACGAGAGAGACGAGATTGATGTGCCTGAGGGAGTGGAAGGAGGGGACTTGTGCCAAGAACAGAGTTAGGCCGCCAAACATGGAGATGAATTGGTAGAGCTGCATTTTCCCATCTGGTTTATAAAGCAAGTATATGAACTGCACAAGCAAGCATGGCAAAGGAAAAAGAACTGTGAATAAAATTAATAGAGAGAAGCCACATTAAAAAAAAAAAAAAAAAATCAAATTGTTTCGTTAGTGAATACAAGTCTATAATTAGAACCATTTTTTCAATGTTAATTCAGGCGGAGAAGAGTTACCGACCTTGAGACTCTGTCCACCTAAAAGAGTGCAGGCAACGACAGCACCATAGCAGATAGCAAACTGTAGGGGTCCCACAAAATACTTTCCCCATGCGGGTCCTGTTAAATAACAAGCCATAGCATATAAGTTGAGCTGGGAACTCACCAATTCATACAAGAATTTAGTCGTACAATGAGGTTAATTAGTAGCCAAATTGATAGATTAATCGATCTAGGAGAGTAACCTAGAATATCGCAGGCCATGTCACGGAATCGGAGCTGGCGTTGGCCTAGATGGGCTTGCTGCTCTAGGACAAGTGAGAGGAGGTTGTAAGAGTAAAATGTGACCACGGCCCCAAGAGCCAGGCACACGGTCCCGCCTGCCCAACCCAACAAGCTCATCGCAAAAGGCAGGCTTAACAGCACCGGTGCTACAATCGATGTGGTTAAGTGATAACCGCAGTGCCACCATGACCCTGTCAGTGATTGCAAAACCCGTTACTTCTAGAAATAAGGATATATACTCTCTTTTAATTTAAGAAGACATGCATATTACATCTGAAACGGTTTGTGCATATTGACATGTGTAGATCATGTGCGAAAGAAAGATCATTAACGTATGTCTCCACAAAATCTCTTTCTTCCTTGTTTCCCCTTTTGCTAATATTCTATAGGCCTCTTGATTAGGATCCTCGATAATCAAGAGATAGATCATGCAAAATTGTACAGACCTCGCTGGACAGCATGTTACGCGATGAATTAGAAAATGCTTGTATGAAAAGTTACACTGCAGATGAAAATCGACTGTTTCTTTAGGGTTTTGACTATTTATTCAGTTGCCTCTTCTAGATCGGCAGGCCAATTGTTTGATCAATCAATGGACAGTTTCACGAGCTCATTCTAAACTCACCTGCAATGGACATCGGAGAGTGTTATGACAGGCTTCGGACTCATTTGCTTTCCCTACAACAATGTCTTCTTGCATCACTACTAGAGAGGGAGTGTAAGAGAGAGAGAGAGAGAGAGAGAGAGCGAGTCCGTGTTACAAGCTAGTCCACAGAAAGGGACGAGTGCACTGACCCCGTGATTTGAGGACGAAGAGAGCTCCAGCGTCCAAGTCTTTCGGGTTCGGGTGAAGAATGAAGCCGTCGTCTTTCTGATCACCCTGCGGGATGGAGACTTTCATGGAGCTTGGAACCACCGTTGTCCCCATTCTCTCTCTCTCTCTCTCTCTCTCTCAGACAAACATAGTTCTTACGTAAGTACCCAGAAGAACATCATAAACTCCCAGGTTTCCTTCCAAGAACACGGCACGCCATACCATCAGAACACAGAAAGAGGGCAAAAAAGCAGGGAGAACTGACGATTAAGGATAGAGATGACTGAAGAAGAAGAAGAAGAGCACGACGACGGGAATAACAATAATGGGATCATCATATATACATGAGTATGAGTGTGGCTTTGGCTCTGGTCAACCCCGTCGCCTCCGACTAGTCCAGGCTCAAAGAATTCAATCCTCGTTCGCAATCCCAAGATTCGAAAAGCACCAAACAGCTGTTGCAAATTTCCTCTGTTAAACTCTTAAATAATTTTATTTAACTAGGTTTTGGCATTTATTAATAACAGGCCTAGTTGAATAGCAAAGTGTAGGTAATTGTGTTTAACTTAAACCCATAATGAGAGGGGCCCGATTGACATGTTATTAATTAAAATTTGTTAGGTTCTCTCTCTAGCCTATAAAAGGGTAGGTTATACCTATCACTTGCTTAATCCCATTAAAAATTGCTATACTGAAATATGTCATAAAAATGAATATATGACATTCCAATAGATCTCTGATTATCAGGTTGATCTATTTTTTTCAAGCGAAGTATCGGCTCAAACGTGTATGTTTTAATTCCGTCGTGCTTAATGATCTCGGTGTTTTGTAGTCATATATGGATCCGATTCTTCTTGATTAATTAATTATTTACATGAATAATTTTTTACAAGAGCGACTACAAGACGAGTTTCCATAATGTTATAAAAAGTACAACCCACCACTTTTTATGGGGTCATCCGTGGCTGTTGACCGAAAGCCTATTAATAGTTTGCATAGGAGGCCTTTGACCAAAGTGTTGTGTGCGAGCCCGTAGAGGACGGTGAGTTTTGCAATCAAATGATTATTCCGCTTAAAAGTGGTAGTCCCTCCCTCACGTGTTTAGAAGGACCCTAATTTTGAGAGTAGTAATAGAAATATGGATGTGCAATGAATCTTGTCTCGACCCCGACCTTGACCAAGCTCTCCAAATTAACTTAGGTTGGGTTTAATTCAACCTAAAAGCAAAAAAAAAAAAAAAGAACAAAGAATACATCTAAAGAAACACATATAACCTTTTGAAGAAAGTTTTTATAGTCTCTGTATTTTATGCATTGTTCGTTTTACAATGCTTTTGCGTATATATATATACAAAGAAGAGAATCAATCCTAACAATTCTTCTAATCAAGAGACAAACTAGGAAGTTGATTGATTTAGATTTATTTATTATCTCTAATTAACAACTTATACCAAAGATTGACTTGGCTTCCCATATTATTTGTAATTGACAGCTCATGTCAACACTGCCCCTTAAGTGGGTGGTAAGATATCTTTAATACCCAACTTAACAAATGAGCTATGAAAGGCTATGCTGGACATAGTCTTATTAATTATGTCCACCAACTAATCTTCAAACTTGAGAAAAGGAAATCAAACCACCTTAGCCTCTAAATTTTGCATGATAAGACATTTGTCAGCCTCTAAATTTTGCTTGATATGACAAGTTTCCATAGTGTTATAAAAAGTACATCCAATCGCTTTTTATGGGGTCATCCGTCACTACTGACCGAAAGCCTATCAATCTTTTGCGTAGGAGGCTTTTGACCAAAGTTCTGTGTGCGAGCTTGTAGAGGATGGTAAGTTTCGCAATCAAAATGACTATTTCCGCTTAAATGTGGTAGTCCCTCCGTCACGTGTATGGCAGGACCCTGATTTTGAGAGTGGCAATGGAAATGTGGATGTGCAATGAATCTTGTCTTGACCCCAACCTCGACCATGCTCTCCAAATATACTTAGGTTAGGTTTAATTCAACTTAAAAGAATAAAAAAGAAGAAGAAGAAAGAAAACATACGCATAAACCTTTGCGAAGAAAGTTTTTATATTCTCTGTATTTTTTTATACATCTTCTGTTTTACAATGCTTTTGCATATATATAAAGAAGAGAATCAATCCTAACAATCCTTCTAATCAAGAGACAAACTAGGAAGTTGATTGACCTAGATTCATATATTATCTTTAATTGACAGCTTATACCAAATATTGACTTGGCTTCCCATATTATTTGTAATTGATAGCTCATGCCAACACTGCCCCTCACGTGGGTGGAAAGATATCTTTTATACCCAATTTAACAAATGAGCTGTGAAAGACCTCGCTTGACACAGCTTTAGTAATTATGTCCACCAACTAATCTTCAGACTTGACAAATGGAAATCGAATTAGTTTAGCCTCTAAATTTTGCTTGACAAGATGTTGTCAGCCTCTAAATTTTGCTCGACACGGCAAGTTTCCATAATGTTATAAAGAGTACATCCCACCGCTTTTTATGGGGTCATTTGTCACCGTCGACCGAAAGCCTATCAATCTTGTGCGTTGGAGGTTTTTGACCAAAGTGCTACGTGTGAACCCGTAGACGACGGTGAGTTTCGCAATCAAAATGACTATTCTCGCTTAAATGTGATAGTCCCTCTGTTATGTGTTCGGAATGACCCTAATTTTGAGAGTGGCAATGGAAATGTGGATGTGCAATGAATCTCGTCTCGACCTTGACTTTGACCAAGCTCTCCATATTAAATTAGGTTGGGTTTAATTGAACTTAAAAGAAAAAAGAAAAAAAAGAAAGAAAGAAAGAAAGAAAGAAAGAAAGAAAACATCTAAAGAAACACATATAGCTTTTTGAAGAAATTTTTTTTATTCTCTGTATTTTACACATCGTTTGTTTTACAATGCTTTTGCATATATATATATACAAAGAAGAGAATCAGTCCTAACAATCCTTCTAATCAAGAGACAAACTATGAAGTTGATTGACTTAGATTCATATATTATCTCTAATTGATAGCTTATACCAAAGATTGATTTGGATTTCCATATTTTTTGTAATTGACAGCTCATGCTAACGCTACCTCTCAAGTGGGTGGAAAGATATCTTTGATACCCAACTTAATAAATGAGCTGCGAAAGGCCCTACTTGACACAACCTTAGTAATTATGTCCACCAACTAATCTTCATACCTGACAAAAGAAATCCGAAGCATCTTAGCCTCTAAATTTTGCTTGACAAGATGTTTGTCAGCCTCTAATTTTGCTTGACGTGGCGAGTTCCATAGTGTTATAAAAAGTACATACCACCACTTTTTATGGGGTCATTCGTCATCGTTGACCGAAAACCTATCAATATTTTGCGTTGGAGGTCTTTGACCAAAGTGTCGCGTGCAAGCCCATAGAGGACGATGAGTTTCGTAATCAAAATGACTATTCCCGCTTAAATGTGGTAATCCCTCCGTCACGTGTTCGGAAGGACCCTGATTTTGAGAGTGACAATGGAAATGTGGATGTACAACAAATCTCGTCTCGACCCCGACCTTGACCAAGCTCTCCAGATTAACTTAGGTTGGGTTCAATTCTACTTAAAAGAAAAAAAAAAAAAAAGGAAAGAAAGAAAACATTTAAAGAAACACATATAGCTTTTTGAAGAAAGTTTTTATATTCTCTGTATTTTATACATTGTTTGGTTTACAATGCTTTTGCATATATACAAGGAGGAGAATCAATTCTAACAGTCCTTCTAATCCTGAGACAAACTAGGAAGTTGATTGACTTAGATTCATATATTATCTCTAATTGACAGCTTATGCCAACACTGCCCTTCAAGTGGGTGGAAAGATATCTTTGATACCTAACTTAACAGATGAGCTGTGAAAGACCCTGCTTGACACAACCTTAATAATTATGTCCACCAACTAATCTTCAGACTTGACAAAAGAAAACCGAACCACCCTAGCCTCTAAATTTTGCTTGACAGGATGTGTGTCAACCTAAATGTGTTTGGTTCGATCATGCTGAACTTGATTGTGGGAAATATCAATTGCTGATTTATTATTACTGAACAATCTCATATCAAACTTTGGTGGGAAACCTAGTATGGTAGCTCACATAACCCTTTAGTCACCCCTCGAAACTCCGCCTCAGTACTAGATAATACTACTACCTTATGCTTCTTACTCATCGATATAACCAAGGTTCTTCTCACAAATGTGAAATACCCTGACGTAGACCTCCTATCCGAGATGCTACCTACCTAATCCACATCCATAAATCCCTCCACCTCAAGATGACTATTCTTCACAAAAAAAAAACGACATTTTCCTAGAGTCGACTTCAAGTAGCATAAAATTTGACTCACCGCATTCGTATGATCTTTACTTGGAGCATGCATAAATTAACTCACAATGCTTACAACATATGCATATCAAGGCGAAAATGTGACAAATAGATCAGTTTCCCTATTAACCTTTGATATCTATCCTTAGTGGTCGGCATCTAACCCGGATACTCCCAAAATCTATGATTTTGAACTACAGGGGTGTCAGCAGGCTTACACTCTAATATTCCAATTTCGGCTAACAAGTCCAGCATATAATTTCTTTGAGACAAAAAAAAATACCTCATTTCGATCTAGCCACTTCAATGCCCAAGAAATACTTCAACCCTCCTAGATTCTTCATCTCAAACTCTTGTGCTAGCTTCTCTTGGGGTTTCGAAATCTCTTCACG